>CM039512.1:921518-1534018 GCA_022432975.1 Begonia masoniana | reverse complement strand
AAAAAAAAAAAAAAAAAAAAAAAAAAAAAAAAAAAAAAAAAAAAAAAAAAAAAAAAAAAAAAAAAAAAAAAAAAAAAAAAAAAAAAAAAAAAAAAAAAAAAAAAAAAAAAAAAAAAAAAAAAAAAAAAAAAAAAAAAAAAAAAAAAAAAAAAAAAAAAAAAAAAAAAAAAAAAAAAAAAAAAAAAAAAAAAAAAAAAAAAAAAAAAAAAAAAAAAAAAAAAAAAAAAAAAAAAAAAAAAAAAAAAAAAAAAAAAAAAAAAAAAAAAAAAAAAAAAAAAAAAAAAAAAAAAAAAAAAAAAAAAAAAAAAAAAAAAAAAAAAAAAAAAAAAAAAAAAAAAAAAAAAAAAAAAAAAAAAAAAAAAAAAAAAAAAAAAAAAAAAAAAAAAAAAAAAAAAAAAAAAAAAAAAAAAAAAAAAAAAAAAAAAAAAAAAAAAAAAAAAAAAAAAAAAAAAAAAAAAAAAAAAAAAAAAAAAAAAAAAAAAAAAAAAAAAAAAAAAAAAAAAAAAAAAAAAAAAAAAAAAAAAAAAAAAAAAAAAAAAAAAAAAAAAAAAAAAAAAAAAAAAAAAAAAAAAAAAAAAAAAAAAAAAAAAAAAAAAAAAAAAAAAAAAAAAAAAAAAAAAAAAAAAAAAAAAAAAAAAAAAAAAAAAAAAAAAAAAAAAAAAAAAAAAAAAAAAAAAAAAAAAAAAAAAAAAAAAAAAAAAAAAAAAAAAAAAAAAAAAAAAAAAAAAAAAAAAAAAAAAAAAAAAAAAAAAAAAAAAAAAAAAAAAAAAAAAAACCAAAGAAGTTCAGGAAGTTCAGTGTATAAACTAACACAAGCCTCCGCAGAATTGGATTAAGTCTCAAAGCTTTTGTTACCTGCATTATTGGAGAAAAATAGTAAGAATCAGGCATCGAGAAGATAATAATATAGCAGAAACATAACGTTGGAATGACAAAAAAAAAAACCGTCGCACGTGGTTAATAATTCTAAACAGATGGGAAAAAAAATATAATTCAGGATGTAGAAAACAAACCATGCAAAAAATGCCAGTTAACTTACAGTAGGATGAAGTCCTCCACGTGGAGGATCTACGATAGCAACAACATTCCTGAAATGTTGCATAGTAGACCCATTTTCAAATGCGCTGCCTCCCAGTTGGATTTCTTTCTCTAGACTGGGAGTATCTGAGTATCGAGGTATACTTGTACCATTTTCAGGATCATTATGTGGACCCTCTCCATTATTCAAAATCTCTTCAGAATCTTGAATGTCATCCATTGCGTTATCTTTGTCTACAGAAGCAGCTCCTTTCTCGCTTCCATCTGTGACATTTGTGACATCTTGTTTCTGAACTACGTTTAGGTATTTTTTCAAGAGCGATCCTATAACAGCCTCTGCCTGTTTCACATTTGATAAAACATACAATAGATAAAATAAACACCAAAGTAAGATAATTACAAATTACAGAAATAATGAACTTTTCGAGAAATCCTTCTATATATCCAAACTTTGTAGCTTTTCTAATATCACGATCTTTTTCATTTTATCAATGATACAATCTTAGAAGTGAGAAATTCTATATCTTACCTTCGCACAAACAAATTCACAGTTTTTTATGCCATTAATTTCAGCATTCCTCTGAGCATCGGAAACTGCAGAAGCATTCATTTCAACTCCAATAACCTGCAGAAAGAACAACAAAATTGAGGAAGGAAGAAATGAATCATTCCTGGGAATAGAGTTGTAATGCATATCACTTAATACCAAATTAGGCAAAAATATAACAATATCTACTTTGCTTAAAAAAATTTCAAGGTTGTCAGTAAGAAATAATATAGCTTGGTCCTTGACTTATTACCATACCAACACGATGCGCTAATGTCAGCCCAATGGTTCCAGTTCCACAGCATATATCAAACAGCAAGGTGTCAGGACCTAGTCCTGCCCAATCACCAGCAAGGGAATACAACTTCTCTGCAGCAAGTGTGTTCACCTGCAGATCCAAAAAGCCACTCTTTAATCTATAAAAATAAAATAAAAAAATAATAACCTTCAGAAAATAGCAACATTTAGTGTCCTAACCTGAAAAAATGCTGTTGGGGATATACAAAATCTAAGATTGCTTATATGGTCATGAATTCTTGGTTCTGTACTATCATTAGTCGTGTGAAGTTCAGGACTACCGCCTTTAGGAATGAGTAATGATTGCAATGGAGCATCAGCTGGTGCTACATTTGATATACCTTGGTGGTCCTGCGTTACAATAGCGAACAGTCACAGTTAGAAAAAAGAGAACGTGCAAAGCACCGATTATGCAGACAGGCCATAATGTCTTCAGTCTACAGCGTAAAAATAACTCAGCAGAGAAAATCGCATCAGATGATACACAGTTAATACAACATTTGGACATGTTTCATGAAGCAGTAAAACTTTTGAAGAAGTATATCCTCAACAATGCATTGTGAGGTCCGAAGCAGTTTTTGACACTTGGAGAGGAAAGTAGGGAGCCTAGTAATTTATGGATAGATTTTTTTATTAGTATTTTCTCTTTGTTGTGACATCAACATATCTTGGCACGAAGATAACAATATTACCACTTCATATTTGTGGTTAGATATTTTTATGGGGTATATATAATCATTGAAGACAATGCAATACCTGGGTGACTAAAGTTGTTAAAGGCAAGGGTGAAGAATTTGATGCAGCTCCTCTTGCAAATGCTTGTGCAAGCCTTTCGAATTCACTGGTTACTAGTACATTGTCAAATCCCAGAGAATTGACCTAAGAATTCAAGACAAGCTTATCAGGAAAAAATAATGCATCCACTACTCGTTGGTCAAATATAGCAACTAATGCCATATTGTTTAGCATGAAACAACTACTCATTCATCCACTCCCCTTTCCTCCTGTAACTAAACTATCGTCCATTAAATTTGATCATATTATAACACAATGAATTATTAAAAAAATGCTAATAGCTCATAGAAATACGTCTTCTTTCCTGATTGAAGGGAGTGAGGAAAGTGAAGCAGGAGAGGAAGCAAAAACAAAAGCTTTCAGAAAGTCTCTGATATTAACCTGAATTATAAGCATGACCTCATCAATGTACGAATCGGGTTTTTCAACATCAGTCAATTTCCCTGATGATCGTCCTTCTCGAACCTTGAACAAAAAGGTACAACACCATAAAGATTATTTTCCTCCACATTTTTGGGTTAATATGAACCTTTACTGTAAATTAATTTGAGTACCATTGACAGAAAGTCGTCACAACAATGTAAAAACTTACTGTTAGTTGACGCCAAAAACCATCATTTTTGAATCTATTCCAAAGTGGCAGCTCTGAATGTTGCAGAAAATCCTGGAAGATGGAAGCATATTTGCAAGCAATACTAGAAACATTTGGGCAGTCTAGAGGCGCTTCAACTGCTGTAATACCCTCCCTAAAATATTTTCAGTTAAATGTTTCTAGAACTAAGAACCTCTACAAAAATCTATAAGAAAATGTTCATTACCGGAAATTTCCTAGCATAAAACCAACAGTCGGTTTCCCCTGGAGAGAGAACCCTACAGAAAATTCACACTTATTTCGGTATCCATTTATGATTGGTGACTCAAGTATGCCCTTGAAATCACACGGAAGACCACCTAAAAAATTTAATGAAGAAAAGAATGAGTCTGTGTATCAATCAGTAATAATCAAGTAAAAAATAAAAAACTGGTAGTGAATCAATTGAAAATAAAAATTTTATAGAGCCCTTAGGTGAAATAATCCACCAGTTTCAGATAGATAAGGTTACAAAAATATTGGCCTCAACCAGTCCAAGCTAAGGCGAGACTTATTGAGGCCAAGATGACCTCAAAAAATAAACCTAGGTAGGAACAGTGATTTTTAAAGTCCCAAGAAAATGCATCAAACTACCTATTTCTCTTGATTTAATAATCCATTCTGGAAGAGCAACACCAGTTGGACAAGCTTTCCGTGCATTTCTTGTCTGTCAATATGAATTGAATAGTTCAGAGCATGATAAGAAATGAAAGCTGGACTAGATCATACAAAATGAAAAAAAAAAAAAAAAAAAAAAAAAAAAAAAAAAAAAAAAAAAAAAAAAAAAAAAAAAAAAAAAAAAAAAAAAAAAAAAAAAAAAAAAAAAAAAAAAAAAAAAAAAAAAAAAAAAAAAAAAAAAAAAAAAAAAAAAAAAAAAAAAAAAAAAAAAAAAAAAAAAAAAAAAAAAAAAAAAAAAAAAAAAAAAAAAAAAAAAAAAAAAAAAAAAAAAAAAAAAAAAAAAAAAAAAAAAAAAAAAAAAAAAAAAAAAAAAAAAAAAAAAAAAAAAAAAAAAAAAAAAAAAAAAAAAAAAAAAAAAAAAAAAAAAAAAAAAAAAAAAAAAAAAAAAAAAAAAAAAAAAAAAAAAAAAAAAAAAAAAAAAAAAAAAAAAAAAAAAAAAAAAAAAAAAAAAAAAAAAAAAAAAAAAAAAAAAAAAAAAAAAAAAAAAAAAAAAAAAAAAAAAAAAAAAAAAAAAAAAAAAAAAAAAAAAAAAAAAAAAAAAAAAAAAAAAAAAAAAAAAAAAATGCAAAATATGAATAGAACTAGTATAAAAGGAAGAGAGTTTGAACCAATCTTTTGAGAATCTGCATTAAAGAACTCTTTTTGTGCTCCAACTGATCAGCGTAAGGCATGTTTGCAAGGGGAGTTGCCGCATCACGTGCACATATTCCCTTTGAGGGCAACTCATCAAATGTCGAATTTTCACTATTTGTATCGCGATCCTCATTTGAAAGTACACAGTTTTCTTCATTCTCAACTCCCAGCGTGTTAATGTTATGAGTGTTTTGAGGGAGAGCCATAGATGAATTAGTTGTTTTCTTAAATGTTCGAGGAATAACATCTGCAATCTTCAAATTCTTGTTGCCAATTGATTTCCCTTCCAGCTCCTGTTGCATTCATATTTGTAAGGGACTGAAAAGTTAATTAAGTCCAGGTAGATTCTGCGCATGAGATACCTTCACTGCACTTTTCAATTGTTCAGCACTTTCAAAGCTAATAAAGCCAACAGTCATGCCTTTCTTCTTCTTTGCAGATTTAAAAACAGCTCCCTGCAAAAAACAAAAATAAAAATTTACTCGATCACTTGATAAACTGAAGTAGATAAAGCCAAATTTGACGCGAGCAACAAATTTCATCCCAAAAGAAAAAGCAAAAAAAATATTCCCACACTTGCCTGCTCGCCCAAAAAGTTCTTCAAATGCTCAGAAGTCCATCTCCTCGGTAAATGAACTAAGCATTTACTTAGTCCATTTTCAGATGCCTCGTTGTCGTCGTCCTCATTGTCATCAATTACATCTTCAGTCATCATAACCGCCTTTTTCTCCGGCTCCAAACTCAATTTCATCATCTTCTTCGCCCGCTCCGAAGTAGGGTCCCATGAATTATCAGGACGCTGCCTCAGCTCCTCCTCACCATGCGCATACCTACACCCACTCCCATGGCTACAGGATCCCGATTGGCTTCTAAAGTAGGAGCAGAGACTAGTTTTCCACAAAGGATTGAGAGAAGGATCTGGCTTCGAATCAGTGGTGTCAGATTGTGGTTCATCCCTCTTCCGTTTCTCACCCGAAATAATTGGTTCCGCCGATTCGACATCGGACGCTTCTCGACCAGGACTGGATCCTAGAACAGTCTGAGGAGGAATGCCTTCTTCCACAATGTCCATTATCGGCAGACAAAACTCTGATCGAAAGGTTTAGGGTTTTATTTCCTGACTGTTTGGTAGAGTTCAGTTACTATTATTATTATGTATATTGTGACATTTAAACACTTCATTAGACATACATGAAGTTACTTGTAGCTTTCTTCTCATTCACGTAGCGATTAATTAAATCACGAAAATGACGTTAATCTTCGTATATTTTTCAACGCGTCGACTCGTAGTAAGATTAATATCACACTGTGAGATATCGAGTTTAACGTGAGCTGATGACTTTATATAAAGATTGATTGCAAGTGATTAAGATCAATTTTCTCAGTTTGACATTTCACAAGTCATAATCTGAGTCTTATGATAATATTATTTTAGACCATCGTGAACACAATATTAGTCGTTTTAGGTTGGTTCTCGTACAGATTTGATTTTGAGATTAGTCAAAAACGTATTGTACTACATAGGAATGAGAACTCTACTTATGAACCATGTGTTTTCTACTCTTTCAAATGACATAAGATTGTGCAGTCCAACTGATTCGTTGGACCCTCACATTATGTCTTCACGCGACGAACTGTCACAATTACGAACACACATTAAGTAAATTAGAGTGTCCTAAGAATTGATTAATAGCCATGACTCTAAGTTGTTCGAACAACAAGGAGAAAGTACAAAAGACAGAGGCATGAAGAAATTGAAAGCTGCTTTTGATTTTCAAAACACCAAAAGTCGATCAATTTTCTTTTACTTTTAATTACATGTTCGTAGGCCATGCTTCAAACTAAGCTGCAACTTTGAGAATCCTACTTCTAAAAGCAGTTTTCATAAGCAATCGATAAATCAAACAGATATGTTGAAAACTACAACATATGTTGCTCGATCAGAGACAACTGATACATTAAAATATCTGTTTTGACTTGATTAAATCTTTGTTGGCATGAAGTTATCAAGTGAAAAGAACAGCAGCAGGAAACAGGAAAATGATAGGTTTATCAGTTGATAAATAGGTAACTGCTTTTGGGTAGTTACGGGAAAATAAAAAGAATAAAAGGAAGAGTAAAGAGTAGGGGGAAGTTTAGTTTTAGAGTTATAGAAAGTTTGGCTGGAGAGGGGGGACTCTCGAAGAACCCCATTGCTGTACGTTTTTCCTTTCGTTTTGAATAAGATTGGCTAGCTCGTATCAATTTGGTATCAGAGCACTTTCCTGAGGAATGAGAATAATCTTGACTGAGGGCTGAAGCACGGAAAGAAGCAATGGAGGATTGGCAGAAAGAATTGGCGGAAGTTAAAGAAGAGTTACAGAAAATTAGAAAAATTTCGATGATAGAAAACACCATGTTGATCATGAAGGAGCAGTTAGCGAAACTACTCGAGCGATCGGAAAATTTACAAAATCAAAGTTTGGTAAATTTACCTGAGTCGTCGCGAGAACAGAGCCATAGAAAGTATGAAGACGGAGTTACCGTGACAACCAGAGACTATTTTCCCAGACGACTTGAACTTCCTATTTTTGTGGGAGAAGACGTCGAAGAATGGGTTTTTAGGGCTGAACGATATTTTTCGGTAAATCAACTAACAGACGAGGGAAAGGTTAAGGCGACAGCGGTGTGTTTCGAAGGGCCGGCGCTATCCTGGTTTCAGTGGGAAAATAAAGTTCGGCCGATTCGGACTTGGACAGAGCTGAAACAGCTATTGACGGGGAGATTTCGTATGATGCAAGACGAAATTCCAAAATTGGCAGAAGAAAAAACAGGACCAGGCATTGTTCTTGAAAAGCCATCATCGACAATACATGAAAAACGATCATCGACGATAGAGGAAGAACCAGTGAAACAGGCTGCCTCAGAAAAGTTTGAACAAAATGAGAACTTGATCTTTGAAAACGTTGAAGAGGCTTTCGAAAATATCGTGGAGCAAGTCGATATAGTGGCAAGGGATGCAAATGAAGTTTGGAAAGACGAGAAGGAAAAAAGTGTCCTTAAGAATAGAATTCCAGAAAACCCGATGCAAGAAAACTGCGCTGGAAGAATCGCTACGACGAGGAAAGAGACAGTGGCGGAAAAAGAGGAGGCCGGTGAGGGAAAGGGTGTAGCAATGACGGCAACGATAAGGAGGGCGATGGCAGAGGAAAAAGAAGTGACGGAGCTTGAGAAGATCAGAGACGTTGAAGGGAGTTTCGTCGGCAATTGCTGGAGGGAGAAGGAAGGTTGTTCTGGAAACCGTGGAAGTGGGAAAGTAGTTTTTGTGGCTGATGAGTTTTCTAGGGTTACTGTTTGGGCTTCTGTTGATGGGCTTTTTAGTTGTAAAGCCATTTCCAAATTTTGGAGAGGAGACGTTGGATTTCCTAAACACAGGAAACTGGATGGAATTCCTAAACACAGGAAACTGCATGACAGCTTCTACGGAAGGGAGAAGGAACAGCACTTGGGGAAAGAAGCTAGGGCTGGAAATTGGGTAATTGGTGTGGCTGCTGGGATTTCTGAGTTTATTTTTTGGGCCTCTATTGCTGGGCTTTCTAATGGTAAAATCATCTCCAAGAAAAATAATTCTCCTACGGCAAGACAGATGATCCCCAAGTCTGTGACTACATTTCTGGACAAAGAAGATAAAATTGCAGAATTTCCTTCCGCAAATTCACTTACAAACCCAACTTCAGCAACATCCATTTCAATTTATTTGTTCACGGTGCAATCCGGGGCGACAAATGATCCTTGGCCTCCTTGGATTGAAGAACAATTTTTATTTTTTATTTTTTTTTCCACCTTGAGGACAAGGTATATTTTTGAGGGGGAGTAATGATAGGTTTATCAGTTGATAAATAGGTAACTGCTTTTGAGTAGTTACGGGGAAAGAAAAAGAATAAAAGGAAGAGTAAAGAGTAGAGGGAAGTTTAGTTTTAGAGTTGTAGAAAGTTTGGCTGGAGAGAGGGGACTCTCGAAGAACCCCATTGCTGTACGTTTTTCCTTTCGTTTTGAATAAGATTGGCCAGCTCGTATCAGAAATCAAACCAGAAGACAAGGTTCTAAAAAATGTCACGGGATTCATTATTTTCTTCAAACATCTCAGATGTTCTAAGGACGAGGACAAATGTTCCAAAAGACTGAAATCATACAACATATTTCCAAACAATTAGGCCGGCTTTGTCGATGACTGATATGCAGGCTGGCTCAAAATGGGTCAAAATTCCAAACAAAAATGTATGGAAAACAAGGGAGGAAGAGAGCATCATCTCAAACTCTGTACACGAAACAAAATGCAAAGTGGACAGATCAATTTGGTTAGTCAAAATTACGAGAAGACAATTTCCGTCCCGGTTTCTCCTTCACTTTGAAAACTAGATTCTTCGGCCGACAAGCTCTTCCGCTTGCACCAACATAAATACTGAGGGATAGGGCCAAAACTTCCAATCACCCATGAGTGCTCCGAAATATCGCTTAATGTCATCCTTTGCGTTGGATCTGCAAAAGCCAAGTCTATATAAACAAAAACAGATGCTGGGACAGGAAGGTTAAAAATAAAAAATGTTCAAAAATTATTAAATTTCATACCTTTGCAAAGAATTCCTTCAAGTAAGTTTCTCAATGGAGGTTGGATATCCATAGGTAGAATCAGCGGGTTGTTAAGGATCTGAATAAAACCATTGTTGAGAGAGAGAGAGAGAGAGAGAGAGAGAGAGAGAGAGAGAGAGAGAGAGAGGGAGGGAGAGAGGGAGAGAGGGAGAGAGGGAGAGACAGAGAGACAGAGAGAGAGTTAAAATACCTTCTCATATGTATCCTGCAGGGTGTCACCTAAAAATGGATAC
Organism: Begonia masoniana; assembly: GCA_022432975.1. Classification (NCBI taxonomy): domain Eukaryota; kingdom Viridiplantae; phylum Streptophyta; class Magnoliopsida; order Cucurbitales; family Begoniaceae; genus Begonia; species Begonia masoniana. The sequence continues at coordinate 1,524,537 of CM039512.1, read as the reverse complement.
TGTCCCGAAACCATACAATACAAAGTTACCCCGACCGCCCAAGTGTCAGCAGCTTTCCCATGATAGGAGTGACCTTCAAGGTCAGCATTGAGTAAAAAGTATCTCAAAATATAGCTTTTTCACATTTTAATACTGATAAAAAGACATTGCAAAAAATTGCACATCTAACCTAAACAGCACTCAGGTGCTGTGAAAACTGGAGTTCCCGGAGATCGGCGAAGTTCATCGTTATCATCCTGCGAAAGAAAAAATCATTATCTTCCACACAGTGCATCACTTAAAATCGAAAATGGTCATTCAAATTAGTAATACCTCAAAAACCTGGCTGACACTGAAGTCACCTATCTTCACAGTACCATCTCGAGTTATTAACAAATTATCAGGCTTAATATCCCCATGGACTATGTTCTGTTGCCAAAAGAAAAAAAAAATACAATAAAAGTTCAGATTGTCCACTGAAAAATGTAAATAATATTTGATAAACATGCTACTAAGAACATGTGAGATAGAGTTTTTTTGAGAGAGAGAGAAATTGTAAGGCAGAATCATAGTATTATACGTGATTGTGGAGATAAGTTAGTCCAGAGACTATGTCACGCAAGTACTTCTGAGCAATAGTTTCACCTAAACCACTTGGGGGGCCAGAGCCCTCACAAATCCATTTGCCTTCAACATATTCAAGAACTGTACAGAACAAAAATAGATTCAAGTGAAGAATGAAGATCAAGATCAGCTGAATTATGCTTTTATTACTAATTTTAAAGATTGTTTGACAAAGCTGACATTAAAAGAAAAAAAGAAGAAGCAGTAAATACCCATATAGAAATGATCTGATTCAGGGTCGTCAATCACCTCAACGAGATTAACTATATTGGGATGGTCCAACATTTTCATAATTAAAACCTGCAAGAGGCAGCAGGTAACTCAACCAACAATGTCGAGTTAAAAAATGTCGAGAATAAGTCTATGAGCCTAAATAACAGCTATACAAATAAAGCACATGCCTCTCGAAGAACATCAGTCATAGCAGTCTCCGAAGGTGCTACTCGACGCTTTGATAAATGGGACTTATGAAAGGCCTGCATATGGCATTCACTCACTATAAAATCAACATGAAACTTCTGTGTGGCTCAAATTTCTGACTTAAATATATACATTTTATTCTAGAAAGAGTTCAAAATAAACAGAACCAAAGATTATAGAGAAAAAAAAAAACCTTGATTGCATAGTGTTTCCCATCATCAAGGCATCTATACAAAACCTGCATAGTTGTAATGAGAAACAGCCAAAATAAATCATTTCGTTAAGCAAGAAATATAAAGATTTTGGCATCAGGATGATTTTCACCACTTTCCCGTAGCTACCAGATCCAATCTTATACTCCCGAACATACTGATTGACCATTTTACTCCCATTCTCATCCTGAATGAAACATTCAAACAGATAAGATTACGTATATTCCCATTGTACCTTTTCTTTTTATCTAATACAATTCAGTACCCTATCAAAACAATAAATAAGTTTATTAATATGGAAGAAACATGAGATGAATGCTACAGCATAAAATTTTAAAAAGGACGTACACATACCCCTAATCACAAAAGGACATTAACAAGAAGAAGATTAGAGAGAAGAGACAATTGCGGCAAAAATTTCCTCAATTAGTTTTCCTAAAGAAAACGGAAATTCAATTTCCATCATTATAACTTCTAAATGATCCTTTCCTATTGAAAAATTGGAAAAAAAGATAAGAGGGAATCCATTGAGCATTGCACCGATAATTCTCTGATGGAAGTCCAGAACTTATCCTCATCAGCAGTTTCACAAACCTATAACTTAATTGCACTCTAAAAAGTAGCAGATAGCATAAACCTTAAATCTGCCAATCATTTTGATACATAATTCATATGGAACGAAAACCAAGCAAGCAATTTGGAAAATGCTCCATCATCTACGTTGGACAGGGAGGATTATGCAGTAAAACCAGCAACGTCAAATTTCCCTAACTTTAATAGTTGAACTTATCGCTAATTAACTCATGCACATTGTTTACCACTCAAGCCCCAAATCCAAAGACAAGAAATTGGTATAAAAAGATAAGAGGGAATCCATTGAGCATTGCACCGATAATTCTCTGATGGAAGTCCAGAACTTATCCTCATCAGCAGTTTCACAAACCTATAACTTAATTGCACTCTAAAAAGTAGCAGATAGCATAAACCTTAAATCTGCAATCATTTTGATACATAATTCATATGGAACGAAAACCAAGCAAGCAATTTGGAAAATGCTCCATCATCTACGTTGGAACAGGGAGGATTATGCAGTAAAACCAGCAACGTCAAATTTCCCTAACTTTAATAGTTGAACTTATCGCTAACTTAACTCATGCACATTGTTTACCACTCAAGCCAAATCCAAAGACAAGAAATTGGAAAAAGTTCCGCAGCCAAATGACAAAAAATGCCAGGTAGCAATAAGTTTCCCATCAATTAAGCGTTAAGAGTACTTATAGCAAGTGATGATTTAGCACAGCAAAATCACTTGATCAAACCATGACCGTTTACATTTTCCAGCATGAAATCAAGAGCTTCAAAAGATGAGCCTGCATTTACCTCTGTTCGAACAACCTTGTCTGTTTCTTTGACAGGATGTTGTCTACAAATCAAATCATTCTGTAATCTAAACTGCAAAATCTCTTCAGAACTTTTAGCACGGCTAGGTGTCTCACTTTCATCCCCATAGGTTGTATTGGTGGCATCGCCGCTATACGAACAATCGACCTCATCTTCCATGTCATCAATCAACAACAGATCCCGCGAATGGCGATTATTGAAGCCAGATGTGGGTCTAAGTACTCGTTTGGGCTTACTAGTGAAGCCAAAGCAATTACAACAGTCCATCACACTGGCAACAAAATAACTTTCACGGATCATGTGAATCTGAAATTTGAAGTAGTTTCTAAAACTCTATGCAAGAAAAACTTTGTACTGAAACCTGTAAAAAAATATTACTCTCAGCTTACCAACAAATAATCCAAAAGCCCCTACATTAAAACTAACCCCAACAAATTAAAAGGAAAGAATAAGAATAATAGAAGCCAAGAAAAGAGTTTCATATTTTATGGACATCCACGGAAGTGAATCAAAAAACACTTCCAATATCCTGAACCAGTGAATGTCATCCGGAATCCACTGCTAAAAATATTTAAAACGGACTCTTTTGATCACCATGACAATTTTCGACCGAAAAAGGCATATATAAGAAAATTGTAACCATAGAAGACAACCATAATTAACGATTCCGAGACTCTAACTCTAAACCATCTGTCTACTTTCATTTGAATGTTTCAAAACGTTTTCTTGGAGGTCTACAACATTCTCAAAGAGTGAATAAACACCTGCTTACAGACGAAGGTCAGGGCCACAAGCCCTAATCAGCTTTGTTATTCCAGTGGATGCCATTCAGCCAAATGAATAAAACTTCTGGTAAAGATAAAAACATTACAGTTGTGAGCCATCATCGTCCCTTAGAATCACACTTATGGCGGTAGGAATCAAAACAGGGTCATTCTCCGCAAAGAAATCACGTTGACCTTTTCCAATGGTACAATGAAAAGAAAAATGAGTGTTAGCATCCCATCACAGCCGAATTTAGATTATTTTCACTTGAAATATCAGAAGGCACGAAGCACAAACAACATCGAATTACTACAAAAACAAAGGCAACAACTCAAAACTCCAATTTACTAAATGATGAATAAATAAACAAATAAAAAGCCAAATTGATTGAAGCAAAACACAAAAAAACATAACCCAGAACGCCTAAAACAAGCGAAAACAAAAACCTTAAACAGAAGTCAGAACTACCGATAATTGGCGAAAAAAGGAGGCAAGAAGCACCGATTCGAAACCCCAAAGGAAGAGACAGAAAAGGAAATCAAAGGCTTGAACATTCTTTTGATGTGATTGTGTGCCTGGCGCTGCATTATTTGTGGGCCACCAATGATAACTCCAAGCCCATAATGGAAAATGGGCCCACCGATGTAACCTTAATCTCGCTCATTCAGTCCACTCTCTAGTATCCTGATTCTGTACCCTTTTACGCCTCCACGTGGCATTAAATGTATGGATGAAAATATTTAAAATATGCTATCAAAAGCATAGAATAATAGTGTGAATATAATATTCTTCATCAAAACAAATATTAATAATTATTTTATTTCACTAATTAAATGCACAAATTAGACCTGATTTATACTAATAAATGGATAGTTTTATTGGTTCCAAATATTATTTTAAAGGTTTTTTTTTAATATTTACTTGAATATTAATTAGAAATTAAAACTAGGTCAAATGTATATTAGTATTTAAATTTAGAGGGAAATGAATAATAAAATAGATCCTTGCATTTTTCTAAATAAAAAATATCTAATTTTAGAAACGTCAACAATTAAATCTATTTTATTAAAGTTGTCGTCAAAAAATTTATATTTTCTCACATGATCATCTATGTTAAGCGATTTTCAAAGAGTCAATTAGTTACTAGATTTCAATATCGTCATCAAAATCGTTTTATGCGTTGGTTTTTCAAACTATTTTTTCTCTGAAAATTATCAAAATCGCCAAAATCATATTATTGATAATTGTTTTTCTCTGGAAATTATCCAACAAAAAAAGATCATAAGACAAAAACGTGATTTTTTCAACTGCAACCCTGACGACGACTGTTTAATTGCTAACTGCTCTCGAGAAATTATTTGTTTGAAAAAACTACAAAGATGCACTTGTACTTTGCTTAAGTTAAAAAGTTAAAAATAAATATAATTTTCACTATATGTAATATTGAATAATACTATGTTTATTCTCTTAAAATATTTACTGATGTATCAAATAATAATTGGTGTAGTTAATATAATAATTTAACTATTTATAATTTATTATATTAATTATTGTTTGACAAATTGACTTGTTCGTAATACAGTAACATAGTAGGGCAAAATCTCTTCAAAAGCTGATCAGAGGACACGTGGAAACATCTTTCAAAAATGAACGGTGATCGTTAAGAGTTTGAACATATAATGGGATAGTAAACAAAATTGAAACGCTTCACGAAGGGAGAGAGGTAGTGAGACTCAACCGAAGGGTGGCCGACTTCCGGTAGCCGAGGTTCCCAATCCGACCATCTCTTGACCATGGCTATAGTCGGCGTTTTGGCTTTACAGGGATCTTTTAACGAACACATCGCAGGTACTCTCCTTTTTCTCCTCACGATTGGCAATATGCAGATGCTGAGACTCTGTTTTTGTGTATTCAACGGCGCTAGCGCTGAGAAGGCTCGGAGTCAAGGGCGTCGAGATAAGGAAGCCTGAACAGCTTAACAGTGTCGCCTCCCTCATTATTCCCGGTGGAGAGAGCACCACTATGGCCAAGTTAGCTGAGTACCATAATTTGGTATCTATCTCTCGGTATTTTTTGTTTAATTATGTTACTGCTGTGTTATCAGCTTCCATATGCACTTTTTTATGCTCTCAGTTCTTCATTCTTTGAAAAAGTAAATCCTCCAAATTTTGAAGGTGATTTCGTTTCGTTTTGTGTGTTTCTGTGGTTCTACACGCGCGCGCACATCCGAGTGTGCATGTAATCATTTTGGAGTTGTCTTTTACTAAGATAATTGAATATAAGATGTAGTGCTAGGTTTCCGACTCCTGTGAAACCTGATGTTGTATATGAATCTGCAGTTTCCTGCCTTGAGAGAGTTTGTGAGAATGGGGAAGCCTGTTTGGGGCACTTGTGCTGGACTTATCTTTTTGGCGGACAAAGCTTCAGGTGAATTTTGGTTGTGGTCCTTGTTTGTCTAAAGTTTTGCATTTTGTTCACGTTTAGTTGCAAGCTGGTTTTCCTTCCGGGGGAAAATCGGCTGTACGAAACTCAATAAGAATTTGGAACGATTGCTTTTTTCTTTTTTTCAGGTCAGAAAACTGGAGGACAGGAGCTTGTAGGAGGCCTTGATTGTACCGTTCACAGAAACTTCTTCGGAAGTCAGGTAACTTTTCACATTTCATTTGTGCTGGTCCTCTTGGTACTATTCCTACGAAGATAGCTATCTCATGCAATAACTGGAGAAACTTTTGAATTGATGGTAGGTTGACACTGCCTGCACACTTTTGGAAGTTCCTGTTTACACTAAAAGAGAGTTCAGGCTTGTTGATGATCAAAATATATGCTATATGATCTAAATTCCCACTCATATAATGGCTGCATCAAAATCGAAGTTAATGTTTTGCTTTTCACTTTTTCTCATATCTACTTTCACAAATACATGATTTTTGTTTAGCTTCAAAGCTTTGAGACGGAGCTTTCAGTACCAGAACTTGCAGTCAAGGAAGGTGGTCCTGAAACATTTCGTGCAGTCTTCATTCGTGCCCCTGCTATTCTTGAAGTTGGACCTGAAGTAAAAGTGCTGGCTGATTGTCCTGTCTCATCCAACTACATGGCCACTTTGAACCCGGCTAATGAAAACGAAGAGGTTTGCTTTATCTCTGCCCTCTTCTGCAACGGCAATTGTTATATTGTTGAGTTATCGAATGCATAGAATAATAGTGTGAATATAATATTCTTCATCAAAACAAATATTAATAATTATTTTAATTTTTTTTTTTTTCTTTTTTTCAGGTCAGAAAACTGGAGGACAGGAGCTTGTAGGAGGCCTTGATTGTACCGTTCACAGAAACTTCTTCGGAAGTCAGGTAACTTTTCACATTTCATTTGTGCTGGTCCTCTTGGTACTATTCCTACGAAGATAGCTATCTCATGCAATAACTGGAGAAAACTTTTGAATTTGATGGTAGGTTGACACTGCCTGCACACTTTTGGAAGTTCATGTTTACACTAAAATAGAGTTCAGGCTTGTTGATGATTCAAAATATAAAAATGTCTCCATACTAACGAGAGAATTGGATTGTGTAGTCTTTAATTTAGAATGAAAACTACATTAACATGCCACTGCAGTACATTAAAATTATTATTGTGTAGTTTGCCCAGTCGATGCTATATGATCTAAATTCCCACTCATATAATGGCTGCATCAAAATCGAAGTTAATGTTTTGCTTTTCACTTTTTCTCATATCTACTTTCACAAATACATGATTTTTGTTTAGCTTCAAAGCTTTGAGACGGAGCTTTCAGTACCAGAACTTGCAGTCAAGGAAGGTGGTCCTGAAACATTTCGTGCAGTCTTCATTCGTGCCCCTGCTATTCTTGAAGTTGGACCTGAAGTAAAAGTGCTGGCTGATTGTCCTGTCTCATCCAACTACATGGCCACTTTGAACCCGGCTAATGAAAACGAAGAGGTTTGCTTTATCTCTGCCCTCTTCTGCAACGGCAATTGTTATATTGTTGAGTTATCGAATGCATAGAAATAATGTCTGTTTTCTCTAAGATGATTCCAGGATTTGTGCTATTTATTGTTAATTAAATCTAAAGTGACGTCCATACTGACTAATAATGGAACTATTGATCCTTTTGAATAAAACCTTGTAAAACTAGCTAGATTTAGACGAAGTACTTGAGTTTAAGGATTGGTGCAACATCTGTTACAATTTCCATCTGCTATTCAACAACATTCTTTATAGTTTTGCTATTGTGGTATTGACACTCATCTATGAACTTGAAGATCTTTTAATTGCAGTGTGAATGCCCAATAAAGATAAATGAGTTACTAAGACTAATAGTATCTAGGTCCACCATATGTGCTTGATTAGTTGGTTTACTATGCATCATCAGCAGATATAAAGCCGCCCTAAGCTACCAATTTATAGATTTATTAGATGTGGATCACTAATCACCACTTATACGGACATAAAAAATGAGTATGGTTTTTAGGAACTTAGAGGACGCTTTGTGTTTTCATCTCCGATGCATGACTGTAATTTTCTTTGAACAAGACATAAAATTTCATCTCTCCATGGGATGTATGTCAAATTTGAGTTCGAATGTTTCAGGATAAAGAATGTAAGGAAAAAGTAATAGTAGCCGTCAGGCAAGGGAATTTGCTTGGGACAGCCTTTCACCCTGAATTAACAGCAGATACTCGATGGTATAATGTTACTTTCGTCTTTTTCGATTTGATCAGTACCACTTTGTGGGTTCTGAACATCGTCTCTGCAGGCACAGCTACTTCTTGAAAATGGTAGGTGAAGTAAGAGTAGAAGCTTCCTCAAGTGCAATTGTCTCTGTCGAAGAAGGGGATCCAAGTTATACCCAAAGGTTCATAAATGACCTCCCTATATTTCAATCGTAGAATTGATGAAGGTATGTTTGCCTCTCATACCGTAATTCTTGTTTTCAGATATTTTATAAAGGTCTATTTATATAGCATTCTTTCAGGTTGTGTAAAGATAGTTGGAAAATTTCCTTTCTGTCACATGGAACGAACATGATTAATATCACATGAAAGAAATAATCTTATGCTTTCAATTTGTCATTATATCCCCTTTTAACTCTTAGAGTTTGTTATCATGCATGCCATCACAACTTAAGCAGAAGTGCCGAGTTTAATAATTCGCCTAATTTGTTCATTTATTTGGGAGGTCGATTAGCTAACATAGCAAAAATATTTAACTCCTATTGCAGAACTAGAAGCTTTTTAGTTATTCTTCTAGAATAATCGTACGGTTATCCTCTATTCTTACCTTATAATTCTTACATATTGCATGACACTCCTTAATTGATACCATTAATATGAAAAATTATAAATAAGTTAAAATAAATCATTAATTGTACTAATTAATTAGTGTCACGTTAGGATGTAAGAATTAGAAGCTAAGAATAGATGTAAGAATTAGAAGCTAAGAATAGAGTATAAATTGAACATTACCATTTTTTTAACTACTCTATTTCTCACAAATTAGATTGTGTCTATGAACTAGTTAAATGTGCGATATACACGGTTTTAGGTTTTAGTTTTTGTAATTTAAAAAATAAAAAACAAGTGTGAAACATGACTAATCGAGGATTATTTGGCTCAGAAAGCTTGTTGATTATGATCATATAATATATTTTTAATTAATTATCGAAATCTTCTTAATAATAGGATAAACTTGATATGAACAATATTTGTCAATTCTGGAATTTAAAAAACTTTCTCTGGCAATTATTTATAAATAGTCGGTAAAGACAAGGACTTTCTCCATTAATGGCTTGATGCAGGCCCAATCTCAACCCAATTCTTAAAACAGTGATTCACTTATTCATAGCCTATTTTTAGGAATCGTATGCATACAAGCTGTGTACTGTACTGTTGAAATATATTCCAATTGGTATTGAAAGCAAGAATAAACTGAGGCAGCAAAGCAGCTTAATCTGTTTTCTTACCCTCTACCTCGTAACATTTGCATTTACTTCTATAATATTTCAAAGCATTTATTCAATTGGACACTCTTACCTTTCGCGACAAACCTTTGGCCAACATTTGTCGCCATCCTAGCTCGAAGCTCGCCTATGTACATGAAGCTTCAACTGCTAAGCTCTTCGATGTTCCTCTGCATGGATCGCCAAATGTGTCGATCGACACGCCAATATTACAACTCTTTGATCCGATACAGGCCTGTTTATTACCACCGAAGAGAAGAAAACTATTTGGTAAGTAAATGAATTGGTACGATGGATTTAGCTTCGAATTTAGTACGATATCACCTTCTGCACGACCGAAAGTGCGTTTATGCTTTTGCATTTGCCGTGGCTGAAGCTGCCGCAGGTCCCGCTGGGAGTCCCGAAGCTTGCGAACTTGATGGAAGAAATTATCTGATTTGGAGGACACTCGAGAGATAGTATAGGTCCCGATTTATTTCTCGTCTCCGATTCTACATTCCAAAAATCCACCGGCTGTGGATGAGATTCCGAAACATGTGAGCACAGACTCTCAATCTGTCTGGTTGTGAATGACAACTTGGTCGGATCACCGCCAATTTCTTCAAAAAGTACGAGAATGTTTCCGCTTGGTTTCATCCATGAACGCGGAACGTGATAACTGCAAGAAAATTAATTTTATGAGAAATTAAATCATTTAAAGAATCTTCGAAATATCTTCCCTGATGAAATTTCATCGCTTACAAAGTCTGCGACGGCTTGCCACAATTTTTTAAGCATTTAGTAGAACTATAAGATCCTCTGTAATTGCAGGCATTATTGCAACCACCATTCGAAGAGGCGTATGTTGGCCAGTAACGCCCAATGCTTTGTCCATTAACCCATGCCTCACCTTTTCCCAGCCCTGTAAAATCCAATGCGACGGGGTTGCTGCCAGCAGGGGCGTCGAATGTTGTCTGAATCATAACATTTCTCATCATTAGTGTCCAATAAAGCAAGCCAAAATACTCATCAGTATGTAACTCAACGTCACAATCAGCATAAACCAACCAAATACTCATTAGAATTTAACTTGATGTCACAATCAGCATACTCCTCTAACACAAATTCAACATAAAAGGAAACTACTTTCCATAATGGAGACTTCGTTCGAACACAAAACTCAAGACTCAAATTGTTCTAAAAACAGTATCAGTTGCCTTAATCTAACTATCAAGTTATGAAACAAATAAGCTCTTGCAAATTGCAGGAACGGCATTAATCATTTGCAATATAACAAAGTCAATGGCGGCTTGTGCAGTTAATAGAATTCGAGTTTCAGAATCATATTTGGATCTTGTCTAAATGAATACCTTGTACCAAATCAGAGGTTGGTTCTTGGGCAAGCTAGATTGCGAACTCCACTGCGAAGACATTCCACTAGATAGTCCTAAATCTTCACCTTGAAGTCCAATCTACAATCACATAAAGAAAGAGTACACAGGATAAAAACAAGTGAATATTTTCTTGCCTTGTATAAATAATTATAGTAGATAGATTGATTAAACATTCAGGCTTCTGATTTCATAGAAAGAACGGGGAACTGCATCCATGTTGCCCTCATTCAGGTATCAACTTACTTGGTATGTCCATTGCTGAGAAGAGAGATCAATGGCAGTTGCTGACCCTTTGAGTTTCACTGGCCCAGTGATCCCAGCGCCCGATTTCTCAAAAAAAGCACCATAGTTCTGATACAATATATTAAGGTCTGTGTTAGGTAATTTTCAAGCCGAGATATTTGTATGTGCATATCCAAGTGAGCATACCTTTTTATTATAAAGAGTCTAATACAAACAATTGTTACTTCTTTGACATATCTAACCTGAAGGCCCACTGTCAAACTTAGAAGGTCAAGTGTGTTCTTCCCCAGTGCAAGTGTGATGATGGTCTCCATTGTCACCTTAGCATTGTTGCTGTTTCCTCTTCCACTCCCTGCAAATGTTCTCTCTCTTTAAACTGAAAACACATGCAAGCAGCATTTTTCTGAGAGCTTCAAATAAAATTTAACAAACTGAAATTGTTTCAACTTGCCTTTATTTTATCTAGATTAACCTCGGATCATTGAAAACATGAACTTGCTTTTTATTAAAAAAGTAACCTTGAGATATTGTACACTAACAAAAAGGTAAAAGCAAAATTTACAATCAACGTATGGACCACATGAAGTGGAAGCTATCAAAACATATCATCATCTTGTTACACGTGATTAACTTTACCTGAAAATTTCTTATTAATAAAAGCATGAAGAGCGTGGCCAAGTGATTCCACATGAAGAACAGTTTGAGATCCATTTTGAAGGAATGGCTCGTTCCCTTTGATGTCAATGCTTCAAAAGAAATCAGAATTGAAAAGTGAAATGAAGCTTGAAAACCACAAAACAACAGGTTAACCAGATTTGCTAATACAATTTAATAGCATACCTTAACGAGTACCACAAATAGTCACTTTTATCAGCAGTAGTATTTATTTGTTCCACTAGACCAAGTTTAGTAAATGCATCATCTTTTGAGATACCTACTGGTTCAATTATCCAACTCCATTCCGAGTCCAATGCTTCAGATGTATCAGCATTAAATTTTATCGACTCTGGAGTGAAGCTTGGAATCATAGTTGCAGAATTAACCTGTCAAGGATTAATTTTGTGCATTATACATCTAACTTTGAGAAAGGCAAAAAAAAAAAAGAGAAAAAAATGGAACAACATTGCCATGTAACTCTTCATTGATGAATGTTAAGTTATCGTTTATCTATGTATAACAATCTCAAAGAGAATAGTTGTAACTTTATCAAAGCTTCCATGACAAGCGGTGAGATAAAGCAGCAAACCTTTGCAGTATTAAGCACAACATTCTTGCAATCTGGTAGTATGCTGACAGACCATGGAGGCAACTTGTAAACATTGCCATTGAAAGTCGCCGTAGCATCAGAATTGGTGCCCACATTGGCCAAAAAAGCAGCGCATAGTGATCCTGTCTTATAGACAGCAGCCTGTATATAAAATACGATCCATGTCATATAACAATTCTCAAAGCATAAATTCAAATGTAAATGAACATTGGTCGACGTCCAGTTCTCCCACTATGTGTAGACCACAAAGTTTGCTGTGTGTTATCACACATTATACCTCCAAGTTCTGACCAAGAGAAGTAACTGTAGGGTCTGTGGCAACCAATGCTTCCTCACAAAGCTTTATGGCTTTATGGACATCTTTTAGGTGACCCCACTTAGGTTGCCTCACAAGTCCTATGGAGAGAAGGAAACAGATTATTAGAACTAATTCTGGGTAGGTCACATTTTATCCATCAAAGTCTAACATAGTTATTGGAAAAACAAAACTCAAATGCTGCCAAGACCTCTAAATATTCCATTGCTAACAAATTCATCACAGGAAGAACACATACCATACTCATCTATTGGAGCATCATAATCATAACTTGTTGCGATAAATGGTCCACCAGTTGTTCGTCCAAAGTTAGTCCCTCCATGGTACTGTTAGAGAGGAGCCATGAAATAAGGAAATTCATATCATTAGCTAATATAGATATATATCTCCATGTAAATAACTGAGACTAAGGTTAGCCTTCCAAGTATCGTAAAGCCGATCAAGTGGGCAAATCAAGTGGGCAAAAGCACACAATAACTAATAATTGCATTACCATATAGTAATTCTGAAAAGTTCCCCCTAACTGGAAGAAGCGTGCCACAGCAAATGCAAGATCTTCAACAGGTCGGTAAGGCACAGGTCCACCAAAGGAAAGAAACCTGATGTTCCGAGATTATAAAATGTATAAGTAAAAGGAAACTTTCACCATTGAAAATTTTATAAGCACAGATATAACACCCCTAGTTGAAATACCAAATCAAGAACAGAGACCACTAACCATCCAGTCCAATTCTCTGTCCACATTTTGGGTTTGTTGTTAGAATTGGGTTTAAATTGGTCGCAATAAAAGCCATTGCACGTGTTAATCTATAAGAACGCACAAACAAAACTCTCCCTTTAGATAAAGAACTGCATTAATAGAGCAAGCATTTACTTTGCAGTCATTCATATCAGCAAGCTGAAGATTGCAACAAGTTAGTGCTAGAAAAACTCACTATTGGATCTGGAGCATCGTCTTGCTGGCACATGACCCAAGGAACCCCCGTATTTAAAGATACAGCCATTGTTGCAGCCCAATTGATATAAGACTTAGCAGCATTTCCATATGCTGAATCAATATTTCCATATTCATTTTCAATCTGATGGCGTGAAGGTAAATGGGATTTTACTATGCAACTTCCAATAGTAGATCATACAAATACCATCTTGTGAATCAATGATTCAAATCAAAGAACTAACACAAAAAAGACGTGTTTCCATTTACTGTCATGGTCAGGTAATTTTAGTGTTTAACCTGAGATAAAATTATTGGTCCGCCCTGAGATGCATAAAGGTTCTCTTGCTTCAACATATCCACAATCTTGGCTGTAAATCGCTTCATTTCTGCCTGTAAAAGACAAATCCTTTTGAAAACTTAACGAAGGCCCAAAATAATTTTAAAAAATGAGCAGAATGAGGCGTGGTTTGAATAACTAATAACAAAGAACCTTGAATGGCTCATTGTCAGTTCGAAACTGGACGCCAGGAATGAAATGCAGCCAAAGAGGAAAGCCACTGCTTAAAAATTAGGGACAAAATCAAACATAGATATCAAACAGCTGAGAAAGACTAAAGAAAAGAGACTTTACCCATAATTCCACTCTGCACATACATAAGGACCAATTCGTACATGCACCAGTAGGCCAGCGGCCGCAACCAGCTTCACAAACTTGATTAAATCCTTTCTTCCTTCAAAGTCGTACTGTAGAGAGAATATACGAATTAGAAAGAAACCAAAAATGAAGGCTTTTGGGAGAAGAAAAATCACATTGGGGAGAATACCCAAGTTTCCTATTCAACATAACGTGAAACCTCGGATCAAGAAAACATTAATTCCATGCATGTTCGAGGAGAAAAACGTAGAAATAACAGGCCAATATTATCAATTAATTTCCATGTTTCCCGATGCATTTTAACATCTTAATATTATATAATATCAAGGAAACAAATCGAATTAATGAAATTCTTCAACATTACAACGACACTATGTTTTCCTTTTTTATTTTTTTGCCTCAGCGAAGTGCGAAGTAGAATACAAAACCGAAGTTCTCAAAATGAAACGAAGGAAAACGAAAGGATAGAAGGTTACATTGTTCTGCACAGGCTCGTGTATATTCCAGAAAACGTAGGTTTCTATTACGTCCAATCCTCCGTCCTTAGACTTCTGAATTAGGTCCGGCCACATCTGCCAACCACATCAATTGAACAACGATGAGAAAAACTTATAATGGATTATAAGCCTTAAAAGTGTTTGCTAGTCAGGGAAAGAGTGAGGGAGAGGGAGAGGGAGAAAGAGACATCTGGAGTGCTTCGAGGATAATGAATAGAGCCAGAAATCAACACCCTGCGCTCGCCATTGATTACCAAGGCTCTATGATCGTAGGTCACCTCGGCGGAAAACGATATCATTACCAATGCGTCGACAAGCAAAAGAAAAACCAACACGAACCCAATCCCTCTCATTGCCTCCAATTCCTACGAAACAACGCAATTCTAATACACAACTCCGTAAAATGGAAATGGACTCCTCTTATAAATTCCAGAAATACGATCTTCAAGCAATCCCTCTGGCTTTCTCAGAAAATTTCCTTTTCCTTATCGTAGCTTCAACTGGCATCGTCTTATGCGTGTACTGCTTCCTCGTTTTGCACAATACAACGCTTGGAAGAAACGAAATCAGAGAAAAAGATTAAGGAGCCGAGCTAAGCTTCAATGGCGCAAGAACACGACAATGTCATCATCTTCCTCTTCCCGTTGTACTTCTGCTTCTGGTTTTCTCTTCTCTGCTCCTAGACCAAGACCACTAACCACTTCATGTATAAATCAGAGCGAGCGAGAAGGACGAGTAACGTGGAAAAAATCAGGTGTTTCGCGTTACATATAATTCAATGAAGCCTCCAATTATCTTCCCACACGAAGCAAATGAGGGCAGGGATTGTCATAAAAAAATTAAAAATCGTGTTGCTAGAACTGTGGTGAGAAACACCCAGATAAAACTCCAGACGGCAGGTGGGAGACGGAAGAGTAATGAGTAATGAATTCGAGTACGTCGAGGACATTAATGTCTTTTCACATTTCCCAACATCTTAATTCTTCCATATTAATACTCACCATTAATATAATTAAATATTAAAAATCTATTAATTATAAAAATAAAATTATAATATAAACTGTTATAATTAATTATTAATTGAAGAAGATAAGAGGGAAGAGAAATGTGGTGGAGGAGCTAACTAATTTGGTGATTAGTCATTGCCCACTCCTTACCAAATTATATTTTCCTTATCCTAAGTTTTAATATATTAAATAATGTCACATTCCAATTTAATATCTCACGTAACATCTTTCCTCTAACTCGTAGAATCCAAATCTAAATCCAAATCCAAATTCCCGTGACATTAAAAAAATATAGAATGTTTTCTTGCATATATGTTTTCGGTAGACTAGAACATCGAATAAGACAATGATTGCGTGCACAATTAAAAATTCATTCTAATAATTTAAAATTTATAGAATTGTGAGAATATGAGTCCATAACAATCTATTTATGGTTTTGGTGACTAGGATTAGATTGGCACTAAATTCTTGGAAATTGGATCTATGTACATAGGATAAGTCAAAATTGAAGACAAAAAAGGGAGAAAATGGGTGGTCCAATAAAGAAGAGTGTGACACGAATAATAAAAGAGTCATTAAATAGAGAACGTGCTTACAAAAAAAAATGGTTGAACTTTGCTACCCAAATGAAGAAATTTGAGACATCATTTACTATAGATTATATTGTGTTCACATTGTCCATTTCTCATTTTGGTACCTAATAATAATTCATAACTTATTTGAAAAAAAACAAGTGATACTAGAACCCCTAACTCCACCACAAAAATTAGTTCAAGAGTGGAGATTTGGATCCAACATATTTACTAACTCAGACGACCTTTTGGAACCAATGTGAGATTCACATCATTCCCATACCCTTTTAAAGGCGACTGTTTCAACCGATGATCTATCAAACCCATAAAGGTGATTGTCTCAATCGATGATCTATCGAATGTATTTTTACTTCGACCCACAAAGATTTAGATCTGATACTAAATGATATGAGAACTTGTAACTTCATTACAAAACTAGTTCTAAAATGGAGATTTGGACACAACATATATATTATTCCAGACGATCCTCTAGAATCGATGTGACATTCACATAAAAAATGTGACGAGTTATGAGGCTCGTCTTCTTCTTCCCACCTTCATTTCTAGTTTCATGCCGTTGACGTGACGTGTTAGGTAGTTCATTGTCCTCGTATTATGATTATTTGTTTGGATTTTGTGATTTGTCCTAAGGTTTATAATAAATTAATTAGTTATGAAAATGATTGAGGAGATTACGTTGGAAAAAAGCTAATCAAAATATATAAAATTAGGGAGAAGTTCAATTAAATGTAGAATAAAAAATTAAGCCAATTAGAATTCATAAAATTAGAGGGAAAATGTAGAATCAAATTAAGAAGATAAGCCCAATAGTGTGGAAGGCCCAGCCCATTATGGAATTGGAAAGGCCCATTTAGCGATTTAGTTCAGTTAGGGCTCCAAATGTAACGCCGATGGCCACCATTTCTTTACTCCCAAAATGCAGAGGGAAACTCAGCTGAGAGAGTCCGTCGACAATGGCTTCTTCCAAAAATCGAGGACGCGAAGCAAAGGGAAAAGAAGCATCAGCGACGAAAACCGCGACGAGAACCATAGCCAAAGCGAAAGGAGAAAGGAGAAGCAGTAGGAGATCAAGCAAGGAGGTTGAACAAAGGAAGGAGAAGAACAATGAGAGAAAGATCAGCAACGGCTCGGCTAAGGAGTCCGCTGTCTTGCCTATCTCAATTTCAAGCTCGGATTCTCAAAAAGAAGACCCTGAAGATGAGAGAGCTGAAACTACGAGTAGGAGAGCGAACGGCTCCGTGTCGAAATCTAAGAAAGGCAGGGAAAAACAAGAAGTAAAATTAGAAAATGGATTTGGGGAAAAGGATGAAGGGAAAGAAGACGAGAAGATTTATCAGTTTCCGTTGCATCGAGTAAAGACTATAATGAAAAGCGAAAATTCGGATTTGCGTATTAACCAGGATGCATTGTTTCTCGTCAACAAAGCTACGGTATTGCCTACTTTTTTCTCGCATGGAGGTTTTCCCCATTTAAGAAATTGTTGTTTCTGTGAGAAAAGCTTGTAGCTTACTCTTTTTGATCTTTGTTTGATCCATGAACTATATTATAAGTTTATCTCATTCGATTGATTTTCAGGAGAAGTTTCTCCAACACCTTTGCCAAGAGGCATATGCCTATTCTGCCAAGGATCGGAAAAAGTCTGTCGCTTACAAGAACCTATGTACGTCCCATTTCAGCTTGTACAGCTCGCTTTATTTTGTTGAAAATTACATTGCTCGTTAATACTTCAATTTTAGATAAACTTCATTAGTCAACTTGTGAGATTCTCATTTCTCTTTGATAAGCATTATACAGATACAGATACACAGTGGAGTTAAAGATGATTTTTTTTTCACATTTAGTACTGTTGCTTGATGCTGTCGAGTTGTCTATGCACCATTTCATCAGGATGGAAGTTAGAATTTGCTAACGTTAATTAATTGATGTGCCCATGGTTTGTTCTTATGGTTTCATCTGGGATTGAATTGTCGCCCATTAAATCGAGGAATCTTCGAATAAAGAGGGTTTGGGGTGGGATGTTGATTTTGATTTTGATTTTTTTGATACCTCACCTCTTACAGTAAAGTTAAACTTTGATATGGAACACATAATATAAGAAATTAATTGCTATTAAATTCATCATAGACGGTCGTTATTCTCTAGCAATGGTTCAAATCTCGGATTTTTCCTCTCGAATGTAGTCAACCAAATGCGATACTGAATAGATTGAAGAGTTTTTTTATAAGGGTAGGAATTTAATTAGCTGAAAAAGCTTTGTTAGTTCTTTTCGGAGTAAATTAAACTAATGTAACAATCTTCTGTGTTGCAGCATCAGTTGTTGGTAAGCAAAAAAGATACGACTTTCTTTCAGGTAAATCTTATGCTTCTATCATTGATGGTCGTTGATTAACAGTGTCTGAAGATCATTTCCTATTTTGTGTCTTCAGATTTTGTTCCAGAGAAGTTAAAAGCAGAGGATGCATTGGCAGAGAGACAATTAGCTGAAGCAGAAGCTAGCTAGACCTGAAAAACAACACACAAAAATGGTTGACACATGTTGCTTTTAGTAGAGCAAAATCTGAGCTTGGTCTGTCTAGCACCATCTGTAATTTTTTTCCACACAATTAATCTATTTTTGTTTTCAAAGTCTAAATCTCAAGGAATTTATGTATGAACAATGTAACTATATCTACCATTAGAAAGACCCTTTCTTATTCATCGTGTGTTCAAAGGCAGGCCAAAAGGAGTGTAAACTCATCCATTGGCATTCAAATGCCCAAACTTGGCAACTTACTACCTACATTTATCGTTTCCATCAACAGTAGGACTGGCTCCAGAAAAAAAAGGACCTCTATTTCGACCTATACAATCTCTCCCCCTCTCTATACCATAAATATGTAGTGAGAAAGCTAGAGTATGTACAGCAGGTACAGGTAGTTCTCAATCCTGCATTCTCACAGTGAAGAAATAGACTAATTCAACACCATCAACTTTCATACCAACCAAACAGATGCAAATTCTATGACCGCAATAAGTTAAAATTGGGCAGTGCAATCTGACGCCACTGGCTATTGAAGACACGGCAGTTTAATCCAAACTGAACATGGGTCCAGAAGACTTGTTTATCAGGATTTCAAATTTGATGCTCCAACTTTGCCAGGGGCAAGTGCTTGTTCCTTTGAATTGGAGCCAGGTTGAGTTTCTGAGTTGTTTTGGGTATCAGCATCGCTTGGTCTCTTCCAAATCTTCACATGACCTTCACGACAGGCGGTGAGAATAGATTCTTGGGTAAAAATTATGCCAGAGAGAGGCTCTGAATGAACACGGTGAGCTACTACAGGAGAGAGCTTTGGAACGTCTCGCATACTGGGAGCAGGTTGCAGGGTTCCGACCGGATAATTGCTGTCCCAATGAGAAGACTGACTGCCAGTACTGAATGTAGGGGAACCTCCTGGTGGACACCGGCGAAGTGGTACTACGATCTCATCCATTGACAGATCCCACAGAAGCAACTGAGCGTCCTGTGAAGAAAAAGCATATCCTTATTAGAAAGAAGAAGGATGCCAGTCAAAGTAGCGAAGTACTACGTTATTTGCAATAAAAACTGATAATACGTGTTAATTTAAGGTCTTGCTTTCCAAGTTAGCAACCTGAAAGATGATAATAATAGCCATCAATTTTGGCATCTCTAATTGAATTTACAAAAATGATACAAGGAAGAAACTAAAAGCCGTGAATTGTGACCTTTCCATCGTCAAAGGTGTATTATATCAGCTCGTAGTTTCAAATTTCATCTTAATGAAGCTCCATTAATTCTTGTTTTATTTACTTTATATTGAAAAAAATGGAGCCATCTTGATTAATAATGTCACTGAGACCAAGATATGGAATTTTAAATCGAACAATTAATCTTCCACTGGATTTCAAGGCTATGATAACCATTATAACAACCAGTAAGATGAAAAGAATCAACCATTAAATACACAATTTTGCTTCGTTTCATATAGAATAAAAGTAGAAAATTAGAGGCCTTTGGGAAGACAATCATGAATATATTTATTAAGTTTAACAATAAGAATTTTTTATAAAGAAAAAGCACAGTTGAAAATGAGCACCCTATTACTGCACAGTTCATGTACGAGATGTCCAACTTTATTAATCTGGCAGAAAATATCATGAATGAACAATTAATGATGCAAATTTTTTTTCTGCCAGCTGTTCAAGTGTTGCCAGGGTTTCAGAGTCAGTGTTACCTGACCAACAGAACCAAAGCGGTATACGCCAGTTTCTTCTGTATCATCTGATGTGGGAGAAGACCAGTACGAGTCAAAAGCCACTCCACTAACCTGCCCGTATAAGTTCAAATCTATTCAATTTCAAAATCCAAAAAAACAGAAGCAAACAGTGGGAAACTAAAGAAGAAAAAAGCAAATCAATCAAGCTAGTAAAAGAAATTTATCTACCCATGAATTGTGCCCCTCGCCCCATGCTACAATCTTCCGATCCTCCATACTCCATACTGTAACTAGATCATCTTCGCCACCGGTCAAAATGTATTTTCCATCAGAGCTGAGAAATACCAATTTAAGGTTATAAACTAGTACTGTTTTCAGCTCTCCATCATCTGAGAAGAGAGTGACTGAGGATGATCTAAACAACACAAATAAGGATTATAAAATTTTTCTTCCACTATCTATTCATACCTCCACGCGCAACATAGAAGAGCACCATAATAACTCTTGCCACCACATACAAGTTTCTCTCTTGAGTAGTCAAATACACGTAAATATCCTACACTTTTACAAGTATTAGCACCAAAATAAGAAGCATTTGCTCATATAATACAAGTGTAATTGATAGAAAAATACCATCTCTTCCAATGGTAGCTAAATATGTTCCATCACTGGAGAAAGCAATATCATTTATTGAACCTTGGCAGATATGCCATCTCGCAATAGGATTGCTCTGCAAAATGCAAAGAAACTCTTGAGAGAGAGCAAAGTGACAATAGAAAAGAGTTCCATGACTATATTTTGCAATAACAGCAATACCTCATATACTTCTACAACGCTCTTTATTCAAAAACCAAGGCCAAAACTTTGGTTTTTTCAGCTTTAATCCTATTTTGTCCAAGAACATACATACTTTTCTTAAATTAATATTTGGGTCAGACAAGGTTCCTTTAATAAGTCTGTTCTTCTAAGTACAATAAAATACTCATGCGATTGAAAATTTGCTAAGTGAAATACAATGCAGCTGTTGAAGTTCCCTTACAAAATATGACATGCCTAAACTATCAGTACATATAATCAAGTTCAAAAATAAATCTGGTTCTCAAGCCTTTTCTACGTGTCAAATATCTGAACCTTTTGTAAAGTCAGTTGCACATCACATAATCTCAACTCTAACAAAGAAACAACAAATACATGAAATACTAGAATCAAATACGACCTTACTGGATCTTGCATGTGACACTGAAAATTGACTTTGATCCCTTATAATAGGAAAGGAAGAATCAACGGTTCCCTCTTTACTCTGCAAATACAAAACTTCAATTGTTATACAAAGCAAACATATTAGAAGGACACACTAGCCCAATTTATTGAATGATTATTCTTACTTTTTCATAAACATACAAATTTCCATCAGCGTGAGCAACAACAAAAGTACCATCACCTTTAGGAACCCATGCAACACTGGTACATCGGCTGTCAAATATAACCAATTGACTCAGCCATATTACAAGTGAAAGATCAAATAACACAAGAGCCGGAAATTGAAACTATAAAAAAATCATTTTTTTTTCAGGTGAATACAAATCTTTTATATTATTTATCATACTTGTCTCAAGCATATGTATTTTACAAATTATCACAAACTGAAGTTATTAACTTAACTAAGTTAAGATCTGTCTTTCAATATCATGGAACATCCATTTTTGTTTTAAAAAAGAAAAAAAGGACAATTTAGCTCAATAGCAATCCAAAAACTCATTTACAAACTGTTACCCACATGTGATTACAGTTTAAATTACTTAATATGCTCATTGTTGGTGCACCTCCATATGCTTAAAGCATATTCCACAAACAATCAGCCACCGAAGTTCTCAAAAGTCCAATTCTCTAAAAAAGAAAAACCATCCATATCATTCGAATAATAAAATTATACAAATTGTCCAACCACTCACCCACGATAAGGACTATAACTCAAAACTTGAAGAGTAAGATCGATAAAAATGAAAGGAAAAAACTAAAAAGGAGAGTGATAGTCTCACCTATTATTGACAGAACCCTCTCTGTTATAATGATGGGCACCAACAAGTTTTTTCCCAACATCTTGCAATTGTTGTCTTAAAGAAACTGAGTATACTACAATAACACAAACATCAAGTAAGTCACAAAAACAGTTAAGTCAGAACAACCAAAAAACCAATTACTCGCACCCAAAAAAAAAAGACTAACCATCTCCAGAATTCAATCCAATCAGAATGTCGTGTCCATCCTTGGCTTCAGGATCAAATGCATGGGATATAGGGTTTGAATTGCTTAGATAAATAAACTTAATGGGATCCTGCATATACAAAACAACAACATAAACATAAATTTCCACTTAAAAAGCTTCTATGTGCAATATAAGAACATCAAAATTACCTTATCCGGAGAATTAAGATCGCCAATAAATATAGTATCTCCAACATGGAAAATCAAGTAGGTTCCCTTACTATCATAATTGGGATTAAGAATAGCATGGCTACCATTTGGCCCTCCAAAAGAACCAGTTCTGCTTGTTCCGTTTGCAGCTTTACTTGTGCCGTTCCCTCCCCCAAAACCAAGTGCTCTTACTCCATTTCCACTCCCCACACCTAAAAGCTTTGCTGCCGCATATCTCACGCCACTACTAGTACTTGTGCCCGAACTTGAACTTGAAGTCGAACTCGGAAATGCCCCAACCTGCGATGGTTTATCTCTAAGCTGCGCTATAGTCACCTAAGGGAAGTCGAACGAAAAACAGAGAATCGAAAAAAGACATTAAAAATCTTCAACAAACAACAGAATAAACCTTCTCAGTTTCCCGCGAAGATTGAACATTCGCATCAAATCCAGAGAAACCAAACGGAAACTAATACTACCTGAGATACAGATTTTCCAGGAGATGCAGGAAGGAGACCAGGAGGCTGAGTCTTCTCGTACCGAAGCTTGTATCTTCCCTCCGGGGTTTTGAAATAGGTTTTAACCCCCTGAGATTGATTATTCGTCGTGGTCGGTTGCAACGAAGACGAAGACGACGTCGGCGCCGTAGACATCAATCCGTTAGAATTGGAGTTGAAGGAGTTACTGTATCCGTTGCTCATCATCTTCATCAATCATCCCCCAACTTCTACTCTGCGGAACTCCGGCAATTTCAACGCTCTCCCCAGATTTTTCCCCAGTTTTGATCTGCTCCTTGCAGTGATCGTGTTTTTCTTCTTATTCTTCGTCCTCTACATGATCCAGTACAAACGCGAGTACGGAACAGTAATGTGAACTTCTCAATGACTCAATCTAACGACTCATTGCGATTGGATGAACCATCTTGAACCGTCGGATTTCAAGACCCTTTTAATGGATTGAATTTTAAACAGAAGACATTTCACAGTGCATATTATTTTGTATTTATTGAATATTTTATTTAAAATTATATAATATAATTTTATATTTTTCTAAAATTATATATATTATTTTTATTTTTTTTAAATAAAAGCATGAATAATGACGCATCAAACGAGAGTTAAGACTTTATTATTTTTATATTTCAAAAATATTCTTAGTATTATTTAAAAGATTTTAGAAACTATTTAATATAATCAAGAAAAAAAGAGTGAATAAACAAGATATTTTAAGTCAACGAGGAATGACAAATCATGTTAAAAAACCTATCGAGTCAACATTCGGACTCGTTATACTATATTTGTTAACAAAATCGTCTATAAAATTATACTCAGTGCGGACGACTACTACGTAAGCTCGTGAATTTGAGTGGGCTCCTGCATATAGAGGAGTTGAAAATGGTCTCTAAGTGCGGGCTCGGTCGAGGAAGCCCGCCTTGTGTACGTGTGAGGTTTGCATGAACGATTTTTTAACAGAAAACTGATCGACGAGAGTTGTATTATTTACGGAACATAATTTAAGAGTGATTTTATTGGCGAATATAATTTGACTGAAAGTAGGTTACGTTAATTATCCATTTATTTACTGCAACATAGCTTCATTGATTCTACAAATGCATCCATGGCGAAGAATCCATTGACAATCTCAATAAATTACTCGAATTTCTCAACTTTAATCAGTTATACAGATAATGAACGAGTAATGGAAACCTTCAAAGTCGGCTCGAGAAGATGGCGGAGAAGCATCGGCCTCAGTTCAAAATACTGCATGAACAGATAAAGATTTTAAAAACCAGAGTTGAGAGAGAGAGAGAGAGAGAGAGAGAGTGAGAGTGATTACTTGTACAAGTATGAAACTATTCCCAGAATTACACAAAGCAGGATAATGTCGATGCAGAAGTTTCGGCTGGACCTCATCTGCGAGAACGAAAACAAAACGTTTACGGTTTCAAATTCGATTATGAAACACAAAAATCAGTGAAAACCGAGACGAGTTAACCTTGAAGAGATTTTCCTTGAGCCTAACATTCGTATTTCTCAGATCAGAAGTTACTTTGTCGACCTATAATCAGCGTAAATACGAATAAACGATTCGGATTACAAAGATTATTATGTCTACATAACGCGTCGAAAAATTCGGTCTACTTACCTTTGTATCGATCTCATCGATCAACGGAACTTGTCGATCCATTTCCTAATCACAACAAGATGTTTATCAGTCTCGTAAGTTCGAAGACCGGCAACATTCGTACGAGTAAATATGTTCGATAACTAACCTCGTTCATATCAAGGGCCAGATTTTTCAAAGTGTCCAATCCTTCGGATATAACGCCTAGACCTTGATCCTGTACGTATTTATCGATCGAATCAGTTATCATACGACGATAAATTTAACTATCGAAGTAAATCGACTAATTAGAAAACTTACATGCCTGTTTCATTTTCCGTAGTTCATACTCTTGCCTAAACCGGTTTGCTTCTTCGGATTGCTCGAAATATTCACTCTCAAAACATTCACCTATTTCGGATCGAATTAATTGACTACGCGATCGACTTAAGAAAACCGAATCCTTTGGAAAAAAATGATCTTTACCTGAGGAGTCAAAATTGATATTTTTATGGGATGTTGAAGAAGCCCATCCTCCAGAGATTTTGGCTGCATTGGTCGTTCCATCTCGGATTGCTTGGATTCTATCTGGTAATGCAAGAACCAGATCCTCACGAATGGCCTGTTCTTCTTTCGACAGGCCCTTAACCTGTTATTGCATGAGACCAGAGGTTGATTGAGCGATGAAAATTTGGATATCGCCGTCGTGAGTCTGAAAATGAAGAATAATGGAGGTCGGAAGAAAATTTACCTTCTTCTGGTTCAATTTCTTCAACTTTAAGACTTCCTCCATCAATCGGGCCTTTTTCGACCGTATCTGTGCGTTCAGCGCCGCCGCAGACGCCCTGTTCTGATCAGCTGCAGCCATCGCCGACTTCTGCAATGTTAAGAAAAAACGTTAATGAACACAAAACGCCTCGGTTTTTCTTTTTAATAAAAGTATCCCACTTTTGCCCAATCCCTGAGAAATCCCTCGTTCTTAAACTGTAGATAGAATTGAAAAGAGATTAGTTGAGGCTGAAAAGTGAACCCGAAGAGTTGATTCAATGTCGGCTTCAACGACGGCGTAGAGGCGAGCAAAAGCGTCATCGCCATAGGCATTGAGGTCGCGCTGTTTTTCAATATCGTACTTGTCGTACCTCTTGCATATGGCGTCGACCCGGAATAGAATGTCGATCACGCTCATTTTTCATCCAATTTCTCGCGAAAAAAAAAAAAACTCTAGAACAAGTCTCGGAAATTTTACGGGAAGGAAGAACTGGAAGCGGGAAAGGTTGAAGCTTTCCAAAATTTTCCCTCTCTCTGTTAGAAATTATTGCTCTTTCTTCCATGCCGACATAGGTGCGGCCAAACGAGACGATGAGCGAAGAAATCGGTTTCGAAGATGAATGACAACACAAGCGTGGAAGACGCCGACGGTTTTTTCGGTCCAAGTTTATTTGGAACCTCTATAAACGAATGAAACGAATCAATTACTGCATTTTGAAGGTTAAATAAAGAAAACATGAACAAATAAAAATAAGCTTTAAACAATAACAAGCTCTGAAAATGGCGATATAGCAAGTAGAAGAATTTTGGTTACAACTGACGGTCAACAGAAAAGCATTAATTTTGTCGGAGGGTGAGATTCATGGAGATGATCGACGTGCTCAATCAAAGCTGTGTGGCACTTGAGAATTAAAAAGGTGGTGGGTCATCGGAATCCATGGCTGAGTCGACGAACATAAGTAGGCCGCCATGCAAGGAGCGACGGCGGCACGGAGTGAGGTGGCAAACACACTACGACACCCCAAGCACACCATCGCTCCATTCTTCCAAAACAATCCACCCAAAATCTCTCTCTCTCTCTCTCTCTGTGTTGATAGATTAAAACTGAAGACGACGGGAAAAGTTGCAGAAGAGTAGAGATCTGAGCAGACTAACAAATGAACGACAGACAAAATGACAAGAAGCTAACAAGACATCTACGTTTAACGAAAGAAACAAGGTACAAGAAATAAACCAATTACACTCGTCATCGCTATACCTTCATTATTGTTTGTTCGCTATCTATTCTGTATAATATAGAAAATAAAAGCTCAAAGCTTTAAGCTTTACAAGAGTGAGAAATCAAATCCTAGGCTTCTATTATTCTGCAGCAGCCTTGTGATCTTCATTCTTTCCGAACGAAAATTCTCTCGATCCAATCTCGATTGCATGCTGGGGCGCACCTGTTTGCGGCTGATGCGTGGCTTGTTCGTCGACAGTCCGGCCCTGCACCATCCGAGCCAATTCTAATTGATGGTTATGAGAAGTGGAGCCATCAGGGTGATAGGGGTGGTTGGACGGAGAGGGGGAGTCTGTATCCCATTGATCAACATCGACATTCGATCGCCTGGGTGAGTTTTGGAGGCTGTCCATTTCCGAACGATAATGGCGTAAGAGGTGGACAGGAGACATGTTGTGGGAAGGAGTGCCTGGTCGGCTAGACATGGGAGTCACCGACCCTCGGTTGTGTTTTATTTGCTTCCTAGCCGTGTGATGCCAGTTTCTTAACGCCGTGGCTACTCTTTCGTTGAATATGGTTGGCTTCATCGTCGAACCCATCTGAATGGAACCCATAAATGAAAGATTAAACCACAATTTTCTGAACGAAAGAATTGGCTACGCATATTATATCATAAGGTAAGAGTCGTCCTATGTATTTACCTGAGTGACAAGAGCATAGAGAGGCAAAGTGACATAACTGCAAAGGATTTGTACAAGGACCCTGATGAAGAAACATAATAATTGTGTTAGAGAAGATTCAAAAGTAGGACTTTATCGTTTTCTCGTTTCGAGAATTTGAAACGTAAAGAGAGATGAAACGGACCCCATCGACACTCGTATGACCAGATCCTCCACGTGCTCGTGGAAGCAAGATTTCGGCCCGAATTGCCACTGAAAATTGTAGATCATTGCATTTCATCGAACATCTTGTGAGCAACAATTTTTGAAACGACGAGTAAATGAATAATTGAACGAGCAGGTTATGATCCTTACCAAAGTCCATGTAAAGAATGCAAGCTGAAACGAATTCTGCAATGTCGAAGGACGGGGAAAAACACAAATTCGGTAAGTAAACCAGCAATGGCGGATGACGATGGAGATAATAATAATTTCGGATTAATTTAAGGAGGAAAGACCTGAAAGAGAACGAAGTTGATGAGATAGAGCACGAGGCGAGGCCGATTGAACCAGAAAAGATCATCACCGGGCTGAACCACCGGAACTCCCTTCACCACCTCTCCTCTCTCCTGGATTCTCAACGCCATTTTCGTTATAATCACTTGCAGCTTCGTCCCGACCAGTAGGATGATCTGCACACCGGAACAATCAGCCGTTAGACACCATATAGCTGAATCCATTATTCTATATACAAGAGAAGATCTTGCTTACGATTAGGGGGATAAATGGCAGCCATAGATAAGACTTCCACCCTGTGAATGAAAAACCCATCAATATTAATACCAATCTTGATCAAAAATTTCTTTCTTCGTCAAGAACATCTTAACCGTGAGTGTTGAACAGAAGGAAAAGAACGGCGAAGAACCAGATCGGAGGGCTGGTAATAGAAAGAAAACACAAAACAAAAAAAGGAAATTTAGTCAGTTTACCTGTAGAAGACGAATGATTAGAACTGAAATTAATAAACAGCCAACCTGATTCCAACGACGACCTTGAAATCCTCTTCAAGGGATCTGTTAATGTACTTCTGGAAATCAAATCTCTGGTCATTGTGGGGTGCTAAATGTGCCTGCGTTTCAATTAAATAACCATGAATTAGTCAAAAAGATTGAATCATAGGCGAGCAAATGCAACGAAGAACTGAGATTATACCATAATAAACCCATGTCTCAAGGTCAAGTAATCAACTTTAGGAACCGATCTCACAAACTGTCTGAAGAAACAAACCTGAAAGACAAGAAATATAATAATAAAATGGTGGATTAAAACAAAGGGAGATCAAGGGAGACTTTGTCCACTTCTAACAAATTAATAGCATTGAATTTATATTATCATTAAAATAATTCTAATAAAATATAGAGAAGAAGTCATGTTTAGGCGGAGAGTCAGAGACTGTGTTTGGCCATGGTTTCAGGCCAAGTCGCTGTCTCAAACAACTTACAAGGACCGGCAGGACGCAGGCGACCTGCTAAAGAACTCTCAAGCCAATCCGATGAGGGAAAGAAGGTCATTTGATTCGGGATTTTCAGTTTAGTTTCTCTTAAACATGGCTAATGATATTAATTATCAAAGTTAATTACGGATTAAGTAATAGAGGAAGAAGAAATCTCACTATCCACATGAGAATAGGTGTTTTGGTCCATGAACTCAGATGTCTTCTTCCAAAAGATGTGTCCCTTGCAAACCTGAATCGCTCTGGATCTGTTGCAAACCATTCAAAATAAAGTATTACAGTTTTGTTCTTGAAACTTTTCATGTCAATCGCTGCTTTGAAAGATGAACACTCACCGTGTGAAAACTGGTATTCTGCTGTTCTTGTTTCCTTCTCCCATCCCTTCCAACTCCTCATCTGTAACAAGCAACAGTAAAAACCTTTTTCAATGTGAGAGAGAGAGAGAGAGAGAGAGAGAGAGAGAGAGAGAGAGAGACCTTAGCTCTTCCCAATGCCATGGTGAGAATACAGTACAAGACATGAAAGACGGCCAACACGAAGATGAAGATATGGAGTTGATGTATTCCTTCCTCTGAAACAAATGGTACTTGACCCTGCGACGAAAACCCCAAATAACATGAATTGTTCATTCCTCTTTTCTTAATCACTGTCTTTCTTACAGCCAAGCCATATATTGTATTTTGCCTCCATATTATTTCTCTCTTTTCAGTATTATTCTATCTTTGATTTCTCGAGGAAAAAAAAAAAACAATACCCGCTCTGCGCATTTATCAGTTCCTCCACCAGAAGCCAAGACCCGCCGAAAAGTCGGAGCGTCGGTCAATAAAGAGAGCAATTTCCGACCATTTGTTTCAGAATCGGAGGATTCGCTTTCTTCTGTTATCTCGGTTTCTTCATTATGACTACAAGGATGCCAAGTATTCCCCACTTTTTTTGATACGCAGATACTCGTAATCAACCCTTGCCCTACCGTTAGGAGCAAGGATATAAATCCCAACAGCATAAGCTCTGCAAAGACACAAATTAGAACTAATTTCGATACATTTGACTAATCAATAATCAATATCCGAGTTCAGTTCTTACCTGACTTGATCTTTTCAAGTGATTCATAGAGAGCTCGCTTGTGTTTCTTCTTCAACCACTGGAAAACGAAAGAAGATTATCGGAAATGAAAAAAGGAGCTACATTAGATTAAGTAATTAATCCATACTTATCTACTTACCTTTCCTATGAGATGGATTATGTGTTCTATAATGATGGAAATCACGACTAGAACGAAGCAGACAACAGCGACAGCCCAAGTTGGAGTTTGCTCCAAAGTTCTTCCGCTGCTACTCCCTCCAGCCATGGCTAATCTTCAATTGATCTTCTCCCTCTCCCGTTTCTGCAATTTCTTCGTTCTTTTTCTCAGTTCCGCCCAGAATTTTCCTGGAACTCACCAAAAGCAGGATCCGACCGAAAGTGAAATACAGAATTCACCAACGAGGAACTTCGCTCTGGAACTTCAATCGAAAGTTCATCTTAAAGAAAACGGTAAGATGATACTCGCTGGATAAAGAGAGACCGAAGAAGGGTAGAAATGGAAAGTGGATTATTGACGTTTGACGCGTAAAAGGAGGAAGCCATCCTTGGACTTACGTTATAACCAAACCTCTTAGACAAGGCGGAATTCTAAAGAGAGAGGTTCGTTGACCGTACGGGGCCCACTTGCGCAATGCCTATTGGACAAATTGCTCCCAATCACGACCGTTAATCTAAGTCAAAGTCAAACCTCCTACTTTTTGTATTACGACGTGATTAATTTTATTATACGTATATCTTCGTGTATTTAAGAATAGTCACGTTTCACACGCTGACAATAAGAGCTTTTTTCACATTTATTTTTAAATAAATCCAAAAAATTAAATTTATTTTAAGACAAAAAAAAGAGGGATTGAAAATAAAAGGTCGTAATCAAACAATCAAAGTGATTGCTAATTATAATTAGCTCATACGTGACGAATTCTAATTATTGTAAATCTAGTCATTGAATAAAATATTTAGAAGGTTAATAATTCAAGTGTAGTCATTGATTAATTAGCCAACCAGGCAATGGTAAAATTAATTCGGGATCGAGTCTAATTGTCATAGATAGGTTACAATATTGGCAGTCTGTGACGGCTGATTTGAAATGTTTAACAATCGAAATTTGAAACATGTTTTAATAAATAAATCCCGTCGTACAAACTCATCTATTATTTCCTAATATGAAATAATATATTATAACTATATAAGGACATCGTCAACTAGGGGCATAGAAGATGTCTTGTACCACTCTCGAAACTGGAACCGTGACCCACGATTCCATAGACCTGAAACCGGAACAGTAACCATGGGTTCATGGACCACACTTTGTTTCACGGTTCGGGCTCAATTCAGTCTGGGTTGGATTTTTTTAAAAAATTGTTTGCATTTTGCACTGGTTTTCGGAGTTTGAGTTAAGTTTTGAGTCGGGTTTTAGGTATGGGCTGATTTTAAGATTTTGGATCGGATTTTAACCAGTTTTTGATAGAATATTTGACCCACGGTTCAATTTGATTTTCACCAATTTTTTAAAATGTGGAAGCAAAATGGGGACCGGACCACACAATTATTGAAAATCCAAAACTGAAGCGGCAACCGGAATCGTAGGTGGGTAGAGCTGGCAGAACCTGGATTGAATCGCACGACTTGGTTAAAACCACAGTTCCCACCCGGTTTTGTCCACTTCTACCATGAACATTAAATAGAAGATTACAATATAAAATTAAGTCTGAAATGAATATTAAATAACTCCTTTTATTTTGTTGGACTTTCTCCATAAGTATAATTAAATATGAGTTTAACGAATGCTTAATTAAGTATAGGGTAAAAATAAAAGTAAATCTTGTAGGAACTTTTTAAAATAAACCCGAAACTATATACTCTAATAACTAAAATTTTAAACTATGAAAATATAACAAAACAAATAATGACGGGTGACCGATCACCTCTCGGTCACTTTTTATGACTAGAACGGAGGACCGATCTTAAAAGAACAGGGTACTGTTCTGTCAAGTGCTGATTTGGCACTGGACCACGTGGTACGGGTAGTCGTGGTGGGAGGTGGAGACCCCCGTTCCACGTGCGTTACACGTGGGATAAGAACGGAGGGACCCCAACACCCGATAGCCCCACGTTCTCAGGAGACTATTTTTGCAGGGTGAGAACGAGAGATTTCCACCCCGCAGTCACCTCCCATGTCTCTGAGAACAGGGGGTTAGGCCCTCCATCGGAGGGTCGATTTTGAAAATATTTAAAGGGATCGACCCCTCCCCCCACTGTTCTCAAAATTAGGGTTGAGTTTTCAACTTTACGTCACTAAATTACAAATTACAATAAATACATTAAATTACAATAAATACATTAAATTACAATAAATACATTAAATTACAATAAATACATTAAATTACAATAAATACATTAAATTACAATAAATACATTAAATTACAATAAATACATTAAATTACAATAAATACATTAAATTACAATAAATACATTAAATTACAATAAATACATTAAATTACAATAAATACATTAAATTACAATAAATACATTAAATTACAATAAATACATTAAATTACAATAAATACATTAAATTACAATAAATACATTAAATTACAATAAATACATTAAATTACAATAAATACATTAAATTACAATAAATACATTAAATTACAATAAATACATTAAATTACAATAAATACATTAAATTACAATAAATACATTAAATTACAATAAATACATTAAATTACAATAAATACATTAAATTACAATAAATACATTAAATTACAATAAATACATTAAATTACAATAAATACATTAAATTACAATAAATACATTAAATTACAATAAATACATTAAATTACAATAAATACATTAAATTACAATAAATACATTAAATTACAATAAATACATTAAATTACAATAAATACATTAAATTACAATAAATACATTAAATTACAATAAATACATTAAATTACAATAAATACATTAAATTACAATAAATACATTAAATTACAATAAATACATTAAATTACAATAAATACATTAAATTACAATAAATACATTAAATTACAATAAATACATTAAATTACAATAAATACATTAAATTACAATAAATACATTAAATTACAATAAATACATTAAATTACAATAAATACATTAAATTACAATAAATACATTAAATTACAATAAATACATTAAATTACAATAAATACATTAAATTACAATAAATACATTAAATTACAATAAATACATTAAATTACAATAAATACATTAAATTACAATAAATACATTAAATTACAATAAATACATTAAATTACGAAGATATCAAGTAGAAGAATAAGTGATACTTAGCACACCCGAATCGAGAAGAGTAATGCTAGAATTTCCGTTTAGCCTTTAAGTATAATAATTCGTAAAAAATAGTAAATCAAGTCCGTTTTACGAAAAGGAAGTGTTATGGAGTCCCTAACGATTAATGTGAATTTGTGGAGATATACGGGATTTAACGGGATTTACGGAAGAGCAAAACGGTATATTAATGTTTACATAGGAATTAGGATTATTAATGTTTTATTATTATATTATTATTATTATTATTAATAATAATAACATAAAAACAACAGAATGGCCCGAGGCCATTCTGTGTTCGAGCTCGCCCGAGCCGGAGACGAGGCCGAGGAGGAAGAGGAGGCAACTAGCACGCCGGGCGACCTCTCGCCGTTCTCCGGCCAGACGACGGCGCCGCGTGATCTCCGGCCATCTCCGCGCGAAACCCGACCGGTATGCTCGTTTTTTCTCCTCTGTTTTGGTTCGGTTGGTGGCTGTGCGTGATGAGCTCGATTGAGCTCCGATCGCCGGCCGTTTTTGGTCACTTCCGGCATGGGTTTGCCAACCCTTGGGCCGGCTATCGTTGATTGGCCGCGGAATGCCCAATTTGGGCGAAAATACAGTGAGGCGAATAGGGCTTAGGGTTTTCTTAATTGGAAACTTCGATTTTAGGTTAATTTATGTTAATGGGATGTTAGGAGGATAGATTGGTGAAGAAATTGATAGAATTCGATGAAAAATCAAAAAGGGGAATTTTGGGAAAAAGGGGCAGATTCGGGTTTTGCCTAAATTGACCTAGTTCCGGTTATTTGTTTTAAAATTCCTCTTGGCAGATTAAAATAGGTTATTAGAGGAGTACGTGGCCGCTGGAATCGTTCGATTCTGATAACCGACGCAAAAGTTACGCGCGTTTGAGTTTTAGGTCGGTTTTTACCGAACCCAAATTAGTGGCCCATTTAATTAGGTTTTAATTGGATTAGGCTAGAAATAGTAGTTTAAGATGTTTTCACAAAAATGAGAGTTAGTTATGCCCGAATGAGAAAATGGAAATTTTAGGAAAGAATTTCCTTAATTAGGAGATTAGTTTAAGTTTGAAATTAGTTTAATTAGAATTGATTTTAATGTCTTTTATTTATGAAATGCCTTAGGTAATCCAAGCTCTTCAAGGACGGTGCTCGGCATAGCCAGGACGCCAGGTAAGTGAATGTTAGGTTTCCGGCCCTTAAGGCCCTACATCGTGTCAACGCTAGGTTTTTCTATTTTGATGATGATTTTCTAATTGTGGGGTCTTGAAGTGTCGGGTAGCCTAGGTTATTAGTTAATTGTTGTTTGTTAGGTTCATAGTGATTAAAGCATGTCCATGTACGTCTTGAACTGTTTGATGATATGTCTTGATGATATGTTATATGTAAATTCCTCATGCATCATGTTTTCTCAACGGCATATGAAATGTTTTACATGCATGGAAATGAAATGAATGAAATGTATGAAATGAATGAAATGAATGAAATGATTAAGATGGGGAGGTTCGGCCATGACAACAAAACCGTCCAACTCGAGGGACCATGAATCACTGTCCATATTGGACCATGAATACGGCCGAAAGGCTATGTACACGCACTGCCTACTCCCCAACACGATTTATGTTATGAAAAAGAATAAGAACAAGTAAATGATCATGTTAAATGAAAAGTCACGCATTCATACATACGTCATTATGGTGCATTCCCTTACTAGGCTTAATGTATATGTTGTATGATGTAGGTGACAGGTGTGAAGGTGAGAGTCCCTCTTGATGGCAATGAATAGGTGGTCGATGGGTGGTGCTCGTGGCGACGGGGTGTGTTTTGGCAAGGACTTGATGACTGTGGGGTGTACTCCGCACCGTCTTGGGGTAACTTGATGCGTTTAAGTCTTTTGATTAGGAAAGTGTCGGATTTTAAGTTGTATAGATAAGATTAATATTTTGGGAACTGTATAGTGGATGTAGGTTCGAAGTCGTATTAGTTTGAAAGATTCGTTAATGTATGTCTTTGGTGACGTTTTAGGAAATTTCGTGTTTATGCTCGATGATTTGTTTTGAGGATTTTATTGGGTTTTGTTTGTGAATGTATGAAAAATGTTTAAAGATGTAGATCGGATGATTTAATAGAAAAATGTATGAAGGGTTGAGTTTGATGTAAATATAGATTGTTTAGAATGTAAAGTCTTTATTTTGGAGAATATACTGGAACTGTTTGGGTATTTTGAACTGTTTGGTTGTTTTAAAACAGGTAAGGATACGCTCGATTTTTAGAGCGATCCACGCAGTTCGATTTCTTGAATTTGTCCGAAATTGTAGGTTAGATTAGTGTCCTGTTTTGATGATTGATGAATGAGTGGTTTTAAGGGATTTCAATAATCCGAGACTTCGATTTAATGGTTTAGAAGTCGAAACGTTAGGAGTGGTTTGAGAGTTTAAAGTCAAGGTTAAGATATGGTTAGTTTATTTAAGGGTTTTGGGAAATGTTTAAAGTAAAAAAAAAAAAAAAAAAAAATGAAAAAGTTTAATGTGAAAATACGAGGGCTTAGGTAATGATTATGTCACGGCAAGTCCGTGGTGGCCCTGATCGGATTGGGGTCGTCACAATTATGGTATCAGAGAGACGGAGTTTTAAAAGCGAGTTTTGTGACATGCCTGCCAAAAACACACCGCCGCACGAGGACTCTCCATCGACTGTAAGTATTTAAGTTTAAGTCTTATTCATAAATGTTTATATTGTTTTGTCTTGTGTTTGTATTATGTCTAGGAACAAGAAATGCCGAGAGCACCTAGGTAACTACGAGTGGACCCCATTAGTCAGCTTACAGATATGGTGCGAATTTCGGAGCTAAAGGAGGAGCAGCTACCGATTAGGGGCATAAAAAGAGTTGGTGAGGATTTAGTTCGTCTGATGGATGAGAAAAGTGCACGAAGGCTTGTACAGTTCCCACAATGCCAAACGTGTAAGAAGTGTCATGGTGGGGCACAAGGCCAGAGATTGTCTAGGATCGAATAAGATACCACCGTGTTGTCCTTCGAGGATGTCTACCTTGATCGAAGAGGAGGGAACCACTCAACCATCGGTTATTCCAAGTATATTCATATAGTGGTGATTAATAAAATAAGGAGCTTTGGAGTAGATGTGTAATTGAAGTAGGGGTTTAAAACGTGACGTTCGTATATTAGATAGAAGGAGGATTGTGAATAGAGAAAGTTACGCATTGAGATGAATAACCTGGAATAATTGTGCAAGTGTGCACATGCTTAGAATTTATTACTATTGGAGGGGTACGACTTAAGAGATCTAACGGTTTGACGAATCCCCTAAGTATTTAAATGAAAGTAGTAACCAAAAGTCTAGCTTGGGTGAATTGTCGAATAGGAGCATTTGACTTAGTAAATATCAGTGAAGAGAACAAAGATATTGAGATCTAAGTGAGGTTGGTAAGTTAATAAATTAGAGACAATAAAGGATCAAGGTTATACGATAGATGATACTCAAGTTATATAATTTGGGCGTTCTCTAGGAGATAGGTACCATCTTAGAGAACTAAGCAACGAAGGACAAATATTGATACGTGAAAAGATTATGACCGCCACTAAATAGAAAAGAAGGCTTGGTAAAGTTAAGAGTGACCAATAGATAGAAGATGCGTTAGGCAATTAGATGTTGCTTAACCTGGGGACATAAAGCAAAGTATGAGAGTTAGAAATTATTGGAAACGCCTAAGAGGTGTAACAAAATTTTGAGAAGGGCTTAACACCTTAGATTGGAAGTCATGTTTACGGGTTTATTGTATTCCGTGCAATGTTAGAAGGATGATAAATCGACGAGAGTAAGTACTAATTATAGAAATTGTAGTAAGGATAAAAGATTTCAAATTCTTGGAGTTATGATCGCCAGAGTTAAGAGATGAGTCTATAGTTGATATAGTTTAAGTTAAGAACCCCAGACATGAGACTTACCTCCAAGATAGAAGTAGGAACTTTAGTGTTTAAAGGACTCGAGAGGTGGATCGTAATGAAGAGTTTAGGTGGTGACCAATCAAATTAGGTGAGTTAGAAAGCTTAGCCTATAAGGAATTAAGTGAAGGCTGATTCATGTGAGAATTAAGGATATTAATTTGGTCGCTTTGTTATTTTGGAGACTTAGGGAATTGGCAGGGCTTGTGGTATAAGCCATAGCACGTTTGTTTTCATTAAAAGTAAGGAATGCTTCTAAGTTTTGGGAAAATAGAAGGATAAGATTTAAGAACTTTAGAAGATCTAGATTAAGGTTGTAGGTCTACCAACAACAAGTTTGCTAACAAGAAAATTGTTAGACAAATTATTGTGAAGAAGCTAAGGAGAACATTATGAACCTGACTAGAAGAAATGACCAAGTGGTAGATTAGTTCGTAACTTTCGAGGAAGTCTTAGTGTGATATTAAGAATAAGGATAGGACGTTATCTAAATTAAATAAAGGGTTTAGATTTGAAATTTTAATCGAATGTTAGTGTTGTGCGGATTTATAGATTAATGGGTCACCGGACGAGGAGGACGAGAAATTGCACAAATAATGTTCAAGTGCATCGAGATAAGATTAAATTATGAAATCTCAAAGGCTCGACCCTTATGTACCGAAGTCGGAGCCAATGATTTTGTAAATGGCTAAGGTTAAGAATGATAAGCTAAGCTTAAGTGTGTGAAGAAGATCGCGACTTGAGGAAATAGAGAATGTGTGATGTGAGATAAAATGACCGGTTAGGTAGATCTTTGGATTTCGAATAGTGTAGTACGAGTAAGTAAGAAGTTTTACTAGATCGAACGGAAACTCGAGATAAGAGTTAAGTAGTTAAGGTAGAGAAATTTGGAGCATGTTGGATGAAATGAAGGGAGAATTGCATGAAGGCTATGCAAGTGAACTTAGAAGTGAGAGTAGATTTTGAGGTTTAGTAAAGTTGACTTGTAAGTTACGTCGAAGTGCTTATGCACATTTTCTTTTAGGTGTTGGGTGGATAGTTTAACGAATTGGTTTAGACTTAAGAATTTGTTAGTAATTGATGATGTTAGTGATTAATGACGACCGAGGTAAAAGTTGGATAAGAACAAGCGTGGTGAACAGTACTACTGTTCGTGTGAACAGTGCGGGGCGATTGTTAGCCCCTGTGGGGCGAGTAATCGCCCCAAGCACTACATACTTGAATAAAATGATTTTTTTAAGTGTCGACCTAACATTAGAGGTGTCGACACTAACTTTGAACTATCTTTGATCGAGTAAGAGCCGATCAATCGCTCATAAATAGCCAATCAATAGGCCATGTCTCTGTGTTATTGTATTTGTTAATTGTTATTGTAATATATTAATATTGTATCACAATGTTACAATTGCAATTTGCAATTTTGCAGGATAGCCGATTGCTGTGAATTGTGATTCACATTTCTTTTTAGTTTTCTTCTCCGAAATTTTAACATACGTCACACGGCCAGAGGCAGAGCCGATCAATGATCAATCAGCATTTAGTTTCGATTTATCGCATTCGTGTCTTCTGTCGAGCGTTGGAGAGTCGCCGGAGAGTGCCCCGACCTGGGCATCAGATTGGGATTGAGTGATTGACCGAGATATCGAAGACTAAGAGTGAGAGATTATCGATGGTCAGGCGTCGCCGCGTCGGAGAGGGTTCAGCGCTCGTCGCAGGACCCGAGCTTGGCTTCTGTTGACGAGCTAGCTAACGAGCTGGCTCGTGAACTCGCGAGCAGGCTCGTCGAGCCCGGTCATTCACGGGCTCGCGAGCTGGGATGTCCAAGCTCGGCTCGACTCGCCTGTGTGACTCGAGCCAAACTCGCTCGTTACTGTAGCGAGCCGAGCCAAGCTCGGCCCGCTACAGTAACGAGTCGAGCGAGCGAGCTGGCGAGCAGCTCGCTCGTTTAACATCTCTACAATAAATACATTAAATTACAAATTACACGTAATAATAAATTTATTATTTAGATATTAAAATAAATCCATACATGACGCATTATTAATAATTACATAAATTACAGCAGGAATAGTCATAAATTTCAGCGTGAGCCGTGTATACAAGATTTCTGCACATAATGAAAACAATATTAGAAAATATATGTGCACCTAATGACAACAATATTACGAGCGAAATGTGTTGAAATATATCTGTGTCCTAACAAATGTGTGGAAACCCATAAATGTGTCTTGCGAAGTAGAAGCGGAAATAGCACCTGAAGTGGATCCTCTGTCAGGACAAGTGCGATTATTATGCTTAGGACACAGACATATACAACACGACATCGTACAGTTCTTTCTAATAATTGTCAAACTTGGCGGCTCGTAAACATCTCACATTTTTTTATTCTTTAGCCTAGCAGGTTGGCGCTTTCTTCAAGGCAGAAGGATTTCATTCATATTTTCTATAAGCGGCCACATGTGTTGGTGTAACGACCCCATTTCCCAGCAAGATATTGTCCGCTCTGGGGATTGGGCCATAGCCTAATATCCTCCCCTCACGGCTTTGTTTGGCGAGAACTTCCCGGAAGGTCACCCAACCTGGTACTACTCTCGTCTAAGCACTTTTAACTTCGGAGTTCTTATGGGATCCGTTGCCAATTGTGCTCCAAAACGTGTCTTGCTATGTTGGAAGGGTCTCTTTACATATGTTTCATTTCCACATACTTTCCCAAGCGATGTGGGATTGTGACGACCTCCTTTTTACGACCTGTCACCTTTCGGTTCGCCCGCGAGGACGTACCGCTATCCGAATTTTGGTTCGTGCAGCCATTGTACATATACTTACACATCCGGGTCATCACAATCACCCCCCCCTCGGGGGCCCAACATCCTCGTTGGCCACATTTTTGGTTCTCTTTACATATGTTTCAATTTCCACATACTTTCCCAACGATGTGGGGATTGTGACTACCTCCTTTTTACGACCTGTCACCTTTCGGTTCGCCCGCGAGACGTACCGCTATCCGAATTTTGGTTCGTGCAGCCATTGTACATATACTTACACATCCGGGTCATCACAATCACCCCCCCCTCGGGGGCCCAACATCCTCGTTGGCCACATTTTTGGTTGGGTACAGTCTCTGATACCATTTGTAACGACTCCATTTCCCAGCAAGATATTGTCCGCTCTAGGGATTGGGCCGTAGCCCAATATCCTCCC
Source organism: Begonia masoniana (assembly GCA_022432975.1). Lineage (NCBI taxonomy): Eukaryota > Viridiplantae > Streptophyta > Magnoliopsida > Cucurbitales > Begoniaceae > Begonia > Begonia masoniana. The sequence continues at coordinate 1,483,808 of CM039512.1, read as the reverse complement.
CTCACGGCTTTGTTTGGCGAGAACTTCTCGGAAGGTCACCCAACCTGGTACTACTCTCGCCGAAGCACTTTTAACTTCGGAGTTCTTATGGGATCCGTTGTCAATTGTGCTCCAAAACGCGTCTTGCTATGTTGGAAGAGTCTCTTTACATATGTTTCATTTCCACATACTTCCCCAAGCGATGTGGGATTGTGACGACCCTCTTTTTACGACCTGTCACCTTCCGGTTCACCAGCGCGGACGTACCGCCATCCGGGTTCCGGTTCGTGCAGCCATCGTACATATACTTACACATCCGGGTCATCACAGTTGGCCACTAATGAGACGAATGAAATGCAAATATATCTACAGATAAGTTGTCTGGTGATAGTATTGATGAACGTAATTTTTCGGTGGTTGTCTCATGAAACGAATGCAGAGAATGAAATGAACACACATGATTCCACTAAGCTCCCACGTATGACAATTGCATGCACCTGCATTGACACGATTCCGCCTTCGAATGTGTCGTGTTCTACCTACAAACGAATAGATGAAAGAAGAACCAGAAACAAATCTGCTGGTTTGAAAACAACACAAAATCCATATGCGATTTGAGTGACCAAACGATAACGAAATGCAACGAAATTTTAAAGGTTTCTTATTATGTGTGTCAATAATATTTCCATAAAGTTTCAGGTCCAGCAAATAAGAAAATTGAAAGTTATGTGAAGAACGCTAGATGCTGTCCGATGAGCAATCTTTTGTAAGCTCTCTGCATACAATCTTCGAAGGAAGATTGGCAGCAAATGGAACAGGTTATGGCCACCTTCTTATTTAAACAAAAAGTAAACAAACACTCAGATCATTCACGAATTGAAGTTCACTCAACAAAAGAAATGCAAAGGTTAACAACAGCACATTTTTGAAAAGTAAACAAAACAAGAAGCATAAAGGAATATTCTCGGTTTAGGCAATGATTATGGTTAGCATTTAGGAATATTCTCGGTTTTGCATAAATCACCAAACAACAGATTTAATCAAACAGCAAACAACAAATTTAATCACGTTTCATTTTAGACATGTTCATTAACAACTCAAGGAATATTCCGAAATAAATTTTATGCAAAGGAATATGCAGGAATAACAAAGGAATATGCTGGAATAACAAAGGAATAATCTGGGTTTTCAAAAAAAGAATAATATCGATTTTAACTTTGAAAATTAGCAGATTAACACTTTATTTCTGAATATAAAATTTTGTCTTCCATCTATAACAAGTTCGGATAAGTGCTGAGAACATTAACACACAATAAGAAGCAAGATTAAAGCACTAGAAAATCGGATTAGAAACATTGAACAGATTTAAAATGCAGGTAAAATCTGGGTAAGAAAATGCAAACCAATCGATTACCAGCCTTCAGGGAAAAGCCATCCATGGCTCTGATACCACATGACACGATTCCGCCTTCGAATGGGTCGTGTTCTACCTACAAACAAATAGATGAAAGAAGAACCAGCAACAAATCTGCTGGTCCGAAAATAACACAAAATCCAGATGCAATTTGGGTGACCAAACGATAATGAAATGCAACAAAATTTTAAGGGTTTCTTATTATGTGTGTCAAAAATATTTTCTTAAAGTTTCAGGTCCAGCAAATGAGAAAATCGTAAGTTATGTGAAGAACGCCAGATGCTGTCTGATGAGCAATCTTTTGTAAGCTCTCGGCATACAATCTTCCAAGGAAGATTGACAGCAAATGGAACAGATTATGGCCACCTTCTTCGTGTTTCCTACTCTGTAAAGAGAGGGAAGAAGAGTGGAACGAAATCTATTAAAGCAACTGTGGGCTTGAAAGCTCAAATGAGAGAACTCCTTCTCGGTTCTTGACCGAACCGAGCCTTACCATTCACCGGTCTTCAACTCTGAAACTTCAGACAAAATTAGGTTATTCTCATAGATTCAACAACCATTACAAGCACCAATAACCATGTATTTATAGACCTAAAGTGGGCTGGTTGTTGGGTTAAGCTTGGGCTTGCAAAAAGGGACCATTATGTGTGGCCAATGTTGAACTTGTCTTCATTCTTTGACCCAAGTTAGATTCTCTCCATTTCCTTTGCTTTAACCAATTTCCAACCACTATCTAACTTAACATATATCTAATCCTAATGCCTAAGGATGCATGCTTTAATAATTTCTTACAATAAGGCCGTTGTTTGCCAAATTAAACACACAAAAATAACCAATAGAACACTCAAAATATTCGATTACAATGAGTTGAATTTAGGAAAGACAAATTCTCTCTTTATCTTCATGCTTCCAATCTAAGCCTTTAAATATTCAACTCCTAGAAAATAAGAAGCAAATGCATTAATAAATTCATCTTTGTCAATAAACACACTTACCTTGATTGACGATGGAGCCTTGGGCACATCATCATCCCCGGCTTCTTGAGGATTTGTCCTTAAATCAAAAGGGTGCTCCTTTGTATCGCTTTATCTTTCCGGGATCAAAATGAAAGGTGATTACTAAGTGGTAGACTATGTCATTGTGGCCTACAAAAAAGATGATTACATTAGCAATAAAATTTGGTCATGGGTTAGGTCGAGATTGGTAGGGTATTTCTCTTGGCAATTTCCCCATTAGTATAATGTTGAAGATGAGGGGTGCCTCCAATTCATTCAAATTTAACCTCCTTAAGACATTAAATTCTAAGTGGAAAACTAGAAAAATATTTATGGATTTATCAATAAACTCAAAATTTAACAAGGTTAGCTTCCACAAGAACGAATGTTCTATCTTGAAGATAAGAGGTAGATTCATGGATATTCTATTAAATTCACCATAATATTTCAATATCAAGAATGGATGTAACAAGTCATACAAAATAGTAGGTGCTACATAAAATGGATCATCTCTCAAATAATCTTTAAAAGAAATCAACAAAGAGGAATTATAAGTATCATATCCAATAATTCATTTCAGAAGCCAATTAAAGTAATCTACTATCCAACCAATCTTAAGTAATCAAGTAAGTAAGTTGTCAAATGGCACATACTTTGATGGTAGATCAACTATCACCTTTGCTACTGCAGAATTGTTGAACTTAGAAAATAAGGGGGTGCTAATAGAAGTAAGTCCGAATGAATAATAAAATGTATGCTCAATCCAGTTTAATTCAATTTTCTCCTTATCCCAAAATAAATATCCCAAATATTCTTCATAAAAAAATTGCATTTTATAAATGGGAAGCTCATACATAAATTTCAAATTGGTAATATTCTTAATCACAACAAAATGAAGTCCAAGTTCAGCATGGTTTACTTTGGATATCATGCTCGATCATTAGGTAGAGAAACTAATGGCATATTAACCAAGTTAAATTCATACATAATTGTGCCATTAATTTTACTTCTTTCACAATAAGTAGCTTTGAAACACATAAATCTAATATTAAAAACTAGTTTCATACCATCAAAAAGTAAAATTATTTCTAAGGACATATTATGGTAAATACAATAAAATGACATAGCCACACATTCTACCAATTTATCATCCAATAAAGGTTCATTCAAATTTCCAAGCATTAGCTTCACCAAAGAATAAACATTATGCTTTTGACAATCATTCATAATGAAGCAATCATAGAAGGTTCTATTGTAAGTTCCTTTTATAGAAAAAAGATTGTCAAGAAGATCATAATTATTATGCAAACAAGAAAAGTAAATGCAAAACAAATAAGTATAATCTAAATGCCAACCAATTTTATGATAATTGTTTTTCCTAGGCCAAGAGAAAATATTAGAGAATTCTAATGCTTTTAACACACATTTAGCACTCTCGGCTTTGGTTAAAAAATGGTCTACATAGACTTCATCCACTAAGTAGGGTCTTTGTTGGTTGTAGGGAATCGGTACACATGCATACTTTACATTTTGATCTACTTCATTGATGAGGGTAAAATGTCCATGATTTAGTGGTAAGTGGTCATTCCTAGATGCAGCATGAAATGGATCAAGACAAATAGTATGCTCAAGGTTTGGTAAAGTGTGGAGGCTCTCGATTTTGGCTTCTTCTCTTTGGGATTCAAGGTCCTCAATGGTTTCTACTTCTAGACAAGTTTCAACCTCAAATAGAGAATCTTCAAATAACTCTTTAATTCCATAATCCTCATGAGAATCGGATTGGTCAAGGGTTTCTAAAGCAACCCCAAAAATTTTCACTTTAGCGTTTTTCTTTTGCTCACAATAATCCTCTTTCTCCTCAAATATTGGGTTCTCCATAGGATAGATGATCTCTTCTGTTTCTTCTTCACTAAGGGAATCCTCAATAAACTCAAGGAAGGTTGCACTAGGGAGTTGGATGGCTCTAATATGGATGAGATGCGAGGGTTAGGCCGTGGGCTTTTCTCCTTTAAGGAGTAACTTGGAGCAAATATAATTTCTACTAAATACCTCAATAATCTCCAAGTGACTACGTCATTCTTGCCTCCTAACCTACGTTCGTTCTTAAGATTTTTCCACCATAAATTAGCTAGACCGATTAGACAAGATGTGGCTATTTAAAATTTCCTTCTTTCGGAATAGTCATGTTCCTCAAACAAATCATCTATTTCTCCTAACCATGCAAGACATTCTACGCCGTTTGTGTAACCATCATAAGTAAGGAATGACACATCTAAGGACCACTCATTTACTTTGGGAATTCTAGGTTTAGACCTCTCATGCTCGGTTCTATCCCTAAAGTGTCCACTAGATTGAGTGCTTCTCGGGTTTTTTCCTCTCCTCCTAGGTGGAGTTTGAGTGAAACCATCAGGATCATTCCTCTTTAACCATTGGCTTATACTTTTAAGGTGATGGTCTACATCCATGCATTGTTGGCTAAGGTTTTGGACCTTTCCAACCAAGCCTCTAATTTGTCTTGGGAAGTTTGGCTCACCATTGCTCGGTTTAGGGGCTTTGGTGGTGTGGTTTGTGTAGCCTCGGATTTGGCTATATGATTTGCCAAAACTTAACATCTCTTTCCCACTTAAAACACAGCAATAAAGTTCATGGAAATACTAAGCAAACTTCGAAACATGCATGCATAGGATAGAATTCAATTAAAGCAAAGAAGGTGGAAGTAACTTTTAGTAATGTACTTGATTTTACTAGAATTGGCAACTTTCAACTATGCTTTAAACCAACAAGTACTAATATTTCATGATGCAATGATATACCCTAAGTTAAAATGATATAACTTGTATGCCTCAATGTCCAAAATCATCAAATAACAACATAAGCAAAAGATTAATTCTCGATTAGCACAAAATGACACAAAACAACAATTAATGAGCACTAAGATTAAAACACACAATTATGCACGATTTTAATGTTCAATTGCAACTCATTATTAACCAAATTAGATGCATTTGATAGCACTTGTAATCCTTATAACATAGGAGAATAATTTAGCAAAAATCAGTGCAAGAACATTGGTGCAACATCTTAGCAAATTTTAGATTGTGGCATGCTCTCGGTTAATTCCGCTCCTAGTCTTCATTCACGTGATTTCTAAATTTTTAGGAAGAAAAATTTTAATTAGGTTTAAGTGGATATTAGGTGTTAGGAAAGGTAAAGGTGGTGAGTCTAACTAGAATTTAAGCCTAAAAATTTTGAAACGCATCTTTTAGGGTCTAAACGACATTTTTTTGGGATCAAAACATGATTTTCACAGACTTAGCATTTCTTATTGTTGTAGATCTTTTTGAGAGCTTCGATTTGTCAGGTGGCACGAAAAAATCTGAAACTCGTCGCCAAAGTTATGGCTGTTTTAAGGGAGAAAGGTCAAATTCACTATTTACCAATTACCCTATACTTTAAGGGTGTGCAAAACCGAACCAAAATCGATGAACTGAACCGGAACAGGTGAAACCGTATCAGATTGGGTCGGTTTTAAGCATAATGAAACTGAAGTTCGATTCTAAATTGCAAGAACCGAAAATGATCGGTTTGGTTTTTGGTTTGGATCGGTCAAAATCGATAGAAACCGAACCGAATCGATGAAATTGGTTCCTGCAATTTACAACTAAATTAAAAGTCTGAAGAGTGAAGACCTTCGATTTGTGTTGGTCTACGTCTTGCATCCGATGCGAATGTGGGTTCGATGGATTCTCCGATGACCTTCGATTTTTTATGTGAATTGGCTTTGAAGCTTCCTGTGTAGTTGACGCTGGAGCCATTGAAGATGAGATTGAGCTCGCCGGTTCCTTAATTTCAGATGGATCGTTCAGCTAGAGAGAAGATGGGTCCATTTCAGATTGGTGAGCACTGTCCAAGGGCCATGAACCATCTTCCAGATTGTTGAAATTGAACAAAACCCTTACTTTATTCGTCAGATCGGCGCTCTGCAAAATGACCTCCGTCGACCCCAATTCATTATTCAACCACCCCGTTAGGAGAGGGTATACATACTATCGTCTGCAACCTGAAGGCCTGAGCCCACCGAGCCCGTTCGCAGGTAGACCTCGCCAGTCGGTCAGGGCCTGAAACCCACATCGGTCGGGAACTGAACAAAGCCTAACCGGTTAATCCACTACCGTTGACGAAAGATTGGGTCATCGAAACCAAGAAGAACCACTCGGTGTCGGTGACGACTTCATCGACAGGGGCGTCTGAAGCGGCAGCTGAGCTTGAAATCAGTGAGTTGAGCTCCCGAAGAACTTTTCTCCCGTGCTCCTGCTCCGCAGCAGAAATGGGAGCATTACGTCTGGCTGCTCCCTTTCCTTCATCCCCTTTGTAATACACATCACCCCACCCTAAAATCGACGGGCCGGAGTAATCGTAAGAGGGCTGCCAGAATATCACGTACGTCCAACTCTTGCGAGATCCCTCGATCACCGTCTGCAGACGTTGTTACTTATATTATTTAATTTTTTTAAAAATATGTTGTAGAATTGAAACCGAACCGGAACCAAACCGAAACTTTCGGTTTGATTCCGGTTTGGTTCTGGTCAGTTAAACGATCGGTTTCAGATTCCAAATCCAAAACTGAATTGTGATCGGTTTCGGTTCGGTTCCTCTCCAAAACCGAACCAAACCGTATTTTGCACACCCCTATTATACTTCACTAATGACTGTTTAAACAAAAAGTAAATAAACACTTAGCTCATTCACGAATTGAAGCTCACTCAACAAAAGAAATGCAAAGGTTAACAGCCAGCACATTTTTGAAAAGTAAACAAAACAAGAAGCATAAAGGAATATTCTCGGTTTAGGCAATGGTTATGGTTAGCATTTAAGAATATTCTCGGTTTTGCATAAATCACGAAACGGCAGATTTAATCAAACAGCAAACAACAGATTTAATCACGTTTTATTTTAGACATGTTCATTAACAACTCAAGGAATATTCTGTAATAAATTTTATGCAAAAGAATATGCAGGAATAACAAAGCAATATGCTAGAATAACAAAGGAATATTCTGGGTTTAAAAAAAAATAATATCGATTTTAACTTTGAAACTTAGCAGATTAACACTCTATTTCTGAATATAAAATTTTGTCTTCCATCTATAACAAGTTCGGATAAGTGTTGAGAACATTAACACACAATAAGAAGCAAGATTAAAGCACTAGAAAATCGGATTAGAAACATTGAACAGATTCAAAATGTAGGTAAAATCTGGGTAAGAAAATGCAAACCAATCGATTACCAGCCTTCAGAGAAAAGCCATCCATGGCTCTGATACCACATGACACGATTCCGCCTTCGAATGGGTCGTGTTCTACCTACAAACAAATAGATGAAAGAAGAACCATCAACAAATCAGCTGGTCCGAAAATAACACAAAATCCAGATGCAATTTGGGTGACCAAACGATAACGAAATGCAACGAAATTTTAAGGGTTTCTTATTATGTGTGTCAAAAATATTTCCTTAAAGTTTCAGGTCCAGAAAATAAGAAAATCAAAAGTTATGTGAAGAACGCCAGATGCTGTCATCCAGATGCTGTCCGATGAGCAATCTTTTGTAAGCTCTCGGCATACAATCTTCCAAGGAAGATTGACAGCAAATGGAACAGGTTATGGCCACTTTCTTCGTGTTTCCTACTCTGTAAAGAGAGGGAAGAAGAGAGGAACGAAAGCTATTTAAGCAACCGTGGGCTTGAAAGCTCAAAGGAGAGAACTCCTTCTCGGTTTTTGACCGAATTGAGCCTTACCATTCACCGGTCTTCAACTCTGAAACTTCAGACAAAATTAGGTTATTCTCATAGATTCAACAACCATTACAAGCACCAATAACCATGTATTTATAGACCTAAGGTGGGTTGGTTGTTGGTTTGGGTTTGAGCTTGAAAAAAGGGCCATTATGTGTGGCCAATGTTGGGCTTGTCTCCATTCTTTGGCCCAAGTTGAATTCTTTCCATTTCCTTTGCTTCAACCAACTTCCAACCACCATATAACTTAACATACATCTAATCCTAATGCCTAAGGATGCATGTTTTAATAATTCCTTACAATAAGGCCATTGTTTGCCAAATTAAACACACAAAAATAACCAATAGAACACTCAAAATATTCGATTACAATGAGTTGAATTTAGGGAAGACAAATTCCCTCTTTATCTTCATGTTTCCAATCCAAGCCTTTAAATATTCAAGTCCTACAAAATAAGAAGCAAATGCATTAATAAATTCGTCTTTGTCAATAAACGCACTTACCTTGATTGATGATGGGGCCTTGAGCACGTCATCCTCCCCAGCTTCTTGAGGATTTGTCCTTAAATCAAAAAGGTGCTCCTTTGTTATCTTTCTGGTATCAAAAGGAAAGGTGATTACAAAGTAGTAGACTATGTCATTGTGGCCTACAAAAAAGATGATTACATTAGCAATAAAATTTGGTCATGGGTTAGGACGAGCTTGGTAGGGTATTTCTCTTGGCAATTCACCCATTAGTATAATGTTGAAGATGAAAGGTGCCTCCAATTCATTCAAATTTAACCTCCTTAAGACATTAAATTCTAAGTGAAAAACTAGAAACATACTTATGGATTTATCAATAAACTCAAAATTTAACAAGGTTAGCTTTCACAAGAACGAATGTTCTATCTTGAAGATAAGAGGTAGATTCATGGATATTCTATTAAATTCACCATAATATTTCAATATCAAGAATGAATGTAACAAGTCATACAAAATAGTAGGTGCTACATAAAATGGATACTCTCTCAAATAATCTTTAAAAGAAATCAGCAAAGAGGAATTATAAGTATCATATCCAATAATCCATTCCAGAAGCCAATTAAAATAATCTACTATCCAACCAATCTTAAGTAACTAAGCAAGTAAGTTGTCAAAAGGCACATACCTTGATGGTAGATCAACCATCACCTTTGCTACTACAGAATTGTTGAACTTAGAAAATAAGGTAGTGCTAATAGAAGGAAGTCCGAATGGATAATAAAATGTATGCTCAATCAAGTTTAATTCAATTTTCTCCTAATCACAAAATAAATATCCCAAATATTCTTCATAAAAAAATTGCATTTTATAAATGGGAAGCTCATACATAAATTTCAAATTGGTAATATTATTAATCACAACAAAATGAAGTCCAAGTTCAGCATGGTTTACTTTGTATATCATGCTCGGATCATTAGGTAGAGAAACTAATGGCATATTAACCAAGTTAAATTCATACATAATTGTGCCATTAATTTTATTTCTTTCACAATAAATAGCTTTGAAACACATAAGTCTAATATTAAAAACTAGATTCATACCATCAAAAAGTAAAACTATTTCTAAGGACATATTATGGTTATGGTAAATACAATAAAATGACATAGCCACACACTCTACCATTTTATCATGCAATAAAAGGTCCATTCAAATTTCCAAGCATTATCTCACCAAAGAATAAACATTATGCTTTTGACAATCATTCATAATGAAGCAATCATAGAAGGTTCTATTGTAAGTTCCTTTTATAGAAAAAAGATTGTCAAGAAAATAATAATTATTATGCAAACAAGAAAAGTAAATGCAAAACAAATAAGTATAATCTAAATGCCAACCAATTTTAAAAAACCAATGAAGTAAATGATTTGGGGGAATAAACAAGGGTGTTATATCACTTAGAAATGTCCTAGGAAATTCATCCTTATAATTTAGCCTTAAAGTGATAGGGTGACTTGAGATTCTAAGATGATAATTGTTTTTCCTAGGCCAAGAGAAAATATTAGAAAATTCTAATGCTTTTAACACACATTTAGCACTCTCGGCTTTGGTCAAAAAAGGGTCTACATAGATTTCATCCACTAAGTAGGGTCTTTGTTGGTTGTAGGGAATCGGTACACATGCATACTTTGCATTTTGATCTACTTCATTGATGAGAGTCAAATGTCCATGATTTAGTGGTAAGTGGTCCTTCCTAGAGGCAACATGAAATGGATCAAGATAAATAGTATGCTAAAGGTTTGGTAAAGTGTGGAGGCTCTCGATTTTGGCTTCATTTCTTTGGGATTCAAGGTCCTCAATGGTTTCTACTTCTAGACAACTCTCAACCTCAAATAGAGAATCTTCAAATAACTCTTTAATTCCATAATCCTTATGAGAATCGGATTGGTTAAGGGTTTCTAGAGCAACCCCAAAAACTTCCACTTGAACGTTTTCCTTTTGCTCATAATAATCATCTTTCTCCTCAAATATTTGGTTCTCCATAGGATAGATGATCTTTTATGTCTCATCTTCACTAAGAGAATCCTCAATAAACTCAAAGGAAGGTTGCACTAGGGAGTTGGATGGCTCTAATATGGATTAGATGCGAGGGTTAGGCCGTGGTCTTTTCTCCTTTAAGGAGTAACTTGGAGCAAACTTAGTTTCTACTACATACCTATATAATCTCTAAGTGACTACTTCATTCTTGCCTCCTAACCTACGTTCGTTCTTAAGATTTTTCCACCATAAATTAGCTAGACCGATTAGACAAGATATGGCTATTTGAAATTTTCTTCTTTTGGAATAGCCATGTTTCTCAAACAAATCATCCATTTCTCCTAACCATGCAAGACATTCTAGGCCGTTTGTGTAACCATCATAAGTAGGGAACGACACATCTAAGGACCACTCATTTACTTTGGGAATTCTAAGTTTAGACCTCTCATGCTCGGTTCTATCCCTAAAGTGTACACTAGATTGAGTGCTTCTCAGGTTTTCTCCTCTCCTCCTAGGTGGAGTTTGAGTGAAACCATCAGGATCATTCTTATTTAACCATTGGCTTATACTCTTAAGGTGATGGTCTACATCCATGCATTGTTGGCTAAGGTTTTGGACCTTTCCAACCAAGCCTCTAATTTGTCTTGGAAAGTTTGGCTCACCATTGCTCAGTTTAAAAGCTTTAGTGGTGTGGTTTGTGTAGCCTCGGTTTTGGCTATATGATTTGCCAAAACTTGACATCTCTTTCCCACTTAAAATACAGCAATAAAGTTCATGGAAATACTAAGCAGACTTCGAAACATGCATGCATATGATAGAATTCAATTAAAGCAAAGAAGGTGGAAGCAACTTTTAGTAATATACTTGATTTTACTAAAATTGGCAACTTTCAACTATGCTTTAAACCAACAAGTACCAATATTTCATGATGCAATGATATACCCTAAGTTAAAATGATAACTTGTATGCCTCAATGTCCAAATTCAGCAAATAACAACATAAGCAAAAGATTAATTCTCGGTTAACACAAAATAGGCACAAAACAACAATTAAAGAGCACTAAGATTAAAACACAGAATTATGCACGATTTTAATGTTCAATTGCAGCTCATTATTAACCAAATTAGATACATTTGATAGCACTTGTAATCCTTATAACATAGGAGAATAATTTAGCAAAAATCGGTTCAAGAACATTGGTGCAGCATCTTAGCAAATTTTAGATTGTGGAATGCTCTCCGTTAATTCCGCTCATAGTCTTCATTCATGTGATTTCTAAAGTTTTAAAAAGAAAAATTTTAATTAGGTTTAAGTGGATCATAGGTGTTAGGAAAGGTAAAAGTGGTGAACCTAATTAGAATTTAAGCCTAAAAATTTTGAAACGCATTTTTGAAGGTATAAACGACATTTTTTTGGGATCAAAACGTGATTTTCATAGGCATAGCATGTGACGCTTTTGTAGATCTTTTCAAGAGCTTTGATTTGCCAGGTGGCACGTAAAAATCTGACACTCGTAGCCAAAGTTATGACTGTTTTAAAGGAAAAATATCAAATTCACAATTTACCAATTACCCTATACTTCACCAATGACTGTTTAAACAAAAATTAAACAAACACTTAGCTCATTCACGAATTGAAGCTCACACAACAAAGAAATGCAAAGGTTAACAGCCAACACATTTTTGAAAAGTAAACAAAACATGAAGCATAAAGGAATATTCTCGGTTTAGGCAATGGCTATGGTTAGCATTTAGGAATATTCTCAGTTTAGGCAATGGTTATGGTTAGCATTTAGAAATATTCTCGGTTTTGCATAAATCACCAAACAGCAGATTTAATCAAACAACAAACAACAGATTTAATCACATTTTATTTTAGACATATTCATTAACAGCTCAAGAAATATTCTGGAATAAATTTTATGCAAAGGAATATTCTGGAATAGTAAAAGAATATGCTAGAATAACAAAGAAATATGCTGGAATAACAAAGAAATATTTTGGGTTTTCAAAAACAGAATAATATTGATTTTAACTTTGAAACTTAGCAGATTAACACTCTATTTCCGAATATAAAATTTTGTCATCCATCTATAACAAGTTCAGATAAGTGTTGAGAACATTAACACACAATAAGAAGTAAGATTAAAGCACTAGAAAATCAGATTAGAAACATTGAACAGATTCAAAATACAGATTCAAAATGCAGGTAAAATATGGGTAAGAAAATGCAAACCAATCGATTACCAACCTTCAGGGAAAAACCATCCATGGCTCTGATACCACATGACACGATTCTGCCTTTGAATCGGTTGTGTTCTACCTACAAACGAATAGATGAAAGAAGAACCAGCAACAAATCTGCTGGTCCGAAAATAACACAAAATCCAGATGCGATTTGGGTGACCAAACGATAATGAAATGCAACGAAATTTCAAAGGTTTCTTATTATGTGTGTCAACAATATTTCCTTAAAGTTTCAGGTCCAGAAAATGAGAAAATCGAAAGTTATGTAAAGAACGCCAGATGCTGTCCGATGAGCAATCTTTTGTAAGCCCTCTTGGAAGATTGACAGCAAATGAAACAGGTTATGACCACCTTTTTCATGTTTTCTACTCTGTAAAGAGAGGGAAGAAGAGTGGAACGAAAGCTATTCAAGAAACCATGGGCTTGAAAGCTCAAAGGAGAGAACTCCTTCTCGTTTCTTGACCGAATCGAGCTTTTTCGTTCACCGGTCTTCAACTCTGAAATCTTCAGATGACATTAAGTTATTATCATAGATTCAACAACCATTACAAGCACCAATAACCTTGTATTTATAGACCTAAGGTGGGCTGGTTGTTGGTTTGGTTTGGGGTTGCAAAAAGGGGCCATTATGTATGGCCAATGTTGGGCTTGTCTCCATTCTTTGGCCCAAGTTGGATTCTCTCAATTTCCTTTGCTTCAACCAACTTCCAACCATCATCTAACTTAACATACATTTAATCCTAATGTCTAAGGATGCATGCTTTAATAATTCCTTACAATAAGACCATTGTTTGCCAAATTAAACACACAAAAATAACCAATAGAACACTCAAAATATTCGATTACAATGAGTTTAATTTAGGGAAGACAAATTCCCTCTTTATCTTCATGCTTCTAATCCAAACCTTTAAATATTCAACTCCTACAAAATAAGAAGCAAATGCATTAATAAATTTGTCTTTGTCAATAAACGTACTTACCTTGATTGATGATGGGGCCTTGGGCACTTCATGCATTCATGTCGATAACATATTGTTCGTTGCCGTTGCTGAACTCAAAACAAGCATTTCCCGCAAACAAAAGGCTTCCAATTTCGAGCTGCACGTTATAGCTTCACAAGCTTTTTTCTTATATGAGGACACAAGACGTTTGTTGATGAGACCAATTTCTCATATTTTTTCACAATCCTACTCATCAAGCACTTTCGGATCATTTCAAACATGGATAGAATCTATTTGTCCACGATTGATAATAGAACTGCATTGAATGACTCGTACAAATTATTTAATTCCAGTTCATACTTGGGAATCGAAGAAAACACATGACTAGCCCAATATCTAGCGTCTGTGCCTCGAAAATATGCGTGGGCATCCGGATTAATCTGATATAAGTTTTTCATTTCTTTCTCGAAATGATAAGTTGTGGTTGCCCTAGCCGCATTCCACATTGTATCTCTGTATACTCTGTCCAGAAATTGATTTTTAAAATTTGCGTACATATGTCGAAGACAGTAGTGGTGGTCGGCTAACGATAATTTCTGTTGCACAGTAAGTAATAACCCCTGATATTTGAAAGAACGACAAAGCCAGCATAAAACAATTTAACTAATACAACAAAGACAAATATTTCAAATAACAATTGGAAATGCATTATACATTTTGTCGATCTAAAACAAATGTCTATTTGTATCCCGATTCAGTTTGTAAGTCTTGCTTAAATATTTACAAAAACTACGTCCATGAGTCCATACACTCTGATTCCACATTGACAACAACAAGAAGATATATTCTATCGTTGCCATCAATATTGACGACTGTGAGTAATTGGCCGGGACACGAGCCCTTTAGATGACAACCATCCAAACAGATAATAAGTCTACCACACTGCAGCGAACTTTCCTCGAAAGCAGCCATACACAAGTACATTCTTTGGAATACACATGCCTCATTACCGGCAGAGCCCTACCAAGTAAGAGTGTATGCGCAATGTGCTACCCGGATTTGACCTACATATTTTTTCTGTGTACGACTGCAATAGCTTGTATTATTCGTCATCATTCCCTTCGTTAAGTTTTCAACCTTCGCTTCTTGCTCTCCTAGCAAAACTTGGTGTAATGTTGACATTCAAATCATTCATCATTGTCTCGATAATGAAAGAAATTTCCCACATAGGTTGACTTTTGAACCTATCCAAATAATGATTTGTCACCAATTTTGCGGTATAGTGTGTCGATTTTCAATTTTTCTCGAACAGTTGTGAGAATCTTTGAAACTCTTTATTTGAAACGTAAGCTCATTTTGCATATTTGAAAGCATGCAGTCGCCAATCACATCCGTCTTCACACACTGTCGTTAGGCGTTGAGGTTTCGCGAACTGGGGAAGCCTAAGAGTTATATAGTCTTGAGGATCAACCCCCCGATCGAGGGTACTAACCCTCCATTCTCAACAATAATTTAAAGAACGGGGTCCGTTCAGGAGGTAGTGACCCCCTGTTCTTAGCCCAGAACGGGGGGGCCGCATAGTGGGCTGAGAAACCGCAAAAACAGTTTCCTGAGAAAGAGGGGCCGTCTGGTGGCGGGGACCCCCCATTCTCAGCAATAATATAAAGCTAATTTATTAATTTAATAACTGATAATAAAATTACAAATTATATTAATAAGAGGAATGTCGAGTAATATCAATGCATATGATCATATAAGAGCTACAATCAATGGTAATTAATTTCGTCCAATTTCTTAATAATCTCGATTATTTATATTTTAATTACCTTTATCTTTTATCTTTTTAATTAACTTATCATATTTGAACTCTAATCACACACAACCAATCACGATGTATCATTGATTTAATGATAAAATTGTCACTAATACACTTAATCATTCTTTAACATTATATTATGAGTGATGTTACGTTTATCATTTAGTTATTGCATTTCTTTTTCTCGTTGCTGATCATATGTATAGAACTAACTTCAGAATTGGACACAATATAAAAGATCTTTTTTGAGGCTCATGTTTCGCCGAGTGGACGATAACTTTCAAATTCAGAGAAACCCTAGAATGAAAATGGGCAATCCTGAACAAAATCTAGTTTTCTCTTATTATATTCTCTTAAAATATTCGCTGACGTGTCAAAAAATAAAATAATTTATTTAATATAATAATAAATTATTATTTATCCCGTCAACGAGTATTTTAAGATAGTAGAATGATAAAGTAAATGTACGATTATTTTTATATTATTCGACCATGCAAATTAAAATTTCTATTTAAATGAAAACCCATGGGCCTGGAGACGTCTCGTTAACCGCTAAAGAAAGCCCATCAAGTCCTACAAGAACCCGTTCCCGCCATTGCCGGAATTCAAACATCCGTAACGGAATCAATCGCTCATTTACTTTCGGAATGTTCTTTCGTAACCAGTCCCTCTCTGAATTGTAATTCGTCCTTCCCTGCGGTTACTTACAGCTTTGATTCACAGTTCGCTCTGTTTCTTATCTTGCAGAGGGATGGAATCTACTCAATGCCAACGAATTCTTGGTATTTTATTTTGTTTTTTACTTTTCGGCTTCATCTTCTAGGGTTGGTTTTTGCTGCATGGCTTCTCACAATGTTGATTCAATGGCAGCGGGAAAAATTTATCCTTCTAAATTCAGAGTTCCTCGAAAAGATACTGAAGCACCGAAACCAATAGTCAACGAACCCCTAAATTCCAGGTCGTTTATTTGTGAAATGACGTCTGTTCTTTGTTTTTTTTTGTCTAATTTTTTTTTTCTGGGGAATTTTGTCTTATTTCCTCTGCTGTTAGGCAAAAGCGTGTATTCGGAACGGTCAGAAGTACCAACATAGTGATCAAACAAATCAACGCAAAACCTGCATCTAAATCCTCATTTCCGGTTCTTCAAAACCTATCTAAGTCCACTCATGCTACCAAGATAGCCAGTGGTATAACTGGAAATCCCACAGTCAAAGTTGCCAAGAAGAAGTCCCGGGAAAACCTAGATCCGAATTTGAAGAAAAAAAGTGTCTTTCTTAAGAGAGAAGTCTTACAAAAAGCTGAGAGCAGTTCTCCGGAAGTTAATATAGCAGAGCCTCGGACTCCTGTGGCATTGGCTCAAACATCAAAGCTGAAACATTCTTCTACACCATACTATAGTGCTGAGAAGTGTAGCAACTGCCGGTTTGATAAACTAGAAACAACATCATATTGGCTCAGTCCAGATAAAGTTAGCTGAGTCTGTTGGGAAGCATTTCGTTTCCGCTGCTTTCTTTCGGCTCGCCCACGAATCAAATGCTGAGGTTTGCTACTTTTATTCTTATCTCCTTATTGATGTTGCAATCTTTAGTGCTTGTCTTAATTAAACAAACTTCATCAGAAAAGTGAAGCCAATTTGAACACTTTGCAGGCAATATCTACACTCCATTTGGTGTATGGTATTCTTAAGATTTGAATAGATTCTTGTCGGGATCCCCCATCATGACGAGTAAACCATTTACTAGTAAAGCAATAAGAAATTTTCTTCTCACATGAAATTTACAATTTGATTCTTCTTATAATCTCTTATAAATAGGAGATCATAAAGACAAAGGATACCATCAAAAACATTTGAGTGAAGAAAATTATTGGTTTGAGAGACAAATATTGTACTTTATTTGAGATTTTCAGGGGAGAAGAGAAAGTGAAGAGAATATGTGAAGTGTTCATTATGTGCAAATTGTCTAAGGGAATTTTGGTTCCTTTCCGCATTGTTTGGCAATAGAAATATTTATAGTCCACAAGATGTTACAATTTGAGTTTTTTTTTTTATTTTTTATAAAATTCTTAGTGTTGATTTCATGATATTATTTTTCTTACTTCAATCTATTATATTTTAATGAAATGAAAATTCTCGTTGACATTTCTTAGATCACCTTGTTACGTTACACCAACAATTTATCAAGTCATATTTTTTATCACCTTTATTGCGTTCTACCAAAAATTTATTAAGTCATATTTTCTAGTATCTTGTTCATTTCAAGTGTTATCATAAATAGAACTGAAAGACAATTGTTGTTCTAATATGATGATAATTATATCTTTTCAGCCATCTCGGAATCTCCGGCTGGAGCTTAAGCGATATTTGAATCGGCATGAGCATCTATCAGCCCACTCAGAGTGGAGGGATTTGTGCCTTAGCTTTGGGTTATCAAAAAACGACGGCAAAGCAGGAGGGCCCTGAGAATTCTAGTATAGAGAATGAGCATAGCCACATAGAAGACCAGAGTAAAACTGAAAATATTAACCAAGAAAATTTTGAATCCAACGAGGTTATAACCTGACACTTGTGATTCTCTTTATTTATGAACGAACTTTGTGCTTGTAAGTCAATGTCTCTGGTTACATGCCTATTGCATTTTGTCGAGTTGCCCTATTCATCAAACAATTAGATGTCTATATACTACTCTGTTAAGGTTTTTCTGGAATTCAGATAATGTAGTGCATGGATGTATTATTAGCATGTGTTTGTCTCACCATCTTTTGTTATTCTGTTAAGTTGCTACGTTTACAGAGAGCTCTCTGTTTTCCAGCAAGAGCAAAGCTCAAAAACATGGCCTGAAAGACTAAAGTTAAGGTGAGTTGATTTCGTTATGCAACAAAAAAAAAAAAAAAAACGAAGATTGGTTTGACTTTCCATTGTAATCTTCTTAGGTTGCTTGAGACTAATATTTACTACTTTATAGTGATTCTTAAACATAATTTGTTATCTCCTGACTGATATATGGATCATCTCCAGTCAAGAAAAGCTATTCTGCAGAGAAAGGCTGGCTTAGCTTGGAGGGAGGTGCGTCATTGAAGAGTATGAGTCTAAATTCAGCTCTATTTTTTTTTTTTTCCAGAATGAAATGAATTATTGAAACAGTGAATCCTGTTTGGGGTAGCCAGGTAAGTTTGTCGAATTGGGTAGAAACGTACACACACCATGTTGCTTTGTTTGTCTGGTATGACGAAATTTACGTTGCTTGCTCACTCAGATTGTGATTAGACACACCTGATCATATTCAACTTTCTATTTTGTTTTTGTTTTTGTTTTTGGGTTTGGTTTTCCTGCAATAATTCAGGTTGGATGGTGTACAGAATTTGCAGTTTTATCGTTTAATAAATAATAATGGGTCTTTTTTGAAAATGTGAAAGTTGTTTATGATTAAAAATGAAAAGATATAGTTTTCATGAAAATGGAAACAGAAAATGATGTTTTTGGGAAAAGAAAAAAGAAGGAAGGGCAAAACAGAATTTAACGACGAAGACCCACGTCTTAAAACCTTATCGAAAAAACATGTCGGCCCATTTGCTTGCCACCTGTCTGTGTTGTTTCCCACACCCGACCTTTGAATCAAAACTAAATGGCCCACTAGGCCCACTTTTTTTTTCTATTTTTCCAATTTATTTATTTAAGTATATATTTTTTTTTTTTATTATTTTAGCTTCCTCAAATTCTTCCTTGCTTTGTGTTTTTTTTTTTTTTTTTTTTTTTTTAGAATGAAGAGAAGACGACGGGGATTAGAAACATCTGACACGTCTCAGTTAAGTTGTTTCTTTCAAGTTATCTCCGATCATTTTCAAAATTTGATAATGAAAAAGAAAATTATTCGTCGAATAATTCAAATACAACTGAAAGAGCAACCATAACAAAGAAAAAAAACAGAGAGAATTATCTTAATAAGGAAATTGAGAGAGACTTATTTCGATCATCATCGTCATCGACTAGGAAAAGAAAAACAAAGACATTGAGATCAACTTTGATAATTAAGAACAAGTATGCAAGCTTCACAATTATTAAGCTTTTGACTTAAAAAAAATCGCTTTTAATAATAATTAAGTAATATGAGTGGATTTTCGAGTACTTTTTTATCGTTTTTATTCATAGTATTAAATTAGACTTAATTGGGTTTGTTTGAAAATATATGTACTCGTGTTCTTCTAGATTGTGCTTACATCGTAAGAGATTAGGGTCCAACTACTCGAAACAACATAGTGTAGTTAGTATTAATAATTGTGTTTGTCTCATATCGTTTATTGCATGAGTCTGTAATTTATATATATGCGAGGGGGATTCCCTCACCTTTGAACTAGTTTTTGGAGATAAGTTCTACCCTCTAACATGTGTTAATCGGTAGAATTTTGGTATTATTATTAATTTATATTTAAGAAATGCTTGATTTGGACAGAGAAAAACAGTGATGTATATGTACACACGCTTTAATAAAGTAATTTCTATAAAGTTTTATTTTGGTGTGACATTTCAATTTTCAATTCCAACACACTCCCCCCACGTCACTCTTCGGCGAGTGATCGACACGCGCATTTGCCGTTTGTTTTTTGGCTGCACACAATCTCGTGGATTCAGAGATGGGGGAGTGTCAATACCGTAAATTATTTACAATTGAAGGGTAAATGCGGTCGGGAAAATCGAGAGAGAATGTATTCGGGCTGTGTGGGGCATTGAAGCAGCGGCAAAGGCGCAGGCCATTCCATTCACCTTTCTAAGCCTGCCCTTCTCCACTCGCCCTTACTTGCGTGTACTTCGCAGCCTTTTTTCTTTTTTTTTGTAGAATTTTCAATAATTTCTACAATATTTAAATTATCGAATTTCAATAATGATTCTTATAAATGTTCGAGATTCAGCTGGTTAATGAGAAAAAATGATAAGGACTACGTACAGCAAAACACTTTATAATTTACACTGCAGGCTATGATATTTACTGTAATTATGGGTTTATTCATTGGTTGAAATTGAAAAGTTTGGATTTTTGATAGCTCAAGTATGATGATTTTGCTGGGCAGTTAAGACCTGAAACTGAACTTGTGAAAGAGAAAAAAAAAAGGGTGATTATAGGAGAGTGGGGAAGAAGGTGGATAAAAGAAAAAAGAAAAAAAGAAGTGACGAGACTTGAGATATGAAAAGAGTCGACTGTTAGCAGGTAAAGCAGCAGCTGCAGAAGCAGCCTGAGTCACTGAGTCCTTAACAACTCAGAACTCCCCACGATAGTTGCTGCAAAAAAAGTCACCATCTTCTACTGTCTCTCTCTCTCTCTCTCTCTACTTCTCTAGATTCCTTCCATTAATGTTGATGTTTTGTGGCTGTCTCGCTTTCATGTCCTCCGCCCTCCTCCCTCCGGCTCCATCTTATTGGCTACTGCCGAAAAATTAATACTTAGTGATTGATGGATGGCTTTAGGACTGAACAATTTGTTGGAAAAACCAGAGACTATTCTGGGTGGAACTGTTTTAGACTTTCGAGTTCAGATTATGGCTGTAATGATCTTGATTCCGAAATCGAGTTGTGGGTAGATTTGTTAGCACTGAAAGAAGGAAGATTTATTAAAGAGAGAAAAAAAAAAAATCAATTTTTAGCTTCTGCTGTATTAATTGAAAACCTTTCATTTGTCTTTGGTGGGGAGATTCCCCACAACTGAACAGTGGAAGAAATTATATTTAGATTAAAGAAAAGAGAAAGAGATAAAGCTAATGCAAAGCAAAGTAAGAAGGGGTGGGGGAGTGTGGGTTTGTACTGTCTTGGCTTGTCCCCCACCCATGTCCCTCGCTCTCTCATAATCCAAGTCCAGTAGCCAGCCACCTTCGCATTTGTGCTTCTTTCGCCCTTCTCGACCAAGGTTCTTATATATTTTTGTCCATGTCTGTTGCGTCTGCTCCCTTTTCTCGGTACCTGCAAATGGGAGAGGAATCATATTTTCGAATTTCTAGTTTTTATCTGAAATCTCTCCTTTTTCCTGCTCCATCTTTTTCGCCTTCTTGCTTAGCAACCCTCCAAACATGACTTTCTCGTTGTTTCTTATTCAGCTGCTTTCTCCTCAGACCTCTCTCAGCTTTGTTGCCATCCCTGAGAAATATTACTTCTAACCATGTTTTCATTCCATTTCCATTTCTTTTAAGCTGTTAACTTTCTGGTTGCTGTTCTTTACCAATTGATTGCTCTTCTTCCCCTTTTCTTTTTCCATTTACCTCTGGGTTCTGGCTAGTGCTGCTGTTCGTTGTCCCTTGCTAGAGCAGCAGTGTAAGTAATTTTGGATGTTGATGGAAATTGATCTGAACCATGCATTGATTGAGACGGAGAAGAACACATTTTGCAATGGGACTTGTGAAGAAGGTGGCTGTGTTTGTTGTTTGTCCTCCTCGACTTCTTCTTGCTCTTCAAATTCATCTTCTACTCCTGCTTCTTCCTCTACTTATTTGGAGCTTTGGTATGCTTGTGCTGGTCCTCTTACTTCGCTACCCAAAAAAGGGAATGTGGTTGTCTATTTCCCTCAGGGTCATCTTGAACAGGCTGCCTCAAACTCTCCTTTCCCGCTCATGGAAATGCCCTCTTTTGATCTTCCCTCTCAGATCTTCTGCAGGGTTGTAAACAACCAGCTCCTTGTGAGTACTAATAAAGATTGAATTTTCAGCATTTTTCTTTCAGCTCTAACCAAGTTCCATACGGTGTGTTTTCTGTCTAATTTAGCACATGATAATTGTTTGCTCTCAGGCAAATAAAGATAATGACGAGGTCTATACGCAGGTTACTTTGCTTCCTCAACCAGAGGTATGATTTTTAAGATCTTGAGTATCAACTTATTTCTTATGTTGTTGCCAGTAAAAGTCGTATGATGTTTTTTTTGAAAATTTTTAGTTATTCCCTTTTGATTGATCTAGTACTGAGGAGTTATATATACATATAAACAAAATTCTACTAATTCTTTCTATTGGGATTTCTATCTTCTGTCATGTTGCTAGCTCATAGATTAATGTTTTTATAAAGATTAAGATCTTAATTTGGGAATTCTCTAGTTGGTCGGTGAGAATTTAGGTGGAAAAGAGCTTGAAGAACTGAACATAGAAGGAGATGAGGGAGGAGGGCCACCCATTAGAACTACTCCTCACATGTTCTGTAAAACACTGACTGCTTCTGATACTAGCACTCATGGAGGTTTTTCTGTTCCTCGTCGAGCCGCAGAAGACTGTTTCCCTCCTCTGGTGCACTCTTCTTGTTCTTTTCAATAATTTTTCTGAACTAGGTATTATCATTTTTTAAATGAGATGATAGGATTGTATTTGGTTGTATACACTGTATTGCAGGATTACAAACAGCAGAGACCCTCTCAAGAGCTTGTTACCAAAGATCTGCATGGGGTGGAGTGGAAGTTTCGACATATTTACAGAGGCAATTTTGTTAAAAACATTTGCTACTTTTTATTTGAATGCTTGGTAAATTTAGTAAACTTTTTATATCCAACCAATAAAAAACAGATCTTTGGTAACTTGGTCAGGTCAGCCTAGGAGGCACTTGCTCACTACAGGGTGGAGTTCTTTTGTGAGCCAAAAAAATCTTGTTTCGGGGGATGCGGTGCTCTTTTTAAGGTGCGGCTAGATTTATTTGCGGTATTTATTTTATATTGTTTGTGCCAACCCAAGACTTGGTTCGCAGCGGAAGAGTTGTACATTTAATCAAAAGTCAGATCCACACAGTGACTACATATATAATAGTGCAATAAAGAAAATAGCAGTTTAATAAGGTTTACAAGTCCATATCCAAAACCAATAAACTACTATAAGTCCAACTAAAGTTAAGTCATCACCAGAAATTCAATTAAACATTCAAATGCAAAAAGAAATAAGTAAAACTAATAGTTCCCTAGCTTCAGTTACTCATTACAATTGTTCTTTCCTGGAAAGGGGATGGAGTCGTTGGGGTGAGTGACTAACTCAGTAGTAATGCTATATTAAATGCACGTATAACTTCTTTTATTTTTTCTTTCAAAATATGATGATATAACAAAATAATTTTCAAAACATCGTTATGTTGAAAATTCATTTTCACCATTTAAGGAAAACTGGCTTCACGGGCCAACGATGAGACATTAGGTAAAACATTTGTCGCTTATATAGATGATTATACGAAAATAGGTCATCATCGTACATTTCACTTAAAAATTATTTCAGTGAAAAAAGAGGATCACTCAATGACCCTTCCGGCACATAAACACATAGAAACAGTGACTGAAATCCAGCACTACCTCATGAGTCTGAAAGAAGAGTCAAGCAACGTGCGACCCAAAGATCTAGTCTCGTTACCTGGGTTGTCGGTGAACAATAGTTATCTATGAAGCAACCCGTATAGTCGATAATAAACAAATGATAATACCCTGATCAAGCTTAGGGATTCCAAACCCAATGATCATGTCATCATCACCCTATTACTAATTTCGTGACGTGCATATAAGACAACCTTCACGCAATATAAGGTGTACTAGGAATGTCTTCTTGATACTTTGACACTGAGACCATTCAAAGTATCACGAAGATCAATCATTTATCACAACAATAATAAAAGAAACCATGCATCAATGGTAAACGTGTAAATTGTAAATATATATATACACATCATGGGTGATAGCTCACCAAAATAAAGTTTTGAAAAACAATGACGCAATGCAAAACAATCAAATATAAAACTTTTACCTTTACGTCGAGCGCTCATCTCCCAACTGGAGGCGCAACTTCATCAACTGAATCGAAGTCGTTTGAGCGTAAAACAAAACCAAGGTTAAAATTGTCTAACTTAAAACTAAAGAGAGACACTAGGATTGGATTTAAACCGAGACTAGGAAGTCATTCCATAACACACTATAGACGACCACAAACTTCTTTGACTTTATTTTCCTAAAATAAAGTTGTGCGGTCGACACTTGCCCAGTGAAAATCTAGATGTGAAGCTCTAAATGTTTGTGTGCGCATTGAATAGATGGTTAAAGAGAAGAAAAAATGCACCTAAATATCTATAATAATTTCACAATTAATCATAATCGGAATATGTTTTTTCTCGTGGGCTTTGCAAAAGGGACAACAGTGTGGGGGAAAGAGCCAAGGAGATATTTCTCCTTACTTAAGTTATGTTTCTAATGAATTAGAATTGTTTTCAAATAATTCCATTTGAATCATGCATCCAGTCATTTATTGCTAATTTGTAAAGGTAATCTGATTTTATTCCTCCAAGGTTTAATTTTTCAATGTTAATTAGCTATGTTTTATTTTATCTATAAATTTAGTTGTAATTTGGTCTTGGAACTCACTATTTTTGTATCTCAAGATATAAGAAAAGTATAATAGTGGGGAAACTAGATGAAAAGTTGTACAATGAATTATGAAATTAGTAAGTACGGGCAGCATAACATTTTCTCATATTGATATTGCTTCAGAGGGGAAAATGGAGAGCTAAGGTTGGGAATCAGAAGAGCTGTCCGACCTCAAAGCAGTCTTCCTGACGCACTTTTTGGGAGTCATAATACATATCAGAATATTATGTCTACGTTGGCTAAAGCGATATCCACCAAGAGCGCGTTCCACGTCTTCTACAGTCCAAGGTGGTTTTACAATTCTTATATATGTATCATAATTTAGCACTATGCCATATACTTCATTTTCAATCAATTACTACAAATGTCACTCAAGTGGTACTTATTGCTTATAAAGGTACATTTTCCTTTTCTTTAATATCCTTTCCTTGCTATCTTAGTGATCGGATTATCCCACATGTATGTTAAGCCATGATGCAATTTTATGGAAGAATTAGGGAGAAAATCGTTACTGTCTGTTTGTTAATGGTGTCAAATTTGGAGAAGTGAGACAAAAAATATGTAAATGTGCTCAAATTTTAGGCCTTCGTACTTTCTGTAACCCGTCTCCAGTTCAATAGTCAACTCAATGAGTTAGTTTGAAGCTGTTGCATGCAAGTGTCATGGTGTGAAATTCGATATATTGGCATCTCGTGTTGGGTAAATCTTTATATGCTCTAGTCGGCATTTTCCTCACTATATTCTGCCTCAAAATTTTCAATTGCAGGGCAAGTCATGCCCAATTTGTCATACCTTACCAGAAATATGTGAAAAGCATCATTAATTCGGTGAACATTGGAACAAGATTTAAAATGAAATTTGAAATGGATGATTCCCCTGAAAGAAGGTCAGATTCATGAATTATTGTCAATGACCATGTTTTTCTCTTTGATTGTTCTTTTTCTTGCTAATGTGATTCCCTCTTAAGAATATCTCCATTACTATTTGTCACAGGTCTAGTGGTGTGATCACTCATACTGCTGACGCTGATCCCTTTCGATGGCCAAACTCAAAGTGGAGATGCTTGATGGTAAGCTTCTATAATTTCCTTCCCATACCTTGGAGATTGAAATGACATAGCTTGCATTGATAAAGAATTCTCCTTTCTTATAAATGAAATCATAGTCAAGGTGTCATTTTGGTTATTTTTTGGGTTATAGGTTATATGGTTACGTTGTAATATTGTTATCTTCGATGACAAAGAGTCAATTATCGATTTTGAAGACAATAGTAATTTCATTATTTGTAAATCGATATATCGCTCTAGTTTTTTAAGATTTGTTCTTGTAGTTCAGTTCTCTATGATTTGAAAGAAATTAGTTTAAATAAATATTTGTTTTTTTTTTTTAGAAATGTTTTTTCTCTCGTATTTTTTTTTCTTTCAAGAGATATCATTTCTTACTAAAAAAAGTTTTATAATGGTTTATAGAGAAATTAGGTTGTCGTGTTCTTGAATCGGTTTTTCTGTATAGGACGGGCTTGTCGTTCTTTATTTTC
This sequence comes from Begonia masoniana, assembly GCA_022432975.1. Taxonomy (NCBI): domain Eukaryota; kingdom Viridiplantae; phylum Streptophyta; class Magnoliopsida; order Cucurbitales; family Begoniaceae; genus Begonia; species Begonia masoniana. The sequence continues at coordinate 1,457,237 of CM039512.1, read as the reverse complement.
CTCCCATTTTAATTCCTCTTTTTTGGGACCTACAAAAAATTGTAGACATCTGTAGAAACTTGATGTTTTTTTCGTCTGAGTTATCGACTTATCATCATCTCGTAATGGATCACAATCAACAGGTTAGGTGGGATGAAGATATCACCAGTAGTCATCAAGAGCGCGTTTCACCATGGGAGATCGATACTTTCGTTTCTCTCCCGCCTTTGAGCATTCAATCCTCGCCAAGGATGAAGAAGCTGCGGACAAGTCTGCATGCCGTACCCCCGCCTCCCCCGATCACTGGTATGAGACTTGTAATTGAGATAACTAAATAGACATTACATTTGGTTTTATAATCCAATTTTTATTTTCCTGGCATAGGAGGAGGTGGTATTTTGGACTTTGAGGATTCTTTTAGATCCTCTAAGGTCTTGCAAGGTCAAGAAAATGTTAGTTTTACATCATCATCCTTCGACGGACGAAATAGCATTACTGCAAATCGTTCACTCGAGTTTGATAGATGCTCCCAATTGAATCAAATACAAATTCTGGATAAGATGGGAGGCGGTAATATTGGTGACTTTTTGAAGGCTCACTCTACTCCTTACACGGGCTTTAAGGATTATCGCTATTATCCGAGGGTCTTGCAAGGTCAAGAAATATGCCCATTGAGGATGTTAACATCGAAAGCAGATTCTTTTAACATGTTTCAATCACACCAGCTTTTATCAGAAGGCGCTCAAAACATGTATATTCCTTATCCTGAAATTTATAAGAGCAACCGGATTGGCGATTTCTTGAGAGAAAAAGTCTCGTTTAACCCTTCTGCGGAGGCTATGGCTATCCGGAATGAAGTCGGAAGGGCAAGCCGACCATATGAGCAGAAGAAGCAAATGGAAATTGTTTCTACAAATCTCTCTTCTGGGTCACTTCTAAGAAATTCAAATGAAGACAATGGTAATGGAACTACAAATGGCTGTAAACTTTTCGGGTTTCCCTTGACTGTGGAAGCAACTACAAATTCACAAATCTCCGGGAAGAGAAGTTGTACGAAGGTACGCAAAATGCCAAACCGTATTGCTTTTCTTCGTCTTTTTTTTTTTTTTTTTTCCGATAGCTGATAGATGATACTTGTAACTGTAGGTTCACAAGCAAGGCAGCTTGGTAGGAAGAGCCATTGATCTCTCCAAACTGAATAGCTATTATGACCTGCTCACTGAGCTTGAGCGGTTGTTTAGCATGGAAGGCCTGTTAAGAGATCCCGAAAAAGGATGGCGTATATTATACACCGACAGTGAAGATGATGTGATGGTTGTAGGAGACGATCCATGGCAGTAAGTGTTTTATAATGAATATTTCTCGCTCTTTTTTCTTTCCATAAAAGATAATGATGGTGAATAACATTCTTTACTGTGATTAGTCTTATTTGGATTACTAATTTTTTGAAAACACCTTAGGTGATAGGTAAAGCTCTGATCTTTGTAGAGATAATTGCTATTAGATGATTAGTTTTTTGTGTTATCTATTGCGCTATTGTCTGCTTTACTGACAAGAATGATAAATCGACGGAATCGATGGCAGTGAATTCTGCAGTGAAGTGTCCAAGATCCATATCTACACTCAAGAAGAAGTGGAAAAGATGACAGTAGGAATCCCAAGTGATGATACTCAAAGCTCTTTAGATCAGGCTCCACCTACCATGGAAGCCTCCAAATCCTCAGTCGGTCGGATAGCCTGATTTACCTCCGACCGACGACTCAGAGGGTATAACAATATATAGTACTTCTGGTTGTGATTTTTCGTTATTTTCCGGTGTGTGGAATTTCTATTGTGGAGCAATTATTAACTAGTTGGTTGTATTTGAAATGACTCGGAAGATGATTCTCCAGTTGTGCAGTAAATAAAAACCAGTCTGTTGCTTAAAAATTCACAGAAAACTGGGTGTGTATGCTGTTATATTTTCTTTTTTTCTGCTCATTACATTTTCCAAGTCTTGAAAACATGTCATTAAAATACACGAGATCAAAAAACATACAATGGGAACAAATTTATTTATTTTTGAGAATTTACATTTCCATCAACTGCAGGGTTGTGTTCAATAACCTTTACATGGGAATGTAATAAGATTATCAATGGCGATTATCGATGTCTCAATGCTCCTTGAAGAGCTGTCTCAATGCTCCTTGAAGAGCTGTCGACCGATAATCATTCGTCTGATTTCACTTGTACCTGCCCCTATCTCGTATAGTTTGGCATCTCGAAGAAGACGACCTGTTGTATACTCGTTCACGTACCCGTTACCACCTAAACATTGTATTGCCTACAAATGGACATAAAGAGGAAGTTGCTTTGAATTACATGAGTTGAAGATTTCAATTATGTATTTAGTCTGTCAATGAAAAATTCTTCTTGTTAATGATCTCGTGCGGACAACTCTCTCGGATTTACAGTATAATCTATTTGGAACAAATGGTATGATGATTGGGATTATTATAGCTGAGATATGAACAGTTGGTGTCGGATGATTTACCTGTAATGCTACTTGAGTTGCTCTCTCAGCCGCACAAAGTATAACTCCAGCGCAATCCTAAACATTCAAATCCACAAAAATTCTGTTACTTGTTAAGACTAGTTACTATTCCTTCCGTAAACAAAACAATAAATGAAATATGACAGGAAGAAAACCATCATTTCAAATTTCTTGAGCTATGATGCGCAGAACATATAATGTAGCTCACGATTTCATCACAAACCAGGTGCCTTTTCTTAGTACAATTATCCGGCAAAAAAATAAATAAATAACCATCTGACGATTTGACATGTATATCAAAATTTGGCCATTCATATGAAAGTTCATCCTATTAAAATGGCCTGTGTATTTAGATAAGAAATGGTTTTGAATTTCATATTCCAAACAATATAAAGCATGATTAAGAAGACAAGCAATAAAAACCATGAAAAAGATTAAGAACCATACCTTTGGATCAATTTTGCCATTATCACAGTCCCTGGCCACAGAATAAACATAAGACCTGGAGAGAGAGAGAGAGAGAGAAAAGATATGTTGGTCACATACAAGAATGACAATAAGGAATAACTCATCATTAGACCATAATCTTGTACCTTGATGATTGTAGGGAAGTATATATGTCAGCAAGTTTTCCCTGTAATTGTTGTACACTAGATAAATTAATTATAAGCTAATACTCTAAACAAGTATCAGATTGATGTATATTTAGCCAACAACGATATGAACCTGTATAAACTGAAATTCCCCAATTGGTCGGCCAAATTGCTCTCTCTGTCGAACATACGGAAGAACAACATCAAGACAGGCCTGCATAATACCTAAGGGACCTGAGGCCAAAACAAGCCTTTCCAAATCTAGTCCTGACATCATAACATAGACCCCTGGAAGAAAATATTAGAAGTTACATTACTAAGCATTGGCGTGACGACCCGTGACATGCAATTATTCAGATCAATTATGCTAAAACATTATTGAGATCTCTCATTTAAAATAACATTAAGAAAAAACCACCTTTTCCTTCCTGTCCAAGAACATTTTGATCAGGAACAAAGCAGTTCTCAAAGACAAGTTCACATCTGTTCAAACCATATCCAAAATCAGAAGAGTAAACAAGCAGGTGGATGCACTTAAACATAGATAATTCACTTCGAGAACAGTAGGCATACGTATCACTTCCTCGCATGCCAAGTTTGTCCAATTTTTGAGCAGTGCTGAATCTGCAACTCATATGAAATTAATACAGCTATCAGTGAATTGAAATGCTTAAGCTTCTGAATCTTAGAAAAGGAGACTGAATCTTCATGCATGTGTTGTATTTGGGAAGAGGTTGGGGTTCTAGAAGACGGGAATTCCTATGAAGGTTCTGTGAATGTATTAAATCAAAAAGTCCTAATACACAGTTTGGGCACCTAAAGAATGAATTTTTTGTCAATCTTAGATTCATATGAAAATGCTACAACGATAAATCAAGAGCCAACAATTTAACATTTTAATCTGTGTGAACTAGTTCAAATTTAATGCAACAAATTTGAATGAGTTGCTCGGTCAAGTTTATAACTAAACATGCAAACTGGCGCAAGTACCCCGGCATTCCCTTCTCAATGATGAAGGCTGTAATCCCTTTTGAACCAGCAGTTTGATCTGTCTTTACATAAACAACCTGACAGAATTCTATATATCAGCTAAAACAGAAATGATATGTACAAGTAAACAGAAACGAAGTTAAGCTAAATGTTGAATATGCTATTACCATCTGACACTAGAAGTACTTTTATAGACCAGGGGTTGCAATGCGGAGAAAATACAATGAAAAACATAGGAATGTAGAAGAATAATTAAACCAAGCAGCAAACCATCTTTGGAAGGGACATCTGGCAGTGGTCACTCACCCAACCAATGTTATAGCATTCGATGCTTATGACTTTCTTGCAATAAGAACTTCTAAACCAAAGGTAATATTTATGAATTTAGGCCTACCAAATTCAAATGTGCAGTTGATCCCTAAAATCCACGATATCAATGACTGTCTTTCTCACTTAACTACCTCTTAACAAGGAAAAATGGCATAACTGTGAAAGCAAAACATAGATTGGTCCTATTAATGCCATTTACCAAATTTGGCAGATATTTAATGGAAGGCTTTGTCAAAAGTACCATACAGCTTGTTCAATTTTGTTAATTCACTATTGAAGGTCAGAAGCTTTGAAATAGATTACCAATCACCCAATCAGAGGAAAAGAAGAGGTCATATTGAAATTCATTAAAGAATATACATTTGCATGCCACAATAAAGAGTTTTTACATCTATAATGAGTCAGCATCATTACATTAGAAGAGAAGAAAATAACCATAGAAAAATTACCAACGTCTGAGCGACAGGACCGTTAGTGCACCACATCTTATTTCCATTAATAATATATCCCCCATCTACACGAGAAGCTTTGCATTTCATGCTGACAGCATCAGAACCAGCTTGAAAATATAGAAGTGCATCAGATATACAAGGAAACCTGAAGAGCTAAAACAATGCAGAATTTTAGTGCTTGATTTTTACCGTTTGGTTCACTCATCGCAAGGGCACCTACATGTTCCCCACTTATAAGCTTCATAACAGAGATTTACTTGGTTAACCAAAAGAGCAACAAGAAGAAAAATTGAGAAAAAATCTAGACAATATTAGATACAAGTCGATTCTCAGCCATTTTATTCCTATTGAGTCTGTCTCTATTGCAAGGAGCAAGCATTAGTAATTCGATGTTAAAGCATAAAATAATCATGATAAATTATAAACTATGTTGATACTGTTCCATGGAAAAAAAGGTTATTTTTACATCATTGCCGACATATAATGAAGTTAACTATCCCCTAAAGCTGAGTGTCTAGAGCTAATCTCGCATCGCTTCCTAAATGAAAATTCATGCAGGACAATAATCAAGTTTATGAGTTTAAACCTCTACAAAGGGCAAGATAAAGCTTATAAAAATATTTAGTTATTCAAATGCAGAGAAAAAAAAATATGGAGAAATGTATAATTATAATGGTTCTGGAAATTGCAAAAGAATTCAAAACATCTGAGATATGTGGTCAACCAAAACAACTACATGAAGAAAAATACGAAAAAGAAAAGTCATGCCCATGAAACTATACTGCTAGATAATATATATGACATCAAAAGTCATATGTGGTTGTAGGACTTACCCATGATGATAAAAATGGGATTGACTGACAAACACAAACCAGAATTCGCATCATGTTCAACATGCACAGTAGAGTAGATAAGCACGTAAAAACATTGTTTTAGAATACAAAAAAAGAACTATAAACCAAAAAACTCTATCAGCCATGGAAACAAACATTTCTCTAAGAAAAAAACAGCATTGAAATGCAATAATGACAGACCTTGGGTAAGTATTTGCGTTTTTGAGATGGATTTCCATTCCTTGCCTGCATCATTGTCAAACTTCATAGTTGAATTTCCAATATATGAGTTCAAAATGTAAAGGTAAAATACCACTTTATTTTATTCAGTCTGTATTTAGTCACTTTTTTTACCAGCTGATTGATACACAAATTTGAATGTGCACCATAGGAGAGACCAACAGATCCTGAAGCACGAGTAATTTCTTCCATTGCTATACAGTGATATAAGTACCCAAGACCAAGCCCTCCATATTCCTCTGCAAGAGAGTAAAGTGAACTTCTCACAGGAAGATCAATTAAACAAGCATTTTTGGTTTCATCAAGACAGCTGTACCTGGTGCAGTAATCCCATGGAGATTGAATCCTCCCATTAGCGTCCACAAGTTAACCTCCTTCAACAATTTTTTTTTTTTGTCATGCCTACACAATTCCGCCGCCATGAAAAAAAAAAAACGAAAACACTTCAAAAAACCTGTGGAAATGAATTCGTTTGATCTATTTTCGAGGCATGAGGAGCGATGTGTTCTTGAGCAAATTGTGCGACGCTTTCTTTGAACTGCACTTGGAAATAGAACTATCAGAACGATGTGTGGTGCTCAAATGAATTAGACTAGAAACACAATGAATCTTTGTTTATCTTTGAAACGAGACAATAGACCATTTTTTCGAGCTAATAAAACATCCAAATCTCAATCAAATACTTTATATCATTACTAGCAAGCTGCTTTTTATTACAAGATTCGCTGTGAGTTCGAAAAGCAAGAAGACAGAAATCACTAGATGAAATTTACACGCAGCAGAACAGTCCATCATCGAAACCGAATTAAAAGTTGCCAATCAAATACAGATTTACGTTTCTACAATCTAAAAGTCTAAACCAGCGCCAAATGAGTGCGCGCCCGAGAGAGAGAGAGAGACCTGTAGCTGAGTATCATCGAAAAGCAAAGCAGAAGAAAAAGAGGCACACTGTTGCTGTCTCTTGAGTAAAGCAGCACAAGCGCACCTTACAGCAGAGAACCCAAGCATCTTCATTTCTGAGAGAGAGAGAGAGAGAGAGAGAGAGCGCTTATTTGCAGAAGCAGCTCCGGCAGTTTGAGAGATAAATATAATTAACAGAAAATAGGGTCATCGTGCAATTACATAAACTAAAGAGTCTGTTTCGCAATTTACCTGGTTTGGAGCTACATTATGGTACTACATAAATAAACTAGAACTGTAAATGTGGCGTTCTTTTATTGGTTGATGGAAATACAAAGTTTGAAACTTCCCAGTGTCAAACTTTTGAGTGGAAGAAATAATCAAGTGCACAGGTATTATTATGAACCAGAGCGTAGGTGATGAAAAAAGAAAGATGAAGATACAGAGTAACTGATGACTCAGCGGTTGCGTGATAGAGTTGAGCTTGACTTCGATATGTCGCTTCAAAAATCCGACTACGTGTCGATGTCGATCCTCTAATTTCTTGATTTTAGCGGATGCATCAAATTCGTCTTACTCTTCGCATTTTTCTCTGATCTCTCTCGTTTTCTGGTTTCTCAATGCAGATGATGGATTCGAACCAAACCAAAGACGGCCTACTTTGTTCGGAAGCTGCCTCTGAAAGAACCCTGTTAGCTCTCTCTATCTCTCGTTCTCGCTTAAGCATTAGGCTAGGGTTTTATTTGTTGTTGGGGTTTAGTTTGTAGGCTAAATCTGTTTTGTTGAACGATCTTAGCCTTTCATTGTTGGAATTTCATTCTACCTTCTTCCATTGACTAAATAGGAATCCCTATGTGACTGGCACATCTGTGGTTGCACTTAAATACAAAGATGGAATTCTCATGGCTGCTGATATGGGAGGTTCGAAGCTAATCTTATTTTTAATTTACTCAAAAATTATGTTCAGGTGCCTTGCTTATGATTTAGTTAACTTAGTTTTTCGTATGCATTGTTTTGGAAATTTTGATGCTTGTTATTTTGGATAGACCGAGTAATTAATAGTTATGATGAAATACGTAGTAAATTGACTGATTTCTCGTATAACCTGGAATACACCCAATAAAGCATGCTAATTTACTAATTCTGATTGGCAGCCAGTTTTAGGACTCCATTGATCTATCAGTTTCATTGATTCATAGCTTTTCCAGCTTAGTAATTACTATTTGTTTCTCAATTCATTGATGTTTTATTTCTTATTAAAAGATAAAATAAAGTTACTATTGGTTAATATTTTTTCCTTCCTGGAGATGAAAAAGCTTCCATTAGCTGCCACTATATATGTCTGAAGCGCAGTTTCCTGAGAATGATCTTGAATCTATTCTTAGGAATTAGAAATAATTGCATTAAAAAACTTATCTGGTGCAACTCAATTGTTTGTGAGGTTTATAGAAAGTATGTTTAAAGTCTATATCTAATGACTGATACATTCATTGACAGGTTCCTATGGATACACCTTGAGATATAAGAGTGTGGAGAGGATAAAGACAATTGGAAAACATTCTCTTCTAGGTGGAAGTGGAGAAATAAGTGATTTTCAGGAGTTGTTACGATATCTGGATGAGCTCATGTAGGTTTAGTTACCGACCTTCTAGCTTTCCCGTTTATTCCTATGGTTTCTTCTTCACTTTCTCTGGGAATATGCTTACTTGGGCCAGCTATTGCTATTATTTTCTTTATTTCTTAGTGATTGTTCATATTGAATTTGATTGTTCCAGCTTGTATGATAACATGTGGGATGATGGGAACTCTTTGGGTCCCAAAGAGGTTCATAACTATCTGACTAGAGTGATGTACAATAGAAGAAACAAATTTAACCCACTTTGGAATTCGCTGGTTCTTGGTGGAGTAAAGAAAGGACAGAAATATCTTGGAACGGTAGATCCAAGTTGATAGTTTTCCAAGTCTTTTAACTGTAAGCCATTTGTATTTGGACTAGACTTCTGAGCTCATTGTTATATTCTGCATTGTGTAGGTTAACATGATTGGCGTAAATTATGAGGATGACCATGTAGCTACTGGATTTGGGAATCACCTTGCACGACCAATTCTCCGTGACGAGTGGCACGAGAATCTGACTTTTGAAGAAGGGGTGAAGTTACTGGAGAAATGCATGCGAGTTCTTCTATATCGTGATAGGTCTGCTGTCAACAAGCTGCAGGTGTGCTTTTTATCCATATCTACTTGTTCATTCTCTTACAGTAAAAAAATTTCCGACAATGTTGTCGCGAGTGTAGGTTTCTAGATGCTATTTTATATGGTCAGACTTTTTGCTTGCATATTACTGAATTATTTCAATTTGTCATTAATATTTCACATCATTATGCTTCTAACATGTTGTACTTAAAAGTATACCCATTGAACTATGAGATATATGCATGAATGATGTATTAATTTTGTCATTGAAAATTTATCCAGTAGCTGCTATTTAATAAATAATCAGTGAAGAGTTTTCTCATTTTTAATCAAGCTTGTTCTATTTGGTGTTGCACCTTTCCTGTGCCGAGGAAGTAAATCATATGTAACTTGGTTTTCTAAGTTTGGATGGATTCTGATTAATTATAACGAACTATACATTAAAACTCTGGGATTTGCAGATAGCAAAAATGACTGAAGAAGGTGTGACAATCTCCCAGCCTTACTCACTGAAAACTTTCTGGGGATATTCCGCTTTTCAAAGTCCATCAGCGGGTGCTGAAGGGTCGTGGTAGATGAAAATCAACATGTTCATCCTCAAAAACCGGTTTGGAGAATCAAACCTCCGACCAAAATGGGTGAAATAGATTATTGAAGTTAAACTCTGTGTGTTTTTTTATTTGAACTCTGTAGTCGTGACCGTTGCTGGTATTTCTCTGCAATTGTTAACACCATGTTATTCAAATTTGGAAAGATATTGTTCTTCGTCGCAGCCAGCTTCTTCCTCCTTTTTCGTCTTCTGATGACTAAAATTTTGTTGGATTTGATCTTGATCAGCCCATAAATTTCGCCAACTGTGATTTTGACCATAACTTATTTGAATGAGCCTTAAAATAAGTATGCAGGTGAAGAAGAAGAAGAAGAAGAAACTAATGATAAAATTCTAAATGAAGACAAACTCTGCAGCATGTCTGCTCTTCTGCCTCTTCATCTGGTTTTGCGGCAAACGAAGTTTTATCTTCGCAGTAGAAATGAAGCCGCCACTGCAAAGTGCAAAACCTGAATCACATCAGTGGCAGCGCCATCTCTCCTGCGAAGCTAAAGCTTTCAATTCTCTAAGAGAGAGAAAGAAGAGAGAGAGAGATGCATGGGTTTGACCAGGCAAATGATGTTTCAAAGCTTCCAGCATGGAGGCCCTTTATGGTGCACAAAAGTAATTGGGAGTTTGTAAAGTTATTTTCTAGATGGTCTTGTGGGGGCTAAGCTCGTTGATTTTCTAGATGGTCTTGTGGGGGCTAAACCTTCCATTTTTTACGTCATTTTTCAGACGTCACGACGATGCAATGAACTTACATGAAGACAAAACTAAGAGAGTAACGGCGGATTTCAAAGTTTCTATCTCAATCTCATGGGTGATGCTGATATTTTCTGGATACATGAATCTTCCCGGTTATTAAAAAAATGTGATCTTTCTCAAAATAAAACGTGTTTTATTTTTGAATTATTGAATCAGGTTTTAGCCAATAATTGTTCTTCTGACAGTTTTAATGCTTAAAAAAGTATGAGGGTGTAGCAATTAAAGAAAAAAAATCTTCAATTTCAAACCAACTCTAATAACAACGGTACGATGAAGTCATATAGTCCAAAAAATGCCTAACACTCTTAGTATTCATCTCTATTAAATATCTCAGGAATTTTTCTTATGAATATGATCACATCTACGTCGTTTCATACATGAGAATTCAAACAAAAATTTGAATTTTGGGCGAGACTCCATTCTTTCAAACAAAAAAGAAATTTACAGTACAAGAAATAAGATTAGAGAAATAATATTTGGAAGAAAAGTTTGTGGAGTGGTTAAAAAACCATGTTTTCGGTGACAACAACACTCGTTTTTGGACAAAAATAAGAAATAACAACGTGAAAGTAGAAAACTAAATAATTTTTCTTGATAATTCAACACAGAGTTTTGAGAATTATGATTTATGGAGTAAAGAAATAAGTTTAAATAACATGATTACCGTGAAAACATTTTAAAGTTTACATCAAATGAAAATGATCTGATACCACATCGAAAACAGAGAGTTGTCTGGACTAATATATATATTAGGTCCAAACCTTCACTCTTAAGTGCGCTTTTGAGAGGAGTAATAGACTTGATATCATATCAGAAAATTTCTCATTTTTCTTGATTTTCTATTTAAAAAACATATTTAATTTTCCAAAAATAAAGAAAAGAACTTGCATATTGTTTTCAGCCAAATGGACTGGTGCATGTAAACTTAGAAGACCAATTGTTTTGACAAGATGCTGGACCATTTTTTTTTCTGTCTCGTAAATGGGAAGGAATCTTTCATTTTTAGTCTTGGTCATTTATGGCATCCTTATCATCTAGTTCTAGCTGACCTTCTTCGTCAACATGGCTTAATCTATCTGTTGTACCTAAGCTACGCACTAACAGTGGAAGTGAAAGTGAAATATCAACTAGACTTGAATGAAGTTTTCGAAAACCACTCCTTTATGGCAGCCTATTCCGACAACTTTCCGAAGATCCCGGCGACTCCCACATGGATCCTAAATAATTTTCGACAAATATGGTGACCCTTTGAGCCTAGCAATCTGATTCATCTGAATGAAACTTCAGTTTCTGAAGGGCCACAATCGGGGACCTTCAACCTGATTAGGTTTCTTTTGATTTTCTGATTGGTTGAAATAATTATCCATAAAAAAAAACTAAGGAAAGAATCTCCAAGAATCTATGGAAACGTTAGACTGTGGAATTGAAATAAATTTAGATAAAGTGGTTGGCTTTAAATTCATTCTGAGAGCTGAAAGAGAAACTACACCAACTTTTCTGTCATTTTACGAACCGATATTCCTCATTGGAAACTCTCTTAAACCAGAAGATCATACCAGAAGAAGAAGAAGAAGAAGAAGACGAAAATGCAGTCCATGTTGAGCCTCCATGGCTTCTACGGCCTTCCTCTCTGTGTTTCTGGGCTTTCGAATCATCATACTCTATCTATAGAGTATTTCCATAACGCTTGTATATTTCTCTCTCTTGTTTTTTGCTTTCCCCATTTAGAGGGTTTATTCCTCTGTGTAGGATCGTGGATCATGAACGCAGAAGAAAAGCACTGAAAAAGCTAAGGTCGCGAGGTAGAAGACGACTGAATAGCGCCGATCAAGAAACGGGTATGCGTGAAAACGAAGAAAGATTGCAGGAAATCAATAACAATGAAGACGTTGATGATGATCCAGCTGCTCGTCTTCATGATCTGTCAAAAAGTTACTTCCTTTGCTCGGCGAAAGCTGCATAGCAAGCTAAATAGTTCGTTCCCCGTCGATTTTAGACCTCCTCTAGGTTAAAGTACGATGAAAGAAATAATTTTCGCTGTAATTTCATCTATTTGTCTCTTCAATCGCCAACACATGGCGTTTTTGTTTGATTTCCCCAATTGGGTGTTCTGATCTCTGGTTAAAATATGTCTACTGGTTGTTTGGTTTTCTTTTGGAATCCTTTTCTGAGATGGGCTTTTGGTTCATTCCCCACCAACCTTCGATGAAATGAGGAGCATCAATGGCGGAACCACAACAAACGTTCTTCCATCGGCGAGATGTTCTTCCAAATTCGATGGTGGGCATGCGCAATCTTTGAAATTTTCAGATTGTGTTTGCATTTTTTTGACAGATTCAAGAGTTGTAACGAGGAAATTAGGAGGAATGGTTGGTGGGGGTGATCGGAGGGAATTAATGGGGAATAACTCAGGTGGTGTCAGAGGGTAAAGATGTTAAACAAGCGAGTCGAGCCGAGCCGAGAAAGACCCGGCTCACTGAGCCTGCCGAGCTGACTTAAAAAATTTTCAACTCGAACCAGCTCGCGAGCCACGAGCCAAGCCGAGCCAAGCTGGCCCAACGAACATAATGAATCGAGTTTAACGAGCCGAGTTTACATAAATAAAATTATTTTATATAAATATATTATATATTTCATTAATCTTTTATTTATTAAAATTATAATAAATATTTATTATATTAATGATAAAATATAATAAATACTTAGTCGTGTAAAATGTAAATAATAGAAATCTTTAATTAATACAACGTAACCGGCTCGAGAGCAACTTAGACACTTTCAGGTGAATGTAATTTTCTTCAGAAAATTATAACGGTACAAGTCTTGGTTTACTCCACTCTTCTTACCTTTCCAAGGTCTTAGAAAAGGTGAAGAAAATGTGAGGAATAAGAGTCACCAATCAACTATGGACTTTGCAACAATTGGAGTCTCAATCTCCACCTAAATTGAAACTCAATTTGAGGACTAACCTTTGATTGAAGGATTGTAAAAAATCGATCAAGCATTCAAAATTTGAGCGGAAAAGAGTATACTTGTTTTCATTCAAAATCACGTCAACAGTCTTGCGATTGCTCGCCCCTCAAGGGACGAGCAATCGGGCCCTTCACTGGAATTTTGGCAAAAAGTTCACCCAGGAGCGAACTTTCACTCTTAGGCGATTGTTCGCCCCTGTGGGGCGACTGATCGCCTTTGGGGTGAATTTTCACCCCTACGGAGTAATTGATCGCCTTAGGGGCGAATTTTCACACCTACGGAGTAATTGATCGCCTCCTTTAGGGCGAACCATCGTCTCACTCTCGGGTGGCAACGAGAACGACAAGTTTTAATTTAAGTCTAGGGTTCATCGATCTTGTTTGCAATCGCCGGGACACCAACTGGTTCGTCGAAAATTTCATCGATTTTGTGCTCGGTGGGCGGCAACTCGGGTTAGATGAAGAAGATCTGAAGATGGTCAAACTCGTTGTCATCGGTAGATGTTGAAGGAAGACGAAAACGGAGCTGTCCATATCCACTGTCGAGGCGTCGGAGAGGGCCTTGAGTTGGGCACCAGAGAGGACCCCGACCGCTCGTTTAGCCCCGTCATCGATGGCTCGCGAGCCCAGATGGCTGAGCTCGGCTCGTCAATGTGACCCGAGTCAAACTGACTCGTTACTGTAGCGAGCCGAGCCTGGCTCGACCCGCTACAGTAACGAGTCGAGCGGGCGGGACTGCGAGCCAATCCTTCCGTTTAACATCTCTATCAGAGGGGGGTCTATCTGGAGTTAAACGTGGAAGCCAAAGCAACCACACTCTGGCTGTTCTTGGTCCATCTTTCACATTTTCAAATATTCAACACGTCATTGAAGCATGATTTGCTGCAGTGAAGAACATAGAGTGAAGGGGGTAATCTGTCCATCTCATTAGAGAGAAGGTGATCAAGATGGAGGTTTGACTAGAGTTATACCTGTACACACTCACAATATTCAAATTTTCCAGCTGAGTAAACTTCTGAAAAAGTTGAGGTTAAATCTACGATCCTGGAGGAGATGAAAGCATACAACTTCAATTCAAGGAACCAAACACTAATGTTACGAACCAGATAATCCAAAAATAATGGAAGTTAAGCACTTAATTTAGAAAGACAACGACAAAACTTTTGAGCCACTTTGAATGATCAAAGCACCTCGACTTCAACGACAATTGACAAAGACACGCAGAGGATAGCTTCGCCACCGTCTGTCTAGCACCCTATTTTGTGACAAGGCAACCAACAACGATGGCATAAAGCTGTAAGTACGAAAATAAAACAAAACCCCAAACATCACAGTAATAATAGTTTGATAGTCTTGGTAGCAATTTCCAACTGCAGAAATACGAGATTCCAGCAAATTTCATTTTCCACCCTTCTTGGCTGCTGACTTGGTGACCTTGGCACCTGATGGATCCTTCTTCTCCACGCTCTTAATAACTCCGACGGCCACAGTCTGACGCATGTCTCTCACAGCAAAACGACCAAGAGGAGGGTACTCAGAGAATGTCTCCACCACCATGGGCTTGGTCGGAACCATCTTCACCATTCCTGCATCTCCGTTCTTCAAGAACTTGGGCTCCTTCTCAAGCTCCTTTCCAGATCGTCTGTCGATCTTGGTCAAGATCTCGGCAAATTTCACAGCAATGTGGCAGGTGTGGCAATCAAGCACTGGTGCATAGCCGTTGCCAATCTGGCCTGGATGGTTCATGATGATCACCTGAGAGGTGAAGTTGGCAGCTTCCCTGGCAGGATCATCCTTGGAGTTGGAAGCAACAAAACCACGCTTCAGATCCTTCACAGCAACGTTCTTCACGTTGAAACCCACATTATCACCTGGAAGAGCTTCCTGGAGAGCCTCATGGTGCATCTCAACAGACTTAACTTCAGTTGTCAGTCCAGTGGGGCCAAAAGTCACCACCATTCCAGGCTTCACAACACCAGTCTCAACCCGTCCAACGGGCACGGTTCCAATACCGCCGATCTTGTATACGTCCTGAAGAGGGAGACGCAGAGGCTTGTCTGAAGGCCTCTTCGGTTCCAAGATCAGGTCAAGGGCATCCAGGAGGGTAGGACCCTTGTACCAGTCGAGGTTGGTCGACCTCTCAATCATGTTGTCTCCCTCAAAACCAGAGATGGGTACAAAAGGGATCTTTTCCGGGTTGTAACCAACCTTTTTGAGATAAGATGACACTTCCTTCACTATTTCATCATATCTTCCCTTCGAGTACTTGGGTGTAGTGGCATCCATCTGCATAACAAAAGGTAGCAAATCAAAAAAAAAAAAACATCAGAGAAACTTCATAGTCAAACACAACAAAATGTATTATAATCATTATCAAAGCATAACTCATTAACATCACCTTGTTGCAGCAGCAGATCATCTGCTTCACACCAAGAGTGAAAGCAAGCAAAGCATGCTCACGGGTCTGACCATCCTTGGAAATACCAGCTTCAAAACCACCGGTGGTGGAGTCAATAATAAGCACAGCACAGTCAGCTTGGGAGGTGCCTGTAATCATGTTTTTGATAAAATCCCGATGTCCAGGAGCATCGATGACAGTGCAGTAGTACTTGGTGGTCTCGAACTTCCACAAGGCAATATCAATGGTAATACCACGCTCCCGCTCAGCCTTGAGCTTGTCTAACACCCAGGCATACTTGAATGACCTCTTGTTCATCTCAGCAGCCTCCTTCTCGAACCTCTCAATCACTCTCTTGTCAATTCCTCCTAGCTTGTAAATCAAGTGACCTGTGGTGGTCGACTTGCCAGAGTCGACATGGCCAATGACCACGATGTTAATGTGTACCTTCTCCTTTCCCATTTAGAATTCCTAATAAAATGAAACAAAAATAAGACTTGAATTAGTTATAAATAAATTAGATTCAATCAACCTCGGAAGAGATGAGAAAACAGAATGAATAATTGAAAAACTAAACATTTCCTACGAAATTAAGCAACAGTATAACTACATATGAATATTAATAGATATAATTTGCTGCATCTAACAAGATCTATACTTTTCTTTAGCATACGAATGAAAGACTTGACACATGAATATACAAGTAGAAGTTTTATTCCCCAATTCAATTCCATCAAAGACGTTATGCAGGGGACACCGAAATAAATGAAAGTAATTAGAAATTTGTTTCATTTAAAAATGGATCTGCTCAAACGAAATCAATTTCACACATCATTAAAACAGACAGAACAAAGAACCCGTGTCCCTGTATGAATATGTGCATTCTACAAATAACAAGATCTAAAGGCAACATGCAAAGGACAGCGAAAACAAAGTAATCTGATTCATTTAAGCCACGACGAAATTCGAAGAACAGCGAAACAAATGAAGTAAAAAAAAAAAAAAAAGAACTTCAATTCACAGAAGTCATCTGTAACACAACCAAAAGAAAAAGCACTAGGCAGAAGAAAAACCTTTCGAAACCTCCCAAAAATAAGTGAGCGATTAAAAAAATGGAGTGCGATCAAAGGATCTTACTGAGGCAAAGACTCGAACAGCAGGAACCCTAGCCGCAAAATGAAAGAGGCAACAATAGAGGAGAAAGATTAGAGAGCTTCGCTTCGTACTTATAGACAACTGGTCGTGAGATCTAGGGCACAGTTTGGGGTTTAACGTCGGAGACATTTACATAAATACCCTTTAACGCATTTGAGTCAAAAGTCAAACACGGCACAGCGCTTCGCTGTGTTTTGTAACGAAGAACAATCAAAGCGTTCGTAACGAATTTAACGTACGAAAGTTCGTATTTTTAGCCGGCTCCCTCGTTTTATTTTCCTTCTTGGTCACTCTGATCATCTTTGATCCGACGGCAGAGAAAGAAACCCTAACGAGGACTGTAACACTGCCTACCCTTTAAAGCGACACCAACGGCTTCTTCCTCCCCCTCTTCGCCTCTTGCCAACTGACGTTCTGAAGCTCGCGACAGAGTCACTTTGCGCCTCCTAGGTTCGGAATACCTCATTTCTGTCTTTCATTTTCTATGTCATCTGATTTTATTGAAGTTTTTAGTCTGCTGTATGGTTGAACTTGATGAATTAATAGACTGGTTGTTTATATTGTCATTAAAGTTGATGTCTTTTGTATTGATTTTAACTCGGAGATTAAAGCTTGGTTTGATTTAGTTCTTTATTATCGGTTGCTACGTATGGAGACTCGTATTTGGGTTACCACTTTACCATAAGATGTATTTTGATCAATGCATGCTAATTTGATGGTGCAATTCGAGCTTACACTTCGATTCAGTTGAATTTTTCTTATTACCTGTCATGAAGACAGTGACCAATGCTTGATGTGATTTTCACTCATTTCGTGAAGATGGGTGTTTTGGAGAGAGTTTGTCTTTTGTAATTTTTAAACTTTTATTTGATAGATCAGTTGTTGTTTGATCATCTGATTGCATACTTGGCATGACTTTGAGTCTTGAATATTTGAATTTCAGATCATAAGAAGTATGGGTAAAGAAAAGGTACACATTAACATCGTGGTCATTGGCCATGTCGATTCTGGCAAGTCGACCACCACAGGTCACTTGATTTACAAGCTAGGAGGAATTGACAAGCGTGTGATTGAGAGGTTCGAGAAGGAGGCTGCTGAGATGAACAAGAGGTCATTCAAGTATGCCTGGGTGTTAGACAAGCTCAAGGCTGAGCGGGAGCGTGGTATTACCATTGATATTGCCTTGTGGAAGTTCGAGACCACCAAGTACTACTGCACTGTCATCGATGCTCCTGGACATCGGGATTTTATCAAGAACATGATTACAGGCACCTCCCAAGCTGACTGTGCTGTGCTTATTATTGACTCCACCACCGGTGGTTTTGAAGCTGGTATTTCCAAGGATGGTCAGACCCGTGAGCATGCTTTGCTTGCTTTCACTCTTGGTGTGAAGCAGATGATCTGCTGCTGCAACAAGGTAATGTTAATGAGTTATGCTTTGATAATGATTATAATACATTTTGTTGTGTTTGACTATGGAGTTTCTCTGATTTTTTTTTTTTTTTTTGATTTGGTAACTTTTGTTATGCAGATGGATGCCACTACACCCAAGTACTCGAAGGGAAGATATGATGAAATAGTGAAGGAAGTGTCATCGTATCTCAAAAAGGTTGGTTACAACCCGGAAAAGATCCCTTTTGTACCCATCTCTGGTTTTGAGGGAGACAACATGATTGAGAGGTCGACCAACCTCGACTGGTACAAGGGTCCTACCCTCCTGGATGCCCTTGACCTGATCTTGGAGCCGAAGAGGCCTTCAGACAAGCCTCTGCGTCTCCCTCTTCAGGATGTATACAAGATCGGCGGTATTGGAACCGTGCCCGTTGGACGTGTTGAGACTGGTGTTGTGAAGCCTGGAATGGTGGTGACTTTTGGCCCCACTGGACTGACAACTGAAGTTAAGTCTGTGGAGATGCACCATGAGGCTCTCCAGGAAGCTCTTCCAGGTGATAATGTGGGTTTCAACGTGAAGAACGTTGCTGTGAAGGATCTGAAGCGTGGTTTTGTTGCTTCCAACTCCAAGGATGATCCTGCCAGGGAAGCTGCCAACTTCACCTCTCAGGTGATCATCATGAACCATCCAGGCCAGATTGGCAACGGCTATGCACCAGTTCTTGATTGCCACACCTGCCACATTGCTGTGAAATTTGCCGAGATCTTGACCAAGATTGACAGACGATCTGGAAAGGAGCTTGAGAAGGAGCCCAAGTTCTTGAAGAACGGTGACGCAGGAATGGTGAAGATGGTTCCGACCAAGCCCATGGTGGTGGAGACATTCTCTGAGTACCCACCTCTTGGTCGTTTTGCTGTGAGAGACATGCGTCAGACTGTGGCCGTCGGAGTTATTAAGAGTGTGGAGAAGAAGGATCCATCTGGTGCCAAGGTCACCAAGTCAGCAGCCAAGAAGGGTGGAAAATGAAATTTGCTGGAATCTCGTATCTCCGCAGTTGAAAATTGCTACCAAGACTATGAAACTATTATTACTGTGATGTTTGGGGTTTTGTTTTATTTTCGTGCTTATAGCTTTATGCCATCGTTGTTGGTTGCCTTGTCACAAAATAGGGTGCTAGACAGACGGTGGCGAAGCTATCCTCTGCATGTCTTTGTCAATTGTCGTTGAAGTCGAGGTGCTTTGATCTTTCGAAGTGGCCCAAAATTTTATCGTCTTTCTAAATGAATTGCTTAATTTCCATTATTCTTAAAATAAGGGGTTCATGAAGGTAGTTTTTGGTTACTCGAATTGTCATTGTATGCACTAAACTGCATTGCTCCATAATCTAAGTTTATGCCGCAGGAAAATTTGACTACTGAGATAAAACAGGCATAACTACAGGATGGAAACTAGTCTGTCCAAAAGGCAGCCATGTTGGTATTTTATAGAGCTTTCAGTCCTTTTCCCATGGTTGAAGTTGAAGGGTATTTCTTCTGATCTTCAACGATCCTAAACGCACCTCGAGTTTCGGAGTAGTCCACAAAAGATGAACCAGGAAAGCAGAGACAAGGTAACATCTTCTCCATCATAAAAGAGCTTAAAAGTAGGATATCAATGAATATCGACCTTAGAGCGTACACGGGCTTATCGGAACCACAATAAACTTCTCCGATCTCTGTTTCATCCTCACCTTCCATTGCTTTTCCTAGTTCTTCCCAAAATGATCCCAAATTCTTACTGAAAATCAACGTCGTGATTACAAGCAAGCAACCAATACACGACATAAGATACGTGATTCTATCAAACAAGTGCTGATGCTGAAAATAATTACCAGTGTTTGCACCATGGAACACAGAATTTCACAAACCATCAGTGGTTGATAGTGAGTTTATTAAGGTTGAGTAGTAACATGACTTATCGTTTGATTTGGATTAGTGAAGAAAAGAGTGGGAACATGAATTAAAATAAAAACTTGTTGATGTTATTCATCGGTCTCAAAAAAGCATCAACAAAATCTACTCAGGACAAAAACAAAACAGAGAAAACAGCGTACTAATCGAAACCCAGAACCATGTTATTCCGCAAATTCCTCCTTCTCCTCCTCCCTGTGCGGCGGAGCAACCTCGGCACTGGGCAGTATCACCGCTTCACTCTGCGCATCCAGGAATCTCTCCATCCTCTCCTCGCTCACCCCGAACGCCGCCGCCAGCTCCGGACCGCGGAGAGTCTGCAGAACCGAGTTTGCACCCACCATGAACTGTGGACGATTCTTCCTTTCTGAGGTCGTGAATCCGAAGAACTCGAAGGGTCCGCTTCTTGATGCGATTTGACAGAACGGGAAATACCTCGGAATCAAGAACACGTTTCCTTCTTTTACTTCTGCATCCATAGCCAAACTGCCGTTTGGAAACACGATCTGAATCCTACCGCAGCCTTTCAGAACGATTCCGAACTCCATGGCCGCCGGGTTTACGTGCGGCGCCATCATCGATCCCTGTAAATTCGAAAGCTTTGCTTATCAGTACAGCAGATCCGTGTAAATAACGATGGTGATTGAAATTTTGCTTACCGCAGTGAGATTGACGTGGTAAATCCCGACGCCGGAGTTTTTCAGCGGGGAGTAATCGGATTCATCGATAGTTACGCTCGTACCGTAGTTGTTTCTGAAGTCCGGTCGTCGGTCGTAGATGTTGCAAGAATCCGTTGACTTTCTGGATTTCTTTTTCTGACCTTCTCGTTTCTCATCCCCAAATTCAGAAGTTATAAGTTTCCTCCATGACCACGTAGTTTGCTTTTCTTCTTGTTCAGAGTCCTCATCGAATTCCGCCATTTTATTCAGCTGATTCAGTCTGTCTTCTTCTTTGAGCTGCAGGAACTTTTGCCAAATGCTTGGTGGGTGAGAATCGCCGACGTAGACGATCGGACCGTCCTGTTGTCTGGTTAGCATCTTCTTCATATCTTCATGCGAGACCTAAGCAAAAGAAAGCTTTAAGAAACCTGCAACTTTTTCCTTCTTAAATTAAGCAACGAATAACGATCATAAAGTCTCACGTTAAATGCTGTAGCAAGGGTTTGGGTTTCGAAACCGGCAAGAATGGAGGTCGGATATTTTCCCCCGGCGACGAAGAACGACTGCGAAGATACCAAAATCAACGTAAACTTTGTTTTTATTTGAACGAATCAGTCTCAAAAAATGGAGGGTGTTTTAGAAAGAAGACCTGGAAAGGACCAACTCCCAAGCTTTCCGATGAATCGATACTGCAAACTATTTGAAGTCTCTGTCCTTCTCCGGTATTGACCAAGTAGAAAACTGAACCAGCTGGGATTCTGTAAACATCGCCTCTCCTCAACCGCTTCTCCTCCAGCTCATCTCTGTGTTGCACGAATCCCACCTTCGCTTCTCCTGCATCCATGGAAGTTCACTTTCAGAAAAAAAAAAATAGAGAGAGAAAGTGAGAGAAAGAAAGCGATGAAGAGAGAGAAAGACCTCTGCGGACGAAGAGGATTAAGCTGGAGTCGAGATACTGGGGGATGAACAGACTTCTGGGTTCCATGTTTATGAAACCAACGTGCATGGGCCTGTCAAGAACTCTGGACGTAGACCCTCTCACCACCTTCATCTCCCCCGCTTCCGTCTTCATCACATGCTTACTTTCATGCAGCAAAAACCAGTCCTCCGTTGATCTTCCTTTCCTCCAATCTTCATCTTCTTCGAAATGCCCAGAAACCATCCCAACGAATCCATAGCTCAGCACGATCAACGCCACCAAAAACTCTGCTCTTTTCCCCATCTTTGCTTTCACTCTCTAACCTGTGAGTTGCTGTCTGCTACTCGACGAGGTTTCTGGGTTTATATAGGGAGGAAGAAGAGACTGAAGGAGAACACGTGTCCCTCTTGCAACACAACAGATCTGGTGCGGGTCTCGGCTAAGATAGTTGAGATTTGAAGAGAGATATCCGTTCTCACTGAGACTTAGTCCATTAAGTTAATTTTGCTTAATTTCGAGATAATTATATGATCATCAAGCTCACAATCACCGTTCATTACACCAACTAGGGTGCCCAACGGACTGGATTCTAGTTATAAATTCTCAAGATGCATGCAGTTTATGGTCCAGTCCACGGTTTTGGGGTAAAAAACGGTGAAAAATGAACCGAACCGCGTGTCAAAAATTCAACTCGAAAATCGGTTAACATCCGACCTAAAATTGTAAAAAACCAGCCCATATCCAAACCGACCGCAAACTCGACCCAAACTCCATAAACCCGACCCTAAAATAATACTAAAAAATGTAAAAAAAATTATATATATATTTTTTAAATTTAGAACCGAACTGTGAGACATAGATGGTCTTGGTTCCGACTCCGGTTCTAGTCCCAAACTCCCACGGCTCCGGTTTTGAGCTATGGAATCGTAGGCGACACTTCCGGCTTCGTTTCTAGGTCCAAGGGAACCGAACCACGCCTGCCCCTAAGGCCAACAACAGTCATGGACTCATCACTCATGGCTCATGCGTCTAAGCATCAGCCCATACTCCAATTTATTTTACTTTCGATTATACATTAATAAATCTTGATATCCATACAAGTACTGTAATTAATCATTATTCCTAGTATTATATCTTATTTTTTTAATTAGTATTACAACTTAAGTCACTAATTATTGTTTTATAATTTTGGGGACCATGAATAGATAACTACTAGTTTTAGAAAGTATTTATTAATTAATGAATGCTTGATTAAAGTCACGTGGAAGATTAAAAATCAATGTCACATAACACAATATAAGTAGTCCATGTTTAAATGTAATTGATATAAGTTGGTTAAATACGTTACTTCACTAAAAAAACATTTGAGATTATTTACATACCATATTTAAAACTATTTTTGTAAATAAATCGAAACTACCTTTCAGCTATAAACAATTTAGACTTTATTGTCAATTTATCCGTTAATTTTAATACATTTATATCATGTTTTCCATTTAATAAAAAAAATTTCATTCGATTTCTAACTGTTCCGTCAATTTCAAACTCTATCGATCGCCTGTCCGGCAATTTCAAACTCTGTCGATTGTGCGATGGAGTTTGAACTCGATGAAAGAGTTATAAATCAGATTAAAACACCGTAAAAAATACGATACATGCGTGCTAGAAAAGGGCAGCTCCTGCTTATCCGGCTTATATAGTTTCCTTGTTTCAGGTTTTGTGCATGAGATGAGTTTGTTGAAGACATTTAACCAGGAACAACAAACATGCATTGATCAACCATGATTAAGCTTTGATAACACTGTCAGTCAAGCTCGAAATTTGATTCATATAAAAGCAGAAGACAACCTTAAAATCTTCCTATTTTTCTATTTTGACCGACTAACCTCTTTGTTCTGTAAACAAACTACAAAATCTGGACCAGCACAAGTGTGAAATCAATTACTGGAAATGACTAGAGACTTACGCAGGGTGAGACAACCTTTGTCAGCAGACGAACGAGCGCTAGCTCGAGAAACAAAACAGCGATTCGTGTAAGGGCCATTTTCACAGATCCTTGTCACTGCCCACCTGTGCTTTTGTAGCTGCTTTTTCTGCTTCTTCAAGAACAAAACTTCTGAGATCTTCGACGTTCCTTTTCCCTGGTCAAAGGTATTGCAAAAATTGATTAGAACTTCAGGACCTCTAGTGGCATATCACTGCCAATTTAAACAACCAACGTTGTCAAAAAAGTGAGACCTAGTATTACTGCCAATTTATTCAGATTAGTACAAAGAATACGGGGCGAAAGTGTCGAAGTAAGTCGAGAAGAAACTTGAGTACAGAAGGACGTTAATTACCTTGATACTTTGCAACTTCTTCTCCATCATAGAAGAGCTTAAAAGTAGGATATGAATGGATATTGACTTTAGAGCATACTGGCTTATCGGAACCGCAATCAACTTCGCCAATCTCTATTTCATCCTCACCTTCCATTGCCTTCCCTAGATCCTCCCAAAGTGATCCCAAATTCTTGCTGAAAATCATCGTCACAATTGCAGGCAAGACTGGTGAAAACGAGATAAAATACGTGTTTCGAGCAAAGATTGCAGATGGGGAAAACAATTACCAGTGTTTGCACCATGGAACACAGAATTTCACAAACCATGCCGTATCTTTCTCCTTTACCTAGACCAGCCAACAAATATAAGCACTCATAAAATTCTGAATAGTAGAAAAAATTAGTCATTAGAAGTTCCTTCTTTTCGAGCTTCATATTGCCCGGTTTAGAAATTTCCGTGGATTTGATTTTTGAATTCAATTGTGTGCTTTGTGCATTACCAACCAGGACTCGACTGTCATGGGTAATATACAAAAGCAGAGAGCACATATTTAAAAACTGGAAGCTAAATAAATTTAAGCATAGGAATTCAACAAGTTCGATGTGAAAAATGAGAAAATAGCTCAGACATTGGGATATTCAGAAAGGGCAAAGACCATAAACAAGATGATTTTACAACAATCAACAACCACACAGGCTGCAGTGAAATCGCGAATAGATCCAAGATGATCCCCACCCTCTACGAACCGAAAAACTGATAACACATTTCCATGGAACTTAAATTCACCAAAATTACAAGAAATTCCAATCATATTCGAAAACTGCCCCAGACTCGAGCAATTTGGGAAGCTCTGAAACGAAATCGTAAGCGAAAGGAGCATAAGAAAAAGAATCTAGGGTTTTTTTTTTTTTCTGGTGTTACCTTGTCAGAGAACGTATCGGCGGTCAGAGTAATCACCTCAGCAGTCGAACGAATTGATAAGCTAAGAAGAAGCATTAAAGAAAGGCGATGAGATAAAAATGGCGTTTTTTCGTCATCAATTTCTCAGATAGTCCAGTATTGCTAGCAGCGAGTTTCAGATCAGATCCAATGCCTCCAGCCCAAATCAACCAACAAAACCCGGCAAGCCCCGCACATTTAGACGGACATATGAATACAAGTAGCGGATCAAAGACACGTGCACATGCATGTCACGTGGCTTTTCCTCTGTTTTTTTGGTGATTAATTGACAAATTCAAACAAAAAATTGTATAAATCAATAATAATTAAAATAAATCATTATTTTCGATTATTGAGTAAAGGTGAGATTTTTAAATTAGGGTTCAATTGGATAAGTGAAGACAAATTTCTAAAATAAAAACTTGATCTTGTCATTTATGTCTATCCAAAAGCATCAACAAAACACACGACCAAACCAAACTTGAAAAAACAGCGTACTAATCGAAACCCAGAACCACGTTCTCGATAAGCTTAGGCAATTTCTCAAGCTCATTCTCCATCGACGGCTTCTCCTTCCTCTCCTTCTCTTCCTTACCCTTCTCCTTGTGCGGCGGAGCTACCTCCGCACTCGGCAATATCACCGCTTCCCGCTGCGCGTCCAGGAAGCTATTCATCGTCTCCTCGCTGACTCCGAACGCCGCCGCCAGCTCCGGACCCCGGAGAGTCTGCAGAACCGAGCTTGCCCCCACCAGGAACTGCGGTCGGTTCTTCCGGGCTGACGTCGGTGAATCCGAAGAACTCGAACGGTCCGGTTCTTGATGCGATTTGACAGAACGGGAAATACCTCGGAATCAGGAACACGTCTCCTTCTTTTACTTCTGCGTTCAGCGCCAAACTTCCGTTCGGAAACACGATTTGAATCCAACCGGAGCCTTTCAGAACGACTCCGTACTCCGTCGCCACTGGATTTACGTGCGGTGCCATCATCGATCCCTGTAAAATGGCAACTTTTGCTAATCAGTATCGCCGATGGTATAAAACAATGATTAACAACGGTGATAGAAATTCCGCCGACCGCAGTGAGATTGACGTGGTAAATTCCGATTTCGGAGTGTTTCAGCGGAGAGTAATCGGAGTCATCGATCGCTACGCTCGAACCGTAGTTGTTTCTGAAGTCCGGTCGTCGGTCGTATATATTGTAAGAATCCGGCGATTTCCCGGTTTTCGTTTTCTTATCGCCGCGTTTATCTTTACCAAATACAGAAACCAGAAGTTTCCTCCACGTCCACGTAGTTCCTCATCTTCTTGTTCAGAGTCTTCATCGAATTCCGCCATTGTTATTCAGCTGTTTTAGTCTGTCTTCTCCTTTGAGCTGCAGGAACTTTTGCCAAACACTTGGTGAGTGAGAATCGACGTAGACAATCGGGCCGTCCTGTTGTCTGGTTAGCATCTTCTTCATATCTTGATACGAAACCTAAGTAAAAGAAAGTTGTAAGAAACCTGTAAATTTCCATTTGTACAATTAAAACAACCGACAACTAGCATAAACGCTTACATTAAATGCTGTAGAGAGGGTGTCCGGATCGAAACCGGAAAGAATGGAGGTCGGATATGTTCCTCCGGCGATGAAGAAAGACTGCCCAGATACCAAAATCAAGGCAAGATGTGAATTTGATTGAATTAAGCCGAAAAAGAAATTGAGGGTGTTTTGACAAAGACCTGGAAAGGACCAACTCTCAAGCTTTCCGAGGCATCGATGCTGCAAATTACTTCAAGTCTCTGTCCTTCTCCTGTGTTTACCAAGTAAAAAGCGGAACCAGCTGGGATTCTGTATACATCGCCGCTCTTCAATTGTCTCTCCGCCAGCTCGTCTCTGTATATATATCCCACCTTTGCTTCCCCTGCATCCATGGAAGTTCACTTTCAGAAGAAATAGAGAGAAGCAGTGAGAGAAAGAAAGAGACGGAGAGAGAGAGAGAGAGAGAGAGAGACCTCTCCGGATGAAGACGATTAAGCTGGAGTCGAGATATTGAGGGATGAAAAGGCTTCTGGGTTCCATGGTTATGAAACCAATGTGCATGGGTCTGTCTAGAATTCTGGAAGTAGCCCCTCTCAACACCTTCATCTCCCCTGCTTCTGTCTTCACCACATGCTTCCTTTCCTGCAACAAAAACCAATCCTCAGTTTCTCTCCCTCTCTCCTCTCTCTCTCTCCTCCAATCTTCATCTTCTTCGCGATACCCAGAAACTATCCCCACGAATCCATAGCTCAGCAGGATCAACGCCACCAAAATCTCCGTTCTTTTCCCCATCTCGGCTCTCCCTCTCCTGTCCTGTGAGTTTTTCTCTGCGACTCGACGAGGGTGCTGGGTTTATGAAGAGAGCAGCAGAGGAAGATGGATGGCACGTGTCGATCATGCAGGGACGATGGATCTGGTGGCGGGTTTTGGCAAAGACACAGTTGAGATTTGAAGAGAGCGATCCGATCAGGCTGAGACAGAGTCTCTCGCTTCAATCACTCACCACGCACACCCCAATTAATTTGTAGCTTTCCCTGCGTAGTTCGTTTAATTTCAAGATAAATATTATCGACATTCTTGCATTTCTGTGAATTCGAATCTTAATAACCCGACCGTCTACATTGAAATAGTAATGCCTCGACCAACATCATGCATATCGACAATTTATATGTTGTCGCAAAAAAAAGGCAGATAAAAAAAAGTCATCCCCAGGACACATGTTGGGAGGTCGTAATACCCATCTACGAAATACGTCGAATGGCAGAGTAGATTTGGTAGATTCAAGAGATGTTCAATTCAAGAATCAAAACGATTCTCTCTTCCGCAGGTACCAACGCAATGAATATTTGAAATGAGCAACTATTTCTGCGTTTCAGAGCAGAATTCTCGACTAAGTGCTTCAAGAAAGGGGAAGCCATGGCTACTCTACCTTCTACTACCTGCTACTCTTGATTTCACACCAGTTCATCATATAAGAGACAGCACCAGATTCCTTGAATGTAAAAACCAATAAGGTTGATGAGCATTTCTTACTCTCCCAAATTCGAGAAAATAAGCTGATCAGTACAAAAATTTGGTCAAAATGAAGCTACAACAATAGCACAATGACAAAAAAATTGATCTTTTAAAAATCTCTGAAAGCCTTTAGTCGGCCCTACCTCGCCAGGATTATATCAATCCTTTGGTATATACACTGTAATATCTGAAACGAGGCGAATTACCTCTCAATATATAACAGAGTCATCAATGGCTACGCATTCCACTTCCTGTGTATCGTCATTTTCTTGAGCTAAATATGTTGTGTGATTGGTGAGAGGACCTTGTGGTGTTCCAACAAGTGCAGTGAATATTTGTCGATGGCATTCGTCGCAGAAGTAGATGTATGTAAAATGACCTTCGTACGGAAGCTTATGTACGGCAACTCCCGGCAATACCCGATGCACAAAATCAGTCATCGATGGTGGAACAACTTTGTCGTCCATTCCCTACTCACCATCGAAATTTTCAAAGTCAAATTTCAAAAAATGGTCCCAGAAAGTTGCTTCATCTTTCAACTCCAGATTTTGTTCAGAAATAAAGATAAACCTAAGAATGGAAGTAGTTCAACTGACCTGCCATACGTGGATTGGACCTAAGAAGCCTGTATATTCTTCTTGAGCCACAGTGACTACAGATTTAAGCCAGTTAAATATGCCTTTTTCGCGCTGTTTCTTCCGCAATTTAAGGTCTGCAAGTCTGAAACCCCAGTCCGACACCTGCAACACAGCTTCCTCCACAAAAGGTTTGGCATTTCCCTGCCGAATCGATTCTTCCACGTCCCTTTGCCAGAATTCTTCATGGATTGGATCCTCTATCAAAGCTCTATCCTAAAAAGAAGACGTTGAATATATGCATTTGAGTCTAACCCAATTCTAGTGAAGGTGCAATTATAAAACAATCCCTATGTAATGATTGAAATTAAGCATCTCACCCTCTTTTCCATTGACAATGACAACCACTTATTGACCTGACAATGCTTGCCCGAGAGGAAACTTCGGTGGTAGAAGTATGGAAGAAAAGTAGGAAATCTCCGAGCTAGAAAGTACATAAATTTCCTCTTCCTTGTCCACTTCTCCCACGTTCCTTGCCTCTCTTCCTTGGTCATGCTTGGCTCGTATGGGTTAATCATTGGGGCAAACAAGGCTGCGCCTGCAACGAACTCGCAAAAGAAATAAACATTGGAAACACATCACGAAAATCAAAATTATCGCTCTAGCATCTGATATATGTAATTAGCTACTAGTGAGTCATGATAAATATACATCTCAAATTACCATGTAAAGCTAGTCCGACATCATTAATCCAACTATAACTTTGAAATACAGAATATAAAAATGATGTTGAAACCTGCAATCTTATCAGGAATGTATCTGAGCGCAGCCCAAGCATGGATGCCCCCGCCTGAATATCCCACTACCCAAAACTTGTCATTGACGCCCATTGCATTTGCAAAGAATGCCATATCCAATGAGGAAGACTCGAGGTTTCTAGTCGGATGAGGATCACTCTCGCCAAAACCGGGTAGATCGTATGTCAGCAAGCGAATACCAAATTCTTCCAATAAGGGAGGCTTTAGGCCTGGTAATCCTGGTTGGTAATGATGATACCAAACAAAGAAAAAAGTAAAAATGTTAAGCATTGGGATTAAAGATGTGATCATTCTTATATAATCTTCAAATTGTGATTAGTCTCATATAACCTTGAAATTAGGTACAACCTGCAAGGCGAGAAGACAGGAAACTATGAGCGGCAATCATTGAAAATCTGGCTTTCTCAGCTGGAACCCCTTGTTCTTTATATGCTAAGTATCGACCATCTGGAAGCAAAATTCGTTCAGCGCAAGGAGGATGTATGTTAACCTTCTTCAATGGTGGGGAGGGAGAAGGGCTTCCCATGTTTACACTCAAAGCTGCAAACAAGTAATCATGTCAACAGAAATAGTGTCAGAATTGATGTCTCGCAAGTAAATTGAAGAATAGTGATAGTAATAAGTAAGACAAGCTATTAAGGATCAGTTCCGACCGACAAATAATTTTGAAAACGCTTAATCATAACGTGTAGATCAGTAAATACTGCTAGCCACAAACTCTGATCAAGAACACAAATGCATTGCTAAAACCAGTCAAAAGCACCAAAAATAGAATTGATCAATATAAGAATCAGAAAGAGACAAGAAATTCTAACTTTGACGTGGATTGGACAAAGGATTGCGAATTAAAAGGATATTCCTACTTCAAATCGTATAATAAATTTTACTGTGAAGGGTGATTGCTTAGGATTGCTACTGAAGTTCCCATGTTTCACCCAACGATTTTCAACTCCTCACTTTCACGAGGAAAAGAACAAGAAAGACCAAGATTCAGATTCTGAGCTCAGATTAGAAAATTCTTAAGCGAACAATGTTAAAAAAGAACGCGGATCGGCGCATCCACACTTTTTCCAGCTTTGATGGGTCAAATAAGCAGTAGATGGACAATAGACTGAATTAGTTAACTCATCAGAGACAAATTTCGCATTCCCTAAATGGGATTCATCTGGAATTAGTCTCTCGAATCTAAAATTCAAATTACAAGTTCAAACTACGAATCATTTGTTTTCCTTTACTTTCCTAGCAACGAAACATAAACACATCAAATGACAGAAACTTTTACCAGCAAAAGCAATCACCGACACGAACAATATCACCAGCCAAGCATGCATAGGATCTTTATCCTCCGGCAAGTTCTCACTGAAGAAGCTCAATATCCGGCAAACCATTTCACAGGGCCCTCTAATTCTCTTTTCAATGTACGATCCCTTCCCAAACTTCCTCGCTAGATACGAGTGTTCATCTCCCAGACTCTGCAAAAAAATATCCCTACAACCCTTCCAAACTCCACCGCCATCTCCCCGGAGGCCATCAAAAACTCCCTAGCGTGATCCCCGAAACTCTCCGACACCCTCTCACCCCTTCCGGTCCCAGTACTCCCCCCATAGGACCCAGCTACAGGAGACCCACCACCCATCTCTCCGGCGTACTGATACCCCACAGCAGTATGGTCAACGAAGTCGTAGGAATCAGTATCCGACATTAGCGACAAATTCAGAACATGAATGAGAATAGAAAGGAGATCAGTTGAGAGAAAAGGCCATAATGGGTGGTAATAGAATTTGGAAAGGGAAGTAAAAAGTTGGTCGGACTATTAAAAAGGTAGAGACGAAATGAAACGCAGAGATTGTAGAGAGGAAGGAGGAGGAGGAAGACGAGAAGGAAAAGGGAAAGGCAAGAGATAGTGACTGTGAAGTCGTCCAATCCCATTTCTTGTATTTTGTTTTCTCATTTTTAACCTTCAACTTCCATTCTACTATAACTGAGTGTAATTAAGTATTTTTTTTAATATTAAAAATAATAATTAACCGAGTGTAATTAATAATTAACAAAACAATTGTTCAAGTCAATGAGGAAATTAGTACTGGAAATAGATTTTAATTATTAATTATCATCAGAATTATGAGTAATTATTAAATACAGTAATTTATAGAAATTAATCCTTTTTATTAAAAATAATTGCATATCTGAGATTAACGGTGTAGATGGAGACACGTGGATATAGACAGCGTGTCAGACAGGGAAAGTGGGCAAGTTGGAGTGGCAGTTGTTGTGTGCAACGTGATTAATAACGGCCAGCACCACCGACTGTCCGCGATCTTGAAAGCTACTCGCTTTTTTATCGCGCGTGGACGCCAAACATGAGCTATCTTATGCTATCTAAAGACTAACTAATATCCCGCTTTAACTTTCTAAACAAGAACTAATTACAGACCCAACCAATAATAGGATAAAAGGTCAATGATGAGCTGCCAATGACGTGGCAAAAGACCCTTTTTCTCCATCAGGTTTTAAAGCTAGAAGACCCGACCCAACCACTCGAGTTGAGAAACGATGTCATCTTTGAGTTTTCAAGCAAGTTATTTATGGCTGATTGCTGTCTAATCCTTGAATTGTTCATCATAAAGTAGACTAAAAATAGAATCTACAAGGTGGGCGTCAGCTGTCACTCACTAGACAGTGTTTAGAGACAGTTTAAGTGGTTCTTGTTTGGAAAACTAACGAGCAAAACAATAAATATTGCAGTCGGCTGGGTCGGAAAGATCTGCGTTATTATTACCCGACATTCTTTAAGATCGATCATTATCTCGAGTTTATAAAAACATGTTCTATATATGATGCCTATGGGGAAAGTGTTACGCTCTTATGAAAAACGTGATTAGCAAAAGTACTTGAAATAGGAAAAGTGAAACATATGACTATTTACTTTCGAAATGAAAGCTTATCTTCAGTTCCAAGAGGAGAAAAAGCCAATCAAGTACGACAAATGTTATTAGACAACATCATTATTACTCACGAAGAATGTTGTGCTCGTCCCATATTGGACATGAACAAGTAGCTTTGTTCTTCTTCCACACAGATCCACAGGTGTAGCAAAATTCGTGTCCACATCTGTCAAAACCAAGCACATAAAATATAAAAGCCAGTTTATAACAATGGCCTGAGCATTAATGGCCTGTTTGCGTCCTGCTTCTAGGACCAATTTTCTGGCAATGGAAAACTACGACAATTAGAGATGACACAGAATTAACCAAATTTTTCAAGCTAATATGTCAGTAGTATGATAATCAAATCCAAAGGCAAAAAAATCACGGGTGATCACCTGCAAGTGATATGGTAGCAGCCTTCAGAGAGTTCCACCAAAGTCCTACAAATCTCGCACCGCCGCCATTTTTTATCTGAAGCAAGAGACTTGAGCTTTACATCTTCATTCTGTTCGTTCGAACTTGCCGAGTTATAATCCTTACAACTCACATTCTTGTGCCAAGGGACTTGGCAACTGACACAAAACATTTCACTGCATTTTAAGCACTTTCTTGCTCCGGAAAGATCGGCATCAATGTGAACATCTTTTGTGTGTTGCAAAACCTCAGTTTTAGACATTAAAGCAGAGCATTTAGGAAATGGACAGTATACTCTGTCTTCAAAGGGAATAAGAGACTCCTTTATACGTTGTGTCATGACCTTTATAAGCTCGGGATCTAAGAACCGTTCGCAACTTTCGACATTCACTTTAGTTTCACAGCCTTCGTATGGACAATTCGCCAATAAATTGCCACTTAAAAGTTTCACTTCAACGTGTTGCTTCATGCATGTATAACAATACCTAATTACATTCATAGTCAAGAAATTTTAATTAGCAGAGTAAATCAAGCTTGGTTCAATCAATAACTGATCAAGATTAAGAAGAACATACCTGTGGAGGCAATCTTCAATAGCAAACATTCTATGAACGTCAGTGTCTTCCAGACAAATTGAACAGGTTTCTTTCAGGCTCTTGCGTTTTCCAATCTTATCGGACCAGCTGATCTGAGAAACGATGGCTTCTCTTGCAAATTTGAAAGCAAACTTCACATCGTTACGAGCCACGTGAGAAGCGTAGCAGCAAGTGAAGTTTTTCTGAAGAGATTGCACCTCCTCTATAAATGACACACTCTTACTTCTTCGGGGAACTAGTCTACCAGTGATCTGGTTATCAAACAGAGAAGTAGTCCACTCAACTAATTTCACAAATTTATGAAGAACAAGTTCAGTTGCAGATACTAAATCAATGTATGAGCAAGTCCAGAACAAAGGATTAAAATATCCTATTTTACAAAATTTTCAATACGTTTCTCTTTTCCAATTTCATCATTCATTCACTATGTGGCAAGAACCCCACCTTTGCTATTCTAAAAGATTATTATTTAATGCTAGTAATTATATCAAAGAATGAAGACTTTTTCAGTTTTTTCACTCGTTTGTCAATCCTCAGCTGATTCAGGAAATTTATTTCAAAGTTTCTGGTCTAAATGAAGTAAAGTAGGACATCAACAATGAAAAAATTATTGAGTAACTATGATTGGAACTGAACTTGAAAATTGTAACTAGAGACCAAATATAGAAATAAGAACAGAAAGAAGGAGATTATCCTTCCCAACCAAGCAACATGATATGCACTAATTGAATGTTGGAATGGAAAACGTAGTGTTCAATTAACTGAAAGCTGTAAACTGTGATGTAAAAAGCGTTTAAGCATTAGCGCTTACATATTGGTAAAGCATGTAATCATCGGTGAAAAATGTGAGACTGTCCAAAGGTAGCTCGAGAGCAGCCTTCAGCCCTTCAACCAAAGCCAAAAGCTCAGCCATTTCGCTAGTTATAACCTCACCATCTTCAAAATAAGTCTCCACTGGTTTCCTCACCTCAAGCAACAGATTGTCTCGAGGATCGCAAACGGCGGCTCCAATGGCTGCTACTTTCACGTCCTCTTCCTTTACTCTCTCATCGCTCACCAGCCCCTTGAAATACAGTCTGCAACACTCGGTCTCAACCAAAGCCCTAGACGACGAATCAGCAGTGGAGGATGATGCAACAGCAGCGTCATTTCCGTACGGCCTCTCGAAATTGTTTCCATATTCATCCCATTCATCATCGGGTATGCGGGAAATTTCGAACGCCAGTTGCTGATCGTGAATACGCCGGTTCAAATCCTCCTTCACCTTCTTAGCCTCCGTCTCGATTTGCTGGCGGTCCCTTTCTTCCTGAGAGATTTTCTCCATGTCCGTCTCCATTTGTTGGCGGTCCCTTTCTTCCTGAGAGATTTTCTCCATGTCCTCAAGCAATAAAGCCGTCATCAAACCAACATCCTCATAGGCGACACTTTCAGTCGCCGAAACTGCGGTAGTGTACTCATACTCATAGTACTGCTCCTGTGCGACGAAAGAATCCGCCAGAGAAGCATCAATGGCTTCTTGAGTTTGGAGATCAAACGCAAGCTCAAAGTCGTCAATTCCATCATGTTCGACGTCGGACGAACCCGCAGATTTAGCCGCCATATCTTACAACGATCAGAGCTGCTCAGACGCCTGTAGATTTTGGGGGTTGATGTTTTCCCCCCCGCGACGCGATTGCTTTAGCGGTTTTGGCAGATTCGCTGGTCGTATAATAATTTAAGCAGACTTGAAGAAAGCAAAGGTAAGTGATAAATGACGAATTGACAAATGTCATCCGCATTAGTCACGTCACGTCACGCCACGCCACGTCATCATTCAAAGTAGGTTCCCAAGAGATATGATTGGTTGGAAAAGTCTTCGTAAGAAAAAAAAAACAACACAAAAGTCAATGCCGTTTCATGAAACTTCAAATCTCTCCACCCTTTGTCTAAAGTTCTAACGAAATTTCATTCTCATGAATATCGACAAGGACAGAGATGGCGACGATTTCAGTTTCGTCTTAAAATATTGAGAGGATAGACCAAATCATCGTCATCCGCACGGTCTTCACGCCAAATATTAGCCTCGTCCCACAGTGGGCAAGAACAGGTTGATCTTTTGTTCATCCACTCCGCCCCACAATTGTAGCAGAACTCACTCCCACATCTGCACCAATGTTCAAGTGAAACATCAAACCTTGCTCAAGATAAGCTCATCACAGTATATTAATTGAAGTTTGGTTACCTGCAGGTCATGTGATAGCAGCCCTCGGCAAGTTCGATCATATGTCCGCACTTTTTACATTGACGCCAGAAATTCCTCGTCGCCAGAGACTTCAACTTCACCTCCTCAGGCCGGTGGATTAGGATTCAATATTTTGTATTCATGGCACGTCATGCTACCATGCCAAGGGACCTTACAATTAATGCAGAAAAGGCCATGGCAGTTCAAGCATTTTCTAGCTTGAGACACGGTGGACGTGTTAGCGAAAAGGGCGTCCTTAGTATACTCAAAAACCTCGATTTTCGACATCAAAGCTGAGCACTTTGGATATGGGCAATAAACTTTCTCAGCAACAGGTATAGAAGCCTCTTTTATAAGTTCCCGCATAGTCTCGATATATTTAGGTGTCAAGAATTTCAAACAGCTATCGATTCTGATGTTAGAATTACAGCCCTCGTGAGGACATTTCGGCAGCATCCCGTGAAACAGCTTCACCTCGACGTGCTGCTTCATACATGAATAACAGTATCGATGCAAACAGTCATCGACCACAAACACTTGATCAATATCAGTATCTTCCAGACAGATTACACAAGTTTCCTTGAGAGCCTTTGCATGGCTGCAATCAGCAGTTCTGGTAATCTGAGATTCTATAGCATCTCTGGCTAGTTTAAATGCAAACTTAATATCCTTGCGTGCTACAAATACTAATTTGAAGTATTCAAATTTTTTTGTAAGCATATTCACATGATCAATTAGCCTGTCAATCTTTCGTTGGGTCGGTGCCCACCTCCCATCAACCTGCATATGTATGATATAGCATTATCGAACATTTGAACTAGCCAAACTCCATTTTAATACGAAACCTGAAAGCCCCTTTAGTAGAATGAAATATACCCTTCACATGAGAGGATTGAGGAACAGAGATGGTGCACATGATGACATGAACACGTTTGTAAAGTAAAAAAAAAAGCATCAGTTTATTATCTTAGCCCAACCCAAGCAAAAGAGCCTTTCTTGAAGACGCTTCCCCATGAATCATGAGAAGTATGCAACATGTAAAACTCCTAAATCAAATCAAATTTAAGCAGACGATCTCATGTATTGACATATGCTCCGGGCGATCAATAACTTACCCGAGCACCAAGCCAGCACCCACCGAGAAATAATAATAATTCAGAACTGATTGTCCACCATCACAAAGCAACATAAACTAAACGAGGAAATTTACTACGAAAAGACTCAAAGATATAGCTGGAAGAACATGGGAAAAACTCACAAATTGAGCAAGTGGATGGTGATCGCAGAAAAAGAGAAGACGGTCCAACCCCAACGCATGAGCTGCATTGAGGCCTTCAATTAGAGCCTTAGCCTCTGCACCATTCTTGCTCATTCCATTTCCAAACAGGGGCTTTCTTACCTCGAATATCAGATTGTCTCTAGAATCACAAATAGCAACTCCAATCCCGCCCAACGCAGTTGTTTCATCATTAACCAACTCCATGCTCACGAGACCCTTAACATATAGCCTGAAATATTCACCGTTTTCCCGCACGCCATTCGAGCTAGAGCAGCCAGCCCCATAGGGTCTCTCAAAGTTGTCCCCCCACTCCCTCCAGTCATGTTCAGAAATCAAAAAGATCTCGCTCGCGAATCTTTCGTCGTGGATCCGACGAACCAAATCCTCTTTTATTCTGCGAGCCTCGATCGCACTCTGTTTCCGGTCACTCAACTCTTGCTCCAACTTCGCGAACTCTTCCCCCTGGAGCGTAGGAAAGTTATCCCCGCCATCGCTCTGGGTTCCGGGAGGTTGCAGTTCGTGTTCTTGCAAAGGAATCGAGGAGGAAGAGGTCGAAGGTTGCGAAGCAAGAGACACTGCGAGGGCTTCTTGCAGTTGAAGATCGAGGGCGAGTTCGAGGTCGGATTCTTGGTTTTGGGCAGCAATGAGCTCGCAATGTTGCTCATAGACAACCGAGCGAAAGTCTTCGTCGGCGTCGGTTGGGCGAAGGCCGCCGGTCGGCATTGATGGGAGTTACACTGTAAATGTCTCTGTATACTAACATCAAGCAAAGGCTAAATAAGTAAAATGAACTAAATAAGGAAAATGAACCATAAGTAGAAAGAGACTATAACAACGCTATATGCTAACAATGGGGGAATCCGAAGAACAGTTTTCTTTGAAAATTGAAAGAGGAGGGAAATCAGTGGTAATTAAAGCCACGAGGAGGGTTGTTTAGGCATAATCAAGGCAATTCTAACTTATTTTAATTTGGTTAAATTGCAATTTAGTACGTCAATTTGGGTCATTTAATAATTATTAGACCTTCAAATTTTTCTTTTCAACAAATCGAAACACCATTTTTATTTGTTAACAATTTAGATCATACAGTTAATTTATTTATTAAAGCCACCAAAATATACTCGTTTAATTATCTATTTAAATCTAACTTTTAATCATATTTTGAACTATAAATAATAAATAATTAAATAAGACATCGTTTGTACCAATTAACAAATGTTACTTCACGAGATAAAATTAGAGTATAAATCTATGAATCCGACACACATAATAGCACCGCTAAATGATCCAAAGAGGTAGGGTTCATATTCATTATTGACTGTAAATTAATTTGTCATCTGAAAATGAAAAGCAAATACACTCCTAATTAACAGCAAGTTCCTTAATTATACGATATGGTTTTCAACCTCAAACTTCAGCCACCGGAGAAATGCAACGAGATCAGTCGTCTTTTCGGACATCCAAATCTCTGACAAGTTAACTGTAATATTGGTTTCGGATAAACAAAAGAGGGAAGAACACTACTACTTAAATCACATTTTACCCTACCTCAGAGATAACGACAATCCGGTTTATAATCACACCGCTACACTTTATGCGATTTTCCTTCAATATTTGCGACATCCGGAAAAGCAATCTCCGTACCCTATGCATGCAGTTGCTAGCCATAGTAGGATTTTAAGTATTGAACTCCATTGATCTCGAAGGATAAAATACAGCTGATGGATGAGAGAGTAAATCAAAACCATGTCAGACATTCCATTGTGCAGTTTTAGGAGGGTGTCTAACGTCACTTGCAAAAAGATTATGATGATTTGAAACTAATGAAGAAATAATCACATTCTCACGATAAATGCGAAAATATCATACTTGCTTACCGGTGGTGCTTATAATCATAAAGCAGTAGATGCGGATTGCAAGTTTTTACCACCACTTTTCGAGTCAATGCTAAAGAAGTCCTGAAGAGCCATCATATTCACTGGACTAGTCTTCAAGCTCCTTATAGCTTCTGCAGTTGCGAGAGCTCCGGCCACTGTTGTTATAATAGGCACCTTGTAAGCAAGGGCCATTCTTCTCAACTGCCGTCCATCGATCTGATCGAGATCGTCACCTGAACTTGTAATTACCATCAACTGAATCTGTCCGTTAGCAATTACATCACCAGCGTGAGGCCGACCCTCGTGTAACTTTAGCACCCGCTCCACCGGTATGTTTTCCATCTCGAGAATGTGGGCTGTCCCGGAAGTTGCAACGATTCTAAACCCGAGATCTAAGAAGGCCTTTGCTATTTTGGTAAGATGAGGCTTTGTCAAGTCATTCAAGCTAATAAATATAGTGCCAGAAGGTGGTAACTTGTTGCCAGCTGCAATTTGAGCCTTGGCAAATGCAATAGGAAACTCAAAATCAAGTCCCATCACCTCGCCTGTGCTTCGCATCTCTGGCCCAAGCAGAACATCACAGCCTTGAAACTTCTCGAACGGAAGAACAGCCTCTTTAAAGGACACATGTCTCGGTATAACCTCCTGTGTGAAACCCAAATCGTATAATGATTTCCCAGACATAACAAGAGAAGCATATTTAGCCAATGGATGGCCAATTGCTTTTGACACGAAGGGAACTGTTCGAGAAGCCCTAGGATTTGCCTCGAGTAAGAAAACATCACCAGAAGGTGTGATTGCATACTGACAATTCATAAGTCCACAAACATTTAGTCTTTTTGCCAATTTTATGGTCCATGTTCTAATGGTCTCCAAACAAGGAGAAGGGACTGTTTTTGTAGGAATGGAACAGGCAGAATCACCTGAATGAACGCCAGCCTGCTCAATATGCTCCATTATCCCACCTATTGTCACATTGCCGTGCAAATCAGCTAATGCATCCACATCAATCTCTATAGCATCTGATAAATACTTATCGATCAAAACTGGTCGTTCTGGATCCACCTCCACAGCATTTTCAAGGTAAGTCACGAGCTTATCATCACCGTACACAATCTCCATAGCTCGACCACCCAACACATAAGAAGGCCGAACAACGACGGGATATCCAATATCCTTTGCAATGGATAGAGCATCGGACTCGCTCTTGGCAATGCCTCCTTTGGGTTGTTCGATTTTTAATTCCTCAAGAATCAAATTGAATCTCTCTCTGTTCTCTGCAGCATCTATGGAATCTGGAGATGTACCCCATATTCGAACGTGACCAACCCCACTTGCACACTTGGGCTTATTCTCATCCAAATAATGCTGAATAGGAAGAGCTAGTTTCAGAGGTGTTTGCCCTCCAAACTGCACAATGATACCATCTGGTCGCTCCAAATCAATAATGTTCAATACGTCTTCCACTGTTAAGGGTTCGAAGTAGAGTCGATCACTAGTGTCATAATCTGTAGAGACGGTTTCCGGATTTGAGTTCATCATAATTGTCTCATATCCTGCGTCCTGCAAAGAAAATCACAACGAAAAATTTTGGGTTAAGCTTATACAACTTGCGTGCCGGATGGAGTAGTATGCAGAAATAAAGACACGCACAAGAGGATTAAAACCATTGAATAACTAAAGAGTTAGTAATTAAAAAATTAAAACCAGGTCATTAATAACAGTAGTGAAACGTTCTTATGAAGAAAAAAAACTAAAATTAACTAATTGCGGTCCTAAATATTCACAATCATGTATTCATTTGATTATCCAGTGCATAAACTAATGAAATGTGAGTGTTTTGAGTTTTGACTAAAGCACTAACCTGAAGAGCAAATGAAGCATGGCAGCAACAATAGTCAAATTCGATACCCTGACCTATACGATTGGGCCCACCTCCCAGTATGAGAACTTTCTTCCTTGAAGTGGGAGCTGACTCACATTCAAAATCATAGGAAGAGTACATGTAAGGAGTATTGGCCTCAAACTCTGCAGCACAAGTATCGACTCGTTTATAAGCTGGGTTGACGCCTAAGGAGAGCCGCCTTGACCGCACCTCTTTCTCATTTGATTTAGTAGCAAATCCTATCTGCTTATCACTAAAACCTCTTTTCTTCACTTCATAGAAATCTTCCTTCGTGAGATCAGATAAGTTTTGAGACAAGAGGTATTGTTCAACATCCACTAACTCTTTAAGTTGAGTGAGGAACCATTTATCAATGAAACTAAGCTCAAAAATTTCATCTACTTTCATTCCCTTCTTCATTGCTGCGTATATGGTGTGAATACGATCTGGATTAGGGACTCGTAGGCTGTACTTCAGTTGGTCCCAGTCCCAATCAAGTTCCTTAATTTGTGAACAGCCCCATCCAGAGTAACCGCATTCAAGAGATCGCACGGCTTTTTGAAATGATTCTTGGAATGAACGACCAAGAGCCATCGCCTCACCAACAGATTTCATCTGGGTTGTTAACACTGGCTGAGAACCAGGAAACTTTTCAAAAGCAAACCGGGGAATCTGCATAAATGAAATGATCAGGTGAGTTCACAAGATATAGGTTGCAAATAAAATCTAAAATGAGGCAACGAGCTGTCCAGATAAAACCACAGGAGTTCATACATGACATCATTTCTCTAAATAATAAATAAATAAATACAAATTTCCAGATCAGTAAGAAACTAAAAGCAATAACTCGTTAGAGAAAAACTCAAAAATGTTCTTTAAGAAAAATATATAGGCCAACAACATTGAGAACCTGATCTGATGTGATTTACTATCTCATCTTTTTTATGAAATGGTTCCAAAAAAACCAGTGAAATTCAATGCAGATAACAAAATAATAGGTAGAAAACAATATAATCCAATTGAAATTCAAGGAACACGCTAGATAGCTTAAAAATCCATTCAATACTACAACAAATCAAATGAATACTCAACTAACATGTATATACACGAATCCCTTCACCCATTAACATTTTGTGCGAAATTGTTCGTCATATAGTATGAGCTTTCCAAACGTGGGGAGTAATATAGACATCACAACACCAATTATGAAGTGCAAATTTCAAGATATAAAAATGTACGAAAAACTAAAACTGCTTGCCTTTGTCACCACATAGTCAATTGAAGGCTCAAAACTAGCTGGAGTTTTCTTTGTGATGTCATTTGGAATCTGATCCAATGAATATCCAACTGACAATTTCGCAGCCATCTTCGCAATTGGAAAACCTGTAGCCTTCGAAGCCAGAGCAGATGATCTAGAAACTCTAGGGTTCATCTCAATCACCATGACTTCCCCATCATCAGGATTAACTGCAAATTGAACATTTGAGCCTCCACATTCAACTCCAATCTCCCTAATGATGGCAATCGAATAATCCCTTAGACGCTGATATTCCTTATCAGTTAAAGTTTGAGCAGGTGCAACAGTGATAGAATCCCCAGTATGGACTCCCATTGGATCAATATTCTCAATTGAGCATATAATAACAACGTTGTCAGCTAAATCTCTCATCACTTCAAGTTCATACTCCTTCCAACCCAACAAAGATTTCTCCACCAAAACCTGCGATGTCAAGCTTGCAGCCAACCCGGCCTTACAAATGCTCTCAAATTCCTCTTTATTGTAGGCGATACCACCTCCAGTTCCACCCAGTGTGAATGCCGGTCTTATTATCAAAGGAAAATCCCCAATGGTGTTTGAAATTTCTATGCATTCCTCAAGTGTAGTCCCTATCCCCGAAGGAGGCGTCTTAATTCCAATATTCTTCATTGCCTGCTTAAACAAATCTCTATCCTCTGCTTTTCTTATTGCGTCAAGCTTCGCCCCAATCAATTCTATTCCATATTTATCAAGAGCGCCGCTTTCTGCCAGTGCAACTGCGAGGTTCAGAGCAGTCTGTCCCCCCATGGTTGGCAATAGAGCATCAGGCCTCTCCTTTTCAAGAACTTGTTCCACCAGCTCGGGAGTCATAGGAGTGATGTAGGTTCGATCGGCCAAATCCGGGTCAGTCATGATCGTAGCAGGATTCGAATTTATCAAGACCACCTCATAACCCTCTTCTTTGAGAGCTTTGCATGCCTGAGTTCCTGAGTAATCAAACTCACACGCTTGCCCAATCACAATAGGCCCTGCACCTAAAATCATGATTTTCTTCAAGTCCGTTCTTTTACCCACTTTTCCTCCTTTCCATACTTCCACATTGCTAGAATCGCTTGTTTTTCCGGAGGAGAGGCCTTGCTCGCACCGAACAGCTTCCAATCGGGTACCGCAATCTACGAACTGATTCAGGCGCGGCTGCCATGACTGGACTTTGAGAGAAGCAGAGGCTTTCTTATCTCCGAGCTTGTTAGAGTGGAAGAAAACCCGAAACTTGCTGGAATTGAAACTTTCCAAGCGATTCAGACACTGACTCATCTCTCCCCTCACCCGCACTCTAACTCTCTTCTTATCAAATGTGTTACAATCGCACAGATTATCAGAACCAGAACTCCGCGAAAGAGAGTGGTTAATGGATCCGAATTAGGGCTTTTGGAGGGAGAAG
This sequence comes from Begonia masoniana, assembly GCA_022432975.1. NCBI lineage: Eukaryota > Viridiplantae > Streptophyta > Magnoliopsida > Cucurbitales > Begoniaceae > Begonia > Begonia masoniana. Next base: position 1,413,807 of record CM039512.1, on the reverse strand, counting down.
CCAAGAAGGTACTTAGATGAGTGAGACGGCCACGACCTGTAGATAACTGTCCAAGTCATGCGTCACTCTTCAGAGTTTAGGGTTTTTAGTACTTTTTTATTTATATTTTTATTACAGTTATTTCTCATATTTTTTAATCCATATTCACGTGATATTATAAATAATTAAAATAAATTATTATAACATAAAAATAAAAATAAAAAATAAAATAACAATATTTTATTTTATTTTTTAATCCATATTCACGTGATATTTATTTGATAAATATCAAATAAAATAATAAATTATTAGATATTTTTTAATTCAAACGTTAATATCGGCTTACCAAACCCCGTTAGCTGGTCTACTACTTATCATCTTTCTCAATGCGGCTTTGGTAATTTCATCGAATTTCTCTCTGTTGTGTCTCTGAAATTGGGAGACAAAATAATTTCAAAAGCAATCCTAAGATGAGGAGAATCGACGCGATTGTTTTTTCATTTTGAATTGTCTTCCCTGTTGTTTTTCCGACTCTTCCTTGTCTGCTTTTATCCATTAATGGCTGCCAAGAAGCAAAGGATAATCCTTTTAGTTCCTCAATATTTGCGTAGCTTTTCCTCGACGTAAGCCCGCCATTGCCACAACCCTTCTCTCTTGCACTAAGTCCAATCCATGAGTTGATCTGGAAGAGAAAAGTGTTAATAAGATCTCTAGAATTACTGAATCCCAAACGAAACCACACCAGATAATCACAGATCTGTTCTTGATTAAATATAAAAAGGAAAAGCGGAAGCGTACCTGAATCTTTAGCCATGACTAATCGTGGTTTTGATCTTCCAGAATGTAGAATTCCTTAGGGTTTCCAAAACTCTCTCTGTTGATGGGGATACGAAGATATACCTTTTCACTCTACATTTGGGGACCATAACCTAATTGCTTTTTATAGCAATTATAAACTTTTGCCTATTTCTAATTTGGCCCCTTCATCAAATAGAAATTCCTGCATATGGTATCCACAATAAATATCCATGACATTTATGCCCTAAGTCAAATTCCTTATTTCAAAATAGACCACATAATATTTGATTTAATATAATTGATGACCATATACATTCATTTATATATAAGTGTCCCAAAAATTCTAACAATCTCCCACTGGACACATATAATATAATGAATGCTATATCCTTAGTGTGCACATGTATTGTCATCAAATCTGAGGACATTCCGAACAATCTCGTCCATTAATCATATTGACATAGGATCAAAGCGGTCTTCGTTGTATCAATCACAACTAAACTCATCAATGGTCACGTACATCAACATGACTAAATGACATAGATCAATCATGAATTAGTGGCATGAAAATTACATGCAAGGTGATCTATCCATGTCAATTTTCAACTGGTCCTACTTAACTTTAGTGAGATCAAACTTTAAACATAATTGTACAAAGTGTAATGAACTGAATAATACTTCATTTCTGATCAGAATAAAAATATATAAATAACTGTCTATAGAACAAGCAAACTGAAAAAATAACCAAACTACAAACTCCCACTCAAACTAGAGATCATCCATCTCTACGACACCCATACGAGCAGTATGCTCATGAAAGACATTAGGCGGCAAACCCTTTGTCAGGGGGTCCGCTACCATGGAGTTTGTACCCAAGTGTTCTATAGAAATTTGTCCACTTTGTACCATTTCTTTCACAACAAGGAACTTGATGTCAATATGCTTCGACTTCGTCGAGCTCCTATTGTTGTTGGAATATAAAACAGCTGATTTATTGTCACAAAATAACCCAAGGGGTCTTTCAATCCCTTCCAAAATACGCAGCCCAGTGACAAAGTTCTTCAACCATATCGCATGATTTGATGCTTCGTAACAAGCAACAAATTCTGCTGCCATAGTGGAGGAAGCTGTAAGTGCCTGTTTGACACTTCTCCAAGAAATGGCTCCACCAGCTAACATAAAAATGTAACCCGAAGTAGATCTCATACTGTCTTGGCATCCCGCAAAATCGGAGTCAGAATACCCAATGATCTCAAGATAATCTGACCTCCTATATGTGAGCATGTAATTCCTAGTTCTTTTCAGGTATCTCATAACCCTTTTGGCTGCTTTCCAATGATCCATACCTGGGTTGCTTAGATATCTGCCCAACACACCAACTATGTACGCAATATCCGGACGCGTACAAACTTGAGCATACATAAGACTTCCTACCGCCGAAGCATAGGGAATCTTTTTGCATTTCTTGAATTTCAAGACTTCCCTTAGGGCATTGTTTGAGATTAAACTTATCTCCCTTAGCGACCGGGGTGTTTCCTGGTTTACAACCTTGCATGCCAAATCTTTTAAGTACTTTATCGATATAGCTCATTTGTGACAATCCAAGAATACCTCGAGAACGATCTCGATGTATCTGAATTCCTAATACAAATAAGGCCTCATCAAGGTCTTTCATCTCGAAATTTCTTGACAAAAAATCCTTGGTTTGGTGCAATAAGCCTATATCGTTTGTGGCAAGCAAAATGTCATCCACATATAGAACCAAAAATATGTGCTTACTCCCACTGAACTTGTGATACACACAATCATCAATTAAATTCCCTTCAAAACCAAATGAGAGAATTATTTCGTGAAACTTATGGTACCACTGACGAGACGCTTGCTTAAGCCCATAGATGGATTTCTTTAATTTACAAACCATATTCTTTGGGTCTCCCGACACAAAGTTTTCTGGTTGCACCATATAAATTGTTTCATCAATGTCGCCATTGAGAAATGCTGTTTTTACATCCATCTGATGTAGCTCCATATCGAAATGCGCAACAAGTGCCATGATTGTCCTAAAAGAGTCCTTAGTTGAAACCGGAGAAAAGGTCTCTTTATAGTCAACCCCATATTTTTGAGTAAAGCCTTTTGCCACAAGACGAGCTTTATACTTCTCCACATTACCGTTTGAATCCCTTTTGGTCTTAAAAATCCATTTACAACCAACAGGTTTTGTACCTTCCGATAGTGGGACAAGTTCCCAAACTTTATTGTCTTGCATTGACTTATACTCCTCATTCATTGCTTCGATCCACTTTACCGAATTGGAACTTTCTATGGCTTGACGAAAGTTGATAGGATCATCTACCATCATGCCAACGTTATCCTCATGTTCCTGAAGAAATACTTCATAGTCATCCGAAATAGCATTTCTTCTTTCTCTCGTGGACCGACGTAATGGCACTTGAACCTCAATTGCTTCTTCAAGAGGTTGTTGAGTTTGTACCTCTGGGAGATCAACAATGTCTTGATTTTCTGGAATTCCGATATTATCAATGACAAGAGTGGAATCTTGATCATTGTCTAAAGAAATCGGAACATGAATCAACTCTTCATTCACCGTAGTGAAAATTGATTCTTCTTCAAAGACAAAGTCCTTTATTTTATTCTTCCCCCCAAACTCAATATCCTCAAAGAATATAGTTGTACCCGTCTCAAAAATTGACCGTGATTTGGGATCATAAAATTTATAGCCTCTGGATCACTCAGAATAGCCAATAAAGTAGTTGCTCACAGTCTTGGGATCCAACTTATTCGCATGTGGCCTATAAGGCCTTGCCTCAGTTGGACATCCCCAAATATGAAAATGCTTCAGACTAGGCTGTCGCCCTAACCAAAGCTCAAAAGGTGTTTTAGCAGCTGCTTTTGTCGGCACTCTATTCAGAATGTATGCTGCCGTCTTTAGTGCCTCACCCCAGAGTGATTCCGGCAAGGATGAATGGCTAACCATACTCCTTACCATGTCTTGTAGCGTGCGATTTCGTCTTTCTGCTACACCATTCATGCTTAGAGAGCCCGGCATGGTATATTGTGGGACGATACCACACTCCTCTAGGTATTTGGCAAAAGGCCCTGGACGTTGTTCACCCGAACCATCATACCGACCATAGTATTCACCACCACGATCGGACTTTATTTTCTTTATCCTTTTGTCGAGTTGATTTTCAACTTCAACCTTGAATGACTTGAACACGTCCAATGTTTGAGCCTTTTCATGAATAAGAAATATGTATGCATATCTCGAAAAATCATCTATGAATGATACAAAGTAACGTTGACCATTCCAAGAAGGTGTTGGAAACGGTCCACAAACATCCGTATGTATCAATTCTAAGACTTCCGTAGCCCGATATTCACCTAATTTCTTGCTTTTGGTTTGTTTTCCTTTAATGCATTCAATACAGACATTAAAATCCGTAAAATTAATGGAATTTAAAATTCCATCCGACACAAGTCGCTCAACTCTATTTCTAGAGATGTGACCTAAGCGCTTGTGCCACAATGCACCTGAATTATCATTATTTAGCTTTCGTTTTGTACCTTTTGATTCAACATTGAGGGTTTCATAATATGAAGCATTTGTATCAAGCAAATAGAGATTGTCATATTGCATTAGTGAACCAGTTACAACAACATTAGAATTAATAGATAACATAAACTGATTGTTTCCAAAAGAACAAGTGTAACCAAATTTGTCCAAATAACAAACAGAAACCAATTTCCGTCTAAATGACGGTACAATAAAAGTATCCATTAAATACAAATAGAAACCAGTACTAAGCAACAATCTAAAATGACCAATTGCTTCCACTTCTACCAACTTTCCATCGCCCACATAGATACTTCTTTCAGCATCACTTGGCTTTCGGTAGCTCATGCAACCCTGCATTGAAATACTGATGTTAGTAGTAGCACCGGAATCTAACCACCAAGTATTTCTAGGTACTGAAGCTAAATTAACTTCAGAACAAACCAAATTAAGAAATGTACCTTTCTTCTCTCGCCACGCGCGATACTTGGCACACTCCTTCTTCATGTGTCCGGGTTTATTGCAGAAGAAACAAAGGTCACCACCTTTATGTTGTTTCTTCTCACTCGGACCCGCAGCATCCACATTCTTTCTTTTCTTGCCCTTGTCCTTAGAGGTGCTTGCCAGATGAGCACTTTCTGTCTTCTCTTGCATCAATCTCTCTTCCTCTTGGACACAGTGATAAATCAATTCATTCAAACTCCACGTTTCCTTCTGACAGTTAAAACTGACCTTAAAGTGGTTGAACTGAACCGGAAGAGAAATCAGAATGATATGCACAAGTAAATCCTCGTGCAAATCCAGCTTTAGTGCCTTCAATTTCGAAGCAAGATTAGACATCTCCATGATGTACTCCCTTATGTTTCCCTTGCCCTTATACTTCATTGAAATCAAGCTCTTTAAAATAGTGCTTGTTTCAGCCTTATCGCTTTTGGCAAAGCGCTTTTCGATTTCTGCAAGGTAATCCTTGGCATTGGTGGTGTCCTCAGACACTGTACCCCTAAACACCTCTGGAATGGCGCGCTTGATGATCATCAGACTCATGCGGTTGGAGCGATCCCACTTCTCAAATCTAGCTCTCTCTTCAGAGGAGCTAATTACCGTAGGAGTAGTGGGTTTCTCCGTCCGAATCGCAAGGTCCATGTCCATGCACCCGAGAACTATCTGAATGTTCTCTTTCCAGTCCTTAAAGTTAGTACCATTAAGGACCGGTGCTGAACTTAGGTTGGCAGAAATATTAGCAACATTCACTGAAAAAGAACATTAAAAAAAAAATAAATAAATAACATGCTCACAACAATAATTATCAATAAAATTCAAAATAATTGGCAAATCTCATCTCAAGATACCTAGTGCACCATTAATTTCAAGTCTTTTGACAGTAAAATTAACTGCAAGTGATACTCTTGTTGTAATAATCAAACACTAACAATAATGCATGACAAATAACAAACCCCTCTTTGGATTGATTTATTATTCTCATGTAAAATCCTTATAATTGTTACATGTTTACTATCACAGGTAATTATGTAGTTCGGCCAACTATTAATCGTCCTTTGGGCCGATTAATAATCGCATGAACTTACACAATTACAACATTCAAAATTTATCATGAATAATCTACATAAGAGAGGTCACTTTGGCGACTTCTTATTTCAATTTATCCAATCAGAATGATGAACCATAATTACTTTATTATAAAGTATGCCAATTAAATGAATTCAATCGAATTAAATAAATAATAATATAAAATAAATAATTCCAAGGAGTGAATCTTAATCTCAAGCACTAAATCCTTGGTCAAAGAAGAGGAAGTGTTCATGACGTTGCAGCAGAAAGTCACAAACAAACATTTTTAAAAATTCTAGATGGGTTGTAGACTTGCAACAGAGAGAGAATTTAGACTTACAGCAGAAACCCACAAACAATATTTAAAAGAAACAAAATCTCACAATTTCCTCTCTCTAGCTTTTTCTTGTATTCTTTAATGACCGAAAATTATAATAAATTTCCATCAAAAAAGGGTCCTTGATAAAGAAAACTTGATTTAATTCTGGGAAGGTTGAATCCTTCCGCCATTGAAGACCAGAAGAGAGAGGAAACTATTCTTGCGAGAGACAGCAGTGAAATAAAAAACACAAACCATGACCCAACGACGTTTCTGAATCTTTATCGGGCAACAGAGAAACGACAAAGCAATGAGAGAAAAAAAAAATATATGCACTTTTAACCCATAACAGTGAGTGACTATTTCTTTACTTTTAATCGATCAACAGCATATGGGCTCCATCAACAACAGAGAGAAAATTCGTTCGAAGATCACAACCAAAATTAATTTTTATCATCCTCAAATCAAGAACAAGATTAAAGGCTCTGATACCAATTGTTAATAAGATCTCTAGAATTACTGAATCCCAAACGAAACCACACCAGAGAATCACAGATCTGTTCTTGATTAAATATAAAGAGGAAAAGCGGAAGCGTACCTGAATCTTTAGCCATGACTAATCGTGGTTTTGATCTTCCAGAATGTAGAATTCCTTAGGGTTTCCAAAACTCTCTCTGTTGATGGGGATACGAAGAGATACCTTTTCACTCTACATTTGGGGACCATAACCTAATTGCTTTTTATAGCAATTATAAACTTTTGCCTATTTCTAATTTGGCCCCTTCATCAAATAGAAATTCCGCATATGGTATCCACAATAAATATCCATGACATTTATGCCCTAAGTCAAATTCCTTATTTCAAAATAGACCACATAATATTTGATTTAATATAATTGATGACCATATACATTCATTTATATATAAGTGTCCCAAAAATTCTAACAAAAAGTGCTCAAAAAATAACTACTTTTTTCTTCCTATTCTAAATAAAGATTCCTGTTCTAAATAAAGATGATCTTGTTCAACTGGCTTGGATTGATTTTCATAGCCCTATCCTACCACCTATAGGCGGCATTACCGGCCGGATAAGCGATACTTGCTATAGAAGAAGCAGCTGTTAGTTTGAACGGGCCCAAAATATATTGTCACTTCGTGGGTTAGCTTTTCGAGAGATCACGCGTATGCTCGCATAAAACCAAAGTCGTTCGTTCTCCGGTTCATTTTTCACCCACTTCAAATGCAAACAACCGCAGTCACCCCCTGCGTGGAGCCAAAGTCGCCCTTTCTCAAGGTGTGTTTTGCGCCCATTTCAAGCACAGAAAAGACCGTATTTAAACTGTGGACAATCACAAAAGTTTGGATTATTAATGAAGAATAGTTTAAAATTTTTTATTGTTAACAAAAATAGTTTAATGACGGGTTTGTTGATGATACTATAGTTTATGATTTTTATTGATTATTACTTGAAAAAATATATAACTCTTATTTAAATGTTTGTGTCAAACTTCATATATTTTTTTACTAACATGGTTTTTTTTTTTTTAAATTAATTTATATACTTAATAAAATTATTGAATTAAAAAAGAACTACCAAATATAATAAAACAAAACAACTCATCGTTACAGCTGAGAATAATTAATAGTATTTCTTATCAAAATCACAATTTCAACATAAAGTAATCATCAAAGCCGATGAAAAATCAAGCCCAATCAGAAATCGAATCTGCTCGGCCGAGCCTTCTCCATCCGAGCTTGACCGGAGGCTTCATCGTTGTCCATCCGCCGGTTGTTCTTGAAGGCTGCGCAGCCGACCACGTAGACGATCACCAAAATGATTAACACGACAATATTTATGACGGAAACCTTCCTCCAACTCTTCTTGAGGGTGGCTAGTACGCCGGCTTTGCAAGAGCCGCAGTCGTAGCAGAGCTGTTGCTGATCGTTGCTCCAATTCGAGCAGTCTGAATCCGTCCCGGCCAGGCCTTGTCCGACCTCCCATACCGTCTCGTTCACATACAAGAATCCGCATTCGCTCGGAGGTTTGCAACATCCGGACTAGAAACCAGAAAAATACGATTTCAAACAAAAATTCCATAAATTTGACTAATAAAAGAGTTTTTTTTAGATCACTGTAATCATCTACCGAACCATGCTTCTGAAAACTTCATAATTATGGCCGGAGAAAACATCTTTTTCGATGAAAGTTAAAGACCGTTCAGCTCGCTTGAAAAAGCTGAAGATGTATAAAGATTAGGAAAAGAAGAATATTTTCCAGTTCCAGCAATTATTCCGTTGGAGAGAGATACTTCATTTATTGCCGGGACTTTCATCCCCACCTAATAAATGCTTCCACACCTGGTATTTCAGATCTGCCATTGATGTGTAATAAATTTTCTTTAACTAAAGTTTTATTTTCTTGTTTGAAAACCCAACCTCCTCCCAACCTTAAAACCTGAAAATTTCTCCATCTTCAATCTCTGAAAGGAAAGATTTTTTCATCCATTAACTAAAACTATCCAGATTGAACCTGATCGGAGTTGTAAGGATCGGATACCCAGATAGTTATAAAAGTAATTAAGGCTGTGAATATACTTCCAAACTGAGATTTAGAATCTTCAACGATCTTTCAAACCCAGTTTATAAACTACCTTTCTGCATCTTCGTAAAACACATTAGTTAATAGAAAAGAATATTAAAAATGGAGAACAATACCTCGACGGGGCTAAGCTTCCTTGCGTAGAACATATCAACAGTCTCAGGCACTGCTTGAAAACTCCTCCCCATCTTATTACAAACTTTAGAATCCCGTATGCATGACTCGATCTTAGCCCAGTAGCTATTGTCCGCTACGCGATCCCTCAGCCAGCCAGAATAGTCCTGCAGATAGTAATCCAAATAAGCTCTGTTCGGCACCGCTCTTCCCGACCCTTTGTCGGTGACGGCGTAAGCGAAAATGATAAATCCGACCAGAGCAGCAACTACGAAGAACATTGTGAAGAGGTAGAGCCACAAAAGAAAGGTATTTCGATAGCACGCGCCGGCGAAACCGGCGAGGGAAACGATCATGATCGAAACTCCGATGACGATCAGCGGCCATTGAAGAAACTTCAGGCAGTCACTGTTGTTGGCTCTAGTGCTTAGCCATATCCCTCCGCCGAGAATCGGGATGGAAAGTAAGAAGGACAAGAAGTTTACTAGTCCTATCAAGTGGTTGCTTGCTCTCATCTCTCAATATCTCTCCGTTGCTTCTGCTTCTTCCTTCAGAAGTTTTCTTCCAGACACTGGGTAGGAGCCGAGAAGGCCAGTGGCAATTTTATAATAACAGAAAGTCTGCGAGTGAATATTTTACCCACTCGCTGCACAGTTTTGACACGTGTACACCTGATGGCATTGACCGCCGTGAATGACCAAAGTATCCCGGAATCGAATAATTGGATAATTTAATTTAATAAATAATACTAATAAATGACGTAAATACTACATTGTCAGCATTTGCATGTGATTTTTATTTATTTATTCTATTTTTAAAATATTTACAAATTAAGAATAAACATATTCGTGTAAGTTAAGTCTTCAGTCTAACTATTTACGTTTTCTAGTTTGATTTTGAAAAAATATAGAGGAAATTGTCACGAAAGTTCCAAGTACTTAAAATATTCTTATGAATTTAACTTTCAGTGACGAAATTGATATGAATATTCGGAGTGGGTGATCTTCTTCTTCCCATAATTAATTTTTCATGGGTGAGACTAACACTAATTTTCATTTAATTAAGAATAATTATATTTTTCTTTTATTCTTATATTGATGGTTGCAATTATTGACTTATTTTAACTATGATTTATTACATTAATTATAATTAGAGAGCAAAGAAGAAATATAGTATTACTATTTAATTAAACTTAAATGCGAATGCATAAGTAATAATTACGAAAATTATCGATTTTAACTCTGTACTATACTTGTAATTTCAAGTAGCTTCCTTTATTAAAAAAATGGGCAAACCGAACCTTGTACTATGATTTCGTTATCGGTTTTGACCCTCCGTCAATAATTCTGTTAAGTTTATATTTACAAAAAATGAAGGGTATTTTAAAAAAATATCAAACAATATTCAATTTATTTGAAATTTTTACCACATGTTCAGTACATCATTTGAAGATTGTACAAAATTTTTCGTAATTTTAAAACATTTTTACTGTTCATTGTAATTTTATTTACTTATTTTATAAAACGATTATAATAAATTTTTAAAAATCACGCAAATTTTTCCATTATCTCCTCATATTGTGGTAAACACGTGGTAAAAATTTTAAGTAAATTGAATATCGTTTGCTATTTTGTTAAATTAATTTATGAAGTGAAGAAGAAATTGAGATTAATTTTTAACAAATACTAAAATATATTCAATTTACTTGAAAATTTTACCACATATGCAACACATCATGAAGAGATAATCTGTAAATTTTTGTGATTTTATAACACTTGTATGATTTATTATAATTGTTTTACAAAATAAATAAATAAAATTACAATAAATCGTAAAAGTATTTTAAAATTACTAAAACTTTTAAATTATCTCCCCATAATGTAGTGAATATAAAAATTTAAAGTAAATTGAATATCGTTTGCTATTTTTTTAAAATACCCCTCATTTTTTAAATAGAAACTTAACAGAATTGTTAACGAAAGGTCAAGACCGATAACGGAATCATAATACATGGTTTGATTTTCCGATTGTCTTAGTACAGGGGGCTACTTAAAATTACGGGTATAGTACATGGTTAAAATCGATAATTAATAACATTGACATGATCTGACTGCATAATGGGGCGGGTTGGAAGGCCCGAAACCTGAATTCTTAATGGGCCCGATTAGAGGAACAAACATGAAGCCTCTGCTTTTTTAATGTAGCTCGGCCCATACGTTTTTAGGGTTCTTTCTTTTTAGTGGCATGGCGTATATCATCTTCTCCGTCGAAGCAATTTTGGTTCTCTTTCTCTCTCCTTTGCGCTCTCCCTCTCTTGCACTTGCAGTCGCGGAGCTTCTTCCAACCGATCACCATGGGGTTCGTCTTCTTGACCTATTATGTTCTGTTTAGTTTTTGGTTGGGCTGATTTTATGTTTCTTTTTACGAGGGAATGATTTCCTTCTTATTGTATGTCACATCTGGTTTTAATGGGTTGTTTGAGTATTAATTTGGAAATTTTGTTGCGTATCTTTGATTAGATTATGGGTAGCAATATGCGGGTGTATATTTGTATTGGTTGAATATTGAATTGGCTTTTTGGCTGAGAAGAGTAATCAACTAAAGCATGAGATGTACTTACTTATTCAACGGTAATATACTCTATTGTCTTGCTGTAAATAAGCAGCGGATAACCAGAGTAACTATGGTTTATAGCAGGAAAGGCGAAGTGCTTGATGAACTAATGGTTGTAGTATTAATAGCTCACCGTAAAGCCCAATTCAAATCTTTTCTTCATCTCTTTGCCCTTAATAATTTGTAAAGCAAGCTCGTAATATTGTTTTGTTGTTCTATAATGCTCACTATGTATGTATATTTCGAATAGGTAACTGCTTACTAAATATATCATAGAAGAAAATGTTGTTTGTCAAATAGTTGAGAATCGAGTTAGTTTGTTATATAATGGTGGAAAATTGAAGAAATTAAAAGTGTTTACATGTTTTCTTCTAGTTAGATAAGCATCTGAGGAAGGGACGACGTCTATTCCTGTGATATCTTACTAGTGTGTCTAGAACTAATAAGAAAGACTAGTCTTTGATGCGTTATTCATAAAGACTTGAAACCTTTTCCTCATCAATTAAATTCGGTAAATTAAAGTAGTGATTTTTTGCAGGAAAACACGTGGAATGGGAGCTGGTCGAAAGCTAAAGTCCCACCGCAGAAGACAAAGGTGGGCTGATAAATCATACAAAAAATCACATCTTGGCAATGAATGGAAGAAACCATTTGCTGGATCATCTCATGCCAAAGGCATAGTTCTCGAAAAAATGTAGGCAATGTTTCCTTATCTGCAGTGAGGCTGTTCTTACACTACCTATTAGTACTAAAATTGGTTCTGTGCTGAAATATGCAGTGGTATTGAAGCTAAGCAGCCAAACTCTGCTATTAGAAAATGCGCTCGTGTGCAGCTAATCAAGAACGGGAAGAAGATTGCAGCCTTTGTTCCAAACGATGGTTGCTTGAACTATATTGAAGAGAATGTAAAATTTCCAAGCTGGCCAAACCTTTTGAGAATAGTTTTAATTTGTCTCGGATTTCTTAAAAAAAGAAATTATCCTTTTTGCGCAGGACGAGGTGCTGATTGCGGGATTTGGTCGTAAAGGACACGCCGTTGGTGATATTCCTGGAGTCAGATTCAAGGTGGTGAAGGTGTCGGGGGTTTCTCTGTTGGCTCTCTTTAAGGAGAAGAAGGAGAAGCCAAGGTCTTGAGCTTATTTTTGATTTTTTTTTTTGCCAGTTTAAAGTATTTTATCCTTGAATCTCCCTTGCTTCAGTCAGATCCTTGTTGCCTATGCGTTCTAATTTGCAGTAACTCGATTTCTAGCTTTCTATCCTTCGTTGCTTTATTTTGTTGAATTGAAAGTTTACGGCCAATTCTAGTGCTCAGTCATGAACAAGTGAAGTGAAAATGAGCATTATCTTACTCCACTGTAAATCTATAGATGTTTGGTTGTGAAAATTTGAAACTTTTTGATTGGGAACAGATTTATTGGCTAATATGGCTCTCGTACTAGTTAACCACCGAGGGGGGTGTCTACAATAAGATGCGATCAAAAGGTGCTCATAAATATTTGGGAAAAGTTGAAAAAAATCCCTTAAACTGCAAAGTAGTAACAAGTTGAACATTAAATTATTTCTGTATATAAATCAACCCTTTGATTATCTTTTAACTAAGTGTCAGGTTGCTCTCGAGAACTATTTTGACTCGTCCATTTTCGGGTGTCCAGTTAAACTCGCAAACATCTGTTCGGGCGAACCCTAAATTGATTTCCAGCTACGTCTCCTCCGTTGAAAAAATTGGTTCCACGGACACGCCTGGAACTCATTTTAAACAAAAAGTAGATGGGAAAAATTGGTTTTTTTGTGGAAATTTGTTAACGAAAATAATTTAAGTTTGCTATTAATCTAAGGAGATTAAGAGTATTTTTTGAAAATTTTCCTAATAATTTTAAGCAAGTAACAATTAATTATTTATTATTTTTACAAATAATAATTTTGAACATTTTCTATTTTGGGTGTAAATCATAATTTCAATCTTCTTTTATGTTTATTTTCAGTGAATTTTCAATGTCAATGGACGAATATCAGTGTTTTTTTAAGTCTAATAGATACGGACAATTTAAGTAAACCTTAATTTGTAAAATAAAGTAGACAAAAGAACAAGCTTGTTTTCTCAAGCTCATGCTGCTAGCCGCCTGCTACTGTTAGGTCAAAAACCATGACTTTGAAACGCAACCCAAGAACGATGATCCCGTCCCCGACGATCAATAATTTCCCAATTATCTAGTGAGAGAAAACGTACGCATGGGCTTTGTACATTTTTTTATTTATTTTTAAGCTGACTTTCTCTGGCATCCTCGACTCACGCTCAATCTTTTGTGCTGGATTTGTTATCTCTTGTCGACACAACATCTATTCCCATCTCCAACTTATTGGTTTTATATTACGACATTCCACCAACAAGACATATATTACTGATTCGCAATGATGACAGAATCTATCAAATCCGCAGCTATCTCACTAACTCACTGTGTTCAGACGGAAGAAACTATGAACTGTTTCTCCATTATCTGAATCATATTCTTGGTGATTTTTTGGTCGGTTGACGTGTTTGATTAAGAGTTGATTGTGGAAATGGTTTAGAAGGAGAATTTCATTAGTATATCACCACCCAAAAAAAATAAACCGGAAAACAAAGAAATACGATCAACTTAAACACTGGAGATGAAATTGCTGTCTGTGATTTCATGTTCTTCGTCTACATGAGAGGGGTGTGGAGAAGCCCGTGGTGCCATGATGAAGCTATTGCATTGCCATTCCAGCTTTCTCTTGTGAGATGGAAGTCGTCCACGTTCCCTTCTCCAGTCGTCTGCCATGGAAACCCCCACAAGACCTTATTTTCTCCATTAATGAGTTCTTGCTTTGTCGTTTTCTCTGTAACTGTTTTTGCTGATGAATTGTTCATTAATTCTTCAATGGGCAAGCCCGTTTCTTCGTTGCTCCTGACAAATATCCGACCGCCATTTTCGATCTGCTGATTTCCGCTGTAGCTATTCCCATTGTCGAACCAATGGTACAGGTTTTGAAACGAAGTAACTCCATGACAGCCCGTCGAAGAAATATCGGAGAATCCATGGTTTCCGGCAACAGGATCACAATGGGTAGCCGAGGAGTTTCCCAAAAAAGTGAAATCATGTTCATCGAAGCTCTGCCCAGAAAAGTTTTTCTGGAGCCTAGCAAATGCGAGGTCGAGGTCATTAGAATCGTAGGACATGGAAGAAAATCCAGAGAGAGAAAGTGGTTGATCCTGAGGCCGGAATTTTGAGGAGAAGGAAGAAGAAGACGATGATCTTTTGTTCTTCCTGCAACCTCCGCCAACCGGAACGTTTCTTAGAGTTCCTCCCTTTGTCCAGTATCTCCGACAAGATTTGCAGAAATACCTTGGTTGAGATAAACTGTAGTTGTTGTAGTAGCAGAATTTGGTGTTTGTAGATTCGCATCTTGGACATTTTAAAGCCTGTTCTGGCTGTGGCCGAGGTTTTCTTTCTTGTTGTCCGTTTGAGCTCACCAGCATGTTTTCTAGAGAGTGGGATTGAATTTCCTGAAAAACAAACAGAGATTAAAGAAATTCAGATCAGGGAGAGTTAAAAAAGTAGAGATGAATTCGATCAAAAAACTAAGAGAGAAAGGGTTGAAGAAGATGATGAACAATACAAAATGTTTTCCTTTTTTTTTTGCAGCCTACCTGGTCATGTAGAGCTGAATGATCCATATCATTCAATCAAAGCCCTCGTCAATTTGAAAAAACTTGGCTGTGTTGTGAGTGAAAGATAGAAAAATGGAGAGAGAGAGAGAGAGAGCTAGAGAAGAGAGAAAAGACGAGAAAGGAGTAAAGACCACTACAGAGTGAGGCAAAGTGGGGAAAGAGAAGCTCTCTTCTTGATGCATATATAGCCCTCTAGAGAGAGAAAGAGAGGAGAGATAATTTCGTAGGGTAAATCGTAAATGCTTTTCTCTTCTGGCAAGCGAAAATCAGCCATCTTCTCGTACGAAGAACCCACCATTGTTGTTCTCTCACTCTCTCTCTCTTCTGCAACGGTTTCATATGAAGCCAAAATCAAATTCCACACCCACTTCAGTTTTGTCGTTTTATGGGTCCCTCCCTTTGTCGCGTGGATGGAACTATTTGTGGGGCCCTACACCCTGGTCCCACTCTTCCACGTCCACGTCACCTTCCACTCAAATCATCAAAAGCCTAGGGCGTGACTTACCATTAATTTTCTTATTTTGAATTTTAAATTTTTATTAAATAATATTTAATTTCTCTCCAAAACGTAATTTTCTTAACATAATTAAAAATTATTACATAATTAAGTTGATCGATTGAATAGGCTTTTGGTTAATGAAAGGATATGATGACGTGGACACCAGATCTTATGTTATTTATTTTTATTTTTTAATTATTATATTTTGATGTGATATTCATTAAATATTTATTTTAATTATTAATAATTTAATGAATGTCACTTGATTTATCATTAATTAATAAAAAAATATTTCAAATTTCATTACGTCGTCGTTTTAGTTTGCAATATCTGTCAAATTGATACTCTGGTAGAAAGTGCATATCAAGTATCACTAATACCAATCAACCTCAACTGATGCTAAAAAGTAAGATTAATTAAATGAAAGTGCGTAAATCCATCATAATAGAAGAGAACAAATCATTTCTCATCAGACGGAAATGATTTCGCCACGTAATCAAATCATACGAGCTAGATTCTCGGAGATGGGGTGGTGGGGACAACCGACAAAAATTCTCAGATGATCATGAGTCGTCCGATGCAAATGATAAATAAGGATGGCAATCATTGATCCCACTTCCTCCTCAGCGTCTTTGGATCCTTCATCCTATAAATAAATAATAAATAATTAAATTATTTTCTCGAATTTTACAAAACAGGCAGTCCAGTGCTGACAGAATCACAGTTTGGTGGACCAGCTGGGTCTTCATAGGTTTAACAAGTGCTTCGTTTACTGGATAGTACTGGATGGATTTAATAATTTACCGATTGGAGTTACAGTGACAGCGTCGATAAATTGTGGGTTTTTCAAAAAACATAATGATTATGTTTGTTGATTTAATAATATAAAGTTTAGATTGGTTGACTGGTCAAACCGGGGGACGAAAAAAAAGTGAAAGTAGAATGGGGAAGTGTGTCTTGCCTCAGACAAGTGTACGGCTTGGGATGGATAATGGCATCTTCTTCTAATAAAGGAATCTCGATCTCTTGTTCAAACTGCATGCGCTTTTGCTATCGTCCCTGTATAGGCATGCATAAATGTTCTTATTCCGTGTTCATACTTTGTGTGAATCTCGATCTGCTTCTAAAAATCAAACGAATACGTTGTGTGAAACCGAATTTACGTGAAAAAATTCTTTGACAGATAAACAAATCTACTATGAATGTCGAAATATAGCCGTAAGTTTTGTGATTCTATTTTAACATGAATTTATAGATAAAATAAAACCCTAACGAGATTCTCAACGTGAGTGTAACATGTCTGACCTCTTTAGCATTCAAATTACACCGAAATCTAATAATTTCTAATCATCGAGTTTGATCGGCTTCAATTATTATAGTCATTTCGAAGGACTGGACCCATAAGTAGGATAGCACAGGCGACCATAAAGGGCCAAAGAAAACAAACCTTATACTTGTCATTTATAGATGTGTGTTTTCTTGTTGAATTTCGGATGGTTTATAGTGT
This sequence comes from Begonia masoniana, assembly GCA_022432975.1. Lineage (NCBI taxonomy): Eukaryota > Viridiplantae > Streptophyta > Magnoliopsida > Cucurbitales > Begoniaceae > Begonia > Begonia masoniana. Next base: position 1,396,546 of record CM039512.1, on the reverse strand, counting down.
TTGTAGGTCTGGTTTGGATTTTATTTGACTAAATTTTACAAATTTGATGTCTTAAAATGTAAGGGTAGAGGAAGAGAGGAGAAGGTCCGGGTCCTACCTGGGGCAGAGGAGCAGTGAAAGGTTCAGTTGTTCACCTCTGAGCCCTACAACTCTCAATTCATACGCTGCTTGTTCTGGCTTCCACCAACTGTCATTGTTATGCACCAGACCAGTTTATGCTTTGCTTCTTCCTCAAGTTTTCTCCAAAATCTCATTTACTTCTTATTCTCACCTATTGTGGGCCCATGCATTAACTATTAAAACTAGCCCAGAATATGAACAATAATCAATCACCGACGTGTCAGAACGTAAGATTAGACCATATAATTAGAGGGTAAATTAATATTATTGGATTGAAATTGTTAAAGTTCAGCTTATAACAGGAGAATTGCACAATCCTACCTTATTGGACAGATGTGAATAGATCATAAGTAAAATTTTCATTTCAATGCAGTGCGACAAGTTTTCGGGAAAAACTCGAAAACAAAATCATTAAAATTTTGAAGTAAAACCGACAATATTGTACAGATGTGAGTAAGACTATGCGTCAATCCGGAAATTAAGGCTTGGTTGTGAGTAAAATAGCAATTAGCATGAGTGCAAATGCACGTGGAATTGTGGATGTGGAAGTATTTTAAATTTGTAAAACATCTTTCTTTCTCGCCTCAAGAAGATTGGATTCGGTCTAGCTGGATGTCGGTTTGGGGCAGGAGTCCTTTTAAGATGTTATTCCTTGGGCTTGGGCCGGAGGTATATTTTAACATAGTGAAGCCAACACGTAGTCTCCACTTAGTTCTGAATAGTGAATATTGGATAACGACGAGAATAGCTCCCTCCTCGACTGCACCGGCCACGGCCTTATCTACCTTCCTAATAAATCAGGCGACGAAACGAATTTTAATCTCTCTCCGCTTCTCTCCCTCTAGGTGGCCGGATTATTCAATCCAATGGCGGTTTCCATGTCTGGAACTGGAACCTCAACGACCCCTTCGTCTCGCCGTATAACAATCGGATCATTATCTTCCGATCACAGGACAAAATCAATTGGAAAAGCTTGTTTACCCGGTTTGAAATGGCGCCGTAGAGCCACTCTGTTTTTAGCTGTTCGCGACGAGGATAGAAATAGTGATCTACCCATTGAAACGCGAAGTGCCGTGGAGGGCTTTTCTCGAGACATTGTATCCAAAGATTTGAGCACCCTTCCAAGTACGATCCCCAAAGCTGTAGTACTTTTCCTTCGCAATTGAATTGCTTGTTGCTCTATTTAATCTTCTTAATTACTGATTTGAGAATTTGGTCCGTGTTTTTAGGACCTTTGACAACTCAATTCTCAAATTCTGTGGCGGATGGGTCCCGCCTTCGTGTTGCTTATCAGGTTGCTGTCGTCTTTCCTGTCTTTAGAAATTGATTGCACGTCGTAAGTTTCATATATTACCTGCATTGACATTGTATTTTCTTACAAAATCGATGTATTGTTAGGGTGTTCGCGGCGCATACAGTGAGTCGGCTGCTGAGAAGGCGTACCCGAATTGTGAGGCGGTTCCCTGCGAACAGTTCGATACAGCGTTTGACGTAAGAAGAATTGCACCCTCGCTTTTCTGCTCTTTAGTTTGGAAAAGCATGATGCCATCTTATTGCAACTATCAATAATAAATACTGGGAATGAGTCTTTGTATATTATTACGGTTGAATGAAAACTAATGATTAGTGGGTCAAGAAGCATTGTCATTTCTTATGGAGTTTAATTTAAATGGTATTTTCCTTTTTCTTCTTGGTAACCATTTGAGTGTCAAATGTTTAGTTGTTTTCGTTGGCAAAGGCTTACCTTTGGAAATCAATGAAAATTCCGCTTGAGAGCCTAGTTTAAAGTAGCTAGTCATTTTTGACTTGTTGATTTTGTAGAAACAAAAATTCGTTAGTGTAAACTACGGAATGACGATGAGAGTCATTTTCTCTTTCTACCACAGGCGGTTGAACGTTGGATTGTGGACAGAGCAGTTTTACCAATTGAAAATTCTCTAGGAGGAAGCATTCATAGGAACTATGACCTTTTACTCCGGCATAGCTTGCACATAGTAGGAGAAGTAAACCTGGAGGTTAGGCATTGCTTGATGGCCAATCATGGTGTTGAGATTGATGACCTAACCCGAGTTCTTAGTCATCCTCAGGTATTAATAAAGCATCATTGGACTTTAATTTCCTTTTTTTCTTATATTACTTTAATTTCATTTCACTTCAGGCTCTTGCTCAGTGTGAGATTAGTTTAACAAGGTTGGGATTGGTTAGAGAAGCAGTGGATGATACCGCAGGTGCGGCAAAGGTAGGCTCAATTTGGTAGTTAGGCTGAAAATTTATAACTTTCCGTTTTCTGTTTAAGTACGTCTCATTCATTCATGGGATCACTATTAACGATGGAAGAATACTAACCTCCTTCGAGGAGCACCATTTTGAAGTTGCAACTTTTTCTTCATAAGAGAGCTGCAATTTCATTGGGATACTTGAATGCTAGCCAAATTTTATGAACTAACTCGGGAACTTTTGCAGTTGTCACAAATCTTCTTTAGCAGATGACATTGAAATGATTTGCTTTTCTTCAAAGTCTTATTGCTTTTATGCTGAATTGTTCATTTGATTTTATTGTGTCATGTAGCATGTTGCTTTTCACAAGCTAAAAGATGCAGGAGCAGTTGCCAGTTCGACTGCTGCAGCTATCTATGGCTTGAATATTCTTGCTCGAGATATTCAGGTTCTCAGGTCACCCGTGTTGATATGTTTTTACCTGACCTTGTCTACGCTGTTTTGCTCTCAAATTTTCTTTCTTCTAGCAGGATGATTGCGACAATGTCACTAGATTCCTTATGCTAGCAAGAGAACCCATAATTCCTGGCACTGATAGACCATTCAAGGTGAGCCCACTTTGAAAAAAAAAGCACGAGTAGTGAAAGTTACCAAGTAACTCCTATATGTTTTTTAATGTGGTTTTAGTAAGGAGATTCATGTCTTCTCATCATCTATGAATATATTGATCGATATCAAATGTTTATTATTGAAATTCCATGGTCATTGTTTCAGACGAGCATTGTTTTTTCGCTCGAGGAAGGTCCTGGAGTACTTTTTAAGGCACTAGCTGTGTTTGCTCTACGTCAGATCAATCTTACAAAGGTAGTATTTTCATTTCTGTTACTTCACTTGATAAATCTTTTCAACTATATATTTCAATATTACAGTTGTAGTATTTTCCATCGTTTACTTTGCTAAATAAATCTTTTCAACTATATATTTCAATAATACAAATATGGTATTTTCTGTCATTTAGTTCACTAGATAAATCTTTTCAACTATTATTCTCAAGTATAATTCAAGTTTTGTTCATATGTTAAACGACTTTTTTTTTCTGTCACTAGATTGAAAGTCGTCCTTTGCGAAATCAACGATTGTGCACATCTGATGAGAACAATGACTCCACAAAGTAAATTTGTTGTTTATCTCTGCTAATCATTCATCATATAAGATTCGCTTTTCTCCACAGCTAGAACTAGCTTCCAGGGTTATCATATATAGATAAATTATTGTGAAATTTTTTTATCTTCATTGTCCTTACATTACAGATACTTTGATTATCTTTTCTACGTGGATTTTGAAGCATCAATGGCTGATCAAAATGCACAAAATGCTCTACGGCATCTGAAAGTATGTTTCTTCATATTTGGTCAGCCTTTAAAACGAATTCATCTTACATAAGCTACAATGATGTAATTGCCTTTGCAGGAGTTTGCTACACTCTCGAGAGTGCTTGGAAGTTATCCAGTTGACACTAGTATGATACGAAATGGCGTTCAGTTTTTCAAACATGGTAATAACTTTTCATTTACAAGCATATTACCTATGTTGCTGATTGTGATAAGAGTTCTTTAAGTGTTGAGTGTGCATTATTTGCTTGTGCTACTTTCGTATATTTTGATACAGTTAATCTTGTTTGAGCATGTTCTAAGTGGCTGCAAGGTTACGACTTGACATTTTCAACTCGTTGAAAACCTTTCTCTTTATTGTTTATGCTGTTCAGCATGAGACGAGATCAACCAATGAATATGTGGTCTCTTTTGTCTATGATGATTTTGGAAGTTTTACATGAAAAAATAGCTCTGGGTACTGTTGTCTGGAGATGTTGAAAACCAACTTAGTAATATTTCTCATCAGAAACTTTGGTAATTTCAATAGTACTCAACTACACTTGAACTAGTTAATTCTAAAATTATAAGTCAACTAAAGTAAATATCGTTTTATTACTAATCGACTCTATCGATTCGCTAGATTTAAAATTGTCATTCTAACTTTACTCTAACTTCATTAAATCATAGTCAGGGAAGGAACAATTGTCACCCAACAATTGGCTTGATCTTTGGCTTGGTGCTTGATAAGAGACTAGATTAATTCATAAAGATTCCTCTAGAGATACTGAACTTATTCTTGATTAACTACACAAAACAAACTACAACTACACTGCTACTCTTCCAACACTTTTTCTCTACAAATCTCATAATACTCTCCCCAACTACAATGAGTGATGAGTCTTTATATAACAGACTCAGCTTACAACCATTTACAACTTAACAATTAAATAACCACCACCTTACAACAAATGTAAATGGTAATAGTGACCTATCAGCCCTCCGATTCTCTGGGGTTGGTGAAAACATAATGATCATGTTGTAAGAATGTTTTAGGATGGTTCAACTCAATTTCATGCAAATCCCAGAGTTATTTGTGATGTCTAGCCAAAAATTGTCTATTAGTTCAATTATAAAAATGGTCAGAAAGTTTGATATTTATTTGTTCTTTTTATCTGCCTCTCACACTTTTTTGTGCAGGACTTTCTTGAGGAATTAATTGGTGAAGCACTTACTCAAGCTCCCTGACCTTTACACCCTGCAAAGCTGCTTGATATCCTTCTTCCCTGTAAATTCTATCAAATTTCAACACGTCTTAGTTCTAGCTTATTTGTTTCTTCTTCTTTTGGGTCTTGTTTGGCCCTTCGGTTTCTTGTGCTATCGATTATTTTGTTTTTATTGGTTAATAAAATAATCAAATATTAAAAATTATTTGTTATCACGCCCGTTTAGGTGACTACTTACTTTGATACTGTGTGTTGTGGACTTTCTTAATTTCATTAATTATTTAATAGCTTCACTTGTATTTAATATTAAATAATTTAAATGTCAGTCCCATTATTTAATAATACCCACTTACCCCCCCACCCACACAGGCCACAAGGAAAGAAGTGCGTCGACAGGTCGACAAAGCACTTTCGCTATCAATTAGAGTAACGAAGAACTATCAAATAAAATACGGAAACAATTATTTAAATAAACTTTAAAATAATTGACTAGTTTCTTAAATCTTTCTAAATTGGGTATTTTATAGATTTAAGAATTCGGATTTTTATTTTTGAAGAAGAAAGAAGTGAATAATATATAATAATAATAATAATAATAATAATAATAATAATAATAATAATAATAATAATAATAATAATAATAATAATAATAATAATAATAATAATAATAATAATAATAATAATAATAATAATAATAATAATAATAATAATAATAATAATAATAATAATAATAATAATAATAATAATAATAATAATAATAATAATAATAATAATAATAATAATAATAATAATAATAATAATAATAATAATAATAATAATAATAATAATAATAATAATAATAATAATAATAATAATAATAATAATAATAATAATAATAATAATAATAATAATAATAATAATAATAATAATAATAATAATAATAATAATAATAATAATAATAATAATAATAATAATAATAATAATAATAATAATAATAATAATAATAATAATAATAATAATAATAATAATAATAATAATAATAATAATAATAATAATAATAATAATAATAATAATAATAATAATAATAATAATAATAATAATAATAATAATAATAATAAAAAAAAAAAAATGAAAAAGTGAAAAAATGTTATTTTTGATGGAAAATATGACGGTAGGGGCCATATTGCCCATTATCAATACATTAAGGTTGTTATTGCCTATTATTCAAGTTTACAGTGTAAATTGTCAATTTCACGTAGTTGTAGGGGCCAAATTGCACTTTATCCTTAATAAATATAAAATTAATTAAAATAATTGAAGAATAAAAAGGTTCGAGTCTAACTAGAAATGGTCACGGAGCTTAATCTTAGTGTGACAAAAAAAGAACGGGAGAAAAGAAAACTCTGAAATGGAGCCCAATTTAGCGGTTCCAATGGCAGTTGCCGAGGGAAAACAGAAACGAAGACTCGGATTAACGCTCCATACATGATACACTCTTTCCCACCTCCCCTTCAGAGGTACAGAAGGAGGGAGATTGTTTCAGATCTAACGCTTTAATCCCATTGCGAGACCGTTTTCTGCTTGGTTGCCGAGCAAATATGGATGACTTGATCAACAGATTACCTTCAATGGATCTGATGCGTTCGGAGAAGATGACCTTAGTCCAGCTTATTATCCCCGTCGAGTCTGCGTTCCGTGCTATCTCTTACATAGGCGAACTCGGTCTCCTTCAATTCAGAGATGTGAGTTTTCATTCTGATCCGATCCTTTTTTTTATTTTTTTCATTTTATTTCTTCTTTTCTTCAATGAGAAAGATTGTAAGAAAGGAAACGAATTAGCTTGGGGTCATGTTGATTTTCTGATTTTCTCGATCATGGAGAATTGGAATTACTCGTTAGTTTCATCTCTTAGCGTGATTGCGTTTTTTGTCGAAACGTCTCTATGAGGTTGTGATTTCATATCTGTCATGAACATTGATTTTTGTTGATACTACTTTCTTTCTTCCTTTGTTTTTTTTTTTTTTTTTGAGAAACCGCTGACTTTTAGCTTTATTGTGTGCGATGAATACGTGTTGTCAAAAACTAATCTGCTTTACTTTTACAGTTTCATCTCTTACCTCTGATTGTGGGTCAGAAATATTCAACATTTTGTTATTGGTTTATGGCAGTTAAATACAGATAAAAGTCCTTTCCAACGAACATTTGTGAACCAGGTACAACTCTTCACAATTATCTGTTTTTATCAACTGAATACTAATTTTGATCTATTCAGCAATAGTTTTCTTTGGCAACTGCTAGAAGAATAGGTTTTGAGTTACTTGACTTGGTTGGGTAGGAATCTCAAATGATAGCATGCATGATTGTTGTATCGGTTTTAGTTCCAAGTGAATTGGTTCTCACACTTCTTGTCGATTTGACTTTTACCATTCCTTACTTGGTTACAATCAACTGAAAAATATACAATGACGAGAGAAGTGTTTTCATTTTAAAGTTTTCTTAGTTTTCTGTTGAAGATTTTGCCCAACAAATCTTAAGTTCTTTTTTCAGTTCAGGATGTTGATTCAGTAATAAATTCCTTCTTGTATTAGTTGTTTTATCCGATGAGAGACTTTCACAGGTAAAGCGATGTGCAGAAATGTCAAGAAAACTACGGGTTTTTAAAGATCAAATCTCTAAAGCTGGTCTAACATCCTCCCTCCGTCCTGTGGTTGAACAAGATATCGAGCTAGAGGATTTAGAGGTCAGTCTCTGCATTACTCAGCTCTTTTGGTACACAAGATAATTAATTGCAACAACACAGCACTACGTCATTTAGAAGTAGCTCGCCTATTGCTGTATCCTGTCAGACTTTTTTATTCTGGAATTTAATGATCATGTGACTTTATGCTTTCATAAAATTCTAGGTTCAACTAGCTGAGCATGAACATGAGCTGACAGAAATGAACTTGAACAGTGAAAAGCTTCGTCAATCATATAATGAACTTCTTGAGTTCAAGATGGTATTGCAGAAGGTAATATTCTTATCCTCTTTATGAAACCAAATCCTTTCATCCTCTATCCTAACTCTCTCATCCTCAAATTTTGGAATTTAAATGGTATCATCGATTAGTGTGGCCTTAATCTCATTCTAGGGTGTTAATAGACATTTAGATTTTGATGTTCAGTGACCAGTGTCGTGTGTTTTGTCTCTACTTTTTCAAACGTATTTTCTATGGCATTGTCAGGCAGTGGGCTTTCTTGTGTCTGCTAATCATCCAGTTTCAGAGGAAAGGGAATTAGACGAAAATGTTTTTTTGAATGATGAATATGTTGAAACAGCATCACTGCTTGAGCAGGTAATTCTTTTAACCTTAGCTGATTCATCTTTTCCCTTTATCTGTTAGTTTCTTAAACATTATTTTGCAGGAGATGAGACCAGGACCATCAAACCAATCTGGTTTAAGATTTATCAGCGGGATTGTTTGTAAATCTAAAATTCTTAGATTTGAAAGGATGTTGTTTCGTGCCACAAGAGGAAATATGCTCTTTAATCAGGCGTTAGCTGATGATCAGATTGTGGATCCAGTATCCTCAGAAATGGTTTTTCTTAATCTTCATCTCCTATCCTATATACAGTTTTTTTTTCCTATTTTGTTACAATTTAATACCATAGATATATGAATCTTTGTAGTGTCTCTTTCTTTTTATATTCAACTGATTTAATTTGTCGGTTAGGAAAAGTATTTTCAGTACCTTTTCCCTTTTTAGGAAAAATACGTGTTCTTAGATTAAAAGAAGAAGAATAGCAAGTTTTGTGTTTGATTTCTATAAACAGTTCTTTATGAAGATTACCAATTTTTATACAAAAGCAATTTTAATCCAAATGAACTTATGATTTCAAGAGAGAGTAAAAATCATATTTGTACTTTTAGTTCTGCAAAAAAAAAAGGAATTAACTTTACTTTATATTTTTTCTGAATTATCCTATCATTTAAATAGTAGTTGTAAAGTGGAAACTTTTAGGTCCTAAATATTGACTGGTCATCATCTTGGCGGAGTTTTCAGGTTGAGAAATCAGTATTTGTAGTTTTTTTCTCTGGGGAGCAGGCCAGGACAAAGATTCTGAAAATTTGTGAGGCTTTTGGAGCAAATTGCTATCCTGTTCCTGAAGATATAACTAAACAGAGGCAAATAACTAGAGAAGTGAGTTTTTTTAAGGTTGTTTATTTAATTTATCGTGGCTGAGCAAAAGACAGAAATAAAACCTTTTTTCCTTCATGATTATTTTATTTAAGTACATATTTTTCCTTCTCTTTCTTTTACCCGACCTGGTATGCAAGCTTTAGTTCTGAATCTTGAACTTTAGGCTCAATATGTATTTTCTTCCCCAAAACTCCTTTATGCTGTGTGCCTACAGATTTCTTTATTGAATTATGAGGAATAGTCTAATATTACTGTATGTGTGCAGGTTTCATCACGCCTCACTGAACTGGAAGCTACTTTGGATGCGGGGATTAACCACCGAAATAAAGCCCTTATATCTATAGGATTCCACTTAACAAAATGGATGAATATGGTAATTTAGAAACTTGTTCTCTCACTTCCCTATACTTTTCCTTGAAAGTTTGATTTGAACTAATAACTTTTAGCTAATATCTGATAATACATACCAAGTCATAGTGCAATTTAATATTGGCATATTATATATGATTAAGTCATGCTTCCTTTCTTTTTTGCAGGTAAGAAGGGAAAAGGCTGTATATGATACATTGAATATGTTAAACTTTGATGTAACCAAAAAATGTCTTGTTGGAGAAGGCTGGTGCCCAATATCTGCTAAAATTCAGGTCATTCATGTCATAGCCCTCGTTGTCTTTTTGTGCCAAGGGTCATGCATTGTAGTTTTGTTTCTTGCCTCTTTTTTTTTTGGTATAGGAGAACTTCTTTTCGGTTTACGTGTTATACATGCTTTATATTATTTGGTTTCTCTTTATGGTTGTATAACAGGTTCAGGAGGCCTTGCAGCGGGCAACATTTGATAGTAGTTCACAAGTGGGCATTATTTTTCACGAGATGGAGAGTGCAGAATTACCTCCGACACATTTTAAAACAAACAGTTTCACAAAAGCTTATCAGGAAATTGTTGATGCATATGGGTTGGTCTCATTACAACTTTTAAAGAATTTTAAATTAAGCATCTCATGTATTATTCATTTTCAAAAATCCATACAATACTCCCTTCCGCTATTTTTTGAATCATTTGGTTGATGATTATATCACAATAGTTAATAGTAAGTTTAACATTTCGAAGGCTGATGGTAGTCATGGTTGTCATGGTTGCAGCATATGCAATTTGTGGTTCTTTTTCCTTTGGCTAAAACATTACAGTAGTTTCTTACTCTCTATTAATCATATGAATTAGTTTTAAGAAAAAAGTCATGCATATGCTGCTTTCGACTGGCTCGATCATTACAGTAGCCTATTACTAACCATAGGAATTGGTTTTAAGAAAAAGTCATGCATATGTCCCTGTCAACGTATAATACATTTAGATTTTGTGGACCAACTTTTTCAATGACACAATATGTTTTTTTATCAGTTAAGAGAAATTTGTTTGGATTTTTTAAATGCTATAATATGTTAATCCTTTTAAAACAAACTGTGTATTCGTTCTAGATAATCAGTAATCATAAGTTTATCTCATGCTGCCATTTAGATTACCATAAGCTAATTATTTTGCAGCGTTGCAAGATATCAAGAAGCTAATCCTGCAGTTTACACTGTTATTACATTTCCTTTCCTCTTTGCGGTTATGTTTGGAGACTGGGGTCATGGAATATGCTTGTTACTAGGAGCTTTATTTCTTGTAGCTCGCGAAAGTAAGTTCAGCTCTCAGGTATGCTCTTTTATTGAAAAATAATGCTCAGTTATTCTGATGCTAGCATAGCTCCATGATGAGAAAATACAAGAGTTCGTAATTTACATATTTTATTTCTAGAAACTTGGAAGCTTTATGGAGATGTTATTTGGTGGACGCTATGTGCTACTTTTGATGTCACTGTTCTCAATTTATTGTGGGTTGATTTACAATGAATTCTTCTCGGTGCCATTTCATATATTCGGTGGGTCTGCATATAAGTGTCGAGATCCTACATGCAGGTATTTTAATTCATAGCTTCTGCCACTAGTTTTATGAATAGTAAAACAAGGTTTTTCTTCAAATGATTTCCAGCTTTTGGTTCAAAGCTTTCTTTTGTTCAATTAGATTTTATCTTCAAGCATCCTGTATGTTGAAAACATTCTTATTATCACTTCTTTTATCATTCCATCAGTGATGCACGCACAATGGGATTAATCAAATACCAAGATCCATATCCATTTGGCGTGGACCCATATTGGCGAGGAAGTCGTACAGAACTTCCATTTTTAAACTCTCTCAAAATGAAGATGTCTATTTTGCTTGGTGTTGCCCAGATGAACGTAGGAATAATCTTGAGTTACTTCAATGCACATTTTTTCGGCAGTTCACTCGACATAAGGTACGTTTCGTTCCATCTTCCTTAAGTTGTAAGATTTCTTTCCCTTGGCTCCTTTCCCCGTTCACTCCCCCTCCACTCACAAAATGGAGAATATTTAACAGCCAATTATTGTTTATTTAGTTATTTTACACGGAAAGAAAATGATAAATGTCAACCTGCATTGTCTTATAAACATTTTAGGTATCAGTTTGTGCCACAGATGATTTTTCTTAACAGCCTTTTTGGGTATCTTTCTCTTCTCATTATCATCAAGTGGTGTACTGGCTCTCAGGCAGACCTCTATCATGTGATGATTTACATGTTTCTAAGTCCCACTGATGAGCTTGGTGAGAATGAATTATTCTGGGGCCAGAGAACAGTTCAGGCATGTTACGAACTTTGTTTACAAAATAATATTTGTTTGCTATCTATGAGGATTGAAGTAATTATTTTGTTTTTCAGATTATATTGTTGCTTTTGGCTTTAGTTGCAGTGCCGTGGATGCTCTTTCCAAAACCTTTCATTTTGAAAAAGCTTTATTCAGAGGTATTGCTGACCCTGCATCTAACTCATTTTCCCCACTGAACTATTAGAAGATTGATCAAAATGACTAAAGAAATAAACTTGATTTTTTTTGCATTTTTGCAATGAATTCCTTCTGCATAAGCATGTTCAAATTGTATGTATAGAACTTGCTCTTAAAATGATAATTTTGCTTCCGAAGGGTTTACCTTCCTTTAGGAACTTGGTGGATTAAAACTGATGTTTACATTACTCTATCCTTCAGAGATTCCAAGGTCAGAGTTACAGGAGGCTTGTATCTTCGGAGATGGATCTTGAGGTGGAGCCTGATTCAGCGAGGCAAAATCACGAGGAGTTCAATTTTAGTGAGGTCTTTGTTCATCAGATGATACACTCCATAGAGTTTGTCTTGGGCGCAGTTTCAAACACAGCATCTTATCTTCGACTTTGGGCTTTAAGGTGCTAAGTTATCCTTCAAAGGTCTGAATCTTCTGTCCTTTTAATAACGTACCTAAACTTTGTTCCTGATTACAGCTTGGCCCACTCAGAGTTGTCTACTGTTTTCTATGAGAAAGTCCTCCTCCTTGCTTGGGGGTGAGTTTGATCCGTATTTTTCTTCTCTGACACGCACCATGCATATATTGATCTGCATCTTCCAAATGTTTTTGTAAATTCACAGTTTTTTTAATGTGAATAAATCTCTCATTTTCCCGAAGTTCTTTTGTTTTTGTGGAAATTGTTGCGGAGAAAATAAATGTTTATCTTCCTGGAGTGATAATTTTCAGACAAACATCTATTTATAAGAAATAACACAACAGTCTACTGGGTAGAAAATTATATTAGTTTAGTTTCTTCCATTAGTTGTCTGATCTTATAATTGTGGTCATAGGTATGACAATATTGTCATTCGATTGGTTGGGTTAGCAGTTTTTGCCTTTGCGACTGCGTTCATACTCCTTATGATGGAGACTCTCAGTGCTTTTCTTCATGCATTGCGTCTTCATTGGGTGGAATTTCAGAATAAGTTCTACCATGGTGATGGCTACAAGTTCAGACCATTCTCCTTCGCCTCCTTGGTTGAGGAAGATGATTAGACGACCCTTCATAACCCATTTTTTGTAGTTTTCAAAGGAAAAGTTAGAAACAGAAACAAGCTGAGACGATTCTCGACTAGAAGACTGTAAGAACTGACAGTGATAGGATCCTATTTTTGGCTGGCAGAGGTTGGAAATTGGTTTTGACATATTTACTTATTTGACATAGAAGTGTAAAAAATCGTGATGCTTATTCTTTGGATCCGCTTGTACAAAAGGGTTGTGCTCAATACTCATTTGAGCACCCCCTGAAAGAGATTTGTAATTTCTCCTTTTTTACACTTTTTCTTTCATTTCAAAATGAGGAAGAGGGATTTCTTGGTGGTTTGCGGGAGAAGCTGGCAGGCAGTTTACACCTAGCATTTTTCTTGTACTTCAGTTCATCAGGAGGCAAATTCCTCCTGCCTGAATTTTGGAGATGATTTGGTTTTTATTGCAGCTCCATTCTTGCAAGGATCTTTCGTCTTGAGATATCCACATTTTATTAGTTTAATGCTTTGAATCTTACGAAATACGCTGTTGTACTGTTTGAACCAAGTCTTGTGTCAGTTTGAGTGAATCTACTGTGCTTTGGGAGACGTTGGCTTCCATTTTTCAGACATTGTCATAGTTATCCTTGTGTACTAGGCGAATTTTACAATCCATGAATTGATGAAATTTTGAAAAGAATGTGGAAGCTTTCGATTATTACCTTTTTAAAAATGCTTATGATGATTCACATGCAGAAAATAGAAGATAGTTTCAGACGACGTATGATGGAAATGAAATAGTGAAAAACAAGGAGAAGTCAAAAAAAGAAAAAAGGAAGAGGGATCATAACTTGGATTATTGGACCGGAAATGGCACTGACAGCATCTTCTGTAGACTGTAGTTGTGGGTATCTCTGTAACCCATAATTCACAAACCAAAAACAAGCACATTATATTTATCATATCAAGCAAAATACAAAGCAACTGATGGATCATACACTCCACCTGCTCTCGAAAATATGAGCCCTGCAGAGGAACAATCCATTTTTATTACTCACACAGGTGACTAATTCAAAAACAACAGCAACTACAGAGCTCCACAGCAGCTTCTTATTCAGGTCACTTCACAGCAACCTCACACCGACGCGATCGATCATACCCTCCTGCTGCCCTCTAAATACGAGCCTTACTGAGGAACAATCCATCTATAAAACCTTCACACAGACAAGTGACAAATTCAAAAACAACAAGAGTTACAAAGCTCCACGATGGCTTCTTACCGATTACTTTACTTCGCAGTCATGAACAAGGTCAGTTCAGCGATTTGAGGAAGGTTGGAGGGAGCAACTTTGACAGTTCCACCAGAGGAATTGTCACTGCGGGGAAGGCTTGAAGAGGCAAAACATCTTGCGCAGCGACCGTATTCCTTTATTTTGGCCACAGCAACTCCTAGCATGTAGGTTGTGCTGTCGGAAAAGCTCTCAAAAATTTGAGCTTTGATGAGTCCTCTTCTAGGAGGAAGATGAGGCTTTCTAGTAAGATGGGTGGATGAAACTGTTCCCATAACTGAACAGAGTACAGCCTTGGAGAATGAAAAAGGAAAGGAAATATATGGGACTTGATCAATCAGTAGAATGGAAACTCAGAATGATGCAGTGGATATTCCCTGTTTAAGCAGAGAAGCACCAAAATCTGAGCAACAGAAGTAAGCGTCCATTCGAGGAAAGATGAACAAGTGCTTCGCAAAGACGAGAGAACCCTGTTATTTATATTTTATAAGTGTAATTAACCATTTGAAAACCCAAATTACAAGGTTAATTTAAAATATTCCCTGGACTAAAAATTTAACAAATAAAATTTTAAACTATCTAAAATATAACAAATTAGGCCTTGACAAGAGTTCGATCACTCCGTTATGTATTTATACCGAGAACGGGGTCCCCCTCCTAGGAACGACCCTCGTTTCCTGCCTTTCGCATTTTAGGAGATTCTCAGGAACGAGAGGACTCCATTCCAAAATGGCTCATTGTTTGCTGCCTCCTCATTTTAGAGGATGGTAGGGAACGAAGGGTCACATCCTGGATCAGGATCCGTTATCAAGGATAATATTTTAAGAACGATAGGTCGTTTCAGACGAGGTCCTCTCGTTATGCACCCTAATTTTTTTGGGGTGAGAATGAGAGGTCAGCACCTCAGATCGAAATCTCAGTTCTGTAGCATTGTTACAAAAAATCCTATGCAAGTGAACGTGTCGCAAAAGTAATAAAGTTCGTAAGTACGACTTGATCCCACAAGAACTAGTTTTACTAATTATCAAATAAAATTAATTCTAATTTATAAAGAATACATAACTTTGGTGATTTTGGATTTAATAAAACACAACAAAATATTTAAGTAAATTGCAGAAATTAAATGAGTTTGAGAATATAATGAGAAAACTCAAGGGTTTCCGATTTCACCTAAATTAATTATATTTAGTATTCCTAATTCAAATCATTATTTTCTATTTCTATGTGTTGATGGCAATTTCAAAAAAATATTTATCAATCTCTCTCGAGTAATGACAAACTTATTCAATTAACGAATTATTACCTCTCGGTTTCTAATCCTGAGAATTAATTGAATACGTGATAACTCTTAAATTAGAGTTATTTTATGGTATTTAATTGATAGAACTTGTATGATTTGAGTGAATGTAAGAAGGAAATTGATGTGATGAGGAGACCAATCACTAGGGCCATGGCCCAAGTTCTATCTAACAAGTTTGTTCATTTTGTAGGGAACCTTAATTTTGAAAAGGAGGTCCTACAAGGAGACAAAGAAAAACCCTTTCACATGCTAATTTGGGAGGAGGACAAGAAGGACCATCAAACCGATCCTTAAGATGGATGAAGAACAATCAAGAAGAAGGAGAACTATAAGTTAGCATTTATAATTTGCTTAGTTGCATTAAATGGAAGTGATTTTAATCAAATTACTTCATTTAATGTAACTAAACTACTTAAGTCTCAACTTTAGTTTATTTAATTTTAGCAAGAGTCAAGTTTAATTTAGTCTTTAATTTTCGTGATTAAGTTGCTATTTGAAAGGTCATTAAGTGAGTCAAAGTTGTATTAAATGTTTAGTGGTGAAATAAATCACTAAACATGTCTTTATTGTTTTCATTTATTTCGTTGGTCACTAAGTGAGTCAAAGTTGTATTAAATGTTTAGTGGTGAAATAAATCACTAAACATGTCTTTATTGTTTTCATTTATTTCGTTGGTCACTAAGTGAGTCAAAGTTGTATTAAATGTTTAGTGGTGAAATAAATCACTAAACATGTCTTTATTGCTTTCATTTATTTCGTTTTAGGTTCCTTGAACACTCCTTGTTCTTGGTTCGAATTAGAGTCTATATAAGGGTCTTAGATTGTATTATTCAGCATTGAATCATTATTATAAATCTCATTTTGTCTTTGACAATTTCTTCGAGTTTCATTACTCATATTCGGCCAAGCTTGTAAGGTGAGTATATCCGAACAAGTGTAACCAAACTTGCATCTCTATTTTGGGTTTTTGTTGAGAGTTGCATTTTATACCTTTACTTTCCACCTTTTTCGAAGGTATTCCCTAGTGAAAGAAAGGATCAACATCCCTTCATTAGTTGGAGGTTTCTTGTTGCAAAGATTCCATCAAATACAAGTGGTATTATCAACCACCGAAAACCAACTTGAAGCCATTACCATTTCCGTCCGATTCTTTTGTGAATCCATCATCATCTTTCCATTGTTTACATCACATCATTTGGTATCAGAGAACCAGGTTCAAACCTACATTATTTATCATGGAGACAAGGAGTGGGAAGACTTACAACCAAGATTCACAAGGTCAAACTTCCAAGCAATCACCACCACCATCACCTTCAACAAAGGAAGCCGGAGTTTCTTTCCAACAACAATTGAATGAAATGAAAGGTATGATTATTCAAATGCATCAAATGATTCTTAATAATTTAGAGAATCCTCCACAAGCACCAAGGGAGAGGGAAGGTCAAAGGTTAGAACAAGAAGATGAAGAGTTTACCGAAATGGAAGAGAATGATTATCATCCGAGGAGGAGAAACCATTATCAAGATGAAATGAGAAATATTAAAGTCTCCATTCCTAACTTCAAAGGAGCCACTAAAGGAGAGGAATTTTATGATTGGATGGAGAAAGTGGATCGGATATTTGAATGCTACAATTATTCGGAAAGATTGAAACTTCAATTGGTAGCCTTGGAATTTGAAGGTTATGCACATTTATGGTGGGAGAACTTAAAGGCACAAAGAAGGAGAGAAGGAGATGAACCTATTCAAACTTGGAATGAATTGAAGACATTAATGAGGAGGAGATTCGTGCCAAGTCACTACAAACAAGAATTATTTTTGCAATCCCAAGAGTTAAAACAAGGTAGTTCTTTGGTGGAAGATTATCTCACAAATTTTGAAACCCTTCGGATTAGATGTAGTGTGAATGAGCCCGAGGAGCAAGTAATAGCAAGGTTCATAAGAGGACTCAATAAAGAGATAGGAGATGTCGTAGAACTTCATGATATCGGCACTATGGAAGGAGTAATTCAACTTGCTACAAAGGTTGAAAGACAAAGGAAGAAAAAGGGTAAAGATATTTTCTCTCGGCCTACCTATCAAAAACCATCTTCAACTATATCTTCTCAACCTAAGGCATGGGAAAAGAACATTAATGCCAAGGAGATTTTCAATAAGGACAAGGATAATTCTAGTGTCCAAGTTCATCAAAAAACAAGAGAGATCAAATGTTACAAGTGCCTTGGACTCGGCCACTTTGCTTCTCAATGTCCAAATAAAAGAGTAATGACAATCAATGCCATCACTCAAGAAGTATGTAGTGAAGATGAAGTGGAAGGAATTTTGGAAGAAGACAATAAAGAAGAAGAAGAAGTTTGCTATGCTCAAGAAGGACCATTATTGATGGTCATAAGGAGGTCATTGATTTCTCAAATTCGAAGCAATGAAGAACAAAGAGAAAATATTTTTCAAAGTAGGTGCCTTATTAATGATAAGGTTTGTTCCATAATTATTGATGGAGGAAGTTGCACTAATGTTGCATCAAAGGAGCTCGTAGAGAAGCTAAAATTGGAGATTACACAACATCCCAAACCATACAAGTTGAAATGGTTAAATGATAATGAAGACATAAAGGTGAATCATCAAACGAAAGTTAAGTTCTCCATTGGTAGATACGAAGATCAAGTTCTATGTGATGTTGTTCCAATGAGTGCAAGCCATTTATTGCTAGGAAGACCATGGCAATATGATAGAAAGACGTTACATGATGGATATTCTAACACATATTCTTTTCGGCATGGAGGGAAATCAATCAAGTTATGTTCATTGGATCCTAATCAAGTGATCAAAGATGAAGAAAGAAAGAATGAGCATCTCGAGAAGACATCTTTATTACTCTCCAAGAATGAGCTACGTAAGTCTATACTTAAAGGTGGACCATTAATATTGCTATTATTCAAAGAAGAGATACATTCATCTTATCCCATATCTCAAGAGGTGCGATTATTATTAGAAGAATTCAAAGATATCTTTCCCGAGGAGATGCCACACGGTTTACCACCACTAAGGGGAATTGAACATCAAATTGATCTTCAACCAGGTTCGACTCTTCCAAATAAACCTGCTTATAGAATGAATCCCGAAGAAGCTAAGGAATTGCAAAAACAAGTACAAGAATTATTGGACAAAGGCTACATCCGAGAGAGTCTTAGTCCTTGTGCCGTACCTACTCTACTTGTGCCAAAAAAGGATGGATCAATGAGGATGTGCATTGATAGCCGAGCCATCAATCAAATTACCATAAAGTATAGGTTTCCAATACCTAGACTTGAAGATATGCTCGATGAGTTAAGTGGAGCTTCCTATTTTTCAAAAGTTGATTTAAAAAGTGGATACCATCAAATCCGAATGAAGGAGGGAGATGAATGGAAGACGGCTTTCAAAACAAAGTATGGATTATTTGAATGGTTAGTAATGCCTTTTGGTCTTACCAATGCTCCTAGTACATTTATGCGTCTAATGCATCATGTCCTTAAAGATTTCATGGGAAAATTTATTGTTGTTTACTTTGATGACATTCTTGTATATAGCTCGGATATCACTAACCATTTGCAGCATTTAAAACTTCTATTTGAGAGGCTAAGGGACGTTCAACTATATGGAAATATGAAGAAGTGTGCATTTATGGAAGATAAGATACATTTCTTAGGATTTATCATCTCCAAAACCGGTTTGGAAGTTGATGACACCAAGATCTTAGCTATTAAAGAATGGCCGATTCCTACCAACATTTCGGAAGTGAGAAGCTTCCATGGCCTAGCTTCATTCTATAGAAGATTCATACCTCACTTTAGCTCAATCATGGCACCAATAACCGATTCTACAAAGAAAGGAAAGGAGTTTAATTGGAGTCCTATTTGCCAAAAGAGTTTTGAAGAAATCAAGGAGAAGTTATGTCAAGCACCGATTTTAATACTTCCTAATTTCAATAAGATTTTTGAAATTGAGTGTGATGCTTCAGGACTTGGGATTGGGGCTGTGTTAATGCAAGAAGGTAAAGCAATTGCCTATCATAGTGAGAAGCTCAAAGGGGCCGCACTCAATTACTCTACTTATGACAAAGAATTCTTTGCCATTATAAGAACTTTGGTGGTATGGCAACATTATCTTCTACCAAGGGAATTTGTTATACATTCGGATCATCAAGCTCTCAAACATATCAAGGGTCAAAACAAGCTCAATAGACGGCATGGAAAATGGGTGGAGTTTCTTGAAAGATTTTCTTATATCATTAAGTACAAGAAAGGAGAACTCAATGTTGTGGCCGATGCATTGTCTAGAAGGAATGTTCTTTTGATCGAATTAAATACCAAATTCTTGGGATTTAATTGGATTAAAGAAGCATATGAAGAAGATAAGGACTTTGGGGAAGTATACAAATCATGTCTACAAGGAAAAGAATGTGGACATTTTCTTAAAGATGGGTATTTATTCAAAGGTGGAAAACTTTGTATTCCACAAAGTACTTTACGACATTCATTGATTATGGAAGCTCATAGTGGAGGCTTAGCTAATCATTTTGGAGAGAGGAAGACTCTTGAAGCATTAAAGGAGCATTTCTATTGGCCGAAAATGATGAAAGACATACATCGAATTGTGGAGAGGTGCATTGTTTGCAAGAAGGCCAAAAGTCACCTTTTACCTCAAGGGTTGTATTTACCATTGCCAACTCCTAGTCATCCATGGGCCGAATTAAGTATGGACTTTGTATTGGGACTTCCAAGGACAAAAAGGGGAAAAGAAGCAATTATGGTAGTAGTTGATCGATTTTCAAAAATGGCTCACTTCATCCCATGTACAAAAACCGACAATGCCATGCAAATTGCTGAATTATTCTTCAAAGAGATTGTTAGACTTCATGGAGTACCAAAAACCATAGTCTCGGATCGTGACACAAAATTCTTGAGTTCTTTTTGGAACACCTTGTGGAGAAGGCTAGGAACAAAGCTTTTATTTAGCACATCATTCCATCCACAAACCGATGGACAGACCGAGGTGGTTAACCGAACTTTGGGTTCTTTGTTAAGGTGCATCATTGGAGAAAGGTATGGAGATTGGGATATTCAACTTCCCTATGTGGAGTTTGCTTATAATAGAAGTATTCATAGTACCACTAATAAAAGTCCATTTGAGGTAGTGTATGGATTCAATCCATTAACTCCATTGGATTTAATTCCTTTACCAAGCAAAGACTATGTTAATACCGATGGAGAATCCAAGTCAAAGGAAGTTAAAGCTATACATGAAGAGACTCGAAAGGCCATTGAAAAGAAGAATGCATCTAATGCTAAAGCTGCAAACCGAGGAAGAAAGGAGGTTATATTCAAAGAAGGTGATCAAGTATGGTTACATTTAAGGAAGGAGCGGTTTCCTCACTTGAGAAAATCAAAGTTATCTCCAAGAGCCGAGGGACCTTTCAAAATTCTTAAGAAGATCAACAATAATGCATACAAGCTTGATCTACCTGAAGAGTATGGAGTATCCAACACATTTAATGTACAAGACCTTTCATTATATCAAGGTGAAGATGAACTTTCGGATTTGAGGTCAAATCCTCAATTACCCCGGGAGGATGATGTGATGAGGAGACCAATCACTAGGGCCATGGCCCAAGTTCTATCTAACAAGTTTGTTCATTTTGTAGGGAACCTTAATTTTGAAAAGGAGGTCCTACAAGGAGACAAAGAAAAACCCTTTCACATGCTAATTTGGGAGGAGGACAAGAAGGACCATCAAACCGATCCTTAAGATGGATGAAGAACAATCAAGAAGAAGGAGAACTATAAGTTAGCATTTATAATTTGCTTAGTTGCATTAAATGGAAGTGATTTTAATCAAATTACTTCATTTAATGTAACTAAACTACTTAAGTCTCAACTTTAGTTTATTTAATTTTAGCAAGAGTCAAGTTTAATTTAGTCTTTAATTTTCGTGATTAAGTTGCTATTTGAAAGGTCATTAAGTGAGTCAAAGTTGTATTAAATGTTTAGTGGTGAAATAAATCACTAAACATGTCTTTATTGTTTTCATTTATTTCGTTGGTCACTAAGTGAGTCAAAGTTGTATTAAATGTTTAGTGGTGAAATAAATCACTAAACATGTCTTTATTGCTTTCATTTATTTCGTTTTAGGTTCCTTGAACACTCCTTGTTCTTGGTTCGAATTAGAGTCTATATAAGGGTCTTAGATTGTATTATTCAGCATTGAATCATTATTATAAATCTCATTTTGTCTTTGACAATTTCTTCGAGTTTCATTACTCATATTCGGCCAAGCTTGTAAGGTGAGTATATCCGAACAAGTGTAACCAAAACTTGCATCTCTATTTTGGGTTTTTGTTGAGAGTTGCATTTTATACCTTTACTTTCCACCTTTTTCGAAGGTATTCCCTAGTGAAAGAAAGGATCAACATCCCTTCATTAGTTGGAGGTTTCTTGTTGCAAAGATTCCATCAAATACAAGTGGTATTATCAACCACCGAAAACCAACTTGAAGCCATTACCATTTCCGTCCGATTCTTTTGTGAATCCATCATCATCTTTCCATTGTTTACATCACATCAGAAATTGAATGAATTTACTGCAATTGTTGTGTAATGCTACAGCAATAGTGCTTTGATTCAATTTAATATATTTTATGCAGATTATCTATTAAAAGTATATTTTTCTCCTTAATTTGAATTTTATATTTTTTCGTATTTGAATGCAATTTTATTAGAGGGAAAATCAAATTTCAAAAGCTGAAGATTATGGAGAAAAAGAAAACAAATCACGAAAAATGAGAAATTTGTTGCGCTGAATATGGGAAAAGAAATGGATATTATTTGGCTGCGTTTTTAATGAGGAAAAGCACAGTCAACTTTGGACGCCAACAGTGCAAATGGACGATGGATAAAGAAGGAAAGGGCACTGTGCAGCTGTAGATACTGAAAGAAAAGGCACTGTGCAACGGTAGATGCAGAAAGAAAAGCAGCGGTGGATGTAAAAAAGGACAGCAGTAAAAGACAAAAGTAGCGGTAGATGTAGAAAGAAAAGCAGCGATGAATGTAAAAAATGGCAGCAGTAAAAGACAAAAGCAGCGGTAGATGCTGAAAGAATGAAATAAAAGACGGGCACTGGGCAGCGGTAGACGTAAAAAGGGGTAGCACTAAAAGACAAAATAAACTCAACAGAGAGATTTATGGAGAGAGAGAAAAGACAAAAATCCTGGAAGAAGGATAAGGGAACAATAAAATAAAGAAGATTGGAGAGAGAAAATAGGAGATTACATGAAACCAGACGAAGGAGCATAAAAAAGAGATTTTTGCTGATTAGGATGAATTCTGAAGAACTCCAGAGGAGGAGAACGAGAACGACGACATTCTTGAAGCTTCTTCTTCTTCTTTTTATTGCTTTATGTTTTTATTAACACTGTTATTTTTCATTTTATTTATGACGCCTAGCAGCTAAATTCTATTATCTTAGTTAGGACGATAGTATTAGTTACGATTTTTGCTACAATCTTAGTTTTGTTATGCAATTATTTATTGAACAATTATTTGTGATATTCCTTGCTAAGTCAGTTCATATCAATAGATAGGTTGACGATCCATGTTTATATTGTATCGATAGATAGATATAAATTGTTAGATGCACGAATAATTAATTTGATTAAATTGTTACAACGTGGTTAGCATTAATTCGATTGGCAATAAGAATGGGCAATTAGGAAATTCAATATTAGTGACATTCCTTCAAGGTTGAAAGAAATTCTAAATTGAATTTACCTAGGCAATTCGAAAAAATCCTATAATTATTTAATTCTTGCTGTTCATAGACAATGCTGCAGAGCATTACAAGAGCATCAGTAGTAAAATTATCGTAACGAAAAAATTGATTTTAGCCAAGGCCATCTTTTATCATTTTTACCTTGTTTATTCTGATTTACTTTGTTTCATCGTCATTCTAATTTTATTTCTATTTATTTTCAGTTATCATCTTAATATTTTTATAAGATTTTTATAGCAATTAATTCACTAAGAATATCCTCGTGGGATCGATACTTTACTTACTTATTACTACGTTAGCGACACGTGCACTTGCGTGTAAGAGTGTAAAACCACTAACAATACGTTAAGAACGATAAATTAAAATACCACATAAACGCATTAGCTATCTTTAGTCTAACATCCTTTTCATGGTAAATTATTTAGTACACGATTATTTTGCAACTCTCGTATCTTAAAATAATCCTATAAACATACTTTTGGTGATCAGGCAATAGCAAGCATTAAGAACAGAATAAATTACTCAACACAATATCGAAACAGAAAAGCAACAACTTGACTTAAAGGAAAAACTAAATATTCATAATTTGGCTACATCGTAGCCATAGAAAATAAAATTAGTTCATGTTATAATAACGAAGAACAACGAAAATAATAAAGATGTTCGTAGTTCAGAAGAGAAAGAGAAAGAAAAACTAAGGTTGTCGATCTGAAATCTCATTTTTCCCTTGCTCTCGCTTCGTTTCGGTCTCCGTCTTGCTAGGGCTGGTTCTGAATGATTTCTCTCACCTCTTTTTACCTCTTTTAACATAATCTCATGTTTTTCGATTAATCGACGGTTCAGATTAAGACATTTAAAATAGCTGATCGATCAATGGTTGAGATTAAAACAATTAAAATAGTCTAACAGTTCGGATTAAAATAACCGATCGATCGCCTGATATGTAGCCGATCGATCAGCTTACTTTTTGCTTTCCTTAAAATCCCACTTCAGCTGATCGATCAATTAGAAACAGCTGATCGATCGGTTAAGCTTCTGTTTTTCTCTTCTCATAACTTCCGCTGATCGATCGCCTGGAATTGGCCGATCGATCGGCTACTCTTTGCCAATTGACGCTTCTTCTCTTCAGCTTTGGTTCCTCTGCATATTTTTCTGTCCTTATTTTCTATCCCTGATCGAATTTGCAAAACCTGTAATTTTTCAATTTCTCTATACACTTGCACTAAAGTTATTAGAATTTTTCATATACTTAAATAAAACTCATCAATTCAAATATTAAAGAGTACAATAAAGTGTGTAAAATACACACTTATTGCATAATGTTTAAGAACAGGGTCACTGTCCCGGATCGGGAATCCATTCTCAGCCATAATTTTGAGAACGAGGTGTCGTTGTCTTGAAACGGATGGTCGATCCCCGACAATATATAAATTTAAAACGGAGGTGATCGGCCCTCGTCAGAATTTGATTTGTTAAATTTTAGATAGTTTAAAGATTTAGTTGTTAGAATTTTTATTTTAAGAGGTGTTTTAAATTAATCACGTAATTTAGTGTTCAAATTTGTAATTAAGTTGTTTATTATTTACAGAGTTGACTGTTTCAATAGTCTCTTGGCCGCTCTAATCTGTCTCAATAAAAAATAATAATAATAAAATTGTAAACATGATTTCGAAGCAAATCAACAACGTAACTTTCTTCTCAAGTTTCTGACTCGTCAAGATTCTTTTTCTAGAATCTAAATCAAAGAACACCCATCCAATTCCAACGTCAATTCTGCGGAAGACTTTGATGACAACTTGAAAATAGAACGACAATAATAATAAAAAAAAAAGATACAAATAGATGTACAAATATTTACTTAAAATTTTAGGCCAAAAAAATCACACGTAAATGAGAAAATCACTCGTCATAGACAAGAATATAAATGAATTTTGTGACACAAATATCAATATAAAAATAAAAAAATAATACATTAATATTTATTTACGGTCCGATCCGATCCAATTAAAATTCAATTCTACAACTAAATGATTAATTATTGACTTGTACACTCTCATAATAATTGTTTTAACAATATTCTAATAAAGAAAATATTTTAAATTCTTGATAAACACGACTTAGAAGAATACTCCACTTTTCAATTGCTATCATTAGAGCCAAAATCAATTGGCAGAGAATATGAAAAGAATAACCGATAAAGCCAAGCTTAGCCAATCAGTAACCACCATGGCAATTGGCAATCTTTAAAGTCGGACGTGAGATGTGAGGATGTTACCTTGGACTACGACACGAAAGACAGTCTAGCAGACAAGGCACCCTTTGGTCGGCAAAAGGATAAACTAGAGAGAGAAGAACGCCATTGAACCAATCATAAGTCAATTCTCCTTTTGCCTATGTAATTGTGAATTCCTTTCACATTAATTCAATTGCTTACATAATTAACTGACGTGAATAAATTGTAATAAGCTTAAACCCATGCACATATCAATTATGGTTACATTTCCGTCTGACTTGAATTTCAATCATGCCAAATCAGATAAAAATTTATATTTTTTTTATATATTGATGGTTCAATCACATAACTCAGTTATACTTTGATTTATAATTAATTAATTTCTTATATGCCCGTGATATTTTCTGAAAAATTTTTTTACGTAAATCTCGATGAATCATGTTTTCTTGATTATTTTCTTTTTTTGATTATTACCATTCAATTTTCAACTATTATTATCATAATTAATTCACAGAAAAGCTTTATTTTTTCTATAAAATAGTTGATCATCTATCACAAACAAGAAAACAAAGAAAAATTACTTATATTTATGTTTTTTTTCTGTAAATAATTTGTTTTTTCATTTTTTATTATGAATATTATTTAATTTAAAAATAAATAAATAAAAGGGCCCTTCTGCAATGATGATTTGAGCCTTAACTCCTGGGCCTATGAACTATTTGGGCCTTAAGCCGGAAGGCTCTCCTAGAACGACTATGTCCTGAATCTAGTTTGATGTACGGCGACTGGTTGAACGCATTTTACAGGCGTAGGGTAAATCAGGTGTTTAGTTTAGCGTTCTAGGAGCTGGATTTAGCGGGAGAAGACGTTAAGACAGAGCAAATGGCGAACATGTAATACCCGGAAACTTTGAATTCTAGTTTTAAGTTATAGCTGCCGGGTTTTTAATTTTAAGCCCTATATCGTTTAATTCGTGGAAATAGTAAATTAAGTCCAAATGGCCAAAGGGAAGTTTTGTTAGGACCCTAGGAATAAAATAGAATATTTGGAGAAATAAGGGAATTTTGGAGAAATTAAATCGATAGACGAAGTAACGATTTAAGTTAAGAAATTGACTAAGGGTATTTAGGTAATTTTAAGGTTTAATTCTATTAAAACCTAAGTTCTCTCTCTCTTTCTCACTTCTCCTCCACGCACGAAAATCCTCTCCCTCTCCTCTCTCGCGACATTTCTTCTCCTCCATCGCCATTCCTTCAAACGCCGACGACTCCTCTGTTTCCGGCGAGTTTCTCCTCTAGTTTCTTCCCCAAATCGACTCTTAGGGTAAGCTCTACGTTTTAGTCAAGATATTGTTCGTTTTTGAAGCTATTTTTAGTTAGGGTTTGTGGAGAAACTTAGGGTTTTTGTTAGAAATCGTTAGGGTTGTTTATTTATTACTCATTAATGATGTATTAGTAATTATTGAGGTTGTTGGAGTAGATTGATGATGTTGGTTGAGGTTTAATGTTAAGTTTAGGTTGTTGAAAATGATTTGGAAAGTATTAATGGAGTTTTGAAGTTGGTGAGCACCACGTGCTCGATGAAATGCCTAGAAGAATTGAATTAGAATGTTTGGAAGAGTTTGTCATAGCTTGAGAAGTCGATTGTTTAGATTCGATGTTTGAAAGTCGATATTAATGATGTGTTGTTAAATGCTCTAGGTAACCCAAGCTCAAAGGACAGTGCTCGGCATATTTAGGACGCCAGGTAAGTGAGCGTTAGGCTTTCCGGCCACTAAGGCCCTACGTCGTACACTGTTGATGATATTTGATGTGATGAAAAAGGTGGAAATAGGGGTTGGTAGAAAGGACGGGTAGTTTTAGGTAGTGCTTTAGTGATTTAAGTAGTGCTCGTTTGATAGGTTTTTCCTTACGTATGTTATACCTCATGCATCATGTTTTACTAAAGTGCATACGAACTATTTTATGAGCATGTTTTATGAAAATGTTGAGTTAAAGAACGATAATGAATGATGAATGATGAATGTTACTACGGGGCAAGTCACGAATGTACTACGGGGCAAGTCACGAATGTACTACGGGGCAAGTCACGAATGTACTACGGGGCAAGTCATGAATGTACTACGGGGCAAGTCATGAATGTACTACGGGGCAAGAAAACGGTTTAAAAGAAATGAAACGAAAATGTTTTATAAATGTCATGCATATATGTAAAGTTATGTTTAGTACGCTCCTTACTAAGCATTAGGCTTAATGGATTTATCGTATGATGTAGGTGACGAGAACGAAGGTGAGGAACCACCTTATGACGATCAAGTGTAGCGGTCGATGGTTGGAGCTCGTGGCGGTGGCTTGTGTTTTGGTTAGGTTGGTGACTCACAGTTAGAAGTTTTTGAGAGTCTTATTGATGTTTTGGGATTTATGGTGATATGTATGAAGTTTGGTATGATTTGATACGTTTTTAGGGTGTTTGGTGATTGTATAGTGTTTTGAAACGTTTTTGATGTTTTTCCAAACAGGAGGAAAATATAATGTTTTAAACGAAACCACGCGGTTCGTTTATTTGAAATTCATTTGTATGTTAAAGTGATTTGTGTTGGTTATGAGTTTTGGGTAAATTTAGTGTGGAAGTGTTAAGTAAGAAATAAGTGATGATTGTGTGAAGAGAAAGTGTTGTATGTTTTGGGTATGTGAAGGAATTTATTGTTGAATGTGTGAGATCGGGGAAGAAATCGATAGGTGTTATGTTTTTGAGTGTTTAGTGTTTAGTGATGATATGAGGATGAAGTGCAAGGCGTGTGGAAGAAAAGGGAAAGAAGAGGCTCGGCTCTCTGGAGAAATCCAGAGAGCCTGGCGATTATTCGCCTCTGGGAGGCGAGTAATCGCCTCTTGGGTGAAAAGTGGCGAGGCGACTGATCGCCACAATTGTGGCGAACAGTCGCCACGCTCTCTGCAACAGGCGACTAGTCGCCTGTTGCAGTCGCCCATATGGCGATTAGTAGCCACTTTTGTGGCTATTGATCGCCATGCCTTATAAAGACAAGTGGCGATCAATAGCCACAAAAGTGGCTATTGATAGCCATGCCTTATAAAGAAAAGTGGCGAAAGTGGCTATTGATAGCCATGCATTATAAAAAAAAAAAGTTTTATTAAATGAATTTCTTTTATTAATTAATTGTTTTATTGTTTAAAGTTTAATGTTTTAATACTTGCTTTAAAAACGACATCACGGGTAAGGGTCGTGACAGAACAAGCTCATCAACCAGATGGGATTGCCTCTATCAGTTGCCAACATTTTTGCAGCTCGCAATATTATTACAGCCAAGGTAAAATAGGATCTCGACAATGCTTTGAGTTGTGTGTCATCGCGTTCTCTGAAATCCAGACGCCATGCAGAACCTGCATTAACGAAGCAACGAAAAATTGTGATGTCCTTTTTAAGGTTTCGATTTTCCTTTCACTATCGAATGAAGTCCAAGTTTTTCTTTCTTAAAGCGAGAAGTGTTTTTTCCGTCAGCTTAAGCATATTTATTTACAGTTTTGTTGCTTCCTTATGGTGAGCGTTAATCTCGTGGTGAGCTTTAATCTTTAAACTACCCTGAAAGTGTAATGAAAAAATGTTAGTTAAGCTAGTACAACATGCTTGGAAAATGGATAGCTTGTTTTCATTTTCCGCTGATTGAAGCAAATTGTTTAGTCTATAAAGTTGAAACAAACAAGTTTCATTTTGTTAAAAATAGTTCAAGTAAGCTAATATGCTAGAACCTCCAACTCATAAATGGAGCAAAGGGATACCATCTCCATTGGTTTTTTGGAGCCAAAATGTATATTTCCGTTACTTTGTATTCAGTTGTTCTAATCGAATTAGTGATAATTTTGTAAAATCATTAATTCTATGTTGATTTTTTTATTTGAGTTGTTGGTGATTGGGAGATTATCAAACTCTCTGATTTCAGGATGCCTTATCTTTGACCGAATTTGAGTTGATGGAATTGCTAGATGTGGGGTTGGCAGAAATTGCATCCTCGGTCACCCACATTAGTGAAATCGTATCTCCTCCTTACCAAACAGTGAGCGATTAGTTGTTTCATTTATTGGGTTTCCGAAGCTTGTTCATGGTAGAATTTGGTGTGACTCGAATTTTAGTCGGGTCGGGTCGGGTCGGGTCGGACCCATATATCAATATTAGGGTTTTATGTTTTCTCTATATATTAATTATTGAGTCGCAAAACTCATTGTACCAAATTTGATATTAGTGATTCTCTAATATGCCCGTGATTTTTTTCCTTTCTAGGGTTTCCACGTAAAATTCGATGTCCATTATTTTTTCATTTTTCTTTTTCGGTTTTCTTGATCGTTCGTTACAGGTGGATTATGGTGTCTAATCCTAACAACTGGTATAAGAGCTTCAGGTTGAAGTGGTTTTCGAAAATTCAGGGTTTGATTTTTCGAAGGGTATTGATCGATTTCAGGTTTGTAATTTCGGGAAGTGAAATTGTAATTTTTTGGGAGAAAAAGAAATTAGAAATTAGAAAGAAAAAAAAAGGGGTGAAATTTTTTTGTTTAGGTTCTTTTTCACGTGAGCAACGGAGAAAAAAGACAAAAGAAAAGTAAAACAAAAAAGGTAGCTTCTTAACACTGTTCATCTTCTCCAGCAAACCAGAGAGGAAAAGTTCTCCGTTTGTTTTCTTCAGCAGCAAAGAAGAAATAGAGGAGAGGGCTAGGCCATGAGAGAGAAGCGCCGCGGCGAAGCCTGTAGACCACGTTGACCACCGACACCGTTCTGCCACCGTGCATGTCATGAAAGGGCCCACCATGAAAGGCTACACAGTTGGGCTACCAAAGACAAACGCAGTAGAAACAAGAAATGCCAGCCCAAGCCCAATTAATATATTGATGACGTGGCCAAACCGTTAGAGAAGAACATCATTATAACAAGCAGCAATGCAAAGTGAAAGGGGGTTGTTGATTTGTCTGTTTCCCTTTTTCACTTTTTAGCTTTCCTTTTCTATTTCCTTTTCTCTGTAAACGTGTGGAAGCAATAGAGCAGATTAATTTTCTACAATTCCTGGTGTTTCCACAACAGTGGTATTAAAGCAGCTACGATCAGAAAATGGCGACTGATACTTGGCAAAAACAACTGGATCTGCAAGTTAAACAAGACTGCCTGGAAAGGACATTCCACACCTTGGTGCAAGAATCGACAGCACAACAGGAGGCGATTTTGTCCATGCTTACAAAATTGACTCAGTCTCAGTCGAACATTAGAGTACATTTACCGGGGGTAACTGTCCCTGGCCGAAAACCTGTATCGCCAGGATACCACCCTTCCTGAGAATCGATAGCCCGATCACTGCCACGGAGACGGTGCCGATTCTCCAGCAATCGACCGAATTTGGGCAGAGGCAATATGTGGGGACCTATTTTTGGCGACAACAGCAAGCAAGGGGAGATTCATCTCTGCCTTCTTCTAGCGCACCAGTCGTAGCGGCTGAATCGGGGCTGAGGGCAGCTGTATTCAGAGAGCACAGACAGAAGCAGCCAGTACACAGTGCTCCATTTCTGCCATTTTACTCAAATATGCCAATCCCACCACTTTAGCGACAACATCTTCCTTCCAAATCGGCAGTGCTGAAGGTGAACGACATTACCCTAGCTCTTGCAGGGGCTGGCGCGAACCAGACTATGTCTAAACCAATCGATCCAGTTCAGCACGTCGTTGCCTTCAACCCAACCTATGATCAGCTATGGGTGCCTATATACGGTCTTTCACATTCCTATTCGAAGGACGAAATTGCGCAGGGAATGCGAAATCACAAGCTGGGTTTTGTGGAGAATGCTTCGATTGAGCCGTTTTAGTCTGCCAATGGCGTCCGGCTTCCTTCTCTCGAACTGGAATCTCTTAACAAAGGATGCAATGTTGATGCCCCACAACACTCTCGTTTCCTCAACATTTACCAGTTTGGGAATAAAGCTGCAATTGAGAAAGAACGAGCTCAGCTTGCAGATGAAATGAACAGAGGGTACTTTGCTGATATGTCGGAGTTCAAGAAACAAGGTGGTAAGATTACAATGGCAAACAAGATTATAATTCCTGCTATGGTGGCTCAGAAGTTTCCCGATTTCGAAGTTATCCACTCTGATGGTAAAATGTTGAAGCTTCCTCCAAGATTTGACACCAATACCGTGGGAACTAATGAAGTAGTTTTACCTACAGCAACTTTGGTTTGTCTTTCCTTCAGATTAAGCTCTCAGGCAATGGTTGATTTTTGGAGTGCACCTTTACTTGATTCTTTTTCCGATTCTAAAGATGTTCGACTTTACGAGGTTTCATTCACCGATTCGTGGTTATTAAGTTTGAATCCTGCAAAGAGACTCTTGCGTCGACTAATGAAGAAATCTAATTACGATGAAGAAAGAGCACTTCAGAGGCAGATAGTATATTCGTTCGGAGAACAAATTCTAAAAGGAAAAATGGATCCCGGAAGTTCAGCAGTTCTTATCGTGAGTTCATCTGACGTTTTAATTTTTAAGATTCTGAACTATAAATCGACAAGAAAAAAATTATGTTATAAGCCTCAGTTGTGTATTTTCCTTGATGGGGTGAAACATAATGTCCAAGCTCGACAAGTTTTCGAAACTCTGCTTGTGTTGCATATTCTTTCAGAGTACGTTAGTAATCTAGCTCGAATAGTGCATGATGCAAACAAAGCTAGCGAAGTTGCTCATCTTAAAGAGCTTTACCGTCATAATGATTCTGAAGCAGCGATTAGATTATTTGAAAGCCAGCCATCATTACAACGCAACTCAACTGCAGTCTCTTAATATGACAAGACATCAGTGCAAGTTGACAGGCTGGATGGAAGGGAACTTCTCAAGACTTTACAGAGAGGCATTTCAAATACATCTAGGGAAGAAGAAGATATTGGTGGCTTTTCAGCCTTCAAGAATGCTGAAAAGTCGGTCAAAGATGGTGTTCTTGGAACTTCCAATGCTCCCATTCATATGGTGGCTACTGAAGGAGGTTATTTTAAAGAACAGCTATGGCGAATTATTCGCCTTATTTTATTGGCCTTTCTCTTGATCTCTGCTGTAGGAGCACTTATTGAAGATAAAGGAATCAGTAGAGGACTTGGCCTGAATGAGGAGGTGCAGCCTACAATGGAGTCAAACACAAAATTTAATGATGTCAAGGATGTGGATGAGGCTAAGGCAGAACTTGAAGAAACTGTTCACTATTTTTGCGACCCAAAGCGATTTACTTGTCTTGGTGGAAAGCTCCCAAAAGATGTTTTACTCGTTGGCCCTCCAGGCATAGGCAAGACAATGTGGGCGAGGGCTATTGCTGGAGAAGTTGGGGTTCCTTTTTTCTCATGCAGTGGCAATAAGTTCGAAGAGATGGTTGTTGGTGTTGGAGCCAAGAGAGTTAGTGAGTTAGTGATTTATTTTTTACTGCAAAGAAACGGTCTCCTTGCATTATCTTCATTGATGAAATTGTTCCATCAGAGCTTGTTGACCGCATTGCTTCTCTCAAGCATGGCGGCACTTACATGGTCCTGAAGAATTTACTGAAACATAAGCTATTGCGCCACAACTCTTCCACATATGATGGATTTTGACTTACTTATCTTGGTTATGATTTTCTTGCTATAAAAACATTGGTTAATCGAGGAGTGTTTGAGGTAGTTGGTCGCCAAATAGGAGTTGGAAAATAATCTGATATTTTTGAAGTAGCTATTGAAGATGGTACAGTGCTGGCAATGAAATTACACAAACTTGGCCGAGTTTCTTTTAGGGCTGTCAAATCAAAGCGTGATTCCTTAAATCACTAGAGCAGTTACAATTGGCTTTACTTGTCTCGGCTTGCTGCACCCAAAGAATTTGCATTCATGAAGGCTTTGGAAGAGCATGGTTTTCTTGTTCCAAATGCTGTGGACTGTAATAGGCATTGCGTGGTTATATCCCTTATTGAAGGTTACCCAGTGGTACAAGTGGGTACAGGTAAAGCAGTTGCAAAATCCAGAAGTAGTTTTTGAAACCATTATTGGTCTTGTTATTCGACTATTAGAACATTGGCTTATTCAATGTGACTTCAATGAATTCAACATTATGATTGGCGATGATGAGAAGGTTACTATGATTGATTTTCCTCATATGGTGTACATGTTGTAACACCCAGAATTTTCGTTCACTCACACAGTTTATTCTCGTTTATGCAATTTCCAACTCTACTTGTCGTTAAACGGCAGAGTTGTAGTCGGAATCGAGAGCGGAAAATTTACGCAGGTAACAAAGAGATTATTTTGAAACAAATCGAAAAGTTAGATTTATGAAAATCGGGGTGAGAGCGGGTTAAATGACCGTTAGGTTAGAAAATTAAGGTTAAGGGCGAGATGGTAATTAGCATTATTATTATTATTAATAAAAAAAAAACCCTACCCTGGTTCTTTCCTCTCCATACGAAGAACTCCAGAGACCCTCCCCCTCTCTCGCCTCTGTTCTCCTCGCACGCCGACGACAGTTCTTCTCACGCCGACGCCGACCGCGACCGAGTTCTCCGTTTTTCTCCTCCGTTCCGTCGATTCAAGGTAAGCTTGATTAGTTAGGAGTCTAGCTTTTTGGTTTAGGGTTAGGTTTTGATGATAAATCGGTGGATTTTAGGTTAGGGTTTCGGATTTCGTTTATTATACCGTATTATTATCGATTATTGTTGGTTATTAATGATAAAAAGGATGAAGAGCATCAAATTTCTTCAACTTCACAAAAAAAAATTGGAAGATTTACAGGACAGTTCCTGTTTCAGCCAAATTCGGCAATGCTGATGATACTGGGTTGTTGAATGAATTTAACCATTAAAAACAAGACACCTTAAGGTTTGTATAGCACCTTGAACCATCGAATTCGGACCTGAATTCAATTTATTATGAATTTTTGAAGTTGGATAAAAAGTTATGATTTAAGAAACGAGCAGTTTCGGTTTTGGGTTTTCTGCCAGTATATGTGAATGGTTTTTGATAAATGAGCTTCACCATTAGAAAGTAGACATTCTAAGGAGTCCGAAGCCGCTTGAATTATCCAAAACGAACAAGTGTAGAATTAGTTTCGCAATTTCGAAGTTTGGCCAAAATTGTGGATTTTGGATTTTAGGAGTTTTGGGTGAAACATTAGTTTTCTTTTGAGAGTTTGATAATGAGGTTTAGTGGAGGTTGAATTAATGGTATGTATTATATTTTCTAGGTTCTCCAGTTTCCCGGTTTAGCGATCGATCTACGAGAAGTTGCTAAGGACGTCAGGTAAGTAGTGTACGTAGGTGCATTTGCCTTCGGGCCTACATCACAGTTCGGTAGGTTTGCGTGCATGTGTGTTTTATGTTTTATGTATGGTAGAGTATGCATCATGGTTTTTCTAGATGTGTTTGTAGGTACTATCATTGATGGAGCAAAGGTTTCAAGATAAGCACTTTGGTAGCCGTCTTCCTACATGTTTGACAGGTCTTGATGAGGCCTTATGTGGTGGAATCCCATTTGGTGTTTTGACAGAGCTTGTGGGTCCAGCTGGAATTGGTAAAACACAATTATGATTCTCTGATTTTCTTAGAGACCAAGAAATACCATTTATTTTTGTTTGAAGACCTTATGTAATTTGAACTTCCTCAAGTAGTTATATATCTAGAATTAAGATGTTAATTGTTATTGCATAAATCTATTCTAGATTAATTGTTTTAATAATTTGAAGTTATTTTTTTAGTCTATATTGGGATGTAAAATTTAAGTTTTTCAATGAAGAAAAGAAATCTTCTTCCATTTGAACAGGGTCCTTTTGTTATTGAAAGGAATGTGGTTTTAGATGGGATTAAATGACTGAATGCAGTGTTGCATTGCATTAGTATAATTTGGTAGCTCGGTTCTACCAAATTAGGAGTACAGAATATACCTATGGTTTGTCTATTGTAACCTTGATTTACTTGACTTTGTAAGCAAAGTGTGGTATTTGCAGTTTTGCTTGAAGCTCTCTCTACTTGGTACTTTGCCACCAAGTTACGGAGGTTGAAATGGCCATGTAACATACATTGACGTAGAATCAAAATTTAGTTCCAGAAGGTACACTGAATAGATTTTTATGACATCATAATTTTGGATGATGTTGTTGCTAATTAATTATAGAAGGCAAAACGCTGCTCTTTTTTCTTTTTGCTTTTTTCTCAGGATGATAGAAATTGGTATGAATAGTTTCCCTGAGATATTTCACAAGAAGGGTATGGCACAGGAGGTACTACAAATATTTATCAACATTTTTTTTCTTCATTTGCAACTTAAAATTGTTATGGTTAACTAAGGACTATCCATTTACACGTCAGATGGCAGGCAGGATCCTTGTCTTACGGCCGACATCACTTGCTGTATTCACTGAGAGGTGTTAATCCTTCAAAAATCTTATATTCTTTGACCCGCATCAATGATCAGTGAATAAATGTTGGGTATATTTTAAGGACAATTTTACTGGTGATGCTGGTGTACAAAGTGAGCTGAATTTTTTGCCCATGCCCAGAGCTAAATTTTTGCCTACCCCCAATAGAAACCACCGCTACATAAAAGCAGAACAATTTTGGTTTGAAAATCTTTTTAAACCTAAGAAACTGGTAATGGGAGGAAGAGGAAGAGGGAGGGGGCATTATTGGCTTTGCTTAACTTTTTAGGGAGGGATAAGCATATACTCAATACAAGGGATGATTAGCATTACGTGATAGCCTGACATGTAAAGCAAGGTGGACCCAGTGTGAGCGCCTAGCCGATACTAGTGGGAGTGCACAATCTCACAGTGTTTGAAAGAGTGGATAATGTATAGTTTATAAGTAGAGTTTTCATATCTACTTAATACAACGCGTTTGCGCTAATCCCAATAATAAATTCGTGTGGGTTTCTGGCCAAAACAGACAAAATTGTACTAAGAGCACTGGAAGACGCTACAAATGGTGTCATTGCCCAATCGGAAGTATGGCAGACGAGGACGTCGGGTTCCGAAAGGAGTGAGATTGTAATAGTTTGTCATGTGAAGACAAAGTGAGCCCAACGTGAGAGTCCAGCCAATAGTAGTATGGGTGCATAATCTCACATCGCTTGGGAGAGTGAAAAATGCATGGTTTATAAATAGAGTTTTATTCCTATCTAGTACAACGTGTTTTGGGTTAACCCCAAGACAAACTCGTGCATGCTCAAGCCCTAAACGGACAATATTGTACTTAGAGCGCTGGGGGACACTACACATTAACTTGTTGCAAAGTCAAAATGTTCAATGGGTTTTTTAACAATGAAATTTTGGCCGACCCCAAATATGTACATTGTAGTGAGAAAAGTAGATACCAAAAGGATTCTAGATAAGAAAATAAAAAAATCTTTTCATTAATTCGGTGTAGCACTCGCCAAAGCCTTCGCAATTCATGTAAGTATAAGGCTGAACTAATGAAGTGGCATTGGCATGATCTAATAAAAATTTTACTAATGATTTTATCACTTCAACTCTTTTTCCATGATGCTGATGTAATGCAAATCGGCTTCTTATAATTTATGAGTCAGTTTTTGTTTTTGTCAAGTGATCTTGAATCTTGAAATTTTCCTTTAAGGCGCAATATACTCTCTAAATTGAGGTTATTTCGATGATAATGCCATAAAAATTTTAAATGTTCAATTTGTGTACTTTGATTACTTATCGCATATCGAATATCCTATCATGCTAATTTTTGCTTCACGTTTACTGCTGAATTGGAAAACGAGAAGAATACTGAAACAATTATATGACATGTGCTGCTATTTCACTTGTAGTTTACAGCAAATCAAAGTTTTGATTCTTCAACGTCAAGTAAAGCTTGTAATTATTGATAGCATGGCTGCCATTGTTTCTGAGTGAGTAATTCTTTTCACTAATGTTTATGATGTTTACTGCATCACTTGAGGTTACAAAAAAATAATCTTCAATTTTGTGCTATCAATATTATATATACATAAATGTTATTGTTAAATGAGCTTAAAATTCTAAGTATCTCATGAGTTTTCATTTTCTTACTAGAGGGAAAATATTTTTCCTTTAAATGGTCTTGGTCGGGTGAATCTCTCCTTCCAATGTTTAATACAAATCATATGTCATAAAAACATCATATTTATCTGAGAATATATTGTCAATTTGATTTCAACCTAACAAGGAGCTTTTGAGAAGTTCATCAATCTTTTTTTTTTGGTAGGGAATATGAACAAGGAGCTCAGCGGCAACAATCATTGGGTTGGCATGTTTCTTTTATCAAGTAAGAAAGTCTCATATTTTTTCTCATGGGATTTTCATAATGTTTTAAACATTTTGTAAACGTATTTTTTCACTTTTGATGATTAATTGAAATTCTTTAATTACTATCATTAATCTCTCTTTCCCGCCAGGTCTATTGCTGAGTTTTCACAAATTCCATTTGTCGTGACTAATCAAGTAAGATCTCGGAATACTTAAGCCTGTCAATATTCTTTTCAAGGTAGAGTGGAAGTGGTATGATCAAACAATTAAAGCTTCCATGTATATATAACTGCACTTATAATATACATTTTCTGGTGCAGAACAGAGCAGAAATGAAACTTTAGAATATCCTGTTGGGTTTGACTCTCATCTAGTTGCTGCTTTGGGTATTAACTGGGTCCATGCCGTGACAATCCATCTTGTTCTTGAATCTAAATCAGGTTTGATATACCATACTTTCTACAACTTTACACAACCTACGTTGTACGGTAGCTAAAACTCAATCATTAGTCTATGCTCTAATTGTTTGATGGGAATATTTTATCATGTGTAACAAGTGTTT
Source organism: Begonia masoniana (assembly GCA_022432975.1). Classification (NCBI taxonomy): domain Eukaryota; kingdom Viridiplantae; phylum Streptophyta; class Magnoliopsida; order Cucurbitales; family Begoniaceae; genus Begonia; species Begonia masoniana. The sequence continues at coordinate 1,358,089 of CM039512.1, read as the reverse complement.
CTTGACTACAAATTGATCAAATTCAAAACTCTTGAAGAGCAGTAGAATTTGCACCAGTGACTTATTTTCATTTTCTTCCACCTTTCTCTTGCAGGTCAGAGGTTCATCAAGGTAGCAAAATCTCCAATCTCACCACCCTTGGCTTTAGCTGTTCGCGGCGAGGATAGAAATAGTGATCTGCCCATTGAAACGCGAAGAACCGTGGAGGACTTTTCTCGAGACATTGTATCCAAAGATTTAAGCACCCTTCCAAGTACGATCCCCGAAGCTGTAGTACTTTTCTTTGCAATTGAATTGCGAGTGTTTTATTCTTGTTGCTTTATTTAATCTTTTTAATTACCGATTTCAGAATTTTTTTGTGTTTTTAGGGCCTTTAACAACTCAATTCTCAAATTCTGTGGCGGATGGGTCCCGCCTTCGTGTTGCTTATCAGCTTGTTGTTGTCTTTCCTATCTTTAGAAATTGATCGCATGTTGTTACATAATATTACCGGCATTGACAGTGTATTTTCTTACAAAATCGATGTATTGTTAGGGTGTTCGCGGCTCATACAGTGAGTCTGCTGCTGAGAAGGCGTACCCGAATTGTGAGGCGGTTCCCTGCGAACAGTTCGATACAGCGTTTGAAGTAAAAATAATTGCACCCTCGCTTTTCTGCTTTTTAGTTTGGAAAAGCATGATGTCATCTTATTGCAACTATCAATAATAAATACTGGGAATGGGTCTTTGTATATTATTACGGTTGCATGAAAACTAATGATTAGTGGGTCCAGAAACATTGTCATTTCTTAGGGAGTTTAATTTAAATGGTATTTTTCTTTTTTTTCTTGGTAACTATTTGAGTGTCAAAAGTTTAGTTGCTTTCGTTGGCAAAGGTTTACCTTTGGAAATCAATGACAATTTGGCTTGAGAGCCTAGTTTAAAGTAGCTAGTCATTTTTGACTTATTGATTTTGAAGAAACAAACATTCGTTAGTGTGAACTACAGAATGACGATGGGAGTCATTTTCTCCTTTTACCGCAGGCTGTTGAACGTGGGACTGTGTACAGAGCAGTTTTACCAATTGATAATTCTTTAGGAGGAAGCATTCATAGAAACTATGACATTTTACTCTGGCATAGCTTGCACATAGTAGGAGAAGTGAAACTGGCAGTTAGGCATTGCTTGATGGCCAATCATGGTGTTGAGATTGAGGACCTAACCCGAGTTCTTAGTCATCCTCAGGTATTAATAAAGCATCATTGAACTTTCTTTCTCTTTTATTTTTTATATTACTTTCATTTCATTTCACTTCACGTTCTTGCTCAGTGTGAGATTAGTTTAAGAAGGTTGGGGTTGTTCAGTGAAGCAGTGGATGATAACGCACGTGCAGCAAAGGTAGACTCAATTTGGTAGGTAGGCTGAAGATTTCTAACTTTTCATATTTTTGTTTAAGTACGTCTCATTCATTCATGAGATCACTATTAACTATGGAAGAATACTAACCTCCATCGTTAATAGTGATCCCATGAATGAATGAGACGTACTTAAACAGAAAACGGAAAGTTAGAAATCTTCAGCCTAACTACCAAATTGATCCTACCTTTGCTGCACCTGCGGTATCATCCACTGCTTCTCTGACCACTCCCAATCTTGTTAAACTAATCTCACACTTAGCAAGAGCCTGAAGTGAAATGAAATTAAAGTAATATAAGAAATAAAAGGGAAAGGAAGTCCAATGATGCTTTATTTATACTTGAGGACGACTAAGAACTCAGGTTAGGTCCTCAATCTAACACCATGATTGGCCATCAAGCAATGCCTAACCGCCTGTTTTACTTCTCCTACTATGTGCAAGCTATGCCGGAGTAAAAGGTCATAGTTCCTCTGAGTGCTTCCTCCTAAAGAATTTTCAATTGGTAAAACTGCTCTGTCCACAATCCAACGTTCAACAGCTTGTGGTAGAAAGAGAAAATGACTCCCATCGTCATTCTGTAGTTTACACTAACTAATGTTTGTTTTTTCAAAATCAACAAGTCAAAAATGACTAGCTATTTAAACTAGGCTCTCAAGCGAAATTTTCATTGATTTCCAAAGGTAAGCCTTTACCAACGAAATCAACTAAACTTTTGACACTTAAATAGTTACCAAGAAGAAAAAGGAAAATACCATTTAAATTAAACTCCCTAAGAAATGACAATGCTTCTTCACCCACTAATCATTAGTTTTCATACAACCATAATAATATACAAAGACCAATTCCTAGTATTTATTATTGATAGTTGCAATGAGATGACATCATGCTTTTCCAAACTAAAGAGCAGAAAAGCGAGGGTGCAATTCTTCTTACTTCAAACGCTGTATCAAACTGTTCGCAGGGAACCGCCTCACAATTCGGGTACGCCTTCTTAGCAGCCGACTCACTGTATGCACCGCAAACGCCCTAACAATACATCGATTTTGTAAGAAAATACAATGTCAATGTCGGTAATATATGTAACTAACGACGTGCAATCAATTTCTAAAGACAGGAAAGACGACAGCAACCTGATAAGCAACACGAAGGCGGGACCCATCCATCACAGAATTTGAGAATTGAGTTGTTAAAGGTCCTAAAAACACAGACCAAATTCTCAAATCGGTAATTAAGAAGATTAAATAGAGCAACAAGAATGAAACACTCGCAATTCAATTGTGAAGGAAAAGTACTACAACTTTGGGATCGTACTTGGAAGGGTGCTCAAATCTTTGGATACAATGTCTCGAGAAAAGTCCTGCACGGTACTTCGCGTTTCAATAGGCAGATCACTATTTCTATCCTCGTCACAAACAGCTAAAAACAGAGTGGCTCTACAGCGCCATTTCAAATCGGGTAAACAAGCTTTTCCAATTGATTTTGTCATGTGATCGGAAGATAATGATCCGATTGTTATACGGCGAGGCGAAGGGGTCATTGAGGTTCCAGTTCCAGACATGGAAACTGCCATTGGATTGAATAATCCGGCCACCTAGAGGGAGGGAAGCGGGAGAGATTAAAATTCGTTTCGTTGCTTGATTTATTAGGAAGATAGATAAGGCCGTAGCCGGTGGAGTCGAGGAGGGAGCTTAGAGCTATTCTCGTCATTATCCACTATTCAGAACTAAGTGGAGAGCTACGTGTCGGCTTCGTTGTGTTAAAATATACCTCGGGCCCAAGGAATAACGTCTTAAAAGGACTCCTGCCCCAAACCGACATCCAGCTAGACCGAATCCATTCTTCTTGAGGTGAGAAAGAAGGATGTTTTACAAATTTAAAATACTTCCACATCCACAATTCCAAGTGCATTTGCACTCATGCTAATTGCTATTTTACTTGCAACTAAGACTTAATTTCTGGATTGACGCGGAGTCTTACTCACATTTGTACAATATTGTTAGCTTCACTTCGAAATCTAATGATTTTGTTTTCGAGTTTTACTTTAAAATTTGTTGCACTGCATTGAGATGAAAATTTTACTTATGATCTATTCACATCCGTGCAATAATATAGGATTGCACAAATCTTCTGTTATAAACTGAACATTCACAATTTCAATCGAATAATCTTAGTTTACCCTCTAATTATATGCTTTAATATTACGTTCTGACGTGTCGGTGATTGATTATTGTTCATATTCCGGGTTAGTTTTAATAGTTCATGCATGGGCCCACAATAGGTGAGAATAATAAGTAAATGAGATTTTGGAGAAAACTTGAGGAAGAATGAAAGTATAAACTGGTCTGGTGCATAACAATGACAGTTGGTGGAAGCCAGAACAGGCAGCGTATGAAGGGAGAGTTGTAGGGCTCAGAGGTGAACAACTGAACCTTTCACTGCTCCTCTGCCCCAGGTAGGACCCGCACCTTCCCCTCTCTTCCTCGACCCTTACATTTTAAGACATCAATCTGTAAAATTTAGTCAAATACAATCCAAACCAGACCTACAAACACTATACCACCCGAAATTCAACAAGAAAACACACATCTATAAAAGACAAGTATAAGGTTTCTTTTCTCCCGTTCTTTTTTGTCATACTAAGATTAAGCAGCTCTATGACCATTACTAGTTAGACTCGAACCATTTTATTCTTCAATTATTTTAATTAATTTTATATTTATTATTATTATTATTAGATATTATTCACTTCTTTCTCACTCAAAAATAAAAATCCGAATTCTTGAATCTATAAAATACACAATTTAGAAAGTTTTAAGAAACTAGTCAATTATTTCATAGTTCATCTTTACTCTAATTGATAGCTTACATTAATAGACAAATATTATTAATCTGACCTTATTTATCTATTTATTAGTCGATAGCACAAAGAAACCGAAGGGCTAAACAAGATCCAAAAAGAAGAAGAAACAAATAAGCTAGAACTAAGACGTGTTGAAATTTGATAGAATTTACAGGGAAGAAGGATATCAAGCAGCTTTGCAGGGTGTAAAGGTCAGGGAGCTTGAGTAAGTGCTTCACCAATTAATGTCACTGTTCTTAATTTATTGTGGGCTGATTTACAATGAATTCTTCTCGGTGCCATTTCATATATTCGGTGGGTCTGCATATAAGTGTCGAGATCCTACATGCAGGTATTTTAAGTCATAGCTTTTGCCACTAGTTTTATGAATAGAAAAACAAGGTTTTTCTTCCTATGATTTCCAACTTTGGTTCAAAGCTGCTTTTGTTAGATTAGATTTTATCTTTAAGCATCTTGTATGTTGAAAACATTCTTATTATCACTTCTTTTATCCTTCCATCAGTGATGCACGCACAGTTGGATTAGTCAAATACCAAGTTCCATATCCATTTGGCGTAGAACAATATTGGCGAAGTCGTATAGAACTTCCATTTTTAAACTCTCTCAAAATGAAGATGTTATTTTGCTGGGTATGCCCAGCCGAACCCATGAATCATCTTGAGTTACTTCAACGCACATTTTTTTGGCAATTCACTCGACATAAGGTGTGTTTCATTCCATCTTCCTTATGTTGTAAGATTTCTTTCCCTTGGCTCCTTTTCCGTTCACTCCCCTCCACTCACAAAAGAGGGAGTATTTAACAACAATTATTGTTTATTTAGTTATTTTACACGGAAAGAAAATGATAAATTGCAACCTGCATTGTCTTATAAACATTTTAGGTATCAGTTTGTGCGACAGATGATTTTTCTTAACAGCCATTTTGGGTATCTTTCTCTTCTCATTATCATCAAGTGGGGTACTTGCTCTCAGGCAGACCTCTATCATGTGATGATTTACATGTTTCTAAGTCCCACTGATGAGCTTGGTGAGAATGAATTATTCTGGAGCCAGAGAACAGTTCAGGCATGTTACGAACTATGTTTACAAAATAATATTTGTTTGCTATCTATGAGGATTGAAGTAATTATTTTGTTTTTCAGATTATATTTTTGCTTTTGGCGTTAGTTGCAGTGCCGTGGATGCTCTTTCCAAAACCTTTCATTTTGAAAAAGCTTTATTCAGAGGTATTGCTGACCCTGCATCTAACTCATTTTCCCCACTGAACTATTAGAAGATTGATCAAAATGACTAAAGAAATAAACTTAATTTTTTTTGCATTTTTGCAATGAATTCCTTCTGCATAAGCATGTACAAATTTTATGCATACAAATTGTTCTTAAAATGATAATTTTGCTGTCGAAGGGGTTGCCTTCCTTTAGGAACTTGGAGGATTAAAACTGATGTTTACATTGCTCTATCGTTCAGAGATTCCAAGGTCAGAGTTACGGGATGCTTGGATCTTCGGAGATGGATCTTGAGATGGAGCCTGATTCAGCGAGGCAAAATCATGAGGAGTTCAACTTTAGTGAGGTCTTTGTTCATCAGATGATACACTCCATAGAGTTTGTCTTGGGCGCAGTTTCAAACACAGCATCTTATCTTCGACTTTGGGCATTAAGGTGCTAAGTTACCCTTTAAAGGTTTGAATCTTCTGTCCTTCTAATATCGTACCTAAACTTTGTTCCTGACTACAGCTTGGCCCACTCAGAGTTATCTACTGTTTTCTATGAGAAAGTCCTCCTCCTTGCTTGGGGGTGAGTTTGATCAGTATTCTTCTTCTCTGACACGCACCATGCATATATTGATCTGCATCTTCCAAATGTTTTTGTAAATTCACAGTTTTTTTTTTTTAATGTGAATAAATCTCTCATTTTACAGAAGTTCTTTTGTTCTTGTGGATATTGTTGCGGAGAAAATAAACGTTTATCTTCCTGGAGTGATAATTTTCAGACAAACATCTATTTATAAGAAATAACACAACAGGCTACTGGGTAGAAAATTATATTTGTTTCGTTTCTTCCATTAGTTGTCTGATCTTGTAATTGTGGTTATAGGTATGACAATATTGTCATTCGATTGGTTGGGTTAGCAGTTTTTGCCTTTGCCACTGCTTTCATACTCCTTATGATGGAGACTCTCAATGAAGACTGTAAGAACTGACAGTGATAGGATCCTATTTTTGGCTGGCAGAGGTTGGTAATTGGTTTTGACATTTTTACTTATTTGACATAGAAGTGTAAAAAATCGTGATGCTTATTCTTTGGATCCGCTTGTACAAAAGGGTTGTGCTCAATACTCACGTGAGCTCCCCCCGAAAGAGATTTGTAATTTCTCCTTTTTTGCACTTTTTCTTTCATTTCCAAAATGAGGAAGAGGGATTTCTTGGTGGTTTGCGGGAGAAGCTGGCAGGCAGTTTACACCTAGCATTTTTCTTGTACTTCAGTTCATCAGGAGGCAAATTCCTCCTGCCTGAATTTTGGAGATGATTTGGTTTTTATTGCAGCTCCATTCTTGCAAGGATCTTTCGTCTTGAGATATCCACATTTTATTAGTTTAATGCTTTGAATCTTACGAAATATGCTGTTGTACTGTTTGAACCAAGTGCTGTGTGAATTTGAGTGAATCTACCGTGGTTTGGGAGATGTTGGCTTCCATTTTTCAAGACACTGTCGTAGTTATCCTTGTGTACTAGGCGAATTTTACAATCCATGAATTGATGAAATTTTCCAAAGAACGTGGAAGCTTTCGATTATTACCTTTGAAAATATGCTTATGATTCACGTTCAGAAAATAAAAGCTGGTTTCAGACGGCGTAGGATGGAAATGAAATAGTGAAAAACAGGGAGAAAGAGGGAGCCTTTTAATACCCAGTTCACCACTCTCTGTTTCCATCTCAATTGAAGCAGAGGGATCGTAATTTTGATTAGTGGATCGACAGTGAATGAGAAATGGCATTGACAGCATCTTCTGTAGTTGCAGGTATCTCTATAACCCATAATTCACAAACCAAAAACAAGCACATTATATTTATCATAACAAGCAAAATACAAAGCAACTGATGGATCATACACTCCACCTGCTCTCTAAAATATGAGCCCTGCAGAGGAACAATCCATTTTTCACAGCCACACAGGTGACTAATTCAAAAACAACAGCCAGCCACTACAGAGATCCACAGTAGCTTCTTATTCAGGTCACTTCACAGCAACCTCACGCCGACGCGATGGGTCATACCCTCCAGCTGCCCTCTAATATACGAGCCTTACAGAGGGACAATCCATCTACAAAACCTTCACACAGACCAGTGACAAATTCAAAAACAACAAGAGTTACAAAGCTCCACGATGGCTTCTTACCGATTACTTTACTTCGCAGTCATGAACAAGGTCAGTTCACCCATTTAAGGAAGGTTGGAGGGAGCAACTTTGACAGTTCCGCCAGAGGAATCTTGCGCAGCAATCGTTCCTTCATTTTGGCCACAGCAACTCCTACCACGTTGCCTGTGTTGTCGGCAAAGCTCTCAAAAATTTGAGCTTTGATGAGTCCTCTTCTAGGAGGAAGATCAGGCTTTCTAGTAAGATGGGTAGATGAAACTGTTCCCATAACTGAACAGAGTACAGCCTTGGAGAATGAAAAAGGAAAGGAATTATATGGGGAATTGATCAACCAGAAGAATGGAAACTCAGAATGATATAAAATTTAGTCGAAAATCATGCGGTGGATATTCCCTGCTTAAGCAGAGAAGTACCAAAATCTGAGCAGCAGAACTAAGAGTTCATTTGGAAAGATGATGAACAAGTGATTCGCAAATACCAGATAATCCTGTTATTTATTTACAGAGTTGAACCTTTCAATAAAAATTAAGTAAATAATAAAAAAACAAGTAAACCTGATTTTCTAAGCAATTCAACGTAGCTTTCTTCTCAAGTTTCTGACTCGTCAGATTCTTTTTCTAGAATCATACCGTCGAATTCCAACACCAATTATGCTCAAGTGTCTCATGCCAACTTGTTGAAAATATAACGATTAATTAATTAAAAAAACACTTAAAATTCTACACTAGAAAAAAATCACACCCGTAGAATGAAAAAATCAAACATCGATATACGATCTGACCCGATTCCGTTAGAATTTGGGTCACTAAACTCTAGGTCACCCAAATGATCAATTATTGACTTCTACACCTTCTCAGTAATTGTTTTAATTAAATTCTTGATAAACACGACTTAGAAGAATACTCCACTTTTCAATTGCTATCAGTAGAACCAAATCAAAGAAAATTTCAAAGACGTAAAGCATTTCAGCGAGGATAAATCCAGGTACTGTTTGGTAGAGAATATGAAAAGCATAATCGACGAAGCCAAGCTTAGCCGAATCAGAACCTACCTGGGCAATCTTTCAAGTCGTACATGAGCTGTGAGGATGTTACCTTGGACTACGACACGAAAGACAGTAGCAGACAAGCCTACCAATTCCTCTTTGGTCGGCAAAAGGATATACTAGAGAGAGAAGACGGCTATTGACCCAACTATAAGTCAATCTACTTTTCCCTATTTAATTGTGAATTCCTTTCATATTAAGCCGCTTGAATAAATTGTGATAAACTTTAAAACCCTGCACATATCATCAATAATAGTCGGAATTCAGTGTGACACGAATTCTAATTAGACTGATTCAGACTCGTATATCAATATTAAAATTTTATGTTTTCTTTATATATCGATATCTGAGTTGTTAAACTCAATGTACGGATTATTTTTTTTTTTATTATTATCGTTCAATTTTCAACTGTTATAATAATAATTAATTCATAGAAAAGTTTTATTTTTTTTTCTACAAAAATAGTTGATCATCTATTACGAACAAGAAAACAACGAAAAATTACTTATATTTATTTTTTTTTCTGTAAATAATTTGTTTTTCATTTTTTATAATGAATATTATTTAATTTAAAAACAAATAAATAAAAGGGCCCTTCTGCAAAGATGATTTGAGCCTTAAATCCTGGGCCTATGAACTATTTGAGCCTTAAGCCCGAAGGCTTTCCCAGAAGTAGAACGACTACATGCTGCATCTAGTTCAATGTACGGCGACTGGTTGAATGCATTTTACAGGAATTGGGTAAAGCTGGGGTTTAGTGTTCTAGGAGCTGGATTTAGGGGGAGAAGACGTTAAGACAGAGCAAATGGCGAACAAGCTCATCAACCAGATGGGATTGCCTCTATCAGTTGCCAACATTTTTGCAGCTCGCAACATTATTACAGCCAAGGTAAAATAGGATCTCGGCAATGCTTTTATTTGAGTGTCATCACGTTCTCTGAAATCCAGATGTCATTCAGAATCTGCATTAACGAAGCAACGAATAATTATGATTTCCTTTACGTTTTCAGTTTTTCTTTCACTATCGTATGAAGTCCAAGTTTTCCTTTATTAGAGAGAGGTGTTTTTTTTTAATCCGAAAGGCCCCGTACTTATACGCCGTCCGTCAGCTTAAGCATATTTATTTACAGTTTTGTTGCTTCCTTATGGTGAGCGTTAATCTCTTGGTGAGCTTTAATCTTTAAACTACCCTGAAAGTGTAATGAAAAAATGTTAGTTAAGCTAGTACAACATGCGTGGCAAATTGATTGCTTGTTTTCATTTTCAGCTGATTGAAGCAAATTATTTAGTCTATAAAGTCGAAACAAACAAGTTTCATTTTGTTAAAAAATAGTTTAAGGAATCTAATATTGTAGAACCACCAACTCATAAATGAAGCAAAGGGATACTATCTCCATTTGTTTTTTGGAGCCAAAATGTAAGTTTCCGTTACTTTTGTATTCAGTTGTTCTAATTTTGGATATAAATATTTAATCGAATTAGTGATAATGTTGTAAAATCATTAAGTCTATGTTTTTTTTTTTTTCATTTTAGTTGTTGGTGATTGGGAGATTGTCAAACTCTCTGATTTCAGGATGCCTTATCTTTGACCGAATTTGAGTTGATGGAATTGCTAGATGTGGGGTTGGCAGAAGTTGCATCCTCGGTGATCCACATTAGTGAAATCGTATCTCCTCCTTACCAAACAGTGAGTGATTAGTTGTTTCATTTATTAGGTTTCCGAAGCTTGTTCATTCCAGTAGAACTAGTTTGTTTTTAACTTTTAGATCATCATAAAAATTATTTTTTCTAGATGTGTTTGTAGGTACTATCATTGATGGAGCAAAGGTTTCAAGATAAGCACTTTGGTAGCTGTCTTCCTACATGTTTGAAAGGCCTTGATGAGGCCTTATGTGGTGGAATCCCATTTGGTGTTTTAACAGAGCTTGTGGGTCCAGCTGGAATTGGGAAAACGCAAGTATGATTCTCTGTTTTTCTTAGAGACCAAGAAATGTGATTTTTTTTGTTTGAAGACCTTATGTAATTTAAACTTCCTCTGGTAGTTATGTATCTAGAATTAAGACGTTAATTGTTATTGCTTAATCAATTCTAGATTCATTGTTTTAATAATTTGAAGTTATTGTTTTTAGTCTATATTAGGATGTAAAATTTATAATTTTTCAAATGAAGACAAGAAATCTTCTTCCATTTGAACAGGATCCCTTTTGTTATTGAAAGGAATGTGGTTCTAGATGGGATTAAATGACTGAATGCGGTGTTGCATTGCATTAGTATAATGTGGCAGCTTGGTTCTACCAAATTAGGAGTACAGAATATACCTATGGTTTGTCTATTGTAACCTTGATTTACTTGACCTTGTAAGCAAAGTATGGTATTTGCAGTTTTGCTTGAAGCTCTCTCTACTTGCTACTTTGCCACCAAGTTACGGAGGTTTAAATGGCCACGTATATACATTGACGTAGAATCAAAATTTAGTTCCAGAAGGTACACTGAATAGATTTTGATGACATCATAATTTTGGATGATGTTGTTGCTAATTAATTATAGAAGGCAAAACGCTTCTCTATGTTTTTTTTTTTTTTTTTTTTTTCAATTTTAGTTGTTGGTGATTGGGAGATTGTCAAACTCTCTGATTTCAGGATGCCTTATCTTTGACCGAATTTGAGTTGATGGAATTGCTAGATGTGGGGTTGGCAGAAGTTGCATCCTCGGTGATCCACATTAGTGAAATCGTATCTCCTCCTTACCAAACAGTGAGTGATTAGTTGTTTCATTTATTAGGTTTCCGAAGCTTGTTCATTCAGTGAACTGTTTGGTTTTTACTTTTAGATCATCATAAAAATTATTTTTTCTAGATGTGTTTGTAGGTACTATCATTGATGGAGCAAAGGTTTCAAGATAAGCACTTTGGTAGCTGTCTTCCTACATGTTTGAAAGGCCTTGATGAGGCCTTATGTGGTGGAATCCCATTTGGTGTTTTAACAGAGCTTGTGGGTCCAGCTGGAATTGGGAAAACGCAAGTATGATTCTCTGTTTTTCTTAGAGACCAAGAAATGTGATTTTTTTTGTTTGAAGACCTTATGTAATTTAAACTTCCTCTGGTAGTTATGTATCTAGAATTAAGACGTTAATTGTTATTGCTTAAATCAATTCTAGATTCATTGTTTTAATAATTTGAAGTTATTGTTTTTAGTCTATATTAGGATGTAAAATTTATAATTTTTCAAATGAAGAAAAGAAATCTTCTTCCATTTGAACAGGATCCCTTTTGTTATTGAAAGGAATGTGGTTCTAGATGGGATTAAATGACTGAATGCGGTGTTGCATTGCATTAGTATAATGTGGCAGCTTGGTTCTACCAAATTAGGAGTACAGAATATACCTATGGTTTGTCTATTGTAACCTTGATTTACTTGACCTTGTAAGCAAAGTATGGTATTTGCAGTTTTGCTTGAAGCTCTCTCTACTTGCTACTTTGCCACCAAGTTACGGAGGTTTAAATGGCCACGTAATATACATTGACGTAGAATCAAAATTTAGTTCCAGAAGGTACACTGAATAGATTTTGATGACATCATAATTTTGGATGATGTTGTTGCTAATTAATTATAGAAGGCAAAACGCTTCTCTATGTTTTTTTCTTTTTCTCAGGATGATAGAAATTGGTATGAATAGTTTCCCTGAGATATTTCACAAGGGTATGGCACAGGAGGTACTACAAATATTTATCAACGTTTTTTTACTTCATTTGCAACTTAAAATTGTTATGGTTAACTAAGGACTACTTTCCATTTACACGTCAGATGGCAGGCAGGATCCTTGTCTTGCGGCCGACATCACTTGTTGAATTCACTGAGAGGTGTTAATCCTTCAAAAATCTTATATTCTTTGACCCGCATCAATGATTAGTGAATAAATGTTGGGTATATTTAAGGACAATATTACTAGTGGTGCTAGTGTACAAAGTGAGCTGAATTTTTTGCCCATGCCCAGAGCTAAATTTTTGCCTACCCCCAATAGAAACCACCGCTACATAAAAGCAGAACAATTTTGGTTTGAAAATCTTTTTAAACCTAAGAAACTGGTAATGGGAGGAAGAGGAAGAGGGAGGGGGCATTATTGGCTTTGCTTAACTTTTTAGGGAGGGATAAGCATATTCTCAATACAAGGGACGATCAGCATTATGTGACAGCTCGATATGTGAAGCAAGTGGGGGTGCACAATCTCACGTTGCTTGAGAGAGTGGAAAATGCATGGTTTATTAGTAGAGTTTTCCTCTCTACCTAATACAACATGTTTTGGGCTAATTCCAAGAACAAATCCGTGCGGATTCCGGGTCAAAACAGACAAATTTGTATTAGGAGCACTGGAAGATGCTACAAATGGTGTCAGACCCACTGTCCAACTGGAAGTGTGGCCAACGAGGACATCGGTCCCCGAAAGGAGTGAGACTGTGACGGTCCGCCATGTGAAAGCAAAGAGGGTCCAATGTGACAGTGCAACCAATAGTAGTGGGGATGCACAATCTCATATCATTTGAGAGAATGGAAAATGCATGACTTATAAGTAGAGTTCTTATCACTAGTTAGTACAATACATTTTGGGCTAATCTCAATAACAAACTCGTGCAGACTCTGGTCCTAATCGGGTAATATTGTACTGGGAGCGCTGGGAGATGCTACTCATTAACTTGTTGCAAAGTCAGAATCAGAATGTTCAATGGGTTTTTCGACAATGAAATTTTGGGCGACTCCAAATATGTAGATTTTAGTGATAAAAGTAGATACCAGAAAGATTCTAGAGAAGAAAATAAAAAAAATCTTTTCATTAATTCAGTGCAGCACTTGCCAAAGCCTCTGCAATTCATGTAAAGTAGAAGGCTTAACTTGTGCTCTAATTAAGTGGTATTGGCATGATCTAATAAAATTTTTATTAATGATTTTATCACTTCTACTCTTTTTCCATGATGCTGATGGAATGCAAATCGGCTTCTTATAATTTATGAGTCAGTTTTTGTTATTGTCAGGTGATCTTGAATCTTGAAATTTTCCCTTAAGGCACAATATACTCTCTTAATCGAGGTTATTTCAATGATAATGCCGTACAAATTTTAAATGTTGAATTTGTGTACTTCATTACTTATCTCATATCGAATATCCTATCATGCTAATTTTTGCTTCACGTTTACTGCTGAATTTGGATAACGAGAAGAATACTGAAACAATTATATGACATGGGCTGCTATTTCACTTGTAGTTTACAGCAAATCAAAGTTTTGATTCTTCAACGTCAAGTAAAGCTTGTAATTATTGATAGCATGGCTGCCCTTGTTTCTGAGTGAGTAATTCTTTTCACTACTGTCTATGATGTTTACTGCATCAACTGAGGTTACAAAAGAATAATCTTTAATCTTGTGCTATCAATATTATATTTACATAAATGTTATTGTTAAATGAGCTTATAATTCTAAGTATTTCATGAGTTTTCACTTTAGCTTGGTTCTTTCTTACTATAGGGAAAATATTTTTTTTTAAATGGCCTTGGTCGGGTGAATCTCTCCCTCCAATTTTTTGTAATATGTCATGTTTAATACAAATCATGTCATAAAAACATCTTATTTATCTGAGAATATAATGTCAATCTAATTTCAACCTAACAAGGTTTAGAATGAATTGTTTGAGAAGTTCATCAATCTTTTTTTTTTTTTGGGTAGGGAATATGAACAAGGAGCTCAGCGACAACAATCATTGGGTTGGCATATTTCTTTTATCAAGTAAGAAATACGTCTCATATTTTTTCTCATGGGATTTTCATAATGTTTTAAAGATTTTGTAAACGTATTTTTTCACTTTTGATCATTGATTGAAATTCTTTAATTACTATCATTAATCTCTCTTTCCCGCCAGGTCTATTGCTGAGTTTTCACAAATTCCATTTGTCGTGACTAATCAAGTAAGATCTCGAAATACTGAAGCCTGTCAATATTCTTTTCAAGGTAGAGTAGAAGTGGTATGATCAAACAATTAAAGCTTCCATGTATATATAACTGCACTTATACTATACATTTTCTGGTGCAGAACAGAGCAGCAATGAAACTTTAGAATATCCTGTTGGGTTTGACTCTCATCTGGTTGCTGCTTTGGGTATTAACTGGGCCCATGCTGTGACAATCCGTCTTGTTCTTGAATCTAAATCAGGTTTGATATACCATACTTTCTAAAACTTCACAAAACCTAAGTTGTACGGAAGCTAAAACTCTAGCATTAGTCTATGCTCTAATTGTTTCATGGGAATATTTTATCACGTGTAACAACTGTTTCTTGACTACAAATTGATCAAATTCGAAACTCTTGAAGAGCAGAAGAATTTGCACAAGTGACTGATTTTCATTTTCTTCCACCTTTCTCTTGCAGGTCAGAGGTTCATCAAGGTAGCAAAATCTCCCATCTCACCACCCTTGGCTTTCACTTTCATCATTAATTCGTCGGGAATTACATTGCTCGACGATAATGGAGTAGAACTGCGCGGAACAGAAATAAACAAGATCCACTGTCAAGGGTTTTCACTATGATAAGTTCAAAGGTGAGCCTGTACTATATCTAGTGCCATTTATTTAGAAGGATGAAGAAATTGAGCCAAGCTTTGACGTTCTGTGTTCATCAGATATCAAAATACTATCAAATGATCTTCCAGTAGACTGTGTAAGGCAATGTTACGTTCACCGTCTAATTCTGCTTCTTAATTCTTACCTCTGTCGATGTGGCAATCATCGATTGGTACAATTAATAGATCTCAAATAATTAAAATAAGTGATTAATTACATTAATTAATGATTACGACATTAGATTGAAAGTATTATAAGATAAAAGTAAGGGGTAATCAATGCATTATTAGTTGTCTATGTATTTACGAACTAATTATTTACGAACTAAGGGCTGGCCTAACAAAAATGTCAGGTTGAATGACCTAATTTTTTAAGAGAATCCGCAAGAAAATTTATAAATATAAAATTGATTGATATTACATTCTTTCTCCCTTGAAGAAATTTATTGGATATATTTGAATTTTACACTATATTATTTTTATATGATCGTTAAGTGGACTTTGACCCATTATTTATGGGTCAATGCTCAATCTAAGTTTAAGTCTTCTATCGTAATCTTAGACTTAGACTAGGCAATCGGGTCCATTCTTGGGATCGGGTCTCTCGACCCTATGTTTCTGTCTTAATCTGCTTATGGGCCGTGACATTTATTCTATGGTAATTAGGACGAAAGACAATTATAAAAATCAAGAAACCACATCTCGTATTTCATAGTTCTAGAAAATAAGGGAAATTTACATCTTGCGAACTGTTGTCTGTTTCATGTCTCAGAGGATTCCCTTTAATGTTTTCAACGACAATTACCACACTGCATCCTAGGATTCAATGTATCTGGACTCTCGGACTTATCGACTAGATCTTCGTATCTACTTTGTTAATTAATTGTACAAGAATAGTAGGAAGACAGCCTGTTTTCTTTTCTTACTG
Organism: Begonia masoniana; assembly: GCA_022432975.1. Taxonomy (NCBI): domain Eukaryota; kingdom Viridiplantae; phylum Streptophyta; class Magnoliopsida; order Cucurbitales; family Begoniaceae; genus Begonia; species Begonia masoniana. The sequence goes on along the minus strand of CM039512.1, from coordinate 1,341,881 downwards.
TAGAAACCAAATCAATAAATAAACAAATAATAAAACTATCATCTTGAATTTTTCTAAGTCATCGAACAACTGGCTATTGAAATCTCAAACAAGAAAAAACACTAAAAAAGGCCAAGCATTAAGGTTGTTTCAGTGTTTTAGCGTCTGATCACGTCTCTCAACTCTTGTCGAATCGATTAAAATTAGTTTGATTTGTTTCCATAATTGGCTTCCACGTCGAAAAAATGTAATGCTTTTGTAGTTTATTTGCTCGTGTTTCTTTTATTTTCTGGGTGCCATTTAGGTGGTTACCATCAATAATTTAATAATAATATTATTTTATTTATTTTCTATAATATTTTAACATCGAGATGATAAGCTTACCCACTACAAACAAATCAAAGCATTATAATTGATTGAATTATTATATAAAATTTGGAAAAATTAATTAGATCGATCTAATTTAGGGTTTTCTGGAACTTGTTTAGGCTCTTTTGATTCCTTTCCACGATATACTTGTGCCCAAAAAATAATTATAAATAATAGTCGCAAACGCTACAGTCCTCACCTGTACCAGCACGTCACGTTTTCTATTTTTGGAATATAATTAGTGATTTAATATTAGATTATATGGGCTTGGCCCACGAAAGTAACATTTTTTTGGAATATAATTAGTGATTTAATATTAGATTATATGGGCTTGGCCCACGAAAGTAACATTTTTTTGGAATATAATTAGTGATTTAATATTAGATTATATGGGCTTGGCCCACGAAAGTAACATTTTTTTGGAATATAATTAGTGATTTAATATTAGATTATATGGGCTTGGCCCACGAAAAGTAGCAATTTTTGGAAATTACTTTATTTGGCAAAATAATAGTTTGGAAAAATAAATTAGATCGATCTAATTTAGGGTTTTCTGGAACTTGTTTAGGCTCTTTTGATTCCTTTCCACGATATACTTGTGCCCAAAAAATAATTATAAATAATAGTCGCAAACGCTACAGTCCTCACCTGTACCAGCACGTCACGTTTTCCTATTTTTTGAGATTTTAATTTTTTTATTCCCAAGTTTAATAATTTATCATTTCTATTTAAATGGAAAAGATAAAAATTCAATATTTATTTAGATATATCTAGGATATTTGTTCGTCGCAAATATCTTGATATTTTAAGTATTTTAATACTAGGTCGTACGTGAACGACAACCATAGTATTTTCAATATATTTTAATAAAATCTGGCAGACATTTTACTCAATTTTATTATTATTTTAATAATTTCAACAAAATAATAAACCACTTTAAAGTCAAATACTCATTGCTTTAACAATAAAATAATAAAATATAATCACATAAATTAATTCCAGTTGATTTTGGAATAAAGTGAGAGCCACGTGGTTTAGATCTTCGTATAATTTTAAAGAATTATTGGCAAAATAAGAGGGCTGAAGTCGAAGACATAGAAGATAAGAGCCTTCTGTGAATGGACAATCAGCTTCCACGTCATTCTATGAGAATGGATTTCTCTGTTCAACCCTTGCCGACATCAATGTTCATCGTGAAAAGGATAACCTTAATTGTACTTTCCTTACTACTTATGTTATTATATCCTTAATTAAAGTAAATTTTCTATTTTTGGAATATAATTAGTGATTTAATATTAGATTATATGGGCTTGGCCCACGAAAGTAACAATTTTTGGAAATTACTATATTTGGCAAAATAATAGTTTGGAAAATAAAATAAAAAGCAGTTTAATCTCGCAACACCCACCCGTTGGATCAGAACAATGAGATCATCCTCAACAATCAACAGTAAAGACTCAGTGGAGGGTAGTGGGCCATAACGTGTCAAGTAATAATTGGGTAGACGACACGAGGACAGCTGTGGGAAGTGGGAACTTTTAGGTTTACCGGTGCGACCGGCTACAGAAGGTGGAGAGAAGTCGCAGTCAAGAGTGGAGAGAGAAGTGGATTGATTGGCCATTACCTAAATTGGAAATATAAGACTATTAAGTTAATTAAAAAAGGCAAGTTTTAAGGTAGGAGCCAGAAGGATTACCCTTTGAGGAAGGTACTAATTCACTGACCACGGACGGAAAGCATAATCTTCTTTTTCCCTTAGCTTTTGGCTTTATTTCTCCTCTCTTTCTCTCTCTCTACTGCCACGTGTACGTCTTCTTCCATCCATGTCATCGTATCCACGTATGCATTATAAACCTAAATCTATTTCAAGTTGACCACCATTAAACGATCATAATCTTTAATTAGATTTTCTACCAACAAACTTTTTTTGAATAATCTCATTCGCTCGTTAGACACAAAGTCAGCTTTAACGTCGTAGAACATTTGGTGCCGATGATACTCATTGTAGCCTAACTGTAACGAACCCTTTTCCAGTAAGATATTGTCCGCTCTGGGGATTGGGCAGCAACTCAATATCCTCCCCTCACAGCTTTGTTTAGCGGGGACTTCCCAATCGATCACCCAACCTGGTATTACTCTCGCCGAAACACTTTTAACTTCGGAGTTCTTATGGGATCCATTGTCAATTGTGCTCCAAAACGGGTCTTACTGTCTTAGGAGGGTGTCTTTACATATGTTTCATTTCCACATACTTCCCAAACGATGTGGAATTGTGACGACCCTCATTTCTACGACCGAACCCTCTGGCCCAAGTCCAACCCGGGATCCGCGGAGTTTTAACCCAGCACGTCACCCTCCGGCCCAAGTCCCACTCGAGATTCGCAGAGCACTGAGTGGTTCCTCCTCATACGTGTCCATTCGGGTCATCACACTGACTTATTATATTTGCGAGACAATAAGTGTCGTACAAGCCTATCTAGTTCCTTAAAATGATGACCGTGATAGTTATTATTCATGTCGAAATATTTTTGTTTTAGTTTTTAATTTTTTTTTTCAAGAGTTAATTTCTAATTTAAACAAATTTTTTTATAGAAAAGATAATGGACTAAATTCATTAAAAAAAATAAAGTTGAGTTAGGTAATGTCCAACTAGACTAATAAACGTGTAAAAAAATATAAATCCAATTGCCAATTATTTTTACCAATAATTTAATGTAAACTTGAATATGCATACGTGATCTTGTATTAAGATAAGGTAAATTATTTATTTTTATGCAATTTAGCTCTTCCAAACCTAGCTTCATAGATAGGCTTATCACTAATCTATCTAACCTCATTAATTAATTATGAAAATCCAAAGTCAAACCGCTGAACAAATGATAAATTTATTTGTTTAAAATTATAAAATAATATTGCTTTTCAATGACCGAAATTCCACTTGATTGATTATCTATGAATTGTTTGAATATATTATTTAATTAATAGATATTTTATAGTTTTGTTGTGTAATGCTAGTAATTTTAATTTAGTATTTGTGCAATAAATTGGCTGACTTTATTCCTTCATTTAATTATATCATTTATTATTTTGTCATAAACGAGTAGGTGTACAACTCTTAAATTGTAAGAGGGAAAAAACATAAAGAAGAAAAATAAGTGAGAGAAATAAAACCGTGGTGATTAACTCGTGAGAGCGTTTTCTTGTATTCTGGGAATAATGATACGTTCGATGCTATAATATTGCATAAATTCTTGCAAAGACAGTGAAACCGTCAAATACATTTGGAGCAATCCTTTGCACGGATTCTCAAGATGAGAGGAGTCGTGGTGGTCTTCTTGGAATGTCTAGATCTATTACTTCACCAACTAGCTAATTAGACGCGAGCCTCTCTTTGGGCGGAGTTTTTCATTTTGCTCTTCAACATACTTCTTCTTGATCTATGAATATAAATCGTTATTGAACTTTGTATCGTTGATGGAGAATGAATTTATCTAAATCACATAATAAGTTGTTACAAAATTTCTTATTTATTCTTTATATTGATTAATTTTTGAGAGTTTTATTCAGGATAATTTGTTAGACGAGGAAGAAGAACAAAATTACTGCACTAAAAAATGGATACAAAAAATAAAATCATCATCCAAGTCAAACATGCGTAAAGCGAAAGCTCAAAATCAAGTAATGGTCGGCAAACAAAGCAAGCAAGATCAAAACCCATTTCAATTTTTTTTATATTTCCTAGGATTTGTTATTTCCCATGATATCCTTCTCATCGGTTGAATACAATTTCTCTTAACAGTTTCAAAAGAGACAACTTGGTCAAGTTTTGCGGCAAATTAAAAACGTGTACAATTCAAACTGTGCGGTTTGGTCTCGGTTTGGGTCGATCCTATCCACGGTTTTAGTTTTGATTCCGGACTTTCAAGAATTGTGCGGTCCGATCCAAGTTCTAGTTCCACGTTTTCAAGATTCGTGAAAACAAAACCGGATCGTGAGTCAAATATTTAATCTAAACACAACTTAAAACCTAACTCAAAATTCTAAAAAATTAGCGCAAAATTTAACACAAACTCCGAAAATTGGCTAAAAAATAACAAAAAAAAAAATTAAATAATTAAAAAACATTGAAATCCAACCGGACGCCGGACGGAATAGGCTAATAACTGAACATAATTAAAACGCCTTCGAAAGGTGTAGAACCATGGCAGACAAAGCCAATTCCAGCGCCAAATAAAGGCGGGGAAAGAGGGAGGAGGAAGAAGAAAAGAGAAGCACGTGTTGCAGATGTTTAGAAAATCTGCCGGCGTTTGGACAGAAACGGGCTGTCACGTGTCTTTATAACCCCGTTTTTTTTTTAAATTAAAAATAAAAATCGGACTCGGGCAGTCCGGGCAAGCATCGACGGGCGTGCTTCCGGTTACAGAATAGCTTCTCCGTTTGGGCCAGCCTGACCTACGCTAACGCACGCATATTTCATTTTTATGTCAAAATAAAGTTAATATTAAAAACCGATAGCCATTCCCCGGCCCCTACCCACCTAATTGCTCTATATTCGAGGCGTAGCTGAGACTCTTAGGCGTGCCTACTGGCTATTATTCAACACAACCCCATTTGCTTATTTTGATATAATTAATTCCACATAAATAACTCGAAATTATTGAATTTATTTTTGGAAATACACATTTGTACGCATTGGAGATCATACTTTGGGAAGCTTTAAGGCAAGACGGATGTTCCCGCCGATGAGACCGGACAAGAGGAAGAGCTCGGAGCAGGGCGCCGATGGAGAGAAAAAATCTTATCTTCGCTAACAATATCAGCAACCGATGACCCATCCAGCCGGTTTCCAGTTTAATGAGAGAGAAAATGTTTATATATTCCGCTCTCTTAATATGGGTCTGAAATGTTCTCTTCACACGTCCCATCTTCTTCCTCTCTCTTCCTCTTCTTTCTCTTTCTCTTTACGGTCAGAAACGGATTGCTGGAGATTATAAGCACCTATGGATGCTCGGCGTATCGACGATTTCATGAGTGCAGCAGCTGTTTAAACTGAACCAGCTCGATCTCGTCGGGTTAAGTTGTTTTTTCATCTGCGCCGGTGACTGTCGATTTCTCTGCGGAGCAAGGGAGAGTGGTAGAGCAAGGGAGATCGTAATTTTCTCTTCTCATTTCTATACATGACTTCGTTGTTCTCGCTATCTCTCCCTCTCGCGTGCTATGTTGATTTTGTAGTTTTAACTCTGTGCACCATGCTCTCTAGTCTCTCTCACTCTCTCGTCATTTGGATTTCTTGTTCCGATTGTGCGCTTACTTGTCTATTATTGTAATTTTTAGGATTGTTGATCATCAGTAGCTCATAAACTTCGATCGGTGCTCCATTGCTAATATAGTAGCACCTTCGAGGTTGAGTAGACTGAAAGCTTGCTAGAATCGGAAATAATTCTTCAGAAAGTAACATTTAGGTGGAACTATGTTGGATCTTAATCGCAATGTCATCACGACCGATCCGACTCAGAATAAAGAATCTATTTTGGCGATTGAGAAGCTCCCTCAGGGTTCGGTGAACCAAAGGGATGAATCAGAAACCTCCAATTCCTCGATTGTCAATGCGGAGGCCTCGAGCAATGGATATGACGAAGATTCGTGCTCTACACGCGCCGTTAATGCGGTGGTTACATTTAACTTCGACATTTTGAAGACTGGGAAAGGGGACGATGTCGTCACGAAGGAGTTCTTTCCAACAACTGGAGCTTCTGCTGGAGTCAAGGGGAATTTTGGGAATTGGCAGGGGCAGAACTCGGCTTCTTCTTCATCTTCTGCTTCTAGGAAAATTGGATCGACCTAGCGTTTGATCAGGGAGGCTCCGGTACTGACTTGAGAGTGGTTAAGCCACAACCAGTGAAAAAGAGCAGGAGGGGACCGAGATCTCGGAGCTCGCAGTATCGAGGTGTTACGTTCTACCGGAGAACTGGGCGATGGGAATCCCATATATGGTTTGTCACTTTGATTGAATTTTTTCGTCGTTCCTACTTCAAATCAGACGAGTTTTGGCATCATTATATATATATATTAAATTTCGTTTCCGTTGAATTCTTGCGTATTTTCGCCAAGTACCATGCATTCTAATTTTTGTTTGCTTCTTTGTCTCGCGGAATTCGCTCATTTTAATTCATTGAACTTAGTAATTTAAGGTTTTGACTTATCTGTTGAAAGCTCGAATACTGTCGTTTCGTATTTCCTTACGATTTCATTTGTAACGATTTCTTCGCTTGCGCAGGGACTGTGGGAAGCAACTCTATTTAGGTAAGGCATTGACCCGTATATTAAATTGACTTAGAATTTTTTTGCTAAAAGACTGTTAGAATTTTCCGTTGACGGAAAACGTGATCTATATGTTGTTGGAATTCTTTAGGTGGATTTGACACTGCGCATGCTGCTGCAAGGTAAACTTTTAGTTGTATGGGCAAAGCACGCCTAGCTTGAAGCTTAGCTGGCTGTTTGAACAAACATTTATGTGTTTTTTTTAACTGGATTCAGAGCATATGATCGAGCTGCGATAAAGTTCAGAGGCGTTGATGCAGACATCAATTTTGTTCTCAGTGATTACGAGGAAGAATTGAAGCAGGTTGATTACCGTGCTGTTCTTTGAACTTATTTCAGTTCGTTTTACATATTTGGAAAAAGATTGGTCTTCTAATACGTTCTAATATGAATAGCAGATGAAGAATCTTAGCAAGGAAGAATTTGTTCACATACTTCGGCGACAGAGCACAGGTTTTTCAAGGGGAAGCTCAAAATATCGAGGTGTAACGCTGCACAAGTGTGGCCGATGGGAAGCTAGAATGGGACAGTTCCTTGGCAAAAAGTGAGGACCTTCTAAAGACTTTAACTCTAATTTGATTTAGGAGTAGATTTAGAATTTAATTGCCTATTTGTATTAGTTGGGGATTGGTTTTATATGAATTCCTTGTAGATTGGTCATGCTTTTTCCTTGCTTGGGAAAAACAAAAGTATAAGACTTTTTGAAATAAGAGACTGGGGATGGTGTTTCTTTATCATGGAGGTTCCCATCCTTGACTGCAGGTATATATATCTTGGGCTATTCGACAGCGAAGTAGAAGCTGCAAGGTCCTAGATCATGAAATTCACTCTACGTGATTAATATTATTACCCCCTGAATTCTCAACCTAATTAGGGTCCATCCAACTCGTGTCTCTCTTTTGATTTTATGGATATTAGGGCCTATGACAAGGCAGCTATCAAATGTAATGGAAGAGAGGCAGTCACTAATTTTGAGCCTAGCACGTACGAGGAGGAGATGATTTCAGAGGGCAGTAACGAAGGTATTATCTTGTGCTGCATTTTTAATTATGCTGATGTTAGACAGTTTAATTTCCCTGATATTTGAATGTTTTCCAATGTAGGTTGTGAAAAATTGCTTGATCTGAATCTAGGAATATCACCTCCCTCAATTGATAATGGTTCTAAGGAAAATGAAGGGCGACTTCAATTTAACACTGGCCCCTATTATGTGCGCAATGGAAGGAGTTCAATGGTAATTGTTATATTCAAGTTGTATCGTGTCGTGCATTGATGTTTATAGTTTTTCTTTGACATTGTGGATGATATTTCATAGATTTCAATTTTCGTCAAAATGTACCCAGAAATTATATCTTTTAACTTCAAATTCAGCAGATGGAAAGCCATGCTAATGCAATGGTTGGTGATCCTCCTATGGCCATGAAAGGGCTAGTAATGACTTCGGAGAACCCGCCGTTTTGGAACAGTGTGCATCCGAATAACTTTCCCAATGAGGTGAATTTCTCTATCATGTTTCAAAATCCAGTAAGCTAATTTCATATTTCTTAAGTAATAATTCTTTTGGCCGAATTTCCAATTATGGTATACACAGACTTTTCCAAGCCTATATATGCTGCGATCTGAATTTGAACGCCTAAATGGTTCTGTTGTGATTAAGTACTAATCAACTTTAACAAAGGACAAGTAAATCAAGGTTCGATTGACTGACAGACGTAGATGATGTCGTATAAGTTAGGTTAAACTTTGTATAAAAGTAGAACGTTTCTTCTAGAAGTGATCACTTCACAGCTATCCACGTTGTGTTTTGGTTATAAAAACTCTACGGTTTGGAAACAATGGGAATGTGACCTTCGTGGTACTATGTTCTCTGAATAAGTCAATCATACAGCGATCATCCATTTGCTGCATGCTATTATACCTTATTCAGGATTATAGTGTCTGACTTGAGATTTAAAATTAACTAATTTTAAAGATGCTAAACTAATGGAAGAAGTTGTTCAAGTTTTTTGCATTTTCCGCATGTTCGGGTCTCTGATTAATTTTTTTTGCAGGAAAGACTGTCAGAGAAGAGACTTGCATTAGGTTCTTCGCGAGGACTTCCCAACTGGGCCTGGCAAATTCATGGCCCCGTTGGTGCTACCCAAATGGCACTGTTCTCTACTGCAGCATCATCAGGATTCTCATTTTTAGCTACCCCCTCCCCTGCTGCCATCCCTCCATTAAATGCACCCAGTTCCACACAACTCAATCTCTGTTTTGCTTCGAAATCACCTGCCTTTAACTCCACGCCACATCATTTTCAAGTGAAGCCTCCACCGGCACCACCATAATCTGTCAGTGTGTATTAGATTTGCCATCGAATTACAGTATTCACCTTCCGATTTATATGTATGATTGAAATCGTGATTGATAATCACTATGACTTCTCTGCTGGCATATGATATTTCCCTAGAAGAATATGTTTGATAATATGAACAATTGTTGATACCTTCTACGTATTGACACTGATTGAACTTTGAACTTTTTGCCTGAATTAGTCTGTTTCTGGATGGATTTTCCACACCACTAGATCAAGGTTCGTCTATTTTTAGATCCACACAAATGTTGTCTAGCCTAGTGTCCGTGAATGGGAAGGAACTCGAACACTAGATATGTTTGTGTCCAACTTGTTTACTCTTCTACTTTTCAGGACTAGTTGTTAAATGTTGATGCTTCAGGAGGCCCCACCCCACCAAAACTTGGAATATAATAAACTATTCCTCGTAAACCTGTTGATTTGTAGTTTAATCGAAGGAATTTGGTGTGCTAGGTTGCATCAATTCGGCTTGATATCTAGTGGGACACTATGTAGGTTGTGCTGTTCTTGATGCCTTCTTTAGTGCGTGGAGGAACAACAAAGTAGGCGAAAAGTTGTTTCCCATTGTTTTCGAATGAAAACCATTTTTTAAAAGTAGGAATGTATATATGTTCGGTCCCGAAGACTCTTCATCTTTACCATCTTTCTTTCCTTAATATAAAATAGGAGCCTACTTTGGTGAAGACTGTTACTTAGATTGAAGTGTAATTTTTAGTACCTTTTAAAAATAGTTTTAAATCTTCTTGGTGCTTCTTTTCCCACTTGTGAAGTTAAAAATTTGGTTAGGAAGGTTGAAAGCCAGGCAGCGACGAATGGGGAAAATGGGACGAAAACTGCAGTCATTTTTTTTAAATGGAGTTTGGACGACGCTTGAACTAATTGAAAGAATTGACGGGCAAAAGGAGGAGCACTAGAGCTAAGATAGATCAACTGCAGAGGATCTTACTGTTTATCCTTTGTTTTTAATTTAATTTAATTTAAATTTAAATTTATTTTGGTAATAATTGCTAATTGCATCGTCATATCACGTCAATCACAAGTCACAACCTTCTATTATCCTTTCGTTTCTGTGCTATGCTACACCACACCCACTTGATTTTAATCAAATCCCATGGTCTCAAACAGCTGGAATTGGAAATATGCTCTCTTTTTTTTTTCCTTTTTTATATGTATTTTAAGGTTGTTCTTCACCAAAAAAATTCTGGTTTCTTCTATTTTAATTCTTTTTTTTTTTTTTTGAATCAAAAGATCAGGGAAATAAACTAAATGGTTGGGTCTAAAATTAAATATTCTAAACTGGGACTAAAATTTTTATTTTTAATCAAAAGGTGTGGACGTCAAATCGTGTGGCACAAAGATAATATAATGAAAATTGTGGAAGGGCGCATTGCTACCCATAATTTATTCTTTTCTTCGTGTGGAATTAGATGGTGGAATCCAAATGAAATTCACAAATTTGGAGACACGCAATGATTCCTTCAAAGAACAAATGTCGAGGGTCCTTCCAGTTTTGGAAATCTCTTCAAGTAATAAATAATCAGACAGTAAATAAACCAATTTTATTGTAATAAGTTACACTAATCAATTGAGTTCAATCATTAAATCATCTAAATAAAGAAAAAGTTGATAGACATGGAATGATTAACTTCAACGCTCCATAATTCAACATTAAACGCTGACAGAATTTACCATATTTTCTCATATTTGACGTTTATGCTAGGAAGTGGAATTTACCAAATTTCTGGGATTCACAAGCAAATAGAAGTCTAGGACCCACATTGAAAATGAGTATAGAAGACAACTGGCTTCTAGTGGTGCAACTTTTATTTAGCCTCTCTCTTTCTCTCTCCTCGAGCCTTTAAGGTTTCAGAGGTTTATATTTACCTTTATCTTATTTTTAAGTATTAAGGTTTCTGAGCTTCCTTCCAACCCATCCTAGAACATTGCCTTTTCTTATCGTCCAATGAAAGTACACGTCCTCTCTCTCTCTCTCTCTCTCTCTCTCTCTCTCTCTTCTATTTATGGCAATAATTGAAGATATTGCCATGGGTGGGAACACATGGTGGCCCCAAGGCTCATTTGGATTTTTGTTTTCCTCTACTTTACACTACACTTGGGTCCCTCCCCTCGGAGAAATTAATTTCCTTCTTCTTCTTTTTTTATGGAAATAAATAATAATAATAATTTAAGATGTGGTAGGCAATCAGACACCTCCCATTGAAGAGGAAGTTGCAGTGTTTTTTTATGGGCGTTGGGTTCTACCCCTCTCCTCTTCCACCTAGGCCTCTGTTGTTCATTGATGGATGGTTGTGACCAGTGTGTAAGAGATCTACTTTCCTATGCAAATTCAACTTTAAATTCTTTATCAAAATCGAAAGCTTAAAAAACCAAGGAAATATATATCCCGAATAATGCATTTTTACGAAGATAAATTAAGATCATCTGCGTTTCTCAGGTAATACTAGAAAAGCATACTTCAACTAAATGACAGAAAAAAAAAAAAGCAGGCACTGTTTAGAGACAGTAGAGACTGTCATTCCATCATCCTCTCAATTGCCTACTTGATTAGCTTTTCTTTGTCGCTTCCATCTTGTTTTTTTGTGGGCTCAGGATAAGCTTCAGTATATCAGTATCCAATCAGCGTGAGTTACACACAGAAGCAGCCTGCTTAGCTTAACGTTACTTGATTATTGCTAGGCTTGGGCCCTCCCATTACTTACCAGGCTGCATCTGCATCCGCCGACAAAAGTTTTGACTGTATGGCCTAACGTAAATGGACCTAATCTTCGGTAATAAATTTGAAAAAAGAAAAATTATAAATTAATATCGTTAAATATTAACATGAATGAGTCTCGTCGGATCTAGAGTCCAAATTATAAGACATGCATATTAAAGTTATAAAATCTTCTAAAATTCACGTACACCAGATTCCAGAAGATACAAAATAATAATGATTTGTATAATCCATTTAATGTGACGACTAAGTTCTCATCCATCTGACACCAAATCAAACATATATAGCAGATGAATTACTATTAATACGTGTGATTAATATGGGAAAACGCAAGGGCCCAAGCACTCAGATCAGATCACTGTTGCGTAAAAAATTAAGGATCAGAAGAATTGTCGAGAACCGACGATGCAAAATTTCTGATACAAGGAGCAGATGATGCCATGACACAAAAGTGAGAAGATTTTGAGAGGAAAATTTTTGTTACGCTCGAAATGCTAAGTTTACATTCTTATTTTAACTTATCAAAATAATCGCTGTTATGCTAAATAATTATTTATATAATTAATATAATAAATTAATTATTTATAATTATTATATTAATTGTACTTTAATCCTATTTATCATCGTTTGGTTTTTTGATCTTTCTTTTAACATCTCTTACGTACTTGTTACATAGTACATCTTCGATAATTCATAATTGATGGAATCACTCAGTTAAGGCGAGAGGCATTATTAGTCTGTAACTTAGGTGAAAAAAGGAAAACAGATGAGATAGACTCACGTGTGCTTGTATTTCTGTATGTTGGCAGAAAACAACGTAGACTTATCTGAAGAAAAAATGGTCAGACTTTGAAACATTACTTTTAGCAAAAATAAATAAAGGATCAAAATATCCAGAAAGATGTATCATAAAGCCTGCTACAGCTCCTGCCCAAATACAATGCTCCCCAAGATGATCATTGATCACATGCCACTTTAATCAAAACAATCCACGACGTAATATATTTGCAGCCAACAGCACCTGCAAGAAAAAGCCATAAAAGTCTCTGCTGAGACAAATCAAACCGCATCAACAGCAATGTCCAAACAAAGCTGTAATCGAAACATATTTATAGGTAAAGTTTTAAACCACTTCCTTCTTCACTTCAAACACCCCCAAAGCTTTTACTAAGAAAAGTGCGGCTCAATGAAGTTTTCACCAAGATAAGGTTCGGTGGTGTTAAATGAAAGCTAAAAATAAGCACACGTAAGATAAAATGCCTCAAGAAAGTAATCAAATGAATTCATACTTCAAGGGGTAGCAGGGTCGAAAAAACTAGAACAAAAAGAATATTCACACTTTTTTAATGAGTAATGTTAAGGTGATGCACTTGCATACCATTGAAATAAGAAGTGGATTGTAATCATTGATCAATATTTTTATAATATATGATGTCAAAATAGCAGTTCAAAAAAAACAATACAGAAAAAAATTCAAAACTACATATTGAAATCGAAATAGACTTGAGATAGGAATTTGGGGTAAGGCAAAAAAAATGAAAAATAAAAATCTGATAAGATGAACTTTTAGATCTTACCTGCTGGTTATCAGACCCCATTTTATAGGGAGCTTGATCTTTGGGCACGCTGCAAAAGGAAATTGCATTAGCTTCTGTCATCGTGTTGATTTCAAGGCCCCCAAAGGCTCATAAACAAACTAGCATTTCCTCAATTAACAATTGCCTGCTCAAGCCGCTTAAAAGCGACATAATTTGACCTTCACATTCCAAATGTCCTGTTATACAGATCCCCCAAGCTAGGCATCCGAAATTTAGAATCTTCAAAACCACTATAAAAATTATTAAATCCCAATCTATCGTTTCTTAATGTGTCTGACATCCCCATATTGTTTCCACCCTGAACATCATCCCCATTATCCCAGTGGCCACTTGACATAACACCGTTTCTAGGGTGTTGGAAGGACATTTGTGCAAAGGGCGACAGATTTTTAACGTGGGATTGGTCCACAAGCCTTGAAGATAAGCCATAGGAATCACTAACATGATTGAACCCATCCCTAGCGTCAGAAAATCTAAAATTCTGCTGTGATGAGAGAGGTCTTTGCATAAAAAATTGAACTCTCGGATCACTCTCAAAAGAACTAGATTGAGAAGAAAAATTTGATCTCATGTCGAAGCCAGGACTGCCAAGCCCAAGCTGAATTCTCCCTTTACCCACGGCCAGAATTGCAGGATCCATAAAATCGAGATCACCAGTGTTAACATTATTTACTGCTTGTGATGCCGGATAAATATTTCTGGATAGAGAAGATGTGTCTTGGAGATGGTTTCCTGAAAGGCAAAATTTACGTTAATCTAATCTTAACAGGAACTAAAGATTGGCTTCCTCTAATGTAATAGAGAGATAAAATTTATAAAAAAAAACATACCCGAAATGGAGTCAGATGCTTGGTCTAATCTCTCAAGAGATGAAAATCCCGGAGGAGCTGCTCTGTTTGGCGCAGAGAACCCAGGTGGTGCTGAGATTTGAGCCCTAGGAAAAGCTGAAAGACATTAAAGAAAAGGTATCAGATAGAGGATCAAATACCTCGTTCATTAGAGATGGAAAAACAGACTGAAAACTCTCCTCTGCTCACAACTACAAGGACCACCAAAATCATAAATCTACAAAAACACTTACCAGAAAACTTATTAGAAATGGTGGTAATCTGATTACTGGAATGATTTTCAGATCCATTGTAATTTGCTGAACACAGACCACTATTTATCTGAAATTCATCCACACATGCATTATCATCAGATGTAGAAAAGCGTAACGAGTGATTTTTCTGCAATTGGCCAATAACATCAAGAGGTGAATGTATCACGTCTTGAATTCTAGATTCCTCCTGCCTGGCAAAAGAAAACCTAGACTGATTATTATTTGGTACTCTCCAAGGGCTAGACATAATAAGGGAACTAGACTGTTTATCAGTTTCACCCAACAACTTGGCTAAATTTTGAGATGTTAATGAATCATTCCACACATCATAGTCCATCGACAATATATTGGAGATGATGCTGCTTTCTCCCTTATCTGAATGAGCATTTCCATCAGCACTAGATGCATTACTGTCAAATCTTCCAATGTACCTTCTTCCTTCACTGGGAAGCGCAAATGAATGCACAGAGGAGTTATCAGAAAGAACAGAACTGCCGAGCAATTTATCAGAGTAAATATCAGCTGTTGCAGGAAAGTTTGATGCAAGGAGTGAATTCTCTCTGTGTTTCTTATCCAGAGACACAGAATAATCTTTCACACCAATTGATCTATATGCTTCATTTGTTCCAGGACAATGATAACCATTAAGTGATGAAGTTAAGGCAGGCAAGTAATTTGAATGACTCACGACTTCTGGATCATTATGTCTTTGACTACTAAAAGATATCAGATCCTCTTCTGCTTCAGACGACTTTTGAACATCTGATAAAATTTTTGGTGTCCAATCATATTCATCTCTACAAATAGCTCCATTCATTAACGAAACGTCCTTCCCAGCATGTGTTGAAACTGAAGGTTCTCTAAACTGCTCAGAAAAATACTCTTGCAATCCTTGATGATTCCCAGGAGCTTTAATCAAATCTTTATCAGAAACTAAAGTTTTACGACTTATTCCACTGGCATTTTCACCTTCACCGCCTTTATCAGTGCCCATTGAAGACATATCAAAGCACAACTTATTTATATGAACATCAGATACTATATTTCCTTCTGATTCAAGATTAGAATTTGGGGACTTCCCAGTAAAGTCAGCAAAAGTAGTAACACGTGACATTCCTGTATCTTTATGGTCCTTTGATTCTGGCAGATTAGATACTTGGGAGCTCCATGTTACAAAAGTAGATTCTTTTTCAGGTGTATCAAGTCTTTCAGACAGATAGGATCTGTAATTGCTAGTAAGAGATGTCACAGGTTTTAATGATTCTATTTTGCTTTTAGTAACGGTAATTTCACTCTCATTAATTATCGGCTTCTTTCCTGCTTCATCCTGCAACCTAGAAGACTCGGAAGCACCTGAAAATGCTGAAGTAACACTAACAGTGTCAGACTTTAGCTTGGCAGGAGCATTTACATTTGAACAAGCTAAACTTATAGCTGGGGGCAAGCAATTGGAGCCACGCGTTCCCCTAGCATAACCGAACAAAATTTTAGGAACAGATCATAAACATAACTGAAGATGAAAAAGAAATGAACAATTACCATGAGGCTGCAGCAGGAAGTGCCACAGATTTACTAGTGCTTCCATTTGGAGGAGAATTTCTAAGAATGCTCCCAGAACTCTGTTTAAATAATCCATCAAGGATAGAAGAGGTAATAATGTTAGATAAGAGGAGAAACAGTTAGAATCCATAAACATGACAAACAGTTGGGATTAAATAAACATGATATATAATCAAATACATGTTTCGCAAACTTTTACTAGTAATTCTAAACCAGTAAAAGCGAAAAATTAATTATATCAGAAAAAAATTTAGGCCTCAACTTCTACTGTCCAAGTCTTCTAAACATGCAAATCTCAACAAAGACTCCAACACGAAGTAAAAAGCCCCAATTGAGCAGTAATAGTTAAGGCACTGGAGGTTACATGCACACAAAGCCTGAACCAGCTTGAGTAATATTCAGAATAAAACTAGAAGTGTCATTACAAATAGTTAACAAAGGATGATGTTCTAAGCAGCATTCAACCCAAAACATGAGAAAATGTAGCAATTTGTTAAACTCAAGTTCAGAAAAATATGAAAAGGACGCTCAATGAGAAAGATAATGGAGAATAAACACAGACAAGCATAAGAAAAGTCACTTGTAGAAATAAAGGAGGGAGACAAGGCAATCACAAGTATAAATGGGGAGGTATCCCATCGAGAAAAAGAAGGCAGAAGCCAAGAGAAAACAAAAGGAACAGAGAGACCCCAGACCTATAGAAATGAAGGAGAGAGGCAAGGCAATCGCTTGCAGAAATGAGGAGATATATAACTGAAACAAAGAAAAGAGGAAGCCTATAGAAAACAAAGCAAAAGAGAGACCTCAGATGGTCACATAGAAATGACCAGAGACTTATAGACAATGAAAGAAAGAAATACAAATAAAACCAAAAGAGTGAAAAACAAACATGGAAAGACATGGAAATCAGCACAATATGTTCACATAAACAAGAAGCAAGCTTTTAGTAGGAGAGATGGAGAGGGACAAAAAAAAAACAGCGATGCCAGCTGAAATGTGCAACTACTAAGAGACCAGACCGAAAGCTATGACAGATAAAACTGCAGAAGCTTTTTGCTTTAAAATTTTGGTCGCCCAAAAAGGCTTTAGCATAGCATAGAACCAATATATAAAATAAGCACTTTATGATTCACTGGCTCTTCATCAAATGTGCCTCCAATCTTGAGGTGTTTCATTCCTAATCCAATTGGCTCCTACAATAGGAGTGAACCTAATGATTCCATTAACAATGGCCTCTTTAACATTTCTTATTGGTATCAAACTCTATAATTTAACATTGTTCCATCTAGTGTATAGATATATACTCATTAAATTTGCATTGCCCAAATGAAAGTTTCAGTGAGTACAAGCAACTGAAACCTTCGGCATTCATAATGTCAACATTTCCAACAATCAAAGTTGAAAAGAATTATCTTACGTTTGAAGCATTTTTTATAATAGGTTTCGCAATGGGGGCAGAATCGTAATTGCAATAATCATCAATTGGCGGTGGCAACATGTTTCCTGATTTGCGTTGCAGATTGTTTGAAGCACCAGTGATTTGTTGAACTCTACTCCTTAAACAGCCACATTAGTTAATTACATTTAATGAGAAGATAAAACGAAGTAGAACAAGTAAAAATAAAGGAAGCAAACAACAATGATAAAATAATGATTTTATTAAAATAATCATGGATAAAAACGAAGTAAAGAAATGTTTATTTACATTGGATGACAACCACAGCACTACTAATAACAACAACAATAATAATAATAATAAAAAGTGATAGAAAAATTACAACAATTAATAATGGCTATGTAAATCACAGACAATTGATATAAATGAAATAAAAATACACTATAGTAACGAATGAAATTCATATTGATTTTAGCAGCATGATCCAACTGCTCCAATTGACCTCTCTTCAAAAAAATGGGTAAACTTGATATTAACCCTTGAATTTAGGGATGAAGTGCAAGTAGCTTTTTATGTATTTTTTTCCGCAAATCATTCCCAGAACTTAGGGACGTGAGCAAATTACATCACGTCGTTACCCAATCCGTTAAAAACAACATTTAACCTGCACATGCCATTCACTTTTTAACTAATGAACATGTATCACTCACTTCTCTCTCTCTCTCTCCTCTTTCCCTCTCCCTCTAAACAACCTCCAACTTTGTTGGCAGATTAAAGATTATAAAATCTTTCTCTATTCATTAGTTAAAAAAGTGAATGGAGTGTGCATGTTGCTGATAGAGTATTTTTTCTCTAACAACACTTTTATTGCATTTCGCTTATCGATTGGAAAACAACAATGAAAAAGTCTTTTCCCCCGGACTATAACAGTCAAGAATTCCAGTTTTCCACATACAATTCTCTACCATTTTTTCTATTCATATCTTATTCTATTTATACTCCTCAATCACAAGTATTTCACTAACTTCTCTTAAATTCTACTAACTCATGTTAACCTCTTATCTACTCTCAGGAATTAATCTTATCAGTCGCATGCTGTTTTAACAGATTAAGTAACAACACGGTGTAATTTGCTAACGTCCCTAAGTTCAGAGAGGATTTTTTAAAACAAAAAAATACAAGTACAAACTTGCACTTTACCCTTAAGTTCAAAGGTGATTTGCTTTAAAAAATATATATAAAGACCTACTTGCACTTCACTTCTAATCCAGGAGGTGATGTGCCAAAAAAAATTAGAAAAATTTGCTTCCACTTCACCTCTAAGTTCAATGGCTAATATGCACTTTCCAAAAAGAATATTTTTTAATTCATTTGTAATAGGATAACACCAAGGTAAGCAAAAAGGTCAAAACTCAAAGTGGTATCATCGGGTCCAGTTCATTATAATACCTCGTGTATGCTGAAATAATTTCATCTTTAGTGAAACTATCCTCTTGTGAACCAACCTCGTGTAAATATAAACAATCAGGGTTGGTGCAAGGCTGCAACAAAAGATAATTTATAAAAACAGCACAGATGATGACATTTAAACTTCAAAAAGAGAATAAATCATAAACTACACTTTCAATTACAAAGTGATCCATACCACATTTCTCAACCATGCGTGACAATATTTTGTGGTTCCAAAACATGCTCTGATATCAAAAGAAAATGCAGGAATCAAATTCGTTATTTGCTTCCTTTCTCACAGAAATTCAAGAACACTTCCTCACAAAGATAAACTTTTGTGTACCTTAAAGATTTACCCTCCAAAACGAACAGATGTACATTTTGAATACATCGAATAGCCTCATCCTCTTTCAAGTATGTAATATATCTGATAGGAAAGCAACAGCGACATTTTAATTATAAAAGCTCAAATTTATAACAAAAAGTACAAGGAAAAAATGACTGGCTGAAAGAGTTCTTATATTGATCGGTGACAAAAAGGATTGGTATTAAATCAAAAGAACTACAAATTGGTTAGCAAGAAAAATACTAAAACCAAAACAATCATTACAAAAGTGTCTTGAATACCCTCTAGCTTTACCTCACCAATGTAACGATAGAAAAAAGAGACCTAAGAGAATGTGGCTTAGAGCATTTCAAACCAAATAGAACAGACATGGACAATAAATTAATTCTTGAAAATATACCAAAATTGAAAACAGAGTTTTTTGTAGGCACTTGAAAGCATAAAAACTCAATGCCCAAACTACTAAAGACCAAACTAATCCGCGAAATCTACAAGTCACAACTTCATACAATAAAATATGTACGCTGAAAATATTTAACTTACACACTACATGTATTGTTTGGAAATTGTTGAATGACACCAGTTGCCGCACGAGACATGGAAACTTTTAAAACCTTTCCATACTGACCAAAATATTCTCTACGTTGGAGTAGCTGCATTTTTAGGAAAAAAAAAACAACATTCAGTAATTACCATCAGGAAAAAAAAATATTACTCAGAAAAGACAACAGAAAGTTCCCATCAGAACAAAAACAAAAAACCTCAGAACTCTGTGAGAGAGAGAGAGAGAGAGAGAGAGAGGTTACATCTTCATCAGCCAGATTAAGAGGCAATCCAACAATGTATACGAGGTTCCTTTGAATCACCCTTACACTGCCAAGCTGCCTCCGCCCCTCAGATGATTTAGCGTTTGCCTTTTGTGACTTAATCTTTTTCTCCATATTAATTTCAGCGACCAATCTGTCCAAAATTTGTAAAGAATAAATTATAAGTTAAATTAATGATGAGAGATTTATATATGTTGATGTTGAATGCAACATGATTAAAGAATAACCTTTCACAGTTGGATGCCATCCCGACAATTTTTTCCTTGTCATAAGCAGAGCGGCATGCAGGACATCTCCCCTCCGTATCATCCTTCTGTGCCATATCCATGATGTGATGCCAACACCATACACATATCTGTAATGCAATAATTATATTGTACAATTAGATTTATTGGCACTTAATTTTTCCTTAGACAGCTGCATGCTTGGTAAACCATGAAAAACGTTCTTTATCATAAAAATATGTAAAAAAAAAGAGGCCAATTTGTAGATGTACTTTAATGAATTGAAAATTCAAGCTACGGTCATAATAATGCTCATGTAGTATGAAAAGGTTAGAGTTTGGATTGACATTCACGTAAATACTTCACAAAGTACCATATTTACAAGTCAAATCCCTATCGAAAGATAAATACCAGATAAATACTGAACCCAATGCGGTAGAAATGTAGACACTAAATGCAAACAAGTTCATTTTTACAAGCAGATTTATTGTGTTTAAATGTAGAGACTGGGATGGTTAAATAAATACTATATTGGTGCTGATTAATTGGTGATAGTCTATCATAATTATTCTATCAATCAATGAATTACGAGCAAAAATTAGAATACAAACCAAGCAGCACTCTTATTTAAATAATCAATTGTTTACAACATTCCAATCTAGTGTATGTTATCTATTCTTATAAAATCAATTAGCAAAAGATGCTGCCTTGAAACAACAATGGGACAGAAGAAAGGATGTCCAAACAATAGATTAGACAAAGAGAATAGGAAGGAATGGGTTCTTCTATATCAATGGTCGAGGAATAATGGAAAAAAAAAAATATTTCATCAACAAATTAACTTAGACAAACGATCATTTTTCTTTTTCAATTCATACCTCATAGCCACATTTGCATGGCTTCAACTGTTGATCTGTCAAGTCCATCTCCTCGGCGCAAAGTGGACAACTCTTTTCTCCTCCATCACTCATGGTTGCCTAAGCAAGATTAAAAAAAAAAAGTGCTCAATCAGACTGATGCTGGAGCAAACTGTCATAGTAAACATTATTTGATTCTAATGACTAATTCTCACGCCAAATTAACCATCACAAGATTATTCACGTGATTCACTATCCTTCTTTCCCTGATATCGAGAAAGATGAACTAAACAAAGTATTAGTGAAGTCAAAGTCCTAAACCATCACACCCTACCTTTCCTAATCGCTGCTAAAATCGAAAAGCACCTTACTTGTAAAAAAAAAAAAAACAACCAAAATCCGATCTTGCTAACATATAAACACAGTACACAGATTAGAACTAGTATCTAAATCCG
Source organism: Begonia masoniana (assembly GCA_022432975.1). Classification (NCBI taxonomy): domain Eukaryota; kingdom Viridiplantae; phylum Streptophyta; class Magnoliopsida; order Cucurbitales; family Begoniaceae; genus Begonia; species Begonia masoniana. The sequence goes on along the minus strand of CM039512.1, from coordinate 1,320,308 downwards.
AAAGTCGCCCACAAATCAAACATTCCGATGCAATGCAGAAAATATAACAGATTAAGTAGAACTGTAGAAAACGATACATTCACCAATTATTCAATGGACAGAATAAGATGAAAGTTAAGACCTAAATATAACATGCAACGAAAGAAAACCGAAAGCACACATTGATTCGATTGAGAATAAGCTAATTGAAAAACTTAACTGTTAAAATCGCCGAACATAAACAACAGAAAATAAACTAAGAATCTGAAGAGTGTACGCACAACGAGAGAGAGAGAGAAACAAAGAGAAAAACGGACTTAGGGTTTGAGCTTCTAGCTGGAGGGCCAACAGGTAGAGGATCGACGAGAAGATGAAACTGTGAGGATGAGATTGTCCGAGAAGCGGACGATAATGAAAATGCGAAGAGAAAGCTAGAGAGCCACAATTCGAAGACCTTTTTAGGAGAGAGAGAGGCAGAGATCTTCGTTGAGATGGCTTTTTGGCTGCTATCTTTGCAACCTCAGCGTCGCTGTCAATTAAATATATTGACTTTCACTTAATACCCCTGGATGTTCGTTTATTTACGAACGTATCTCGATTACTCTCTATTCCCCCCCAAAAATTTTTTCCCTCCTCTTAAACATAAAATTATTCGAGGCAAAATAGAGGTGTCAAGTGGGTACATAATAATTAACCTAACATCTTCGTTAGAATAATATAAAAGGTCCCAAAAGAAAGTTAAAGCTCCATCAGAAAGTCTAATTCAAATTTTAACGAAGATCAATAAATACAGTGACCTTAACACTGGCTCGGAGTTAGATTTTTTGGAGTAATAAGAGATGAATCGAGCCTAAATTAGGTTCTATGATTTCAATTCAGATTAGATCCTACATGAACACAAGATTAATGTTTGTATTTTTGTATTTAGTTCTATGATTAATGGAATGGTTAAGCTTCAATTTCTACACTTTGAGGGAGCATGAAATATTGATAAACGGAGGCCATTAATAATTATTTTGCCAAAAAAAAATATATAATAGAAGAAACAATCTATGGACAAGTTGGACCCAAACTTAATTATTGTGCGAGTGGAGAAGAAATTTAAAGAGCTTGACATGCAGAGCTAGACGTCCGATGGGGCCCAAAATTAATGCGGACTCTGTTATTGTTTATCTTCTTAAAATATGTTTTATTGTGTCAAATAATAATTAGTATAATTAATATAATAAATTATAAATAATTTATTTATTATAAATTATACAAATCATTATTTGATACGTCAATGAGTATTTTAAAATAGTAGAATAAAAACGTAAATGTATCATTATTATTTTTAAGTCATTCTTGTAAATGCAAAAATTTACATATGTGTTGGCATTTGATTTTTTGACAATTTATTATGAAAATAATATTTTATTTACAATTATTCAAATTGGTGATTTATTTCTTGGCGATCAAGAAATAGCTTATTCAAATTATTGAAAAGTATTATATGAGCAATCATGATGATTTTGTGGAAGAGAAAAATAAGGAAACAATAATATTAAAGAAGTTATTTCCAAAAACTTAAGGCACTTTTTTTTGGAAAACTTTTATTTGGAAAGCAGATTTGATTAAGATTTGGTACGATTTGCTGGGCTTCTAGTTCCAATGATTAATGGGATGCTTTCCTGAATTTTTGGATGAATATCTGAGTTGTTACGAAAATTTTCTTAAAGTGTCACACGTTGTGTCACACAACCGAATTTATTAATATTCATTTTCCTTAGTTCTTGCGTCATTAAATTTAATATGGTAACTGAACAGAATTGAAAATATAGAAGTTACCAATGTTATTTAAAGCTTTCGTTCTCTGAGAAAGCTGATTGACGACGGAGTATTGTTTTTCGCGTGAGAAGGTTTCTTCATTTTTTCGAGTCGTCGATTTTCTCTCACTCCCTACGTTTCTGCGTATGGGTTTGTTATTGTTTTACACACTCGACCTAATATGTGGATTTCATCGTTTTATTGAGTGTGTTGATTATTGCATCCGAAGACTTCGATCTGGTGTTCCAGGAGGTGTCCTAGGAGGCAATACTTTTGTTATTCATTGAAACTCAGTCTCGGGAGGAGGCTGCATCCGAACTCGGGAGGAGTTATGTTTCTTAAACAATGGGAGCTTGTCGTTCTTGATCGTGGGCAAGGGGATATTGCTATAACACGGGTTTCGGGAGGAACCAACAACAAGTGGATCTTGTTGTTATCTAGATATCGGGAGAGGTCGTTATAAAGTCGAGGGGATCTCGCAAAAACAGTTTCCTTGAGGAAGTTAACTTGAGGCGGTGACAAAGATAAGAGAGAGTCTTTATTTGTATAAGTCCGATTGTCTTGTAACTTTGTGAACTCAAAGAAATATTTTTATATCTGGGCGTGGCCCTGCAAACGTAGGCTGGTTGCCGAACTGCGTTACCAACCTCCTGTGTCATTTATTTCCGTATTTTTATATTGTCCATCATTGCATTAAAAATCGGTGTCACACGAGGATCCTTGTGTGACATCGCATAACTTATCTTAAACTTTCAATTCTGTGTGTCATGTGGATACATAATGATAATAATCATGTGATCTTCATGGATGTATGGGTTGTCAGATCTGTTGTATTCTCTTCGTTTATGGATTGAAATTATGATAACATTAAAATGTAATTAGACTTAGATTTTAGATATTGTTTACCGCAACACTTTGAAATATAATAGGCCTCGATATTTTAATTATTGAAAAATATATTTAAATTGTTGTTTAATATGTTTAAATTTATCACGAAAAAATGCACGAGACAAACATTCTTTCTCATTATTCAAATTTATATTTTTTAATATGATAATTTATTAACTGTATTTTCAGCACACTTAGTGAAATTTTTTTATATTCAATCAAATAACATAACGCATACTTTGTGTTTGGTCTAATTCTAATTATAATTCTACTAAACAAAGTATGACACACGAAATACACATAACGATATATTTTTCTGATTTTAATTGCAATTCTAATGAATCTCGCGTGTTTTCTTTTTCGATGATAATTTATCGATTGTCTTTTAAACATATTTGACATTCAATCAAAAAATAATTTTTTTTGGGTCTAAAAGTGATTTAGAATTAATGATAGTTATCGATTTGAATCCTGTATTATGCATTTTATTTCAGTTAGCTCCCTATACTAAACAAATCGGCAAACCAAACCATGTACTTTGATTCTGTTATCAGTTTCAACATTCTTTTAACAATTTTGTTAAACATTTATTTTAAAAATTACCAAACGATATTGGATTAACTTGAAATTTTTACCACATGTTAATTACTTAATGAGAAGATAATCTGAAAATTTACGTGATTTTTAACATATGTACGATTTATTGTAATTTTATTTTAGTATTTTATAAAAATATTTTAATAAATCATACAAATTTTAGAAAATCACGAAAGTTTTTCTATTATCTACCAATGATGTGTTAAATATGTTGAAAATTTTTCAAACAAATCCAATATCTTTTGGTATTTGTTTAAAATTAATCTCAGTTTCTTCTTTACTTTATAAATTAATTTTAAAAAAATACCAAATGATATTGGATTTGTTTGAACATTTTTTCACATGTTCACCCTATGATGGATAGATAATAAAAAAAAATCGTAATTTTCTAAAATTTGTATGATTTATTAAAATATTTTTATAAAATATTAAAATAAAATTACAATAAATTGTATATATGTTAAAAAATCACGAAAATTTTCAGATTATCTTCTCATTAAGCAGTGAATATGTGATAAAAATTTCAAGTTAATCCAATATCGTTTGATAATTTTTTAAATTGAAAGTTTAACGAAATTGTTGATAGAAGGTCGAAACTGATAACAGAATCAAAGTATAGTGTTTGATTTGCTGATTTTTTTAGTAAAGGGGGCTAACTGATATAAAGTGCATAGTACGAAGTTTAAATCGATAATTACCCTAAAATTAACGTTAAAATATATCTGGAGCATTAGCGAACAGAAGAGCAATAAGGTTAACAAAAAAACAAAAAAAGTAAACAAAGAAATAAAAATAATATAGTAAGAGGATGGAGGAAAGTAATCAAACAATTTTAACAAAAAGCTCAATCTAGTTTTTAAAACAATAAATGCATTAAATAACAGAGCCAAAGAATGTCTACAGCTTTGTCAATTGAAACAGAACATTCCAACCAGCCTATACAAGTGATCGAGACCTAGGAATAGGATCAGCTCCACACAGGTCACTGTGCTCGTCTTATAATTCTATAATCTGGTTCAATCACATCAGCAACTTTATTTCCTAGAATCTTACGTGATATGATTTCTCAAGTAAGTCTCGACGTGTAATTCTCTAATGGTAATTTTAAATTACTCTACGTGACAAAAGTTTCCTCTTTTTTCGCGTAACTAGTTTCAAGGGTTTGCATCTTTGTGGTCAATAGCTTTGAATGATTGCATCTCTGGAGTTGGTTACTTTCAAAGACCAATATCTCCAAAGTCAATAATTTTACCAACTTAGTTGTTGTTAGAATGTTTGAATAACTTGATTGGTTTTGGAATATAGTGAACATATTATTTATTTGCCCTTCAAATTTGACATGCAAATTGCATTATAAATACTCTTTGATTAGGTTAAATATGATATAATATCTCATTGCAAGACTTGAAATTGTTGGGATATCCCACATCGATTGTAGAAGGGGTTGGTGATCAGTTTATAAGTGTTGGGAAAGCCTCATCTTTAGAGCTAGCTTTTAAGATTGAGAAGACCTAAGATTACATAAAATTGGTATCAGAGCCCTGGTTTACAATAAATCTCAGTCCATCGGGAGAAACTGGATTGTCGTCTCTCCGACCCAAGGCCCGATGTGTGAAGGAAAAGATTGTTGGAATGTCCCACATCGGTTGTGGAAGGGGTTGGTGATCAATTTATAAGTGTGAAAGAAAGTCTCATCTCTTGAGTTAGCTTTTGAGATTGAGAAGACCTAAAATCACCTAACAGAAATAATTTCATGCTATAATAAGTTACTGCAATAACTTCATGGAATTGGATGCATATTTATTTACTTTCTAGGTCCAGGCCAAGTCTCTTTGATGAACCAAGCCCTTATAGACAGTGATATTCAGTTGGCAGGTCTTAAACTCATATCATTGCGACCCAACAGCTTGAAATGCATGAAAAATGACTTTTGAGTTGACTTTTCAAATGCCCCCTTCACGTGACAGTAAGTTTTATTTTACTAATTTCATTTGCCTGGAGTATTATATAATAATTTTCCACATTCTTATTTAAATAAAATATAATAAATTGATTTGCAATTCAGTAGTAATCGATTGGCCTTCCACACAAGTGAGGTTTTCAACGGCTTGACCGGACGTAATCAACCAATCAGAATGCAGATTTGCTGCGGTGATCAAACTGTAGACAATTCTGCTGTCGTTTTATCATTTCACAAAATGGAATCTTGGTAGCCGAATGCGTTCACACTGGAGAGTCATTGACGAGAGATCTTTTTTCCAAAATCTGCCAAAAGAATTGGAATGCCAAATGACGTATATAACCTTCATTAAAATTTCTACCCACTTAATACATGTTGCCAGAAACAAACCCCACGTAAAAGTTAAAACCATTGCTAGATCGACAATTCGATGATACTGGCTGGAATTAAAACGACATGTTGTATGTATATTTTAATAATTTAATTTTTGGTCGAAATTTTAGACGTTATATTTCTAACAAATTAATCCAGGTTAAGTAGAAATAGAAATATTTGAATATAATCGACAGGTTATATTTGGTAAAAAAAAATTCTGAAAATAACTAGACGAGAAGAGAGGGGTAAATATGTAATTTCGATGTGGTGGGCCAAGTGCATTTTACTAATTGGACTGACTGCGTTCCTTTTGGGGGTATCGCTGGCAAATAGCAATTCGTCCCCGTTCACCTACCCCACAAAGGGTTCACCGTGCGAAGTTATTTTCCAAATCCAATCTTATCCGTCCAACCCAAGAGTCATTAATTGACACACGATCCACCACTATCCAACGGTCAGAAATAAAATACTAGAACTTTCTTCATTTTCAGCAGGCCACACCGTCCCTGGCTATATATCTATCTACCCCTCTTCCCCAATCAACGTAACTTGTGGCCTGCTCGTGTCTCGTCTTTTGTCTCTGATTGGCTGCGCAACACTATCGCCGTCCGGCCTATCTTCTTTCTTCTCAGAGGTGCGTCGAGTTGTTGACTCATCGATCTTACTGTTTGATATTTGGATCTGCTTCATTTTTATCCTGATATTGTTTGCTTAGTCATTGAAGCTCTCAAATGATCTGGATTCAGTGTTTTGTTCCCATCATTTCTGTGGGACAGTTTGGAAGATTGATGGATCTTGTTTTTGGACTCTGTTTTTTTATTTTTTTCCTGTTACGAGAATCTTCTGTATGTTTTGAAAGTGATGGTCTGTGTGTGCTTGTTTTCTCAGAATCAGAGCCATGGGGAAGTGCTATCCGACTGTGAGCGAGGAGTACCTTAAGGCAGTTGAGAAGGCCAGGAGAAGACTCAGGAGTCTTTTGGCCGAGAAAAATTGTTCTCCTCTTATGATCCGTCTCGCGTTAGTTTGATATCTTGACGATGATTAATAGTACTTATTTTGTTATGTTATGGTTGGGATAAGGAAATTATTTCTTTGGTTGCAGATGGCACTCGGCTGGGACCTTTGACGTTAAAACCAAAACTGGAGGTCCTTTTGGAACTATGAAGTTTGAGGAAGAGCAAGCTCACGAAGCTAATAATGGTCTTAGCATCGCCGTAAGACTGCTGGAGCCCATCAAGCAAGATTTTCCTATCCTGTCATACGCCGACTTCTATCAGGTATACGTCGTTTTATTTCCCCATTTATGTGAAATCTAATTTTCTGAACTTTTTGAAGTGATGGCATGGAATGGTACATACTTTTCGTTTACATGGTCTGGTTTTATGGTTTTTGGTAGTTGGCTGGAGTTGTTGGAGTTGAAGTGACCGGTGGTCCTGAAATCCCCTTTCACCCTGGTAGAACGGTAGGTGAAGCTAATTTCTCATTTCTTTGTTGAATGACAAACTAGATTGTCGTTTTGTTTAGTGTTGTTAATTAGAGCAACATTGCATTGTAGTCGTTACACATTTTCAGCTCTTTTTTCCTTTCTGTAAGTAGGAAAAAGTGTGCCTAAAAGATTATGCGATGAATGCCATGGAATACGGTCACAGTCATCACTTACTTTTTACCGTTAGGTGATTCTGTCATGGATAACTGAGTTTCTGTTTTACCGAGGAATATTTTGGTCCTTAATGCTTGAAAAATTGCCATTACCTTTAGATGTTGGTATTGTCGCAAAAACTGCATGCCAAGTTGAAGAAGACCTTACAATAATTTTTTAGCGGTGTTTAGTTTTCAATGTTAAGAAGCTGAATTGCCTTGATTGCATTTAAATGTTGAGCTGAAAGTACCGATGCATTTTTGTTGGTCCTGCTGCTTAAACGTTAATTTAATTTATTTCATTTGTCATTTTTTTTTTTGCGTAAATCAATTTCTTGTTGAAAGAACTTAATGTAGTGTTCTATCTCTGATAATCAGGACAAACCCACTCCACCTCCTGAGGGTCGTCTTCCTGATGCAACCAAGGGTTTGTAATCTAGCTATTCGAAATTTCAACAGTTCGTTATGCATTTTCAAGCATTTTTAAGAGTGGTCTTTAATTTTCAGGTTCTGATCATTTGAGGGATGTATTCTATGCCATGGGGATCAATGACCAAGAGATTGTTGCTCTTTCAGGAGCACACACTGTGGTATGTTTATACCCGCTGGAAATGGGTAGACAATACAAATTTTAGTGTAATAAATTTTCTATGAATCTGTGCAGGGAAAGGCACACAAGGATCGATCTGGATTCGAGGGACCCTGGACTTCTAATCCTTGTACCTTTGACAACTCATATTTTAAGTAAGTGAAACTATTTAGGCTTGTCATCAGACTCAATCATGCTCACAATGAGTTTCAATCATACACACTTAATTTAAAGGGAAGAAGAATTGTTAAATAGATAAATCCTTGCTTTATGTAATGCATTTGTTTGTTCATGTTGTCGTTAGAGAATAATAGTGGTTTTGAATTTCAACAGGGAACTCTTGAGTGGCGAGAAAGAGGGCCTTCTCAAATTGCCATCTGACAAAGCTCTTCTGACCGATCCTGTCTTCCGTCCACTTGTTGAAAAATATGCTGCGGTGTGTTAAATTTTCTCCTAATAACATGATCTTGATGATAAATTCTCCATCTGTGGTTTAGATTACCTATGGCAATGTCTTATTTTTCTCCTGTTTTAGGACGAGGATGCATTCCTTGCTGATTATGCCGCGGCCCATCTGAAGCTTTCTGAGCTTGGGTGAGTTTGACTATTTGATTGAATTACTCTCTTTTTATGTATATTGTGGCTTGAAAATACTAACTAAATTGCTCTTTTTTGGTCCTGGTAACGCAGATTTGCTGATGAGTAAACAAATGCTCGAAGTGAAAGACCCCTTTCTCTGCCCTAATATTTTGGCTTGATTTCTAGAAAGACTTTGATCTCAAAGCAAATGTTTGGTTTGATGTTGTTGGAAGAACTTGATTAGAAAATCTAAAGCGGCAAAATTTTATAATGTATGGAAGTTGGAATATTCTTAGTTCTTTGCTGGGGCAAAATTAAAAACTAATTTATTCTTAAAACTTAAAAAAAAAAAAACAATTTATTTTTAACTGGTATATTATGTATTAGTATTCTACAGCGTCACATTTTTCTATAATATTAACATAATTATTTGAGGAACGAATAGATTATTATTCTTCCTGCGAAATCAAAGAGTACCGTTAACGTTGTTCTTATTATAAAGTCTAATTTCTAATATATTTAAAATTTATTTATTCGTTATATTTAAGGCACAAATTTGCCATTTAAAAAGCAAAAATATCTTTTTAATTCAATCAAACGTTTAAATATCATCGATCCTTTTTTCTTGATTGGTACGCATGGGAGCTTCACAAGTTCACCTTGCGTTGCTTCCGCTTTCTAAGATCTGGAAAAGACGTGCAATACCCCTATAAATTCTCGAACCTTCCCCCTCTGTAAGTGCCAGCGCCTCGACTACGGTCTTTTCCATCACTATATAAACGGATGTATGGTCTCTTCGCGCTGTGGATGCTATGGCTGAGAATTCCCAGCACAAGAGGTTGGAAATGGCTTCGTTAGATTGCAAATGGCGGATCAATTTTGTCGATGAATAGACACTTTCCTAATGCGCGCAGTACAGCGTCTTCGCACGTCAATGGCTTCGGTTCTGGTATATCTATCGGCTTCAGATTGATTATTTTGTCAAAATACTCCAGCTGAACTGACAATTACTGACATGCACTTAGCCGCCGAAGAGATGATTTGTTTGGTATTTGCTTTATTTTCTTTATATTAACGTCATCTATGCTTTGATTTAAGTCGCGTACTATTACGACTTTTTAGTTTGATTTTGTGTACGGAGACTCGGGTGATGGCAAGAAAGAAAATCACCTGAGCATTTCATAAACGCATCAAGACGAGGCGACTATCTCGAGAGAATAGTTTCTGCTTAGTCAAAACTAGCCAATTCCGATCCTGATATTAGTTATTGATGAATGTTACAATGTTTCTTGCTCGTACTGTGCTCTAGAACTATACTACCGAACTGTGTTTGAGTTGAGTAATTGTGGCGGGAAATTTCTTAACTCTTCAATGAATTTGTCTTTTCATTGATATATTTTTTCTTTCGATTAGTTTTTAGTTGATCGAGCTGCATAGTACATAAATTTATTCTGGATAACATTTTTGACCTTCTATCATGATAACTTTAAATTTGTCTGTCTTAAAATCATGCAACTCAGGTATTCTGTAACTCTGTTTAACTCCTCCCGTTCATTTTGAGGAACGTGTAGATCTGATGCATTCATTTTCTGATTTTAGAAGAAATCGATTTTATGTAGATCTGATGGATTCATTTTCTAATTTTAGAAGAAATCGATTTTATGTATTTGTGCAAAATGTAAACAAAGTAAACGATCTAAAATATCAATCATGGATTATGAACAAGAAATAAATAAAATCTTGACATACTCTTACTAAGGAAATATTTTAGACTTAGTGATGAGCTTGGGATGTTCTTTACTGTGATAAAAGAAACATATACAATAAATTTATGTTTTAGTAAGCTGTTGAAGTGTCTCAGACACTTTCAAAGCTGAGGTAATACAATTTAAAGGACTCTGGGCCCTCAACTTCGTCCATCTTACTGCAAATTATAATTTGCTCGCCGAACTTGATGCAGGATTTGTTAGGATGAGAATGAACAAAGAAACACTATGCAACTACCACAACATTTTTTGCTGCTGGTAAATTTTTTTGGTCTATGCTCTATTTATGTTTTATTAATGGGGCAGAATTTCTGGATGATGTTTTATGCCTATAAATTATCACCTTATATAATAACAAGCCCTGGATGATAAAAGGATATTACTGACAGATTCATATTCTTGTCACACTACATGGTAGCTTGCAATAAGTATCAAAATTCAGTGGATGAATTACAAAGACATAGAAGTTCCAACCATATTGCATGACATCACTTATTTTTTGTATGCATTTCCATATTTTTTCTTTTAAGCATTAGAATTCAGTGGATGAAATATAACAAGTTCCAACCATATTTGCATGACATCAATTATTTTTTCATATGCATTTAGTGGGAATCATTGAGCTAAATGCTACAACAAACATGGAATGTTGGAATGAAGGAAAATATGTAAAGACATTCTAGGGGTGATTGGAGAATGAGGTGATGGGAAAAGTAATATGAAGCACACATGCAGAAATGTAGTGATAATATGTCATCCACTTTTTAATGCAAAAGAGAATATGTCATCCACTTTTTAATGCAAAAGAGAATTGGCTATATTATCTTGTCTCGCAGATGTGAGGATCTGGATAGGTCGTCTCATACTCACCCACAATAGCATTTTTATTGTCACACTTAATAATGGAGAAAGCACGTGTGAGAAAAACAAACTAAAACTAAGAACAAAGCAGTCTCATCTCTAGACTGCGCTCTATTTGGAGACTGTGTTCTTGGTCTCAGATATTTCTGGTGTTTTCTAATAGAGATCATTCAGAGATTGCATCTTTTGTTGACCAGATGTTTAGTATTCATTTTAGCTCTCGAGTATCTTGTTTGTGGTTTGCTGCAATAATTTCTTTCTTTTGGTTTCATTGGGGTCTGAGAAATAAGCTGATTTTCGAAATGATAATCCTTGTATTTGATTGCTGAATTCTTCAGTTCACAATGCTGTAGTCGATGCAGGAAGTTTTATGTGAGAATGTATGTTTAATTAACATACAGAGCGTCTTATTTGTTAAGAATTTTCTGTCTTCTAGAAAAGCTTCTTAGATTCATTGGATTATATTGTCCCTTTATCTTTGCCTTCATGAATAAATGATCAATACCAATGGAGGTATAGCGTCTTACCATTATGTCAATCTGAAATCTTTGGCATGAAGGTTGGAGACTGGCTCGTTGTTTGTTGTAATTTGTAATTTAACATCCCAGGTTTATGAAATAACTGGTTTGATAGGGTTGACAAATCTAACTATGGGATTTCTAGTTTCTCACACTGTAGGTATCAATATTGTAGCTATTTGCTTCACGCAGTTTCATACGTCATGGCTATAGTTGTTAGGCATATTACCCTTTTAGCTTACTCCTGCTTGTCTTTTATTTTGGGTTCCTATCTTTGTTTTCTTTTTTTCTTTTTTCAGGAGAAAAAGGCCATTAAAGACAGCTGTAGATCCGACCAATGGATGCGGACTAATTATTTCATAATCGATTAAAATATGGTTAATTTAAAGAAAAATTATGCTTCATATTCAACTTATTTTCTCTTAACAAAATAAAAGTCATAAAAAAAAATATTCAACTTATTTTCAAATTATGCTGCACAGTCCTGGAAATAACTCATTACTCCCTAAACCAAAGTCGGCTGTAGATAGTAAGATTTAGACGTAACATGTTGAGTACTAATTTCAAGGGCAATTTTCAAAGGATTCGTACTTTTAAAGTGAAGTTTCATTATTTGTCAGTACTGAATGAAACTATAAAATCAGTTTTTACAACCGAGGCTAAAAAGTTTGAATATTAATTTGCGGACAAAAGTATGTTAATACGAGATCAAAATAGTCAAATTGTTAAAAAAAAGTTTAAAGAAATACAGCAATCGAATAGTAGTTAGTAGTTACTTAGAAGTCGGGAGGCAAAAAAATGTTCGTGTACTTGGTACAATTATATGGGCCAGTTGCTTGATTATATCGAAGATTGGTTACTAGGAGGAATCGGAAGGCAAAGGAATGTTCGTGTACTTAGTACAATCATATGGCCCAATTGCTTGATTATATTTCCTTCGTACCTGAAAATAAAGTAAACACAGGTCAACATCCGCAACAGACTATCACTATAATTTTGAAGGCATTCACAAAAACAGAGTAAAAAATATACTATTAGAGCAAACTGATTATCACGTCGATCCCGATTGTATCATTGATGTTTTTTGTTGTCGTAATTTTTTAGGTTTTCTTTTTGTTCAAAGAACAGGTTCTAGCACTTTTTGTCACCATACAATCAAAATAAGATTTATAATTATGTTTGGAACTATCATATTATTCTGGTTCATATATCGTTTTCTCCAACGAAAGAATATATTTTTAATTTCTATTCTTTTGTTAGCCAAATGACCTCCAATGACAGTACTAGACCAACTATGTTACACATTATAATATTCATTCCAATCTAACTTATCATACTTGTGATAATAATATGAATTGGATTTTTTCAGATATGTCTCAAAATAACAATGATTAAGTAAATATATTTTACTTCCCTTTTATAAATAGAAGGTAAATCTATTATTAGACTATTAGTAGTAGGATTTTAGCTAGAATTATGAGCTGGCAGAACCGCTTGGGTTCTGCCCATCTGAAATTTGAGTTAAAAAAATGAAATTAGGAAAACGACTCTTAAATTTGACCTTAGATTCCCTAGAAACAAGGAGTGTTTTTCATAGTTATAAATTTAGGCCGAGCGATGAGATTTTATAAGGGTGGGGAATGATAATTTTTTACCCCTCGCAATTAAGTCTTTTAAGTTTTAATGAAAACTTCTCTTAATCAAATTGGACCAAAAGTAAGAGAAAGAGATCATCTGTAAAGCAGGATCATACCGGGGACCATGGACCAGGTTCAGGCTGAGGCTTGTCAGGGGGTGAATTTTGTACAGCGCCACTTTTCTTAGTTAAAATTTCCTGCATCGTTAGACAAGCAATCATGAATCTCCTACAGAGGCGTCGCACTAAAGAATACCCGTAATGCTTAAAATTAATAGAAAAGCAAATGGCATAGCATAGATGTTGCATCTACTTCACACTCTCCCTGACCAGCACAATTAAAACTCTTTTGTTTTTATTTCTCAGTCCAGATTGTTTCTATTCCTGTCATGGATTCAATAGCAAGTTCAATTCATAAAAATCAACTTTATGTGAAGGAAATCTCTAATTCAATCTTCAATCTGATTATTTTCAATCACACCGAACTTCCCCAAACTTATAAACACTACTCATTCCATGTAATATAAGAAAACGGAGCCTGAGTAAATCACTTCTAAGAAAAATAATATTACCTCTCCAGCAGCTTCAAATGCAGCCAGCCACTCTTCAGAGAACGGAGCTGCACTTGGAGGCGGTTTTATAACTAGAGTGTCTTGTTTATCGCATTCCGTGGATTTCTTGCTGCAATTAGAGATGGAAGGTATACTGGTTAACTACCCGCATAATTTACTGGAGTCTTGAGCGATCATTAGAAAAATATAGAATGAGTTAGATGAATGAGTAACTGTAAAGTACTCACACGTGCACATTTGTATCCTTATCAGGAACGCTGCATGAAGCAATGGTTGATTCATGAAGCATTTCCCTGTCGGAAGTGGCATCGATTTCAGATGTAGTTATATTTTCATCTAAAGCTATTGGATTCTTCTGTTCATTAGGTCCAATATATTCTCTCAACATCGTCTGTTCTGAGAGTCTTGAGTCAGGCGATAACTCAGGTTCATTGCTCAATAAACAAGATTTGCTTGGATTGCTCACTATAGTTGTGTTTGGGCTTATATTATTGCTCACTGTCACAGAAGACTCAGATTCCAGAGTTGTTCGCTCACTAGGTAGATCATCAAGAGTAGAAACTATTTTCACGAAACAGTCAAACTTTTCAACGATTGCTGATGCAAGAGAACCTGTGATTACTTCCTTCACCGAAGTTTGCTCAACTATTTTCCTTTCATTAAGAGCACTATTTGGCAGCACGGAAGTAGCTTGAGTAAAATCATTTGGATTTTCTGATTCATAAACACCGCATGGTTCTATAAAACTCACGAGGAATTTTTCATCACTACATACTGTAGGAGTACTTTTTGTAGTCATAGGCAAGAACTCATCCTTCAAGCACAATTCATGGTCGTTGCCCACAATAATTTTTCCATCTTCGAATTGGGAGTTTTGATTCTCAAGATCTCCTTGTTGTGCATTTGAATCGTTTAAAACCATGGGATAGAGATCCTCAGGGCACCGTATAACTCTTTCACATGATTTCTCAATGAAGTCGTTAACTTCATAAACTTCAAAATTTGATTCATTCTCGTGTTTGTCTTTGGATCGATGATCATGACTTTTCATGGCCACAGAGTTAACTTCTGCTGCATCACTATTGTGTCTTTGAATCTCATCAGGAAAATTCAATTTCTCAACTAAGTGATCATTTGCCTCAGGATGCTGATTTTCGGTAATGAATTTTTCAACTGTTACGCCCTTTTCATTGTTATCATAGTTAGTCCTGCAAGACTTAACAGTCTGCTTTAGTGATGTATCTAACTGAGAAGGGCGAGTGTAATCTCCAGGGTGTAAGTTTGAGGTGGCCTTGTTGGCTTGAGAAAGGCATTGCTCACTTTCCTTGTCTTCTTGCCTTAATGCAGCTCCTAGTTGTGCAGTGTTGAGAGAATAATCTCCCCGACTCGACTCTCCTGTTTTAGAGCGAACATTAGGAATTTGAAAATCCAACGCAGCTGCAGCATTCTCAATTTGATTTTCCATTGTCCTATCCAATTCCATATAACTATTTTGAAAAATTTGTGGCCTTTCATGCTTAATCTCTGAGTTTGTATGGCTGTAACAAACCTCAACAACTTGTCTGCTCTCTAAAGAACTTGATATAGAATCTCCAATAGGTATGCATTTCACATCTTTAGCAACATTTAGGGCATTGGGTACCAAGGAATTTAGTGTTACGTCCTCTGACACATCTTCTATTTGCAATGCAGGGCTTGGCCGGGAAATAAATTGACAATTTTCGAACTCATGAACACTTGAGTCATTTTTAGCAACGCAAACATCAGAATTTGTCACTATAACTCCCTGTGTCATATTCATAGTCACTTATGAGAGATGTTCAACTTATCATACAAATTAATAGAGCTTAGACAAATTACCTTTAAATGTACTGTGCTAGGGCATGGAATGATATTTCTTCTTGTTGCCTCATCATTGACCAATTTAGATAACTTCTTGGGTACAGGTGGGGGCCTTGGCTCAACGATGGTGTTTAAGAAGCCAACGGTATTGGCATTAGAAAAATTAGATACAGCATATTTCTTTGATTGGTCATTTCTCTGTAATGGACTCTGCATGGCAGCAACTTTTCCCTGTAGGAAATTTTTATGGTTGGATAAGAAAATTAATAACATTGAAATGTTTAATATTATTATCTAGAATGTATCTTACTAAAACTTCAATAAAGTTTGGCTAAGGTATTCACTGACCTGAGAAAAGAATTGTAGTGATGGTGATGGCCTTCGCAAACCTGATGGTTTGGCAGTCTGGATATGAGATTCCAGCATGTTGCCATCAGTACAGCTAGTATTTAGAGGAAGAGAAACTACAATTTTGCTAGATCCACCATCTTGATCACTTAATGGATGACAAGCAGATGACTTTGGCATCACCCCAGTACCACGACTAGCCTTGGTAGATGACGGCCGGTGTAAAATGGTAGAATTCTTATTCGGTAGTGGGCCAGTCTGTAAACATACAAAACATGAGCAAGAACATGCTTTGTGGGAGGTATGGCAATATTGATGGTTTATAGATCTTCGTACATTCCCTAAAGTCCCAACAAGTGAATTGTACTTTTTTTAAAAGTAATACACTGCTTTAAAATTAAAATGTGCTTGAATCAGCTTCTCACCACATTTCTTCTAGCCTCATGAATAGATGTTTTAGGCGTTAAAGACCTGCTGGAAATACCAGCCTTTGCCTTATTAAGTACACTCTTGGTATTAATAGCCGGACTATTTGTCGTCTTATTTTTCTGAACCGTCGCTGTGTAAAGCAAAAACACTATAGTTAAACTGCCAATAATATCTTCTGAATGAAAGGATTAAACTAAAAACAAAGGGAATGTAATTATTTCTAACTCACACAATAACAATCTCATTTTACCACAACAACAACAAAAACTAAAATAATAATAATAATGCCAAATCGCCAATTACCTCGCTGAGAAGCCTGGTTAATCTTTGGGTCACTTTCACTCACGTTAGCATGCTTAACCGTTCTACGAATCAGAGAAGGATCTGGTTTGCAACTAGGAATTCTGGAGAAGTTTGCTTCAGTATTTGCTGCTTTTGTCGTGTTTGTTGTTGCAGGCCTTTTGACAGTTAGTAAGAAGTTAAGACCAACAATGTCAATGCAATCCGTAATAGGATGGTCCACCAATCATATTGAGTAGTGTAGAAAATAATCACAAATAAAACCATAGTAAAAGGATATGATGAAGGAGCCACAGGTCGGGGACAACCACTACGCTTTGATCCACTTCGATTAATATCTTGGACGGAAAGAACCTTATGCTTGACCTAGGAGTGATATCATATCCAAACATTTTATTCAGCAATAATTCATCTATTCGTCAAATACTAAGATAGTCACACAAAAGCATAAAAATGAAACAACAAAGTCTATGATAGCGGGGCAGAGAATAGGCAGAAAGACATGCTTTATTGATACTTGGAAAGAGACTAACTGCAGGTCTGGGGATACATTATCTTTAGTTGATGACGCATTCTTTGGCAATAAGTCGCAGCCTATCTTTCTATCCTTATTTGGAGTATTAGTAGGCGATTCCTTGTACAAATTTTCTTCCTGAGAATGGAAACCTGTTGCATCACTCAGGCGGTTCAAATCCCCATAGGATGATTCTGGCTCTTCTTCTTGAATCCCCAATAATTTCTTACCGCTTGATGAACTTAAATTACTGCTAATCATTGACAGTTCTAAGGGATTCAAAACTCCTGAGCAAAAGGTAGGTGGAGATTAGTATGAACTAACATCTTATAATCCGTTATAGACAAAGAAACATCAATAGAGTCAATTAAGAAAGACTTCAACCTTCTTCAGTAAAGAAAGCCCGATTCCATGCTAGGCTCTTTCGCAGATTATATCCCACTCCTTTTCTCTTCCTCTTCATTTGCTGCCGCTCAATGCTAAAATTTGAAGTTTCTGATTTGTTTGCACTTGAGAAATTTTCGTCAATATGACTTCCTGATAGCAAATATTAACAGTCTTTTTACCATGATAGCATAACGACAAACAAGACCGAGAGCTAAATGAATCAATGTCAACAAATTCACAACAAAAAAACAACTGCCAGGTCATTTCAGATTGCATTTTGTAACCATTCTACTGGTCTAATTCATCAATCATTAGAGAAATATTTAATGAATTAACTAAAATACGTATCAAACAGACAAATTAAACGCAGTTATCCGTTCTGCGCGTTGATATGATAAAAAATAATTGTAAACTCAAATCGAGCTACATACTAAACGTAGAGGCTTAAATCAGGTGAAAAAGCTCAAAAGATCAGTAGCGAATTCCAATTCTTCAAGGAGAAGTTACTGAAAATAAACAAAATGAGGACATGAAACCTAACCAGATGGAAATGCTATAGACGAATCTGTATTAGACACACTGGATCTGACATTTAGGAAAGGCGAGCACATGAAATGGCCGTCGTTGCTATGGCTAGTAGATCTTTCTTGGTTGTGCGGTCTCATACCATCGTCATTATGGATCTGAGGCAGAAGTGAATCATCCTCGCCTGCAATTTCTATGAGCGAGAGATCGGACTCTTTCTCTTTCTCTTTCATACTTGATCAAACACTTGGAATATAAGATCCAGAGAAAAAAATTGACAGTTTAGCCGACTAACTCTGGATCTTTCTGAGTTTTGCTTCGCCTCCGGCTCTGGCTCTCTCGGTTCTGTGATTTGGATTTGAAACGAACGGTGAGCGGGAATTGCAGTTCGTTAATTATAAATACGATACGTTACGTCAGCGCCGTGAAATAACCATATTGCACAAAATATGCGATATTCGTAACACTGGACTCCTTTTGAAAGATGGGCCCAAATAGTAAAAGGCTTAAGGCCCAGCCTTTTATGAAAGTGTATTGGCTTGGTACCTTCCTGCCAAAATAGTTCGGCTTTTTCTTTTACCTAATCAAAATAGCAATTAACTCCTACAGCAGAACTTTTCGTACCAGATTTTTAACAGTTATTATTTACTCTGTATTGTACTATTGGACTAACATAACCTAAATTCTTAGATTAGCAAAATTAATATTTTAATTTAAATTTAAATTAATAAAACTTAGGTAACTTCATCTACCCTAGTTTTATTTCCACCTGAACCATGTCGTCGACGGTAATTCTAATCATATGTCCCGTTAATTTTAAGCATCAACCAAGGCAATATTCGAGACATAGAAAGAATCTCGTGCAATCCCACTACTTGTTTTTAGCTTTATAAAAAAAGCAATGCTCAACAAAATAGAATAATGTTATTAATAAACAACTGTAATAAAATGCTTGTTTATAAGTGGTCTATTTTGCCACCTTTAATTTATTTCTATTTACAGGATCTTTCTTACCACTTGTGGGTGTTAGTTATTAATCACATTTTTTTTGCTTAAAATAGCTATTTACTTTAAAGAATTAGTCTAATGCAGCATCGCCTTTTTTGCTCATTTCAATTTTGAAAAATAGCCACCTAGAGGCATGATTATAGATAGTTTTATTATATATATATATATATATATATATATATATTAAATATTAGTGGAGAAGTCAGTTTAGAATATCGAACTTGACTTTCTGGTGTCATCTAGATTAAAATACTACAAAACGTGAGCAATTTTTATATTTGTTATTTGCACGATAGTTCATATAGCTATTGGAACTGATTTCAAGCAACAAAAAAGTAAGTTGATTAGTACGCTTCTTTTTTTTTTTTTTTCCACAAAAATAACAAACCATTATATATTAATATTTGTCGGTGCTTTTGTTAATTGGAACACAAGTAAGTCAATCAAACGAGCATCTGAAATTAACCATTAGATCACTCAAATCCCCAAAAATAAATTCAAGGTGTCTTTTTTTCCCAAAAAAAATCAAAATATCAATAATTATATAGTAATTGAAAGCAATTTATGGTAATTTAAAGCTATTATTGACAATACATACAAAATTAATAAAAATAATTAAATAAACGTTTCTTATAAAGTGAAATAAAGAGTTGAAGCATGAGTTAAGGACCGTGACAAAGACGAACCAAAACTTTTCAATAATGTCTGTTTTTGTCTTCAGGTGGTACATGCGAGGGCAGGGCTGTCCAATTCATAAACTGAAAAATAAAAAAATTTTAAACTATATTTATTAAGGTCATTAATTTAAATCACGTAATTTGTCATCAATATCCGATTAAATGAAAGGGGATTTTTCAAGTAATACAATATAAACAAAATAAGGTAATTATCAATTTGAACCATGTACTATACACGTTTTTTCAATTCGCCCCTATACTAAAAAGACCGACAAATCGAACCCTGTACTTTGATTTTGTTATCATTTTTGATCTTCTATCAACAATTTCATTAAACTCTCATTTAAAAAATTACCAAACGATCATAAATTCAGTTGAAATTTTTACCACATGTTCACTACTTAACGAGAAGATAATCTGAAAATTTTTGTTATTTTTTAACACATGTACAATTTATTGTAATTTTATTTTAGTATTTTATAAAAATATTATAATAAATCATACAAGTTTTAAACATGTGGTAAAAATTTAAACTAAATCTACGATCGTTAGGTAATTTTTTAAATGAAAGTTTAATGAAATTGTTGATAGAAGGACAAAAATGATAACAGAATCAAAGTACATGATTCAATTTGTCGATTTTTTTAGTACAGGGACAAATTGAAAAAACGTGTATAGTACATGATTCAAATCGATAATTACCCAACAAAATATTAATCGAACAAAAATGACGTGACAAAAAATACCCCTGTTTAATTAGTTTTTCAGTTCCTGAGAACGCGTAGGTGGAGAAAAACATGGATGCGAAACGCGTTAGTCAAATAACTCTCAGTATTTAACGGTGACTAGTTTAATACTAAAACAAATATCTATTTTTATTATTTAAATAAATATCAAAATAATCCAACGACTCTGAGAGAAACTGAGCAATCTAACGGTGATTAAATATGGAAGAGGGCGTCAGTAGCGAGAAACACGCACCAAGGTAAAATTGTTTACACAAGAAGGAGACAAAGATCCGTTATGGACAGGTCGACACCAAGTCTCTGGTACAGCAGTAATAATTCGCCACGTCATGGTGGAGTAGTTGGAGGGCAAGTAAAGAGAGGTAACATTATTTACGTTTCATAATTTCAGATTACGTGGCTCGCTCTGCAGAGGCCATTAATACTATCAGATCTGCAGCCTGCAGGAGAGTAATTTTACTACCCTTTGAAATTTTATCATTTCCACGTTGCATCTTTTTACTGGTTGATGTAATTCAAGTTTTTTTACTATACTTGAAAATATAAAATGTCGAAAGGAGGAGAAAATAAATTGCTGAGTTGTGGAAGATCTTGAAATCGTCTTTTAGTATTCTCTCTCTCGCTCTCTCGTCGTTTGTAGGTCTGCATTTCGACCTCTATTCATCTGACAAAAAAATAGGGCGGGAGAAAAGCTTAATGGGTTGCTTTCGTTGCATCGGAAGCTCAAGCGTACGATCAGATAACGATAACAAAAGTCGCAGAAACAATCGCAACAGCAAGACCATTAATCCAAGTGATCAAAATGCTCCTGGTATGTATCCTCTGTTTTTTTTTTTTCCTTTTTATTCGCACTCTACGAATGTTGTAATGGTAAACATAATCGCTGAATTTTTCCCTATTTTCTTCGAGAAACCTTTTTGGTTATTCTATAGCGTAATGCATCTCTGTGATTTTGAATTTCATATCTGTTTTTCTTCATAGTATTGAAATCATGAATTAGTTTCAAGACTGATTACATAGAAGAATTGATTAGTGCAGAATGGCAAAGTTTTATTAGGTTACAGTTTTTAAGGATGTATTTGAATCTCTGCCTTCTTATGGGTTTTCGTTCTACTTTTTTTTTTTATTTGTTGGGTTGAAATCTCAACGCCGTTCTTTTTGTTTATTTGTGCCTTGAAAATCTCTCCTCAGTAATCTTTATTTTTCCTCGGATGAACTAACTTGTCATGGTGTCCTCCTCGATGGTTATCGAATTTTATACCCCCAAAAAAGTTAGCTCACTGTTGGGCTTCTGTTCTTCCTCTACCATATGATTTAAGTGAAATGGGCAGTGTTATAGTATCTTATGATTTTCGGTTGTTACAGATATGGTAAATGTTGATAAGAACTTGTACGAGGCGGATGGGGCTTCTAAGGATGACCAGTTAGCCATGGATGTCAAGGGACTGAATATGGAGGATGAAATTTCCAAGGATGGAAAAGTCAAAGGAAACCGAGCTCAGACATTTTCATTCTTAGAGCTAACTGCTGCAACTGGAAATTTTAGGTCAGATTGTTTTCTTGGAGAAGGAGGATTTGGAAAAGTCTACAAGGGGTACATTGAGGGAATAAACCAGGTATTTTCCTGTCTTATTATTCTAATTTCCCTTTGTTCCATGAACAAAACCATATAAACAAAATTTCTTGCCATTTAGTTGACTAGTATTGGCGTAGATAAATCTATGAAGAAAAATGGTGCAGGTCGTTGCTATCAAACAACTAGACCGAAATGGTCATCAAGGAATTCGAGAATTTGTGGTTGAAATCATAACATTAAGTATGGCTGACCACCCGAATCTCGTAAAACTATTGGGTTTTTGTGCTGAGGAGGATCAAAGACTACTGGTTTATGAATACATGCCACTGGGATCGTTAGAGAATCATTTGCATGGTACATTTGTTCCCATTTTGGTTTAACTATTTCTGTTCTTTTTTTTTTCATAATTGTTTTTCGATTTTTATATCATTGTGTGTTTCAACATGCAGATATTCCACCTGGTGGAAAAGTACTTGATTGGCAGACAAGAATGAAAATAGCTGCTGGAGCAGCTAGAGGTCTTGAGTATTTGCATGAAAAAATGAAGCCCCCGGTTATATACCGTGATCTAAAATGTTCGAACATTTTGCTTGGCGAGGAATATTATCCGAAGCTATCTGATTTTGGATTGGCTAAAGTCGGCCCTAGTGGAGATAATACTCATGTTTCTACTAGAGTAATGGGAACTTATGGGTATTGTGCTCCTGATTATGCAATGACAGGTCAACTTACATTCAAATCAGATATTTACAGCTTTGGAGTTGTCCTTTTGGAACTCATAACTGGCAGGAAAGCAATTGATCAAACAAAGCCTCCAAAAGAACAAAACTTGGTAGCATGGGTAAGAAAAGCTCTCGCACAAATTTTCCTTTTCTTTCTCCTGTTTAGTTTTATGGCCATTTTTTTCACTTATCAGCCATCCTTATGGATGTGGTTTTTACTATATTATGATTTTTCCTAAACCAAAAGGTTGAAACTTGTTTTTTCTGGTGATGTGGGTAGTGAATTAGTAGAATTTCACATGATTTAATTACGGATTGACAACCGGAGTGTTCACTCCTTGAAGAATTATGAGACCTAGTTCCTTGATTGAACGTTCAAGTCTTTGCTCCTCCAGAGTATTGCTTTCTTATTCAGTCATTTGGGAAAGATTTGTTTGCATAATCACAGTCGAATCTTTTTACATTTATGATGCTAAATACTTCTGCATTAACTTTAGCGTTCTTGGTTTTGCCACATGCTTACGAACTTTTTTCTTGATTGGAATTTGCAGGCACGGCCATTGTTTAGAGACAGAAAGAAGTTCTCACTGATGGTAGATCCAAAACTTGAAGGCCAATATCCTGTGAGAGGATTGTACCAAGCACTGGCTATTGCTGCAATGTGCGTTCAAGAGCAGCCTAATATGCGGCCTGTCGTGAAAGATGTGGTTACTGCTCTAAATTACCTTGCTTCCCAGAAATACGATCCCATCGTCGATTCGCTCAAAAGTCCCTGTTCGCCGAGACTAAAAAGAGACAATGATAGAGGCGGTATTGCAGCTGATGCTAATTGAGACTCTGAGATTGAGATACGGTGAAAGTGAAAGAAACATTTTATGTGCCTAGTTATCAATTTTGGGGTTATCGAGACGATGACAGGCGCTAATAGCCAGAAAATATATAAGCTTCCTCTGCTTCGTTAATGTACATGTGAGTTGGGTCTCTCTTCTTCATATATACATTTTACATTTAATACCCATGATTTTATTCCTTATTGTAAGGATTTGATGAATTTAATTATTTATTATTTATTAGGGCAAAGTGAAATTTAGCTCTCAAACTATGGTAAGACAATTTGTACCGTAAATTTTGATAATGTCAAAAAACAATCGTAATGTGTAGATAATAGACAATTCATCTCCTATCGTGTCATTTTTTGTTAAAATGAGACGTTTTCGTCACGTGTCTTATTTTACTACTCGATATTTCCTGCACTACGTCTGTTTTGAATCGCCCGCTTCACTTTTCATCCTCGCCTCTCTTCTCATCGACTCTCAACATCTTCTCACCGACTCTCAGCGACGAGCGACGTGCGACGTGTGCCCCTGCCCCCCATCAGCGAAGAGTTCCATCGACAGTGAGCTCTCTCCTCCTTGCCCTCGCTCTCTTTCTCTCTCCTTCCCTCTATCTCTTCCCACTCTACGATACTGTTTTTGTGGGTTTTTTCTGATGTTTAACCAGGTGTTCTTGAAATCTCGATAGTGAACAGACCTTCGAATTGGTGCATTTGGTTAGTTGAACTAGTTCCTTGATTGACTGAAAATATTGGTGTATTTGGTTAGCTGCTCTGTTCCTTGATTGAAAACTGCTCACCGTCGATGGAGCTCTTCGCCGATGGGGGGCAAGGGCACACGTTGGTAAGAGTCGGTGAGAAGACGTTGAGAGTCGATGAAAAGAGAGGCGAGGGTGAAGGGTGAAGCGGACGATTCAAAATAGACGCAGTGTAGGGGTATATCGGATAGTAAAATAAGGCACGTGACGAAAACGTGTCATTTTAACAGAAAATGACATGGTAGGGGATGAATTGTCTATTATCCATACATTACGGTTATTTTTTATCATTATCGAAGTTTACGATGAAAATTGTCATTTTCACCGTATTTTGGGGTCAAATTACACTTTACTCTAATTATTATAAGGGTAATTATCGATTTGAACCCTGTACTATATACATTTTTTCAATTCAGCCCCTGTACTAAAAAAACCGGCAAACCGAACCCTGTACTTTGATTCTGTTATCAGTTTTGACCTTATATCAATAATTTCATTAAATACTCGTTGAAAAAACTAACAAACGATCTTAGATTCACTTGAAATTTTTACCACATGTTCACTACTTAATAAGAAGATAATCTGAAAATTTTCGTGATTTTTTAACACATGTACGATTTATTGAAATTTTATTTTAGTGTTTTATAAAAATATTATAATAAATCATACAAATTTTAGAAAATGCCGAAACTTTTTCTATTATCTACCCATGATAGGTTGAATATGTGAAAAAGTTTTCAAATAAATCAAATATTGTTTGTTATTTTTTTAAAAATTAATTTATAAAATAAAGAAGAAATTGAGATTAATTTAAACAAATACCAAACGATATTTGATTTATTTGAAACTTTTTCTAGATGTTCACCATATTATGGGTAGATAATAGAAAAATTTTCGTAATTTTTTAAAACTTGTATGATTTATTATAATATTTTTAAACAATACTAAAATAAAATTATAATAAATCGTAGATATGTTAAAAAATCACAAACATTTTTAAATTATCTTCTCATTAAGTAATGAACATGTGGTAAAAATTGCAACTGAATCTAAGATTGTTTAGTAGTTTTTTCAATGAGAGTTTTATGAAATTATTGATAGAAGGTCAAAACTGATAACAGAATCAAAGTACAAGGTTCGGTTTGCCGGTTTTTTTAGTACAGGGGCCGAATTGAAAAAACGTGTATAGTACAGGGTTCAAATCGATAATTTCCCTTATTATAATTATTTAATCAATATTTTATTATATAGAAGTTAAAACTGTCTGATAAATAATAATGGCGTAATCCATCCAAACCTTCATATTGTTCACTTTACAGAAATGTAGTTAAAAGTGGACACGAGAGAAAAAAAAATCTTTACAAATAATAGACCCCCGGCCCCCCCGCAAGCCCAATGTGTGGGTAGAATCTAAGGTAGTTAGGTGCGGCCAGATTAGCTAAAGACGAAACTGGGCCACACTGCCGAGAAATTCAACAAAAGATGCGCAAACTGTCGAGGAATTCGACGTGGCTAAAATCCTTTGCCTACCTTGGTCGGTTGGGTTTTTATTAATAAAAAATGAAAAAAACCAACCCGATCTGAGCAAGACATCAAGTTGAGGGGTACGGAGACACGATGGGCACATGATTCAGTCCCCTTCCCTCAAAGTCCATGACTCCAGGGAGGCATCGCAGAGGGAGTAGGGACCACCTTTTTTGGTTGTATAAATCTTTCGAGTTTGGGTGGGGGGGTGGGTCTACTGCGAAAAAGGAAACACGACGCCAAACAGGGACGCCAAACAGGGAGTGTGCGAGATGGGACTGACATGATCACAATCCTACAGCCGATGAACGGATAAGATTATTTCTAAAAGCTTGTTCACGTGGCCTTGGGCCCTACAGCACGTGGGGCTCCCCCACTATCGATGACCATTGATCATTAGCTTAATATTAACCTTCTCGGCCTTTTCTGGCCATTCAAGCTTTGTTTTTCAAATAATAATAATAATAAAACAATGAAAATTCATCGGATGCTTTTGTTTCTTCCAAGGTCAGTTAAAATGGATTATCTTCTTTTACAATGGAGTTGACGATTTGACCGAAGACTAATCCAACGAAACATGATTATGGCTTCAAAACTAAGAAATTATAATACACCAAAATGATAGGGACAAACTTCCCAATCTTTTCTCTCGTGAATCCCACTCCCTCTTAATAATTTAAGAAATCAAGAGACCCAGTACCCACCATCGACACTATTGATAGATCTGACTACACCATTGACAAATCTGAGCTTTCTTTTCTGATTTTTTTAAGAAAATCAAAGTAGATTGTTGTTTTGCAATCTATTAAAACCCATTTCCTACTACAGTTTGTCCTGATGTCTCTCTCTTGCTTTCCTATTGGGCTATAAACAATAGTTGGTGATGAAATTTGCAGGTCATTAATCGATCATCCAACATCATACATCGCGTAGCATGTGTCCACCTTTTTCCATTTATGACCAAGTGACCTACCCTTTCTGTGATCTTTTATCTTTTTGTTAAATGTAAGTGTATCCCTTTTAATATTACACCAGTCATCTAATTTTTATATCTGATATTTGTGTAAAGTGAAAATTTATGCTGGTTTTTGTTTTTGATAAGTTACTTTATAGATAAATCTATGGAAAAACAATAGTACATCACTTTGTGCCACTAGAAGTGTCCAAACCAAGTACCTGGAGCATCACTCTATCCATATTTAGATATGAGAGAAATGAAAAGTTTTCTGAGCTCTGGTAGAGCCTGTAACTCCCAACGTGCTAACAGAACTATTCCACCTGCGTTTGTTTTGTTTTTCTGATTTCTTTATGTTGTTTTTTCTACTTGCCAACGCATTTCCAGTCTGTTAAATCATGGAAAAGGCAGTGGTAGAAGGGGAGAAATAGGGAGAGAGAGAAGAGAATTCTCTAGTTTCTGAAAGTTGGTATTATAAAAGATCTATAATTTTAGCTGCGACAGAGGTTAAGACATGGGAGTAAGTGCAAGAACCATGTGAAATTTTGGTTTCAAAGGATGGGAAGCCAAAACCCTTTCGACAATTATTCTCTCTCTTTTAGCATTCTTGCATTTTTTTTCAATTCAAAACAACTCTGTGATTGAAAGTTTTCTCTCTCTACCTCCTCTCTCTCTCTCTCTCTACAATTTCCTATCCTTGTCGTGTATAAAGGTATGAAATTCAGGTCGCCTGCCATCTGATGGGCAATATTAATTAACACTTTATTTCAGATGTAGATAGACATATATAGCTTCAGCTTTCTCTGTTCAGGGAGAATCGAAGACCTGGTCTAGCCGAAGCAGCTTTGATTACAGAAGCCAGGTGCCCTCTACCAAAAAATCTCTTTTGATTAACTTTCTTTTTTGATAGATTATTCTTTATTGTTTTTTGTAATGATGTGTTTATAAAATACCTTCCTATCTATAAGGTTGTTGTGTGGTCCTGGATTTGATCTTTGGACGTCAAAGTATTGAACTCTCTTCTTCTGGTTTTGCTCATTCGAAAAGTTAACCATATGCTTTTGTATGGAATCATTTTCTCCAGTTCGGTCACTTTGATGCTTCTTTCTCCTCCAGTTTATTTCAGTGTCTCGTTGATCCAGTTTGCAATTTTTTTTGAAGACGTTGTATGATCGAAGTATGAACTTTAGGTCTTTGGGTTCTCTTTTTGCACTCCGTGCATGGTATTTTGTCGCCATTGCTCGGGACTCTCACTGTCGTTTTCAATTTCCGATGACTAATCGTTCCCGTATTGTTCTGGGACGAGGAAAAGAGTTTTAAGAAAAACAAACAGAGTGCTAGCTGGAGGAAACGGCTCCTGTCGACGTTGGCCTTTCGTCGTCGTATTTGATACGTGTAATTTACGAGTTCCAATAACATTGCAAGAATCTGAGGTTTCTGGTTTTATTATGTTTTTTTTTTTAATTAATCTTTCTCTGACGGGGTGGTAGCAAACCACGAGGTTGAATGCTGACCGAGTCGACAAACACAAACCTAAACCACCGCAAAGCTGTGTCTTAGTTTCTGATAAGCTTTAGACGTTGCTTTCCAGTTTGGACATTTCTACCCTCGAAAAATATGAGGTCCCCTTGGTTTCTCGTAGACGTTACACACACCAGTCTTTGAATAAACACAAAGAAGTCCCAACATGATCGAAATGACTAAAAACCCCCCACTTTCTTGGACTCTCTTCTCTCTCCCTCAATCAATCTCGTCTCTCACCCGACTACTGAAACATCACTCTCCAAGAGTCCCTCCAGTCTATCGCCATTAAAATACAGAGAACTTCCGCCATTATTTAATTACCTAGAAAGCTTTTCTTTTGGCGGGTACTACTATTTACTTGTTTTGTTAAGTAGGATGTTCTATTCTGAAGTTCTATCCGCATAGGTTTCACAGACTTTAAGGATTGTGGTTCTGATTTTTCTTCGAACTTTTGGTTGATATCCATGCAGAGAGAGAGCAAGAGACAATAATGGAACATTCAGATAACTCGAACGCGAAGTCATCCTCCCACGTACCACCATTTTCGAGAGACTTCCGAGGTTCGCTCGAAGTTTTCAATCCTTCTACTTTTTCAGCTACATCCCGCCCGACGAACGCAGCCTTCCGGCCGAGCCCAACGTGGCAGAGCTGGGTCGAACCACGTGGAAGCTCGGAACCGGAAAATCTCAAGCTGTCTTCCAAATCTAGTGGGACCAATGACGAGATCACCTCATGGATGGCTCTCAAAGACCCGACCCCACATCAACAACCATCATCACCATTGGCTCACAAGACTATTGCTTCTATCATCAGCGACAAATCACCGGCGCCGGTTGCGAAACCAATTGACGAAGTCGGCAACGCAGCTCAGCGAGCCGCCGAGTGGGGTCTGGTGCTGAAAACCGATACGGAGACCGGAAAGCCCCAAGGGGTAACAGTGAGAACTTCCGGCGGAGATGAACCAAACATCGGTAAAACGGAGAAACCGAGAAGAGATTCGAATAACTCAGTCAGAAGCTCCGGGGACATGTCGGATGACGGAGGTAGAGAACGGGGGTTTCCAAGAGTGTCGGAGGATTTGAAGGATGCATTGTCAACCTTTCAGCAGACCTTCGTCGTCTCCGACGCCACGAAACCGGATTATCCAATCATGTATGCGAGCGCCGGATTTTTCAAGATGACGGGTTACGCGTCCAAAGAGGTCATCGGAAGAAACTGGTATGTCCCCCCACTTGGATTATGAATGCAGTAATTATTATTAGATTTTACTGATGGAAAGAGTAATTTCTATTAGCGCAATTAATCAATTTATTCAAAATTTTGGAGTATAAATATTATATTAGCTTGATCATTGGTATCATGATATGGGTAGAAAAAGTTTAAATTTTTAACATTTCGAGGTCAATTTGACCGAGTTTTAGTCAAAACCTGGAGTTAATTTTATAAAGTAAAGTTTCAGATCTTCCAATTGACAGAGTATGTCCCATCAGTCGTTTATTTTTACTGCTATAAAAAGATAGTGTCAGAAAGGCGCCGTCTTTTACAAATGATCCAAATACTTAAATCCAAAGCCATTTAATCTCATTCTAATATCTGTTTAGTGCAATAATTACATTCTGTGTATGATTTGGGATGTCGGGTCGGGTGCAGTCGGTTCATGCAGGGTGCGGATACGGACCCGGAAGATGTGTCGAAGATTAGGGAGGCGCTGCAGGAGGGGACGAGTTACTGCGGGAGGCTACTGAATTATAAGAAAGACGGGACGCCTTTTTGGAATTTACTTACTATTGCGCCAATTAAGGATGAGGCTGGAAAAGTCCTCAAATTTATTGGGTCAGTTTTCAGTTCCTCTCTCTGTTTTTTACTTCTTTTGGTTTTGACTATGGTCCACATATTGGTTCTCCCCCAATTAAATAACATGTGTTGTGTTCTATTGCCACGATCGAGTTCTCTGGGCTCGGCCAATCTCGATCGCCTGATCTCGATCGGAAAATATATGATTCTTCTAAGTGGGTCAATGAATTTTTCGCTTTCAAGGATTATACAAGGTTAAATTATCTTTTATAATGATATTAGAGTAGGAAATTCCAAGTTTGAACTTTTATACAATGAAAGTTACGAAACTTCAACTCAAAAGCTTAAGTTTTTAGTTCCTCAAAGAATCTGATCCTTGTAAGTGGTCTCAGAAGATTTTATCTATTGGGAACCCCTAAAGTGGCCTTAACATCCTATTCGTTTCCTGCTTTTTGTGGCTGTTGGGTGACAAAGTGGGCGAGTTAGTGGTTAGATTTAACTTGACAATTGGTTGGAAATCACATGACTTTCCAGACGCTGTCATTTTTGGATTCTGCGTCACTCTCTAGTTGGCTTTCTTTATCTGTTTAAATGCATGCTATAAATAACAGAGGGATGGGAAGTGGGGACAACTGCAGACTCTGATTTGCGCTCCATTCTCACCCACAAGACTAAACTTGAAAACGAACTATCACTAATTGCAAATTGCCTCTGGGTTCACGAGCATTAAAACAATTCTTAATTGCAGATTGATCAGTTTATAGCATTTTGATATTATTTTAATTATATTTATTCTTGGGTTAAGTTTAAAATTTGCTAAAATTAGCTATGCTTTTCAATATTCCCTAGATTGAGTTTCTGTACTGTCAAAAGATAGCCAACTAAGTGGCTATTGTCACATGTCACACCAATAATTTATCAACTTTATTGCTTAACGGGTCCTTCCCTGCACTCTGCAAGATCCCAAATCCCTGATTTTTCATGAAAGGACAGGTGGGCCTGCTTTGCACAATGACTTTGATCACCGTATGATTATTGGTGGCTGGTTTAGTGGTTTATGATGACAGAGAGGGAATGTCGGGCGAGAGAAATTAATATCTTAATGTGATCCTTATCTTTGTTTTCCTTTCTTTTTCTTGCTGCTTTGGCAGAATGCAAGTGGAGGTTAGCAAGCATACTGAAGGATATAAGGATAAGATGATGCGTCCCAATGGATTGCCTGAGTCCCTGATTAGATATGATGGTACTGCTTAATTTAGGCAGATGAAATTAAATAATTTTGGCTGAACTAGTATTTAAAATTGGCGTAGATTCTTAATTACCGAAAGTTTCTAGGATTGATCAAAGTTGAATTAATGTAGATTAACTAGTCGGTCTTGAGATTTCAAGAGGTTTACCGATGTTTGAATAGAAAAAGAATCGAGTATTTTATGAAATATGAAAAAATCGAGTATTTTATGAAATATGAAATCACCGTTCAACGAAGCAAATCTATGATTCGAAATGAGATTGAGATTATGGGACAATAATTTTTCTGTCGTTGCACATTCCAAACTATTGCCATGCTAAGATGTGTGGAAGCATCATTAGTGCATGGTTTGTTCATTTTTAGTGTAATTCAATTTTGAATGCTATATGCTAATATCGATCTTGTTTCAGCTCGTCAAAAAGAGATGGCCAATAATTCAGTAACTGAGCTCGTCCAGGCCGTGAATAGACCGCGGTCTCTCAGCGAGTCGACAAATCAACGGCCTTTTAGAAAGTCAGGTGGAAGTGTGGAAGAGGACAAACCAGAACCGCTTGTGAGGAGAAAATCAGAGAGTGTTGCTCCGCCGGTACGAAACTCACATGGCACTACTCGAAGATCGATGCAAAGTATAAGTGAATTGCCTGAGAAAAAACCAAGAAAATCCATCCGTCTTTCTTTCATGGGGTATAATATTCAACTTGCTTAAGATTCATACAGATCGTTTTGCATTCCTCGCCATACGTAACTTATTTCCATTTTTGTTGCAGGATGATTCGGAAAAATCAACAGAGCAGTGAAAGCTTTGAAGATGGGATAAATGTGGATTTTGAGGAGAGTGATAATGATGATGATGATGATGATGAAAGGCCTGACAGTTTGGATGACAAAGTTAGGCAGAGGCAAATGAGAAAGGGTCTTGATCTTGCTACAACCCTTGAACGTATTGAGAAGAACTTCGTCATTACTGATCCGAGGCTGCCTGATAATCCCATTGTAAGATACATTACCAAGAAACATGTTACCATTAATTTAGATTTTAAAATATGCTAATTTATTGAAATTTTGCAGATTTTTGCTTCTGATAGCTTCCTGGAGCTGACGGAGTACAGCCGAGAAGAAATCTTGGGACGAAATTGCAGGTGCAGTTTAGAGCTTATCACTTGAATTCAAATTGAATTTGGAATAAGAATAATGAATCTGAGATTGGAAATATGTACAATTTTTTGTTTGTTTAGGTTCTTACAAGGGCCAGAGACTGATCCAGTGACTGTTAGGAAAATAAGAGACGCCATTGACAATCAAACTGAAGTTACTGTGCAGCTCATCAACTACACAAAGAGCGGTACGGCCAGTTTGAACTTTAAATTCTTTGTTTAAACCTTGATAAGAAAAAATCGCTCGGGAAGAGCCGCATAAGAGATGTTGAATTGTCATTTTCGATATAAAGTTATGGAAGCTTCTGTTTCAAAACTTTGGTTCGTGGTTTAATTTAGTGAACTAATCATATATTCTTACACTACCTCTAACTTTAACTATGTCTTTCTTGATCTTTGTGCAGGGAAAAAATTCTGGAATCTATTTCATCTACAACCTATGCGTGACCAAAAGGTACAAAGTTAATACAATTCTTCGTCTAAGTACATGCTATCGAGTGAAAATAGAGAACATTTTGATTGATTGTGTTTCTTCTTGGGATCAGGGTGAAGTTCAGTACTTCATTGGAGTTCAATTAGATGGTAGTCAACACGTGGAGCCGCTTAAAAATTGTATTCCAGACGATACCGCACAAGAGAGTGAAAAATTGGTGTGAATGAATCCCTTCAATTACCTCCCTTACCCTTTTTTGTCTCTTTTAAATTCTTTTTTTCTCAATTTGTTCTTGACTATCAGGTGAGAGAAACCGCAGAAAATGTAGATGTGGCGGTCAGAGAACTTCCCGATGCCAACATGGTAAGTTCAAACCTTACCTTCGTCTTTGGAAACAAGTCGGCATTGGTAATTCTAATGGATATCTTTCACGGCTGCAGAAACCGGAAGATTTATGGATGAATCACTCCAAAGTTGTTCATCCAAAACCTCACCGGAAAGGAACTCCATCTTGGAAAGCCATACAGAAGGTCTTATTTTGCATATATTAGCCACTCGAATATCATATGGACGACTTACCATTATGCTTATTTGACGATATTGTTTCCTCAGATTCTAGATAGTGGCGAGGAGATAGGCTTGAAACATTTTAGGCCAGTTAAGCCCTTAGGATCTGGCGATACCGGCAGGTTCGAAATTTGCACTAATGGTCTTATGCTATTAAGGGTGTATGTTATAAATGTACGAACTTATCGAGATGTCTTGTTTGATTGCAGTGTGCATCTGGTGGAATTGTACGGTACTGGTCAGTTCTTTGCTATGAAGGCCATGGATAAGAGTGTTATGCTTAATCGAAACAAAGTATTAATCTTATCCTCCACAAAAGATTTTGCGAATATTAATAATTTTTGTCCTTTTTTATTATGAGATTTATTTTTCAGTTGTGCATTGCCTATCATTTAGTGATGAGATTCTTTCTATTTTGTACAGGTGCATAGAGCTTGTGCAGAGAGAGAAATTCTCGACCTGTTGGACCATCCGTTTCTACCTGCTTTGTATGCTTCTTTTCAGGTCGGAAAGTCTTCGTTAGCTTTTGTAAAGACGTGGCTACTTGCCATTTTCATTTATATTTTACCATCTCATGTATGAGAAATTTGCAGACAAAAACACATGTTTGTCTGATAACTGATTACTGCCCCGGCGGAGAACTTTTCATGCTTCTGGACCGACAACCGGCAAAGGTTATAAAGGAAGATGCCGTCAGGTAAGTAAAAGCAACGCCCATTTTTAAGACGCATAAATGCTTCAATAAAGAAGGATATTAGAGAGGAAATAAACATTTTTGGCATGTCTGAAAGTCGTAGTTTCCACTTCAGTCAACTTATAATTTTTCCCCGATGTAGATTTTATGCTGCAGAAGTTGTTATTGCCTTGGAGTATCTCCACTGTCAAGGTCTGCTACATTTATATATAAGAAATGCAAAAAATTATCAACTGATTCCTTGAACAAACTTTGCAGAATAGTCTACTTAATGGGTCTTATTTGTTTGTTTTACAGGTATAATCTACAGGGACTTGAAGCCTGAAAATGTGCTACTCCAGGGTAATGGCCACGTCTCCTTGACGGATTTCGATTTGTCCTGTCTGACTTCCTGCAAACCTCAGGTACTCCAACTAATTCATATCTAGACTTCTTTAGCCATATTCTAGCTAGCAACAATGGGTAATTGAAAATTTTGCTCTCTGCAGCTTTTGATGCCCGCTACAAATGAGAAGAAAAAGCATAAGAAAACTCAACAACCTCCTATCTTCATGGCCGAACCGATAAGAGCATCTAATTCTTTCGTTGGCACGGAGGAATACATCGCTCCTGTTCGTAGTTTTCTTACATATTTAATGATCACAAATGTAATTTCCTTTTTTTTTTTCTTAAATGTGAACATAAAAGTCTTATATTTTCCAACTTCCTGCAGGAAATCATAACTGGTGCAGGCCATACTAGTGCTGTGGACTGGTGGGCACTGGGTAGGGACTAATCTTTTAACCCCAAACCCAGATTCTTGCATGCAATTTAAAAACAAAACAAGGGCTTAGAGGGCTGCATATTTTTGTTTGTTTATAAATCTCAATTTTAATTCCATCCTTCTTCAGGTATTCTTCTATATGAGATGCTGTACGGATATACGCCATTTAGGGGTAAGACAAGGCAGAAAACGTTTGCCAATATTCTGCAGAAGGATATAAAATTTCCCAGAAGCATACAAGTATGATTTTCTATATTTCTGTCGTTGCTTTTGGTTCAGTCCTTTTCAAAACTGGTTGATCTCTTTTGTTGAAAACTGAAACATAAAGTTGAGTATTGAGAAGAAAAGTTTTTTGGTGCAGGTTAGTCTCAGTTGCAAGCAGTTAATGTACAGATTATTACACAGGGATCCGAAAAATCGATTGGGTTCGAGGGAAGGAACGAGTGAAATCAAGTGTCACCCTTTCTTCCGCGATATAAATTGGGCACTCATTCGATCCATGGTAACATAATTAAACATATTCAACATCTTCCCTGTCGTAGCGTTTGATTTCCAACTCATTTTTTTGGGTTAATTCAGAATTCTCCCGAGCTCGAGGCTCCGCTTTTTGACTCTAAAGAAGCCGACAACAATGTTAAAGACATCGATCCCGCGCTAGATGATCTACAAGTCAATGTTTTCTGAAAGGTTTCTCTCTATTTTCAACTCATGATTTTTGTCTTAGAGCTGTTCTAAAATTGCCCTTGTCTTTTTGATGTAGATTGTGGCTATGCCCTGTGAAGCTCCTTGGGTTTAAAGAAGTTGTAGGCTTTTGTTGGTGCACTGTAATAAAAGCATTATGATGTTTCAGTAATCTGTGTTTGTTTGTACTGCTGAGATTTTGCTATTTTAGAGCCAATCTTTTATTCTTTCTTTACATAGCGTCTAATGCGAGATTGCTTTAAACATTTTCTAAAATTATTTTCAATTTTCAATTGTCAATTTCTAATTGAGCAAATAAACATTTGTTGGTCAATTCAAAATTATTTGAGAAATGAGTTGCAAATTAAGCCGATTTAAAGATGTGTATTTTAAGTTGTATGGCATAGAATTGATAGAAAATTATGATAAAAATGTTTAAAACTAAATTAAAAAGAAATTAAAGCAGTAACTTTATTTTTATTTTTAATTTTAGTTTATTCTGCAGAATAACTATTAACTGGGGGTGATCAAAACCTAGGACCGGAACAGGTGAAATCGGTTCGGATCGGATCGGTTTAAAAAAAATAAAACCGAACTCTGGTTCTATTTTGTAGGAATCAAATTTATTTGTTCAATTTTCGATTTTGGTCATTCAGAACCGACAGTAATCGAACCGAACCGATCAATTTAGGCTTTCTGAAAAATCAATTTGAAACCCAGGAAAATTAAAAAAAAAAGAATCGGTCCACTTTAGCCTTAAATTCAATCTTATTTATAATTTATTCTTCTAAGCTCTAATTTCTTCTTCTCTCAAGTCTCAAACTCTCTCGCAGACAATCGCTTTCGTTCCCTCGACAACTGCTCGAATCTATACTCTCGACTCTCTGGCTGGTGTTGCTCTTTCTCTCACAAGGGTGTTGGACGTAATTGTCCTTTGTTTTAGGGTTGAGCAAAATTGAACCAGAAGAAACGGACCAAAAACAATATATTTAGTGGGCAGTTTTGCACATAAAATAAATAAATGAAATTTGATTTTTCTTTCTCACAATCGAAGTTCTCACTTCGGTTTTCAACTTTAATGACACAAAATCACTAAAATTGAACCGGACGGTTGTAACCCTATAGGGTTATCTACTTAAGTTCCCTCTCGCAGAGTCGCACTGGCAGCTGTTCGCTGTAGCAACTCGACAGTCGACAGAGTACAGCCTATAGGGTTATCTACTGAAGTTCCCTCTCGCAGAGTCGCAGTCGCCGCTGTTCGCTGTAGCGCCTCGACAGTCGACAGAGTACCGTCGCACTCTCTCTTCGACGGTTCGACCCGCTTTTCCTTTGTCAGCCTGTGAAGGACGAACCGACGAAGGTAAGCTCTATGCTCTTTACCTCTTGCAGTTTCTGTATTTTTATTAGACCTACGGGTTACATCGCTTTCGTTATTGTTTCAATAAAACAAAGTCTGAATCTGGTTTGCCCCTCTCCTTCACTTCTTACAATTCCTTAGCAGGTTCTTGCTTTTATAGAATTTTGTACTTTCCTGTTTCTGGTCAGTTTGTTGGTTTAAACGTTTCTGGTTTTGATTTTTTTTTCTGTGATATCTTATACATGTTTGGTCATCAAATGCTATATTTGGAACCTCGTCCTGAACAGAGTCATACTTTCTTTCCCAAACCTATCACAGATTAGATGGATGTTCTTTTACTTCTTTTTAAAGTTTGTCCAACTATTTTAATGTATCTCGAATAGTTACAGAAAATTGAATAGTTGTCAATCAGCTCTTTGCTTTTATAGAATTTTACACTTTCCTGTTTCTGGTCAGTTTGTTGGTTTAAACGTTCTGGTTTTGTTTTTTTATTTTTTTTTCTGGGTTTGCGGGTGGTATATTATACAACCAGACAGCTTCGTTTGAGCCTTGCTCTTGTTTTTTCGTCCAAAGGTGTGCTTTTCAACTTATACTTGTTCTGGACTTCGCAAACTGATTATATTGCAGTGTCGGCTTGTAAATATGGATTCTCTTCTCGGTGACATATTTGTAACGTCAGGTCTTTGATTTTCCTACTTTCAAGTCTTGAATAACATAGTAATTGTGTCTCAATCTAATACTTAACAGTTCGATGAAACTAAGTATTTTTTCTATCAATTACTAAAGCCTTAATTCTCTCAAAAGCTTTAGAGAGCCTTCTCCAATTTCCAAGAAGTTGCTTTGATATTGAACTATGAATTGGCCAAATTTATTTTGATTAAACCTGTCCACCTCCTTTTCACGGGAGTTTCTTTTTGTTTTTGTTTGTGCCATGAATTTCCCAAATGGAAATCACTATTCCCTTCTTTTATTTGACTGTAAAACAAATAGTTTTGTAGGATGATCTGATATTTCTTCAAAATTATTTCATTGCAAATTTGTTTGAATTATTGCTTATGCAGTTGTACTAATTTTTATTTGTTTGCGCTCGAAAAATATCCTATGTCTAAGTATTTCAATCAATCACATGAACAAGCATAATAAACTGTCTTCAGAGAAACAGGGAAGCTGGAAGCGAACGAATGGCATCGTAGGTTCTCCAACTTGCTTTATTTTCAATGATTTTTACTTTGTGTTGAAATTTTCTAAATTAATTAACTATTTATTTATTTATTTTGAATTTGGATTTTTTTATTATGATCACCCCTACTTTGTTTCATCAGTAAATAGAAGCGGGAAGCCATATAACTCATAAAATCCTCAATTGCAGAAGTTCGAGTTTCGTCTGCTATGAAGACGGCCTCAGGGAAAGTTCATTCGTCGAAGCCGATCTCTCTGTCCAAAGCTGCTTCCACTCTCTCTACCTTTATCTCCACCGAGAATGGAGCATCTCAAGGCTTATGCGTCTACCTAAGACGCGCTTCGGATTCTTTCAACGAGTTGAAACAGCTCCATAAGGATCTCAGGCTGCATGAGAGATCCAAATCTGGTGATAATAACAGCGGTGGATGTGTTGGAGACAACCCTTCTTGCAGTGCCGTTAGTCAGGAGAACATGATATATGATAGTGTAGAACAACTGCCTAAAAAGAAGAGGAAGAAGGAACATCGTGCGACTGAAATTTAAATGATGGAGGTGCATTGTGAAGCTGCGAAAGAAGGGTCGGGCTATTGTGAGCAATGAAGTGCTAAATGGAGAAAGTAAAGATGGATAGGAGGATCAGTTGAGTCAAACAAAACATCTACTTTAAGCCAATTTTTCCCTATAATATCAAGGAGCTTGTTCATTGAAATCAAATTTTGCTGATCATTGAAGCATAATTTTTTATATAAACTATGAGCCTAATAAATTTTGTCTGCATCTTGAGAAGAAAAGTTTTTTGGTGCAGGTTAGTCTCAGTTGCAAGCAGTTAATGTACTGATTATTGCACAGGGATCCGAAAAATCGATTGGGTTCGAGGGAAGGAATGAGTGAAATCAAGTTTCACCCTTTCTTCCGCGATATAAATTGGGCACTCATTCGATCCATGGTAACATAATTAAAACATATCTAACATCTTCCCTGTCGTAGCGTTTGATTTCCAACTAATATTTTTTGGGTTAATTCAGAATTCTCCCGAGCTCGAGGCACCGCTTTTTGACTTTAAAGAAGCCGAAAAGAATGTTAAAGACATCGATCCCGCGCTACAAGTCAATGTTTTCTGAAAGATTTCTCTCTATTTTCAACTCATTGATTTTTGTCTTAGAGCTGTTCTAAAATTGCCCTTATCTTTTTGATGTAGACTGTGAATTGTTTTCTCATTTCCAGGAATTATAAAGCTAGGCCCTGTGAAGCTCCTTGGGTTTAAAGAAGTTGTAGGCTTTTGTTGTTGTACTGTAATAAAAGCGATATGATGTTTCAGTAATCCGTGTTTGTTTGTACTGCTGAGATTTTGCTATTTTAGAGCCAATCTTTTATTCTTTCTTTACATAGCGTCTAATGCGAGATTGCTTAAACATAGACTAAATTAAAAACAAAAAACAAGTAAACTCTTGAGTCGACTAAGGTAAACAAAGTTCAGTCTATAGGCGAACACCAGAGATGACAAGTACTGCTCCTCTCCAACCATTGACATTATTAATAAAAAAATGTCATCTGAAATACAAATACGAGGTTGCTAAATATAATTTCGAAGAGTTTTCCAAAATTATTTGCAATTTTCAATTTCTAAATTGAACAAATAAACATCTGTTGGTCAAGGCAAAATTATTTGCTCAATTAGCACTTGAGAAATGTTGCAAATTAAGCCGATTTAAAGATGTGTTTATTTTAAGTTAGAGGACATAAAATTGATAGAAAATTAAAGATAAAAATTTTAAAAA
Organism: Begonia masoniana; assembly: GCA_022432975.1. Taxonomy (NCBI): domain Eukaryota; kingdom Viridiplantae; phylum Streptophyta; class Magnoliopsida; order Cucurbitales; family Begoniaceae; genus Begonia; species Begonia masoniana. The sequence continues at coordinate 1,280,225 of CM039512.1, read as the reverse complement.
CTAAATTAAAAAGAAATTAAAGCATTAGAATTACTATTAAGAGTGTTGGACGTCAATGTACTCTTGTTTCATCAATTAACTAGAAGCGGGAAGCCCTATAAATCATAAAACCCTAAATTGCAGAAGTTTTGAGTTTCGCTCGCTATGAAGATGGTCTCAGGGAAAGTTCATTCGTCGAAGCCAATCTCTCTGTCCAAAGCCGCTGCCACTCTCTCTACCTTTATCTCCACCGAGAATGGAGCATCTCAAGCCTTATGCGCCTACCTAAGACGCGCTTCGGATTCTTTCAACGAGTTGAAGCAGCTCCATAAGGAGCTCAGGGCGCATGGGAGATCCAAATCTGGTGATAACAGCGGCGGTGGAGGTGTTGGAGACAACCCTTCTCGTAGTGCCGTTAGTCAGGAGTTCAATCACCGGGATGACAATACTAAGAAGAAAATATCTTCTCAAGATGGGAAAGAAGTCTTAAATAACCAATCAGAGGGTGAAGGTAGGATTTTTTTTGAGGAAGGCCCGCATCGGAGAATTGAAAATGGGCCTGGTCGGAGTATTAAGCTGGAGGGAGATGTGGTTTATCTCGATAAGGTTGCTGAGGCAAAGGAGAGTGGGAGAAAAAAGAGCAAGACGAAGGGTGAAGTTGATTTTAACGAGGTTGGAAGGCACAATGATAAGAACGAGACAGAGTTCAGTAATACTACGGGCAATGGAGGTGAATTTCGAAAGAGAAGAGATGATAGTGAGGTAAAAACTTCATCTACTGAACGTCGGGCTCAAATAGTTGAGCTGAGTCAAGAACAAGTCCAAGAGGTTCAACACAATGCTGCCACGGAGAGAGAGGGAAAGACACATAAGAAGAGGAGGAGAAGTAAAAGCGGCATCAACGATTTGGAGGTTGAAAAAGATCACAATGGTGTTACAGTAAATCAGGAAAGGAGTGAAATTGAGGCGAAGGACAAGGAGAATAAGAAGAATGATTACAGGGTGGTTCAAGAGAACATGATATCTGATAGTATGGAACAGCTGCCTAAAAAGAAGAGGAAGAAGGAGCATCGTGCAACTGAAAGTTAAATGGAGGTGCATTGTGAAGCTGCGAAAGAAGGGTCAGGCTATTGTGAGCAATGAAGAGCTAAATGGAGAAAGTAAAGACGGATAGGAGAATCAGTTGAGTCAAACAAAACATCTACTTTTAAGCCAATTTTTCCCTATAATATCAAGGAGCTTGTTCATTGAAATCAAATTTTCCTGATCATTGAAGCATAATTCTTTATATAAATTATGAGCCTGATAAATATTGTCTGCATCTTGAGTTTTATTTTTTGCTTCGTTGTGTTGGTAGTTGACGAAGGAAAATATTGCAAGAATCTTCTATAGCATAATGAAACTAAAGATCCAAGCATATTATAAACTTTTGTAATTTTTCGCTTTCCTTGTGTTGGTCTGAATTAGCACCTTAGTACTTAGTAGTATTCCTCTCAACTAACAAAATGGTACTGATGAAATAACGTATGGATTGACTAAATTTTTCTCTGTTACAGCATTCTTCTCTGTTAGTTTATCTTGCATTGACATGAAGTTAGGGACAAACATTGAATCATGTTTATCAGAAAATTGTTCTTATTACCGAGTGATTTAAATGGGAAGATTGCCCCTTTTTCTGTTCTATTGCAAGCCTCCACTTCCATCAGCTTTTCCAGCTTGATAGTTAGAGCTCTTTCTTTTAAAATGTTTCAAGAACTGAGGAATTGTTGCTCCTTTGTTATAGGCATGGAATTGAAAGTTGACATAATCTATGAGATCTCCATTACGTTCTCCATAGGACCGGGTAATGTTTGTGAGCAGCTTTGTCATAGTATCATATGGTGGTGTAGATGTGAAAGACAATTTTACTTTGTTTTAAGTGCAACAGAAATTCACCAAACTTGGCGAATGTCATTCCGGGTTTTGCTCGGACTGATGGAAACGCTTTGCAGAGAATATGAAATAAATAAGAGCGGTGAGGTGCTTATGATGAATCATTGCTGCAGGTAAGTTGATTGCGTTGGTCGTAGCGTTTGGATGAAATTCATCATCACATTAGTATATTAGCAGAATAAAAGTTCGTAAGTAGATGAAGAAAGATTCATTCAAACTTACATTGTTATTGCCGGAAGAACGATGGTCTAAGTCATCTGAATCTCACATTTTCACTCTTCTAGTTCCTCGATTCAACGTTCAGAGACCAAAACAGTTATTAAAAATGGATACAATCAAATGAAAAAAAAAAAGGGAAATCAGGAAAACTAGATCTTGAATTCTGGATGGTTTGGCAAGAGTTGTCAACACTTGGGAAGATCTGATGGTGGGTAAGGCAACTTCTGATTGGGTAGCTCGCCATCTAGGACAAGCCAAGCCATCTTCAATCCCCAGCTAGTATGGATTTCCAAATGGCAGTGCATGAACCAGACACCTGTTGAAACGTAGACAACCATATAATTAACTTTACCCACATTGTTAAATTCTTCCCCTAAGATGATTTTTTTAATTATAATGTTCTTTACTCACCTGGGTTGTCTGCTAGAAATCTAATGGCAACCCATCCTCCTGAAGGTACTCCCACTGTATTCCTTTCAACGGGGTCGATGAGATTGAAGTTAGCAGGGTCTTTCTTGGGATCAAAGTTTCCAAAACCTTTGCCAATTACAAAAAAGTTGAATCCATGGAGATGAAGAGGGTGGCTCTCAGCCCCAAGAATGCTTGTATCCTGCATTATAAGCTCCACGCTTGTGTTAAATTTAAGAACCATAAGCTTTGTTCCATTGCCGACCATTGTATTATTCGGAGACGTGCCAGTGTAGTTAAACGGGACTAGTGGACTGTAAGGAAAATCGGGTGAGTAGACACCTTTCGACTTCCCGAAGAAGTGAGATTGAAGAAGAGCAGTATTTGGCAGTGCAAATGATACGTTGTTGACTGAAGCTGCAAATCTTGTTCCATTGGGACCCTGACAGGTTTGGTTATTTTGGCTGCAAGGGTTAGTCCCAAGTCCAATTGTGAAGAAAAATCGCTTATCTATTTTTTGTGGGACATTTGCAGGAAACTTAGAGGTTGCCAAGCTTCGAAGTTTACTGGCGAATTTCGTCGCAAATGCAGTATCGTTGAGAGCAGGAAGATTGGGTCTGAAAAAAGGAAGCCCCTTGACGGAAGAAGTGGAAGAACCAGTCTTAGATTGATGCTCATAATCTAAAAATCCAGCAACTGTCGAGTTGTCAAAAGTGCCAAGGCCAGTCACGTATGGCCTGGCAGTCATGAGAAAAGTGGCGTTTGGGAAGTGAGATTTTGTCTTAAGCAGAACATTTGTGGTCTGCCCGGGCGTAATAAGAAGAGTGTTGGTCTCAAAAGGCTTCACATAAACAGCGTCGGCTTCGACTACTACGAGGTTGTGATTTGCTATGCTGAAGAACAGCTCGTCGTTGAGTGCCGCGTTGATGAAACGGAGGAGGTACGTCTTCCCCGTCTTCACTTTCAATCTAAATGTATCTGAAATCACCAAAGCAAGACTAAATTCAAAACATATAAAGGGTTTTACTTTTAACTCGGTAGAAATCTATGCAGACCTTTAGCAGAGCAGTTATACAGTGGACCTGGGAGACCATTGAACGTGTAGGCATCAGAGACGTTTGGCCCGCCCCCTGTTTGCAGAGCTTGGTTAATTACTGCCTCAGTGTCTGCATTCCACCACTCTCCTGAAAATTTGGAAGAATTGCGATAAAAAAAATAAAAGATTTTGACTGATTGTTTGCTGTTATTGGTATGATTTTCGTTCGACAATTTGTTACCAAAGATTATGGGAATCTCTTTGTAAGGTTTGGCATAAGGGTAAGGAACACCAGGCTTTGGAAGAATGATTATTGGGCCGTAAAGAGTAGATCTCAGCCATGAAATATGAGCATGCCAGAAGAGAGTCCCTCTTTGCCCAACGATGGTGTAGTTATAAACATAGGTCTGCCCAGTTTGGATAGGACACTGGGTCACATAAGCTGGTCCATCGGCCCACCCTGATTGAAGCTGCCTTATTCCATGCCTGTTCAAAACAAACTCTTGAAGCCTCGAATTACAGCCATAAAAGTGTCGTTTAGACAGCATTTTGTAGTTAATTCTTACCAATGGATGGAGATATTGTTTGGAACGTGGTTAACCACTTTGATGAGAAGGCGATCTCCTTCTCGAGCTACAATTTTAGGACCTGGAAACTGCCCATTTACCGTCACGATGCTCTTCGTGTGGCATAATCGTGTGACGTTGTGCAACATTATCTGCATTTGAAATCAGTGAACAATGTCAAAGTATAAATGAAGAGAAATGCAAAGAACAATATGCTTTAACTTGATTGGTCCAAGAGCTGCATGAGTTATACATCAAACTTGTAGTGTCTTGTTATTCCTGCAAATGCTGGTTTGCAAACGATAGAAGCTGTAAAGAACAAAAGGAGAGAGACTCTCAAAAGTGCTGAGATTGGAATAGAAACACCCATTTCCTTGCTTTTCTATCTTTGGATAAGTCTTGTGTTTGTATGGATGGGTCTGTTTCTTGTCTCTGCGTCCATATATAGTGGTCCAGGGCGTGTTTGGTCGGGTTTTTGTACCATATTTTAGTATAGTTTGTAGGAGAAACTAAGGGTTTTTAGTTTAATATGTTTTTGTAGGACCAGTTGTTAGAACAACTTTAGAGTGGTGTCAAAGACAGACAATCAAATTTTCTTTGACCTCCTTCCTTTTCAAGTCAACCCTTTTGCCTCCTGTTATCCAATCATAATCACGCATATCAGTTCTTTTGCTACTTGCTCTGTTAAAGTGATTAAGATCTTCTTCACCTATTTCCTCTTTTTTTGTCATTTCATGTAACATCCCTCCCAGGTAATTCCAGTATAATAGTCACGTTGGGTCAGAATCCGCACAGATTTATTTTTGGAATTAACCCAAAAATATGTTGTACTAAATAGGAAAAGTATTAAAAATTCTTAGTTTCATTGACTTCACGTGGCAGACTGTCACATTTCACCGCAAAAGATTTAAGACCAGTTTTTTTTTTTATTGTGGTAGCAAGTATAAAGAATTAAACCATGGGTCCTCTCAATTTAGATACTGAATTTCTGCGGGCATATAGTGATTAGAGAACAAAGCTTCAAAGAAACTTGGCTGGAAAGAAGATAACTTTTTACTGTTACTGTGATGTAAATGGATATCTGCTCCTGATTTGGTTATTTCTTTGTGAGGAAGGGAATGCTCCGTCTGAGTGAAGCAGTCGTTGTACAGTCGGATAATATTGTGTTGTTGGGGGGAAAAAGAGAGAGTTTTGATGAAGAGAAGACGGTGGAGCTGATGATGGATGAACAGTATTAGCGGGGAAACCTCAATTCAAGCAAACAAAACACACACCAACTTCAAAATTTACGCATGAAGAAACGAGATGAGCCCCAATATAATACACTTGACGATAAGGACGTTAAATGTTTCTGCAATTGTCTTTTTTTGCAGCTCCAACTGCTCTGTTGTTCCACCAAACTACGTGTTCTTTCTGCATTACTCTCTCTCTCTCTCTCTCTCTCTAAATTTATCCAACGATAAAGGTTTTTTATTTTTTTCAACCGACGTGTAGTTTTCTTTGGTTGGAAATGGGTATTTAATTAGTTGATGGAAAGTCATTAATCATAATCGCAAAGTTGCTTACTGCATTAAGGATAAAAACATAGAGTCCCAAATCATCATCTTGGAGTGTTAGATTTGTCGTGATCTGAATTGTAATCGGGTCAGACAAGTTCGACCTACATTAAGAATCTTGTTTTGATTAGAATTAAAATTTCGATTTAATGTATGAATATATACTATAGTTGTAAAATTCATTGTACCGTGATTTCTTATAAGTGAATTTCTCATTCATTCGTGATTTTTTCTCGAAAGAATTTTTCACGTAAATCTTGATGACTTTGTTTTTCTGCGCTTTTCTTTTTCCAGTTTCAACAAATAGTGTGAATGAAAATAGTTATCAAATTGGAGCATTTGAGAATATAGCTGGTGAGGGACGACGTCGTTTGCTTTAGCAGCTGGTGCTGGTGGTGAAACTCTATCCTCAGAAAGGTAAGGTAAGGTACCCTATATATGTATTTTGAAGATTTTTTATTTTATTTTATTTTGGAAATTATAATAATTTGCTAAAATGAATTAATTAGATTATGTTCAATTTATAAAATAACATAACTCTCCAGTTTGGTCATTGGTGTCTCAAATGGCAATTTTTTACTGCAGTTAAAAACCATAAAGTTTGACCAACAATTTACCTTGGCTCAGGCATCTATTAAACTATCTTTTTTTTAAAAAAAGGGAAATAATTGTCGAAACTGGTCTACCTTCAGCCTCTTTGTTTAGAGTTGTACAGACAAAATTAAAAGCATCAATAGTTTTTATAAATAGCGCAATTGCTTGGAACTCTCAACTCTACAACAACAAAATTATTGTTCATTAAGTCAAACGAATAAGAGAATAAGACTCTTCAAATAATTTTGTCTATGCTTGTAGGAAACACCATGTACAAACGAAAGCACTTCCATTTCTAAGCACATACTGCAATGACCTGGTCTGGCCCCTACCAAAGAGGATTTGCGAACCAGATCGTGCGGTCTACTAAATGTCCGCCAGCCCGACCCCTACCAGAGAAGATCCACGAACTGTGCTCGTGATCTTTTTCTCTCATAGTAGGAAATTTCATACCCTCTCTAGCTCAAACCCAGGACCTCCATATTTAAGTACTATGAAACTGATGAGGGTTGTATTGCTTCTACGGTGCCTTCTCTCAATACCAGGAACTCCCTGCAAGAAGAACACAGCAACAAGCACATATACACACTCACACACACAGAGAAGACCACAAGTCTGGAAATCAACCACAGACTCGGTTGTAATTCAAATTAAGCATAACAATATTCAATGCATAATTCTCTCTTCTCCTCTCCCTCTTTTATCCCCCTCGTAACAGACTCAGACTCTCTCTCCTAGTCACCTAACGGTATGTCAGACACTCCTCTCTCCCCTATGCTGCTCCACTACTAACAATACCCAATAAACCTCTTTTAGATGATTTTAGATGATTGTGGTGCATCATTACTCCCTCCTTTGAGAATGACCTTGTCCTCAAGGTCAGAATCAGGATAGCGTATCAGCAGCTCCGAAATTGGTTCCCAAGACGCCTCTTCAGGAATGATTTTGTTAAACAATACATCCGAGCCCCACTCCAACAACCCACCTGTTAGACACCTGTACAAATAATCTGTTTCCTTATCTTTAGCATTTAGTTTCTTCTGTTTCATTTATTTTTGGTCAATTTGTTGTACCTGTAGCCTATTAATTACGGCTAACTTCGTTTGTACAAACTAGTTGAATGTAGACATTTCCTTTTTCACATGGTATCAGAGAAAACTTAATAAGTCTCCTCATCGTCCAACATGTCAGGCGAAACTGAAGTCCTCGACACGATCGGCGGAATCAAAGCCACTGAGTCATCTCTTAATCAACCTCAGCCAGATCCATATGCGATCCATCACTCCGACAGTCCTTCCACCATCCTCGTCACGCCTCTCCTAACAGGCGATAACTACGGATCTTGGAGTCGCGCCATCACCATGGCACTGAGGGCCAAAAGCAAGTTCACCATGGCTGTAAGTTGGTCTTCAAACTTAAATTTAATCCCGATGGTTCCATTGAGCGCCACAAAGCACGTTTATGCGCCAAAGGGTACACTCAAATCGAAGGTGTTAACTATCACGATACCTTTGCTCCCGTCGCCAAATTAGTCACTGTTCGTGTCATTCTCTCTCTTGCCTCTGTCCATCAATGGTCTCTTCACCAACTCGATGTGAACAATGCTTTCTTACAGGGAGATCTAGACGAAGAAATCTTTATGAAATTACCACCTGGTCTCACTCATAAAGCAGATACTCGAGTTTGTAAACTCCACAAATCACTCTATGGTCTCAAGCAAGCTTCTCGTCAGTTAGGGCTGGGCACGGTCCGGTCCGGGCCGGTTCTAGCCCGGAACCGGACTGGACCGTGGGTTTCGGGAATTTATTTCCCGAAACCGGAACCGGTCCTTAGCAGAACCGGTACCGAACCGGAACTGGACCACAAATTCGGTCCGGTTCCGGTTCGGTACCGGTTCCCTCCCATGAATTTTAATTTTAATTATTTTTTTTTTTTAAGTTAAAAATAAATCAATGAGGCGAAGATCTGGAAGAAGAAGAAGAAGCAGCAGTGAGGCGAAGAAGAAGTGAGGCGAAGATCTGGAAGAAGAAGAAGAAGCAGCAGCAGCAGCAGCTCGGGAGGAGCAGTGAGGCGAAGATCTGGAGCAGCTCGGGAGGAGCAGTGAGGCGAAGATCTGGAAGAAGAAGAAGAAGAAGAAGAAGAAGAAGATCTGGAAGAAGAAGAAGAAGCAGCAGTGAGGCGAAGATCTGGAAGAAGGATCTGGAAGAAGAAGAAGCAGCAGCAGCTCGGGAGGAGCAGCGAGGCGAAGATCTGGAAGAAGAAGAAGCTCGGGGAAGCAGTGAGGCGGAGATCTGGACTCTGGAGCTGGGATCGGGGAAGAAAAATTGGAAAGGGGAAATCCAATTCGGGACTCCCGCGGTTCCCGGGTATTTGATCAATGGAACCGGGAACCGGACCGCGGTCCACGGTTCCATGAATTTGGGAACCGGAACCGATTCTATGGCTCCAAGAACCGCCCAAAAACCAGACCGAACCGACGGTCCAGTCCGGTCCACCGGTTTCGGTCCGGTTCTGCCCACCCCTATCGTCAGTGGTTCTCCAAACTCTCCTCTACACTCATGTCACAAGGTTTTCATCAATCTACTTCTGACTATAGCCTCTTCACCTATATTCGTGGTGCTATCTCTGTGTTTATACTTGTCTATGTTGATGACATAATTGTCACAGGGAACAATGAACATTTCATTACCAAAACAAAAACGCTACTCGCCCATTCTTTTTCAATCAAAGACCTTGGCCCTCTTCGATACTTTCTTGGCATCGAGGTTTCACGTTCCAAGGCAGGTATATTCCTATGTCAACGAAAATACACCCTCGACATTCTCACCGATACTGGATTCCTTGGATCTCGTCCATCTTCTTTTCCTATGGAACAACACCTCAAGCTTCGTCCTGATGATGGTACTCCGATTCCAGATCCATCTACTTTCCGTCGCCTCATTGGTCGTCTTTTATATCTCACTGTCACACGTCCAGACATTCAATTTGCTGTCAACACACTAAGTCAATTTATGCAACAACCACACTTCGTTCATCTTGATGCAGCTCACCGCGTACTCCGCTATCTCAAAGGCACAGTTGGTCATGGAATCTTTCTCCCTGCCTCCAGTACGCTCTCCCTCGTCGGGTTCTCAGACTCCGATTGGGCAGGTTGTATTAATACTCGTCGCTCCACTACAGGATATCTCACGATGTTGGGATCCAGTCCCATCTCTTGGAAGACTAAAAAGCAACCAACTGTTTCCCGCTCTTCCGCTGAAGCCGAATATCGTGCACTTGCTGCACTCACATCTGAACTCCAGTGGCTCCACTCCCTCTTGCATGAGCTCGGTTTCTCACAACTTCACCCGATTCCTGTCCACTGTGACAACAAGGCGGCGCTACACATTGCTGAGAATCCCGTGTTTCATGAACGAACTAAACACATTGAGATCGACTGTCATTTTGTCCGTGAAAAAATATCCTCCGGACTCATTATTCCATCCTACTTGCGCTCCTTTGACCAGCTTGCTGACATATTCACCAAACCACTTGGTGTCGCTTCGCTTCGCCACTTGCTTCCCAAGATGGGCCTCCTCGATATTTCTCCTCCGACTCCATCTTGAGGGGGGGTGTTAAACAATACATCCGAGCCCCACTCCAACAACCCACCTGTTAGACACCTGTACAAATAATCTGTTTCCTTATCTTTAGCATTTAGTTTCTTCCGTTTCCTTTATTTTTGGTCAATTTGTTGTACCTGTAGCCTATTAATTACGGCTAACTTCGTTTGTACAAACTAGTTGAATGTAGACATTTCCTTTTTCACAGATTTCAAACTGGTACCCGTTGGTTCCCATATAATTCCCCATGAAGGAATATTGAACAAACTCGTGCAATCCTCGATATAAAGCAAACCCGGAATATAACTCAAATGCAATTAGTCCGGCCTTCAGATACGATTGATCTTGAATCAAGAACTGGAAGAGAAAGGCGCCTAAAAGACCACTTCCGAATACACATATGTCAGTGATAATTGCTGCAATTTTGTTAACCAATAAGAAAGCGGCAATTAGGAAGGCCAGAGAGATTTGGAGATTAAAGAACACAAGCTGGATGCTGTAGTCGTCCATCAAAGCTGTATCACCAACTAGTATAAATTTGTTCCCATCGCGCCAAAAAGTAAGCCACATAAAATTGAAATTCGCCTGGAGAGTGCCCAGACTCCTAAACCAGTCCATGCCAAGCACCATATCGGCACCCGGAATGTGGAAAGGAAATGCTGTAATAGAAAACGTAATACCTTGAATTACTAGAGGAATATCAGAACATACGGTCTTCAATGACCACTGGAATCCATCGCCCACCGATACTGAAATAGGGGTGACTGACTCTCGGGGTAGCTGCAGAGATTGAACCGCTCGCCAGCTGATGAAAGAGCGTGAAGCTCCTGAGTCGATTAATATCAAAACCGAACAAGATCCAATATGCCCCAACAATTTAAAGGAAGTAGAGCTGCTCCCTCCGGTTAGGGCAAACAAGGAAAGAGAAGGTTGATAAAACATCAAACCTTCGTCGACCTCTTCTGGAATTTCAGAAGGCAGGGGCAAATCTTCAGCGGGATCCTCCAGTTCATCTTCTCCGATAATACGTAGCGCTCCCTTGCACCGGTGACCAGGCTGCCAAGGTTCACCGCACCGGAAACACAGCTTGGCTTCGCGGCGTCGCTGACGCTCGAGCTGAGAGGTCGCTGGACGAGTAACGATGGTTTCCAGCTTGGCCGGGGAATTGGGTGCGACGGTGGAGACCCCTTTAATTGCGAACTGTTTGGAGTCGCTGGAAGGATGAGAATTGAGTTTTTGGTTGTCGCTGGAAAATTGATACCCAGCTCGTTGCTTGTCGCTGGGAAGGTGAACAAAGGGCTTTGCACTGGAGAAGTGGGCCTCTGAGTAAATTTTGGTTTGTACTCCAGAGCTAGAGAAATTGGGCCTATAGCCCGAAGTGGATCTTTGGGCCAATAATTTATCTTCATATGTCAGTGCTAGCATAAAGGCTTCATAAACATTTCTGGGCCTCATGACCCGAACATCATGTTGCAATTCAATAGCCAGCCCATTCAGAAAAGCCGCCAAAACAGCCTCTCGATCCATGCCCCGAATTTTGGCTGCCAAAATCTGGAATTTATCTCCGTATTCCTCCACACTCCCCACTTGCCTGAGACTAATTAACTGTTCTTGCACCGAACGAATTTCTCGAGGCCCGAAACGCTGTCTCATTGCTTCTTTTATTTCCTCCCAAGTCATATTGGGCTCCTCTTCTCCTATCCATTCAAAATAGTCCCAAGCTTTGCCAACTAAAAAATCTGAAAGCACGTGGGCCCTGTCATTTGGGGCAATATGGGCCAAACGAATGAATCTCTCAGCTTTTTTGACCCAGCTGTCCCAATCATCCCCATCGAATAGGGGAAGCTCCAGCTTCTGCAGAGCTTCGCCGCCACGACGTCGAGTGAAATCGACTGGGCTGTTGCGATCTCCTCTTGAAGAATAACGGAAACCGCGCCTCCGACGACCATCGATCTGGAAATCGTTGTCCTCTTCACCTCGAAATCGGTCACCCCTCGCAAACTGCAGTGGAGCGTCGCCTCTGTATGTATCTTCTGATCTATGGAAGAATGGTGGGCGATCACTGCCAGACGCTACGAAACGCGGGTCGATTTTCTTTAAACCAGGATCAGGTTGCATCGGCGCTTTGCCTTTGGCGTTCGAGAAGGAGGGATTGCCGGTTGCTGATTCCGGCGGTGTAGGGGGTGCAGCGTGGAGGAAAACCGCCTCTGTTTTCTCGGTGAGTAACTTAAGAGCTTCTTCTATGCGGACCAAAACTCCAAAATGGCGCTCCAGCTCACCTTTAATCTCGGCGATTTCTTTATCCTGTTCCTCCATTTTATCACTTCGAGTAAAAGGCTTGGCCATGGCGATCGCTCTGATACCAATGATGAGGGTTGTATTGCTTCTACGGTGCCTTCTCTCAATACCAGGAACTCCCTGCAAGAAGAACACAGCAACAAGCACATATACACACTCACACACACAGAGAAGACCACAAGTCTGGAAATCAACCACAGACTCGGTTGTAATTCAAATTAAGCATAACAATATTCAATGCATAATTCTCTCTTCTCCTCTCCCTCTTTTATCCCCCTCGTAACAGACTCAGACTCTCTCTCCTAGTCACCTAACGGTATGTCAGACACTCCTCTCTCCCCTATGCTGCTCCACTACTAACAATACCCAATAAACCTCTTTTAGATGATTTTAGATGATTGTGGTGCATCAGAAACATGTGAGCTGGTACCACTTGAGTCAGTATAAAAGGGTGCCCTTTTATGTAACTACCCGGTCTGGCTCCTACCAGAAAGGATCCATGAACCAGATCGTGCGGCCTACCAAAGGTCCAACAGCCCGGCCCCTACTAGAGAGGATCCACGAATTGTCCTCGTGATCTTTTCCCCCCTGGTGGAGAATTTCATACCCTCTACAGCTCAAATCCAGGACCTCCAAGCTTACGTACCATGAGACATGTGAACTGATACCACTTGAGCGACTCGGTCCGGCCCCTACCAGAAAGGATCCGCAAACCATATCGTGCAGCCTACCAAAGTCCGCCAGCCCGGCCCCTACAAGAGAAGATCCACGAACTGTACTCATAATCTTTTCTCCTCTGGTGGGGAATTTCATACCCTCCCCAACTCGAACCCAAGACCTCCAAGCTTAAGTACCACGAGACATGTGAGCTGGTACCACTTGAGCCACTCAAACCTTTGATTATGTCTCGATCAAAATTAATGAGAAAATTGGTTACGGAGAAAAAATAAAATAGATTCGTATTCACATACATGAAAATTATATAGGAACAAAAATAATCTTCGATTTTCTTTTGAAAAAAAAATCAATTTAATTGGGGTAATAAGACTGTTCCAATTACAATACTCTGGTAAGAAAAAACTATAATAAATGCAAAGAAAAGACATCTTTCACCCAACAGCAAATAATTTGAACCAAAATTTCCAGATGGACGGGGTATGGTATTAATACATCTGACACATAATTAAAATGTGAGAATTTATCCTCTAAAAAAGGAAATATTGAATGAATTGATCGTAAATTATAAGATTTTGTGATTTCTGCTTCTTCTAAGGAAGATACTAATCGTAAGAAAAATGGAATTTCCACAATGAATGCAAACCCTTCTGATAGAATTTGAGAATGCAAATTTTTGTTGTATCCTAAAAAATGATTTTGGTTATAATAATTAGTAGAAATAATCAAATGATTCTGTTGATACATTTCAGTAATTAAACGTTTTACAATTAGTAAACTGGATTTCTTGTCATAACTCACATTTTCCAACAAAATGGATCAGTTTAAAAAATGATCATGAGCGAATGTATAAATATACTCCCGAAAGAGAAGTGGGTATAGGAAGTTGTGTTGCCGAGATTTATCAAGTTCTAAATATCCTTGAAATTCTTCTATTTTCAATTAGATTTGAACCATAGATGCTTCAACAGGAATTAAACAATGTCTCATGGTACTTAAGCCTGGAGACCCTATGTTCGAGCTGAGGAGGGTATGAAATTTCCCACCAGGGGAAAAAAGATCATGAGTACCTCTCTGGTAGGGGTCGGGCCAGGTCGTTACACATACGAAAGGTTAATCCGTTAATCCCACGAATTTTAGTCGACATTCCATGAAATCCATTCGGAGCTTGCATGATCAACCAATTTATCAAAGGTAACTAGCTCCTACCAGTGACCCGAGATCGGGTTTTGCTTAAGAGGAAGATCTTTGTAAATAAAGCTAAGAAAATGAGTTCTAATTTGACATTTCATTTGTTTAATTTAATGCTTATTTGTTAAATACTTGGACAAACTATTGGGTTTTTATTCTAAGAGCTTGTTTAAGTGCTTTTTATTTTTATTTTATTATCATTATATTTTCAATATTACAAAACATGCTTCTCTCATGTAGAGAAGTAAATCATGTCTTCGTAATCTGAGAAAATGCATGCAAACTTCTACTATTCCAGAATTTAATTCTAAAAAAAATAATAATTATAAATTTTCTCGTTGTAATAGTTTATATGTTCAGTTACCTGCCTACTAGCATTAATAACTTTTTAATTGAGTAGAAAGAAATTTGAGGAGTTCGAGTGAGGCGTAGACAATTCACTGCATTTCACTATTTGTGAACATATCAACTCATGAAGATATCTAAATCATTGATTGCTTGAATTATATTGATAGATTCATTTAATAAACAAATTATTTATTTGAAAACAACACAAAATAATATTAAGCATTTTTTAGGAGAAAAAAATACCACATTTTAGAAAATTTGAAAGTACCCCTTGCGTAACGTTTTAGTGTTCCATGTACAAAATTGTCTGTTTTGAGATAGAACCCGCACAAATTTATTTCTTGGAGTTAGCCGAAAATGCCTCGTACTAAGTAAGAAGGAAAACTCTACTTATAAACTATATATTTTTTACTTTTTCAAGCGATGTAAGATTGTGCACCGTACTAATATGAGTTGAGCCCTCACTTCGAAACTTTCTTGTCTTCGCGTGTCACTGACACAACCTTTCATGACTTGAAGCTAGGTTTAAACAAAAACGCCGGGTCGAACGGGTTGGCCAACACTAATAATTTATGTCATGTATATAGTATATTTAGATTGCTACTTATATAAGCAATTAGTCAGAAATTAGACTGCTAACAAAGAGCAATGAGAATTAAATTATTTAGAAAAAAAACTTGACAATATCTAACTACCCATAAAGATTCTTGTAAAGATGGTAAATGTTATTCTATTTTAGAAGACAAACAGTCCATAAGCAAAAGGATCCATATAAATTGGAGCCTCACAGAGTCTATAAAAGTACCGGTAGCTCAACAAGTGTACGTTCAAAACTTATGATAATAATAATGCTATCTGATACATTGGGAAATTAATCTCACAAAACTTGGAGAATATAGAACAAGGGTGGAGAAGATGATTAAGAAATGATGAAGAGGATAGTAATGAGGAGAGACAGAATGAGGGATTGACCAAATCGCTCAGAAGGAGAAGTCCAATCATCATCAAACACTGATGCATGCAAGACATGAAAAACAGTAGTTGAAATCAATTAATATTACCCATTAAATATCAATAAAAAAGACTTTTACTTTTCCTCATCCCTCTTCTGTAATCTGTTTAGAAGTACTAGTTCTGATAGAACATGACCAGACAAGCTAGGTTTCCTGGGCGACCCAGGTTTTTATAAACTTCCACTTTACATTTATTTTCCTCGCTTTCTCCCTAAACTTTTCTCAGTCAACTCTCAACCTACAGGATCTGTTCGTGATTTTGTAGCCCAGCGGTATTAGTTTATGTCGGTAATCTACGATGTTTCAGCAAACGACAAAGAAAGCACAAGAAATACATGGTTTGGAGTTGGAAAGAGAAGAACTGGAGAAAAAAGTGGGGCCATGATTTGAATCTTGTTTTGTTTCTACTTCTGCTCCGAAAAAGAACCGAGTTGTGTAGGTCAAACAGTGGGACAAAATTACATAAAGGGTGTGAAGAACTATGGACGATTAAGACGAATCAAGTGTTAGTTGAATCATGCACAATTAAGAGAAGTTCTTTAGGGCAAACCCATGTCCAACGACCAACAGTCTGAAAGTTGATCGGTTTGGAAGTCTGAATTTCTAAAACGGCTTCTGCAAACTGTTGTTATTAATTAAACAAAACTTTTATTTAATAGACTGAGAGAGAGTCTTGTTCGAGGAACAGAGAGAGAGTAGATGCCAAATGCATTGAATGACTTATAGAAAGAAAGGAATTTTGAAAAGCCTTGAAAAAATAAAAATAAATAAATAAATAAAATTTCCAAGGCTGAAGCACGTGAAAAGCTCGTGCGTATGATTAGTCTCAACTCTCAATTCTATCCATCATCAAGTCGAAAACAACTTGTCTTGTCTGTACCATCCCATTCTCCATCTCTCTCGCATGTTAATGAGAGAGACCTCATTCTGAATTCAACTGGCTGTCTAGTGTCACCTCTCTCTCTCTCTCTCTCTCTCTAAACAAGTAACAAGATGAAGGATGACATAATCATTCACAGTATATCTCCCAATAACCCAATTCTCTCTCTCTCTCTCTCTCTCTCTCTCTCTCTGTGAATGTGCAGGACTGAAATCTATAGCTTGAATGCTCCTCGCAGGGGAAACATCAGCATGACAGCCTGAGATGAAGGTACTTCTTTTTCAATACTTTTAACCTCTTCATTTTGCTGCCTCTCTCACTACCGTCCTCTTTTTCGTCTCTTTTCTCACTCCCCCGATCTATTTATACACACCCACCATTTTCTCAGAAAATAATGAGCTTACTCTCCAATGTCTCCAACGACCAATTCCTCAAGGTGGAGCCCTACTCCAGAGCAGCTTATGATATTGGAAGAGATGTATAGAGGTGGGACAAGGACTCCAAATGCTTCTCAAATCCAGCAGATCACAACTCATCTCTCTTTTTACGGAAAAATAGAGGGCAAAAATGTGTTCTACTGGTTTCAAAATCACAAGGCTAGAGACAGACAGAAACTTCGAAGAAAACTTTATAAACAACTTCAGCAGCAGCAACTCTATCAATGTAACGATCAAATGCAGTACCAGCTCGATGAGCACAATCATAGATTTCTCCACTATCTGGATCCTCCTCCTTTTGAAACTCAGCAACTCTTCTGCAATTCAAATGGGTCTCTTCTTCAGGTGACAGTCTCCATTATGTTATTTTTTTGTATTTTACAAGTCAAGTCGCAAGTACTAATACTATTAGCTGGTTTTGTAGGTTGGTAGTAATTTTGTGTTAGCCAGTTTGACTCTGATTGTTACGTATTTAAGCATAAAATCTACCTCTATCAGGAAATGGAGAAAGTAAGAAGTAATGAAACTCATCATTCCTCAGCCACAGACAGCAAACGACATAGAAATTATCCTTTCTTATTCTTATCGTTTATTGTTTTCTTTCTGTCTTGGGGGGGAACAGGGAGGCATAGCCAATGGCGGTGCATTAGATGCAGAGACAAACACGGAGAAAAAGATGGAATTTATAACGGAGAGGGAGGAGATGGAGAAGGCGATGATGAGAATGTACGGCTATGATTGGATGATCATGAAGGTTGATGCCCGTCCTCATTTCCCGGGTCCCACTAAACCTCTCAAGACCCTTCAGCTTTTCCCCATCACATCGTCCAATCTCAAAGATGACTGCTCCACGTCCAACTCCTCCATCTGAAGTCCTTACTTCATCAAAACTCTCTCTCTCTCTCTCTAGGTAGTCTGATAATGGTGAATTTAGGTTATAGAATGTGCAAAAGTTGTAAACTTTGGTGCGATTGATGAATGTCGAGCCGTCCATTATCGTTATTTCCTGATGAAATGCATAGTTCCCATCTAAGAAAACGTATGAAAGCTAGAGAGAGAGAGATAGACAGTCGAGAGAGAGAGGAAAATGGTCTTCTCTTGGACCTGTTTGTTTGTCACCAAAAGACATGTTCTACCTTGATTTGAAAACAGAACTGCAATGGGCTTTCCAACGATCTTAACTTGAAACGGCTCTTCTTTCTTGTCTGAAAACTTCGGAATCCAAACAAGTACTTGATGACGTCACTAGAGACAATATTTCTAAGTTCTTGCATCGGATTGGACCTTTCAGACAAGTCAATTGCAGGAAGATTGCTCACTATTCATAGAATCTTCAACACGTGACATTTTATTTTTTTAATTAATTAGTTATGTAATTAATTATTTTATAAAATAATCCATAATATAAAACACGTTTCTTTCTTAAAATTAATACATTTAATTAATTAGTTTTCTACGAGTGAAGGTGTTAACGTTGTTTGTAAATTGCTTAGCACATGGAAGATGAGAAAAAGAAACGACACGTCGATGCTTCAACAACGAGCAACTTGTAGTTTGTAGCCAGCCTTATGTCCACTTAAGCGATTGGTTCCTCTTTTTCAATGTTCTTTTCTTGTTCTCTTCCCGAGTTCGTATAGTCTTCTTTGTTTTTGATTGATGGAAGAAGGTAGACAGTGCAGAGAGATAAGCAACAGATTAATCTGGTTTTGATAGCATATAATGAAGGCGAAGATTTTAGCGAACGAGACATAGAATCTGTAAAAACGAGAAATGATTTGCTACATCCAGTTGAGGGTTGAGCTTAGTTTCTATTAGTGAAACATTGTCTTTATTTTTATTGTTTTCTTTGCATACTGGATATGTCACGACTCGAAGGTGGGTCTAGATGGAAACGTTGGTTTGATGGGTCAGATCATCGGAGAGAACCTGAAAGCTTAACCCAAGACTAGATTTGACAGTGGAAGACTTTAAACGAAATGAGACTTGGTCCATATGATAATGCGAAAACCCAACAATCCCAAAAGATACTTACATGAAAATAATATCCAACACCTAATAATTTATTCAAGCCAAAGAAGGAGAAAATAATACCAATCAAGAAATTCTCACTAGAACAAAAATAAAACTCTAAAGGAAGAAAAGATCGATAACGGGGGCTACTCCACAACGAGCATCCTCAACATTAGCCTCTACGATTTGACAATATTTCTTTTCGCTCGGTTTAATTTGAATGTTTACTATTATACCATTTATCATACTACTGTTGGACTTGGTTGTTGGTTTGTATTTTTGAGATTAACTTTTTTGCTTAGTTTTTGTTTCTTAAAGTATTTTGCTGTAAATTTGTTCAAGGGTCGGGTGGTTTAACATTTTCCAAACTGAATCGTTCCCCGTTCTGTCACGGGCCCGTTTCGAATCGCGGCACTAAGGTCACTGTCAGCATTGACAGATGGTTTATCATCACATTCCTTTGATAGAACCCCACCCCACCATGAGAAACCTAACCAACTATGCAATGGAAAAAAGTAAACAAGGGTGGACCAAAAAAATCATAATGTATAGACATTCATATATCCTTCTTTTCATAGCTAACTATTAATAAAGATGTCTCGTCCAAAAAGATTGAAATTGCTAAGAACGATTGAGCTCATATGCATGAAAATCACATACGACAGTGACTATAATGCTGCTTGTTCCTTATCTTAAAAAAAAAGGCTTATCCTTAATGACATTTGGACACATTTCTGATTTTTCAATTCACCTTATCAACAGTTCATAATTGGAAATGACCTTTAAATTCAATATATGGGTCAAATATAATCCATAATATAATTTTTTTTTATAAAATTAATTTGTTATCTTCAATGTAGGATGGGGATCTGTTCATTCCACTCACCGTTAAATAAGGGTCAATAATTTCTCTTTACGTCGCAAAGATAGAGATAAAACTGAGACTAAATATCTCCAAAAAGATTGAGGATACTTTCAACTAAATAGGAAATGTTAAATCAAATTATGAGTGCGTGTGTATATATTGTATGTATTTATGTTGAGTCATCATTGCTTCAAATACAATATTGCTCGTTTGGGCTGAACCCTGCAAAAATTTATTTTTGAGATTAGCACAAAACGCGTTGTGTTAAGTAAAGGATAAACCATTCAATTTTCATTCTTTCAAACGATATGAGATTGTACACCCACACTAATTTGGATTGGACTCTTACAATCAAAATATTGAGTCATTCTTGTCTTAACCTTAATATGTTTGGACGGATATTTCATTAATTAATAAATAAATTTATCATCGCTAAATTTGGTTCCACTCCGTCCAAAATAAGGGGAATATGATGGTTTCCAAATGATATCCAATTTCCACTTATAGAAAGAAAACTCATGGTTTTATTGAAATAAAACAGAAGAAAAAAGATGTAGGTCACATGGTAACGGAGAAATCAGTAGTGGAGAAACTGTTGTCAGCCTGTTGACTCAACGTGACAAGACGGCAGAATCTTGTATAATTTTAGAGGTTTCAACTTTTTGTTCTAGAAGAAACCCCACCTACTATTTTCATTGTTGTAGAGGGATAGTGCTTCAGTAGTACCCTAGTAGGATTTGTAGGCATGCATTATGCCTTCCTTCACACCTAGCTTCGGATCCTCCTTCAATATGCTTTTCTTTTCGTACCCAAATAGTAACATTCCAAGCTAAATTAAATAAATAAATCACAAAATAAAAAAGGGTTTTAATGGGGGCCTGCTTTTTATACTAGCAACTCTAATCAGGATCATCTATCAACTGATTTACTAGTAAGATAAAGTAAAATATTAGTTTTGTAACTGTGAAAATAAGATTACCCAAGATTATGTTGATTGTGAGAGCTTAATTTATATTAGCGTGGGAAAAAATCTTATTTCGCTTAGGAGAATTAAAAGTAAATGGTTTATAAGTAGAGTTCTTCTCATTTCCTATTCAAATGTGTGGCAGCCTATTATGTGAAGACAAAAACGGCCGAAGATTTTAGTTGATTGTGAGGACTTATTTCATACTAATAGGAGTGTACAATTCAACTTCGTTTGGGAGAGTGGAAATTGAGTAGTTATTAAGTAGAGTATTGAATAGTTATTAAGTAGAGTTATCTTCTCTACCTAGTCAACGCGTTTTGGGCTAACCACAAGAACAAATTCATGCGAGTTCCGGTCCAAAGCAGACAATATTGTAATAGGAGCACTGAGAGACTCCACACAATACGTTTTGAGTTAATTCCAAAACCAAACTGTACAGTCTTTGACTGAAAGTAGACAATTTTATACTAGAAACACCGGAAAAACAATCCACCGGTTTTTCTTCAACGAATTGCAAATAAATAAGGTTTGAAACTTCGTCCCTCTAGATTGTCTAGTTTTTTCATTTTTTGTACATGGCGCTGTGATGTGCAGGAGGGGTAGCTCAGATTCAATGGCGCAGTAATACAAGTGCGATATTACAGTGATTTTAGCTAGATTTGTGGAAATGGTTCCAGTACGTGGGGATCGTTAACTTAGTTATAGACCAACCAGAGGGCGAAACGTTTACTACTTACATCCAAGCTAGCCAAGATTTACGCATCAATTTTATCCCAAGTCTTCGTTCCAATGGATTTAGTTTCTGAGTTTTCTGAAAGACAAAGTCCTCTTTTTGAAGTGATATAAATGATTCACTCGTCCCTACTTTTCAAGATGCGTTTAAGGTCCCCTCATTCTCATATCTATATTTTATCATTTTTTGGGTTAACGTTAGTGAAATATTTTTATAATAGATTGAATAATATCCTTAATTTAAGATATAATTTTTGGAAAATTCAAGAAGTTGGAGCTGTTTAATGTTTTTTAAAGAAAAAAAATAGATCTAGAAACTCGCGATTATACTTAGTTTTGACGTTAATCATTGCATAAGAGTCTTGATCAATTTAAAAAGGGGTTTATACGTCCATGATAAGACTAGACCTTAATCCAGTAATTAGGGTTTTCCATGCCTAAAACTATTGAGCTTCTCAGGTCTACGCATCAATAATGATGGAGAGAGAAATAAAAGATGAACATTAATCTTATGTAATCATTTATACTTAGCTTAACTAATCACGAAAACACTCATCTTTTCATTCTCTCCCCCCCCCCCCCCCCCCCCCCCCCCTCCCCACAAATCACACATGCAGACAACAGATAGATAGAGAGAGAGAGAGAGAGAGAGAGAGAGAGAGGATTGAAATAACTTGTTAAGTTACTGTCTTTATGGGGGACGGGGAACTTGGTGGTGGGGTTTCTTCGTCTTCTTCTTTTCTTGCTGTCAGATGCAAGTTGGGTTTGATTAGATTTTACTTTTAAAAGAAAATAAGACTGGTGGGGGAAGATATGCTAGCCGTAGGACCATCCTTGAAGCCATATACTCTTACCCAATTCTTCTTAGTGATCCTCTTCCTAATTCCTTCTAAACTGATCTTGAATCTACAGTTCTCTAGGTTTCTGATTTATTCAGGAGACACTGCATAAAAACAAATGTTATTGGTGCGATATCTTGGTTCGATTTGGTTTATTTCTAATCTAGAGTTTTCTAATCCTTTTGACCTAAAATTTCTTAATCTTTTTAATGTTAGCGTTATTTGTTATAAACAGATGAATTAGTGAGCCAAGAGAAAGAAGAGGCCAACTAGAGATGAAAAAGCTGTTAAAGAGAAAATAATAGAAAAAAACAAGTGAGAGAGATTTGTCAAGAAACGTTATTTTTATTATGATCTCGGGTAATGTTACGTGCAATGTTGTAACATTACGTAAATACTTGTTTTATGGATTCTTTAAAAAAATTTGTTGTTAGAGTTTTGTGTCATGAACGTATAATGATTTGGTCTGAACTACGTAAGTATTGCGTCTCTATTTCTTGTTCACTTTTTTAATTAATTCTTGATTTATTCTCGCAGTGTGATTAATTTTATCATAACTCATTTTTAAATTAAATGAGTAAATATCATTGACATATAATTATTAATACTTATTATAATTTCAAATAAATTTTTTTAAAAACTTATATTATATTAATATAAGTTGAAAATATTTATACGCTCGGCTCGTTAGGCTCGGCTCCTTAAGACTCGTTAAACTCATTAATCCGGCTCAGCTTGTTTAACTCGTGACTTGCAAGATAGCTCGGGTTGAAATTTTTTAGGCTTGCTCATTAGGTTCGGCTCGTTAGGCTCAGTGAGCTAGACTACTTCTGGTTCGGATCGATTCGGCCGGTTCGTTTGTCATCTCTGACTATCTCTAAGATAGACCGTCGTTTTTTCTATTTTTAACGACAAAAGGTATCATACTATGAAAGATCATATCTATGGTCAAATCAAATGGCCACTAAATACGTATTGGTTATGACTTTTATTTATTCAGCTTATCATTATTACCAATGCAATGCAATTCTCACTAGCATTCATTGTGAAAATGTCAACAATTTTATTAATTTTCCAATTTCCCAAAAATTAGAAATAAATATTATTAATTATCACGTAATAATAAGTAAAAATTCATTTAAATATTTTGTATTATCTTGATTTTTAATCTTGTCGAATTAAAATAGGAGTGTGGTTTCACTTTTTTTTTTATTTTTTAGAAAATTATCAAATTGTTTTTCCCCAACTTTCAGCTTTGGTCCCATAACATAAAAGGTCAACGCTTTGTTAGACTAGTGACGTCATTATGAACATCATTCTCCAAAATATAAATCTTCGTCTTCCACTCTTTTTAAGAACCCCATACAAATTCTTCTGCGTTCACTACTCCCAAAAATCTACCCTTTCTTCTTTCCCACTCGCCATGAACGACTACTATTATCTCTCTTCGTCTCTTTCCCCCGATTCTCTCATCCATTCTCCGTCGCCAGACTTCCCGGAGCCAGCGATTTTTCCATCCTACTCAATTCCCCTTCCGATCAACTCGTCGTTCGAACCAGACCAACTCGGCCTCTACGACATCGATTTGGTGAGCGAGACGCTGAGGCTGTTGAACTCGGATGTGAGCGGGAGTTGCATTAGCGAGCGTAGTAGCTACGGGTCGCTTAGTTCGCTGGCGAGTTACGAAACTCAGAAAGCTAGTTTGATACAGAGGAGCGTCAGCAGCCAGTCTCTTCAGAAGAATAATGCGGGATTTAAGCATGGAAACGTTTCGTCGGTTTCTGGGTTTTCGTACTCTGAGGGTCCGCTGAGGAAGGTGTATAGCGCCGGCGATTTGCAGGTGAGGAATTAATTCTTCAAAATGCACATTTACAATTTACGCTTCTTTTTTGTAATCCGCCGGACGACCGACTCTCAATATAACAATATTAGAGCAATATAAAAGTTTCACATGTTGACATCTTAAATTTTCAAAATGATCACCGTTATATAACTATAAAAGAGGCCACTTTAATTCTGGCAAAATGGACATATAGATGATTTCTCGATGTACAGTTTAAAGTAAAGTTCTTCTTCTTCTCTCTCTATCTCTATCTCTCTCTCTCTCTCTAATTTTGTGAAGGATTAATACGGTGCAGCGTCAAAGTAATCGATCAGAAAGTCCATTGTTGTCAGAGAGTAGCATGATTATCGAAGGAATGAGCAAAGCATGTCGATACAGTCCAGAGGAGAAAAAAGAGAGAATAGAGAGATATAGAAGCAAAAGAAACCAGAGGAACTTCACTAAGAAAATTAAGGTACTACTGAAGGAATGTCAGATGGTTTTTGAGTTATTTTCAACTTTGGCCGTCAGAAAAGATGCATGCATGCAGTAATTATTTGAAATTCGAGATTTTTAAGTTGGTTCTTATGAATGTGTAATTCAGTATGCATGTAGAAAGACCTTGGCCGACAGCAGGCCACGCGTAAGGGGAAGATTTGCGAGGAACGAAGAAACCGAGAAGAGTTCTCCTCTTCAAGGCGAATGCCCAGAAATAGAAAAGTGGAAAAATATTTCGAGAGCAGACTTCCAAAGTCCAATGCAGATGTTTGGAAATGAATTTCGATTTGAAAAAAGTATTGGAGAGATTACGACTTTTGTGAATTCCCCCTATCAATTGTAACAAAAAAAATAAATGCAAATGACAAATTTGTAACGGAAAACTTGTCATTAACCCAAATTTAAGAGTTTTTTCAAGCAGTCACCCAGTTCAGGGGTATACATAGACTGAGTAGGAAGACAATTATTAAAAAACAATCTATTATGATTTTTCGTCGATCTTCACTCAGTGACACTTCATTATGCCTTCTTTCCGGTCAGAACCCTCCACGGGTTAAAACCCTCGACAGAGAGCAATAACATGGTGAATCTCATACCTCCAGCAACATGGTTCATTCCTCAATAATTTCATCATAGAGAGATTTGAACCATATATCTCTTATTTGTGAGAAGAAATCTTTTAACCAAGTGGCCCTGTTGATGGAAGAATGAGACTCACCGTGTTATGGCTTTCCAAAGGGTTCTAACCACCAAAAACGTCGAATGAAGTGCAAAGTGGAGAGCGATAACAAAATCATATTTAAATTCTATATAGCAACTTATCATGCAATTCATTGTATTAGATACTAATTAATTCTATACTGATCATAATTTGGTCGGTCATGTGAGAGAATGATGAGTAGAAACATATGATATTAGAGTAATCAAGTACCAAATGACAACAACTTAAAATCTGAACCTGAACCTTAACTTATTCAAGGCTAGGGCCTAGGAATTGTGGAGTGCCTAAGATTACTCCATACTTGTCGGACGGCGGTGGGTTACCCACTAATTTTCTCATGGCACATCTTTACACAAAAAATAAAAAAAATAGAAGTTAAAAATCCTAAGTCTAAATATAGGCTTTCATTACACATTTTTATAGAACTAAACGTTATAAACCATTAGATGGGAATTCAGAGCTAAAAGAAATAGGTTAAAATTCAATGCTTTCTCTTTTCAAAAAAAGCCAACTTGTGTAACTATTCACAATATAATATATGGTGTGACCCAACCTACTATTTAGGGAAATATGCATGCTTAGATGCTGAATGACGGTGCGCTGTGTTGGAGGTCGAGCCTAAAAAAGATAAGGGTGTCAACAATATGTTTCTGGAAGATCAGAAGTGGAGCCTCTTCAGATGAAGATTAACATGAATTGACTTGGTAATGGATCCGGATTGAAATCCCCGAATTCCAACTTGGAATTTGTCGAGTTTTCAAATAAAAAATACTACAAAAAGAAACTTAAATCGAGCAAAGTGCAATAGCAAACTATGTAGTGTAAAACGAGAGGGAAATTGCTGATTTATGGTCATAAATTTTTGAAGCAACTAAAGTAGGACTTGATCTAGGGTAACTGTACCACATTGTAAAAAGACAAGTACTTGTTTAACAAATGGAACAGCTTGGTGAAACTCAAGCTCTACAGTCATAGTTTATATACTTAGTAGTGCAACTGCTATTCACTTTTTAGCAATTCAAAAAGCTATTCCATTGTTATAAAGTTAATGAACATGATGAATAAAAAGTGTCACTTTTTTAGCACTTTATGTAAATGAATGTTAATCAATGATACAATAACGACTAATTAGTACAAAATTAATCTGACCTATTGTACCCAGCCTCATTTATTTGCTTTTAGTTTTGTGGGCCCTCTTGAAAGCTACGGGATTTAACAAACGCTTCAAAGGAAAGATCAAAGCTCGATTATGCGTCCTTCGTTTTCCTCTGCATTTCCCTGTATTTATCAGATTAAATCAGAATGATTTAGAGCTATGGTGGTCCTAATCACATAAAAGTTAGGGGAAAAAAAACAAAGAAGAATCAAGGACTTTTTGTTGAAATTCTTAGACAATGGAGGTTATACCTGATGGAGATTGAACAAAGATTGGATGACTACGGTCTTTATCAGCGTCTTGCTGAATTTTGTATTCCATTACCAGGTCAGATGGTAGTTGGTTTGCAACTGAAGAACCCCCCTCTTCTACCTTGCTAACATCACAAGACCTCAGATAAGATTCTTGATTCATAGGCTCAGTAAATGTTTCTAGCAACTTCGTGAAATTTTCTTGCATTACGCAACCTTCAGTTTCAGCTTTAGTAAATCTTTCTGGTTCCGAAGACTCTTCTTGCATGGCTACATCATCTAAAGAAAACGTGTCTTCTTTATTTTCTGAAATAATAGTCTTAACATCGTCCATCAAATCATTTCCTAAAGCCAAAACTCCATTGGAATTTGTTGCACCTTTGTGCTCTTCAATCCCAGAAGAAAAATCAATATATTCAGATGAGATGGGATGGTTAGCCGAACAACAAACTTCAGAAGTGGCATTAATGTTCGACAGCTGCAAGGTCACTGGCGTATTCATCCCACTGCATGAAGTACTAACTACCTCAGTGTTCACTGCCATCCCATGAGAGGTTTGATGGCTTTTACTTTCTCGCTCCATATTGCAAACTATCTCAGCATTAGATAATTCCTTTATAGTATCAATATTATTAAACTTTTGAACAAATTCACTGTTGGAGTCATGATCTTTAACTGGAGCATCAGAAAATGAACATAGCTCTGACTGGGGATATTGATCCAGCTGCTTAGGCTGCTCCAGTAAGCTATTTGTAGCAACCTGTATACCAACTAGTTTCTCCAAACCAAAGATGTTTTTATTATAGTTTGAAGACAGAGATGCAGACTCAGACCCCGATATCAAATCCTTGACTTGAAAACCGTTAGATGGCTTGCCACCAACAATCGAATTAAAATCAATGGCTTTCACAGTTTTTGGTTCATTACTTGAGGCAGCAAAAGATTTTGCCATATCATCTAACAGCAAATCACCTGCACCACTTGATATGGGATCCCATTTTAGCCAGTCACCAGTCCAAGGTCCCTCAGGGTCAAATTTTTCACCAGATGATATCATTTCAACTTTAATGGCCTCCTTGAAAAATTGTTTTTTCCTTGTAGCATTTGCAATGAGAGTCCTGAGGAAATATCACAGGAAGACCCAAAATATATTACACGTCACTAGATGCCTGACAGAATTTAAGGTTTTGGAAAATGGCATACCTACAATTTTTCGATAAAGCAGCTTTTGCTCTTTCCATAGAAAGCCCGAGCAAGGATGATAAATTAGCAACGTCATATGGTCCTCTAAGTTCATTAACAGAAGAGGCAGCACTAGACAAAATCAGATTCTTTCCTCGTGTCCAATCCACCAACAACTGCAAGCAAAGGTTTAAGCAGGGTGACGCTATTAGTTTGATGATTACAAACTGCAAGTATAAATGTAATAAAAAGCAGATTAAATCAATGTGTTGGGCCTTTAATTTGTGTAGCAAGTTAAATAGTCTGGGAAATATGCTCTCTTCATTCTCACCTTAGAATTTGATATCAATTGTCTTCTCAGATGAACATCCGATATTAGATTAGAGTACGTGATTTCAAAATAAACACCCCGCTGCAGGTAAAATTTTCCAAAACATTAATCAAAATCAATCAATATGATGAAATATTATTTCCTATAAGTAAGAAAGCAGTGCCAGAAGCAATAATAAGGTATAGACGTATTACCCCAATTGCAGCTTTAATCATATGCTGCTTCAACCTAAAAGGCAGCTTCTCTGAGAAATCAATGGCAATTATATCTACCTACAAAAAATTTAAAACAAAAATTTAAGTATAAGACTAATCATCACAAAACTTCAACTGTTCAAACATCAAAACTTTATTTTCCCCAAGACTTCCTAAACTCCATTAGCAATCCAACAAAACCAATACCCGTTTGAACCCGACGAACCTCTGATTTTTCACAGGCCTGGTCGAAGGCGTTCTGATTGAGAGGCCTAGCAGAGACCAAATTGTAGGTCTTCAAAATAGGATTTCCAGAATTGAGGGCGAGGACCTGAGAGGGGCTGTCAACGCAAACAGTCAGTCGCGTGTACTGACGGAAAGGGGCAGACCGCGAGACGCCGAGGAGATCACGATGAAACTCCACAGATGAAGAGAGGGAAGGGGCGAGCTTGAGGAGAGAAGAAAGGGTGAGTAAGGGAATTGAGCATCGATCCTTATCGGACATCACGCCCTTGATCGTTCGGTCGTAAGCGATTCCAGAGTAGCCGAGCTCCATGGCTTTGACAACAAGCTTCGTGCGAATCGTCTTGTTGGATGGGAGTGAGTCCTCGTAGGGTATGTTGAGGTCGAAGAACCCCATGCTTGGACAGAGAGACTCAGAAATCATGTAGGGTTTAAGAAAAGGAAGAAGGTTTTCTGGTATTTATATGGCGAGCTGAAGTAGTTTTTTAATTGGGTTTAGTTAAACTTTTTAATTTCAACTCTTAATTTTAATTTTCACGAAAATTGATCTACCATAAATAATTTAAAAAAATTATTAAATATACTAATTAATAAATATCACGCCAAAAAATATAAATCATAAAATAAAATTAAAAAATAATCACAAATTATTAGTCAACGTTACAATCTATCATTATTTAACACGTCAGCAAATAATTTAAGAAAATAAACGTGACATTATTTATAAAAGACCGAGAAATTAAACACGGTTAGCAAGATATAAAGTGTGTTGAAAAGTCAACTCAATATATTCAGTTTTAAAGGAGAGTGTGGACGCAAGATATGAAGGAATAAACGCAAAGGAAAAAATCAAGAGAGTCATGAGAAGAATAGAGTTATTTTGAGTATTTTAATCATGAAGCTAAATAAAATCTTCAAGGTCCAGCCAGTTCCTTTTTAACTCAAAGGTGGACAGTGAAGAGCCATTTCCATTTTATCAATGGTCTGTCAGTCAATAGTTGTTCTAGAGACAGATTACTCCGACTTTCGCTTTGAAGACTTGGTCGAAGTTGAATTCCTGAATCCACTCGTAAACCTTCCCACAAACTTCAAAATCTCGTCGATTAGAATTACCGGAAGAGAGACCGCCACCACCAAGAGCCATTCGTTCAAGCTGAGAGGGACTATGCCAAATATTTGAGCAAGGAATGGCACGTAGAGGATGAGAAAGTGCAGCCCAAATGAGATGGACATGGCGAGAAGGAGCCAAGGGTTAACCCAAGGGGGCATTGTAAGAAGACTCCCATCTTCAGAAAGTGCATTCAGGGAATTGAACATCTCGATCGCTACCAAGACAGAAAGAGAGAGTGTAGAGGCCTTAATTTTACCGGATTTGAAGTATTCGCACGGCTTTGAGTCGAAATTGAAGACTTGGCTGCCAGCTGAGTAGGGCGAGACGGAAAATCCTTCCCAAGAAGAGCACTGATCCCAGCTTGCAAGTTGAGAGTAGGTAACAAGACTATGCCCATCCCCACTTAAGTCAATGCCTAAGAATGAGGAATGTGTGTACCAGATGACAAACACTCCCACTGTTGCTATCCCCACGTAGAGTCCAATAACCTGAATCAGAACGTTGATTTAGTTTTTAAAAACAGTTTTCCAGCACTGAAAACTTCATTTACTGAAATTAATATTCATGGAAACAGCTAAAGAATTTTGTAATACCAGATAGCGGAATAAAATCCAAGCAGTAATCAATGAATCATTGCTTCTTCTTGGTGGTTTCTTCATTATATCTTTGTCTGGAGGATTGAAACCGAGTGCTGTTGCCGGAGGCCCATCTGTCACAAGGTTGACCCAGAGAAGCTGAACAGGTATCATGCCTTCAGGAATGCCTAGAGCAGCTGTCAAGAATATGGAGGCAACCTCACCGATATTTGACGAAATCATATACCTGCAAAAATGTTTACAATTGATAAGGGAGAGAATGCAAGGCAAACTGATGTATTTTCATGCTTAAAGCAATGAAATTTGATGGAATTAGATGGAAATTTCCCCAACAGTCTTGTATTAGTGCTCTATACAATTCATATGTAGAACCAATGGCAAAGGAACCAATTTTTCTCAATCTTATCCTTAAACCCTTAATGTGTCATGTAATACAGCTTTTGTATACAAAGATGATGAAGAAAATAAGAAACTTCTAATTGATGAAGATGAGTATGATTCGTGGATCAAGGTGTCAAATTTTCTAAATGCTCAAGTTGGAGATGATCCAGAAAATCATCACATCATAGGCAAATAAAAAAATAGCCAACATTTTCACAAACCTGATAAATGCCTTCATATTGTTGTAAATTGATCTTCCTTCACCAACTGCAGCAACTATAGAGCTAAAATTATCATCTGCTAGCACCATGTCAGCGGCTTCCTTTGCAACCTGAAATCAGGATCATTGATCAGAACAAAAGATCGGTGGATCGGGGGATGTAAATGGAGGGGTAGCATATATAAGACCATTCAAAACAACTATTCAATCATTAACCTTTTTCGCAGAAAAAGTTTTTAACCCAGAAAATTTATTGTCCTCCTTTTAATTTGTAACTTTATAATATAGTTTATGTTTCTTATTAAAATAATAGTAAACTATACATTTGCGGATTATAACAGCATGACATTATAATGTGTTCACTTGGGATTTAAAAAATCTGGACCTGTTGAGAGGAATGAGAGTCCTTAATGGAATTAAATTTCCTCAAGGAAGACCAATTCGGTCCTGTTGTGGCCACTCAAATTCGTAAATGATTTCCCTTAAATCAATAAACTTTTTCTCTAAAACCTTTTGACAATATAAATTCAGATAGCTGGCTTATATTGCAGCCTCTTTAGAGGCTCTGATTGGGAAAGGCTGTTTTAGATGAGGGATATTCTGTCATTTTCAGATACACAAAAAAGCACATACACACTGCTATGCTTTGACCACTAAAATTTGAACCAAAAACAAAGAAAAGGAAGTACCTCAGTCCCAGCAATGCCCATGGCTATCCCAATATCTGCCAATTTAAGGGCAGGTGCATCATTCACTCCATCTCCAGTCATTGCAACAACTTCATCTTCCTCTTTAAGCAACCTCACGATCTCTTGTTTATGCCTAGGTTCAGCCCTAGAGAACAAGAGCCCTCCCTTTTGTGTCAAATGAATTTTCTGACTTTGATGGTTCATATCCATGAATTCTCTTCCAGTTAAGCTTTTTGAGACAATATTTTCATGAGATCCAAATACACCTATTTCACGGCAAATAGCTTCGGCAGTATTCTTGTTGTCTCCAGTTATAACCATGACACGAATTCCTGCAGCTTTGCAGTCTTTGATAGCTTGACGTACTTCTTTCCGAGGAGGATCCTTCAATAATTATAATAGGATTTAAATTCTTCCCAAATTTCAAAAACTTTGCCAATAAAAAAAATTGCAACTCGATTGGTCTTAATCAAAATAAATAAATTAAAAAAAAAATCAATAATGAGGCAAAAAAACACACAATACTAACCCTCAGCCCAACTAAACCAACAAATATCAGATTACTCTCAATCATGGAGTAGTTGGATGGGTTAAGTAAAAGCTCATGAGCAGGATGCTCTTCATCTCCGTTATATTGTGAAAACTCTCCAAGTTCTTCCTTATACGCAAAACCCAAACATCTTAATGCACCAGTCGACATTTCACGAAGGCTTTCTAAGATAACATTTTTTGAATTATCATCCAGTTCTGCTACAGAACCATCAAGCAACTGAATGAATGAACTTCGCTCCAAGACATTTTCCACTGCGCCCTGCCATATTTAGTTGAACAGCATAAGTTCATCTATAAAAAAAAGTAATGAAAAGATGAAGAGTGGAGAATATCTCCATACTATGTTGCATTAAAACATTGTTCGTCAGTTAATGTGACATCTTTCTTATTGGAAGGGGACTTCTTCCGGCATAATCCCAGTGCTTGTATAGATTAATTAAATAACAAGTGCTATTGGTATCCACTGTCAATTAACAAAAGCTCAAAATAATAAGAAGAAAATTATTCAATCACAACCATTTCAAGTATTAAATAACTCAAAAGTTTGAAAGTTACAAACTAAAAATCATAAAAAAGAGGGACAATAGGACAAACTGGAGCAAGGAATAGAAGGCATACCTTCACCAGTAATAAATTTTTTCCTGAGCTGGAAGAAGAAATTACTCCCATAGATTTTCGATCTCGATCGAACTCCAGTGTTGCAATCCTATGTTCAATTTTTTTCCATTGTTGACAGCACCCTTAGTTTCCAGCATATCAGAAGAACGTCAGTACCCCAAATGAGAAAAAAAAAAGAAACTATTATTAAAGATAGAACATCATACGCAGTATATCCTCATGAGCAGAATGTGAGCCAGAACCAATTCCTTCAGGAAGTCGCATTTTTTCCACCAAAACCTGGAAAATAGAATAAATAACATAATTATGGAACATAAGTAACAAAAACTTATCTCAACAGCTTCTACTGCAACCAGAAACTCTTTTACAGTGATTTCCAAGAGAACAGTTAACTGAACTTAAAATCATTATTAACAAGGATTGATGCAGAAGTATTATCCATAGCAACAATCACAATACATCGTGTTAGAAATGCGAGACAAGTAACTTAGCATAGTCGATCAAGACTATATTAACAATGTTAAATAAAAAAATCCTGAATCAGGGCTTATTGAAAAGGATATAGAAAGTAACTGATGGTGGTGATTTACCTTCAATGCTGCTTCGGTGGGCATGCCATTGGCAACAAAATGATTTCCAGATTGTTCAACACCAGCATCATTACAGATAGCAGAAATCTTTGCAATCATTTGAAGATTAGCATCCATTTTATTTGGCCAGCCATGTATTTTTCCATCAAAAGGATTATATGTTGTCCCTTCAACATCAAAGTCCCGAATAGCACCGGGTCTAGAACCAATAGCCACAAGTTTTGCCACAGCCATCTGATTGGTTGTCAAAGTACCTGTTTTGTCGGAACAAATGACAGTTGTACAACCAAGAGTTTCAACACTAGGCAGCTTTCGAACAAGTGCATTCTTTTGAGCCATTTTTCGTGTGCCAAGTGCCAAGCATGTTGTTATAACTGCGGGTAGACCTTCTGGAATAGCAGCAACAGCCAATGCTACAGCAATCTCAAAGTAATATGTGCACTTCTCGAAGGAGAACTTAAAGTTCCGGGGCCATCCATCAACGTATTCCCAAGTGAGAAAGTATTTCACATTGATAAGCCAAACAAGGGCACAAATCACTCCAATGATAATAGTTAAAAGCTCTCCAAACTCATTCAACTTTTTCTTTAATGGAGTGTCTTCTTCATTTAGTGATGCTTCTTGAATCTGTGAATGCACTTTTCCTATTTCAGTATTCATCCCTATCTGGGTAACTAAGCATATGGCATTCCCATTCACTACAGTTGTCCCAGCAAAAACCATACATTTCTTACCTTGAATATCGGTATTTTCTGGCACAACCTTAACATTTTTGCTGACTGCTTCACTCTCCCCTGTCAATGACCCTTGTTCAATCCTGAAAGTAGAGCTGATTAAATTCAAAACCCGCATATCAGCAGGCACTTTATCCCCAACCTTCAATTCCACTATATCTCCAGGAACAAGTTCCTTTGCAGGAAAATTTGGCAAACGCTTACCATCTCGAATCACAGTTGCCTGTTCCGACTGAATTTCTTTCAAAGCTTCTAATGCTTTCTCAGCATTGCTCTCCTGCCAAACTCCCACAACGGCATTTACAATCAAGATCAAGAAAATTACAAGTGGTTCCACAAATGCAGTAATCTCCATCTCACCACCTTCATCCCCATCATACCAGGCAAGAATAAAAGATACAACTGCAGCAACTAACAATATTCTAACAAGGGTGTCGTTGAACTGTTCCAAAATTAATTTGAAAATTGAAGTGCCTTCGTGTTTTTCCAATTCATTCCAACCATATATCTCTCTCCGTTTGACTACCTCCTCTGACGATAACCCGAAATTTCTATTCACTTGGTACTTATCTTCGCATTCTTGAACATCCTTTGCCCATGCAGCAAAACTTTCTTGACTGGAAGAGTCGACACCAGAGCTTTGCTTTCTCCCATAGTCTTCCCCTCCTTTACCCATTGACTTGAATAACAGTAAGCGAACACTTCAAAATTACTGAAGAAAAGTGGAAACTTTTTCGGGGTTCTGCGCCTAAAATATAGAAATCTTGGATTAAACACGTGATTAGCATGTTCTAGACAAACTAATTCATGCAAACAAAGCACCAAAGTCCTATACATCCGCTATCATCATTGAAAATCGTATGAAAAAGAAATAAAAATGCAACCCCTACAAATTCACTGTATGCAAGACTCGATTAGGTCATTCAGTCAAACAAAAGAAGTATATAAACATCCCCATCCTCTCAGATCAGGAAGTCCGCAGTCGCCTCTTCCACGCCAACCAAACAGCGAATCGAACAAATTATAAAACAAAAAACGAACAACAATAACAACACTCTAAACCAATCAACTGCAATAGAATTCGATTACCAGATTTGTGGAGAGCTTGGCGTCGAAGCTTTTTGCTCTTTTCCGCTGAACTCTAAAGGCGACTGAGAGAAATATGGAGAATAAAATGTGTCTTGTGCTTTCGTCGTCCTGGAAACTATAAGAGCGATTCAACTGCTTGATCTAGTAGATCCGCATACTCAACATTTACATCATTCATCCAATTATATTAAGCCGCGTCGCCATGATGACGATTAAAAGGTTCTTTTTCGTAATTAAGTGAAACTTAGCGACCAATTTTATTTAGTTCAATAAACTGTTTCTGTCGTGGCAAATTTCTAGTGGCAAGAGGGAAGACAATTGGGTAGACTGGTATCCAGCAGATTAAACTTGTTTATAAAAAGTAATCTTAGGGATTAATGTTTAATGTTAACAGAAACTTCCTGCTCATTTCGTTCTATACCTAATACCGAGCCAGGAATTAGACCTTGCACAATGGCCCCTCTTCTCTACCGTATTTCAACAGGCACCTCAATTTCCTTTATTTGCTCACTAGTCCCTTTTCTTTAGGGAACCGGCCCGGACCGAAGAACGGGACCAGAACCAACCTATTTGGTCCGGTTCTAGTCAGTCTTGAGCAAAACCTAAACAATATTCTGTTCTGTTTTTTCATAACCGAAATTGCCTATTCGGTTCTCGTTTTGTACGACAAAACACCATAAAATCGACCTGGACCATTAAGTCAAAAAACTCAAACTTCGAAGTCTGATCTTCCCTGTTCGCAAAACACACTTCGCAGACTCGCGTCTCGCCGAAGTCGCTGTTGTTGCTTGCCTCTCGAACCAGCTTCTAACTTTCGTTCTTCTATCGTTTCGTCGTCATCTGAGTATCATCAAATCACAAGTTTGGTTATTTTCACCGAAGTCGTTGTTGTTGCCTCTCAGACCAGCTTTCAACTTTCGTTATTCTATCGTTTCGTCGTCATCTGAGCATCATTAAACCACAAGTTTGGTTATGCACTTATTTTTCTATTGTTTTGTTTCGTTCTTCATTTTCTGCGCTTAATTTTTTTTGTTTTTTCGTCAAATTTGCTTCTGTTTTGGCATTTGGGGCACTCCTTCAACTTCACCAAAACCAAAAAAGTGTCGACCCTTTATTCTGTTTAGTAATTTGTAGCCAAGTATTATAAATGGGACAAAAACAAATTGAACAAAATCAGAAAGACCAGAACTAAGACTAGATTTCTGGTCCGGTTCTGAAAAAATTTTTGGGCTTATCAGTGCAAAAATTTGAAAATCGTATTTTAGTGGTCCGGTTCTAGTCTCTTCAAAAACTGGACCGAACTAGACCATGATCACCCCTACTTTTTTTAAAAGACGGTGTCAATTGCGTCAACTCAAATTCTGAATTCTAGCCCCTCATTTAGAACTTGTATTTTTTACTACTAAATCATCAGAAATCAACACTCCAAATTCAACAAAGCATGATACCCAAAATTGAGTATTTTAAAATCATCCACTCGAAATAACGGAACCGTGTCGAGAATATCACAACAATCTTAGAACTCGTCTTAATAGTAAAATAAGTAATTTCTAGAAGAATTTATCGGTCAATACGAAAAGTCAAGCAGAAACTAAGAAGTATGACAAGAAATAGAACAAAGACATCCTTCTTTCCACTCTGTTTAATGAAACAACAATCTCAATGGGCTCTGGTGGAGATCTCGATCAAGCGTGGACCATCTAATATGCTTGTCCTGTCCAACCAATTTGGTCGAGTCTAATGCTGGGCAAAAGACAGAGAAACATAAACCAAATAAAATATAGTTAATTATGTAATCGATAGGCCTAGGTCGTCGGATCCAAACGCATATTCAAAGAATCAAAAACAGGTAATGGCTCAAACAGCCCATAAACAAAAACGCAGATCCAAATGGGAAAAAAGAAGGAGAAGATGGTCAGGGCCAGGCGTGAGAAGCAGAAATGGTCAGCTTGCGCAGCTGCTATAATTACTGATCATTAGTCAGCTCTGATGGGCAAGGAGTGTGTCCATGAGTGGCGGTGGGGCTGCCTGTCTCTCTCTCTTTTACTTGATCTATTGCTGGATTACGTGAAAACAGAGAACAGTACTTTACAGGGAAGACGACAATTTAGACACGAATCAGTGGTTATTTCCAATTATATTCTTAGATACCCTTAATTTGTTTGTTGACAAAACGATGGCTAGAAAACAAAATTATGAAATCGAGAATAGTTTCGAAGTCTGGTTTCTGCCTTTTTTATTGCTTTATAGCTAAAACAACTGAATTTATTTTTTGATTTTTGCAGAGAATTATTCTCTAAAATCATCGAACTCTCTGTCTCTTTCTCATGGCTTTGGCTTCAGTTTGCATATCGAACTGCGTAGATGACGCCGGCTTTCCGATCAGACCCACGTACGTAAACCTCTACAAATGGCCGGAATCTGAAGCGCAATTTGTCAGATCAGTGAGCTCGTGCAACAAGACCCGGCGTTCGAACGGACCAGTAAATCACCCGAGGGTCGTCGACAGCATCTCGTGCAGACAAATATACTTGAGAAGCTACAAGTTTTCGAGAAAACAGACAGTTCCTCAGAAGACGAAAAGATGTCTGTGTAAATTATGGAGCCAGAAAGTGACGTATCGGAGGAAGAAAAAGCTGGCAGAGAAGCCTGATCAGAAGAAGAAGAAGAAGAAGAAGAAGAAGGAGAAGAAGAAGAAGAAGAAGAAGAAGAAGATGATGGACGTCGTCTTCAGAGGAG
This sequence comes from Begonia masoniana, assembly GCA_022432975.1. Classification (NCBI taxonomy): domain Eukaryota; kingdom Viridiplantae; phylum Streptophyta; class Magnoliopsida; order Cucurbitales; family Begoniaceae; genus Begonia; species Begonia masoniana. Next base: position 1,242,361 of record CM039512.1, on the reverse strand, counting down.
CGAAAGAGGTGTCCAGAGCTTCTCTTCGATCCCTTTTTCGTAGATTGCTATCTTGCACCTCCAAGATCGATGTGGTCGATCATGGAAAATCCCAGTAATATATATTTTTCAGTTCTCTGTCATTTAAAATTTAGAAACTTGATTTAGATGAAACTAAACTTCAGACAATTAGCATCGATGACATTAGTTCAAATCATGAGATTAGCGTGTGATTCCTGGATTTCATAAAATCAAAATCCAGTTACAGCAGGCTGGCCATTATCAAATACTTCTGTAATTATTGCTACGCCATATCCCGACTATATTTCCGCGAGGAAATCATTGCTAATATTTCCAACCGACCCGAAATTCGACTCACCGAGACCGAATTCTAACGAACGAAAAACAAGATTTCATAAATGCAGAGGCAGAAAACACGGAAATGAAAGAAGCAAATCAAGACCCTGTTATTAAAATATGTATTGGAATCTGATACATTTCATCAAAAGTGCACGTAAAGCAAAATCCTCGATAAAAACATAACTGCAACTCACTTGAACCACCGCCCTCCATGTACAAAACAGAACTTATAATTTCTTCATGTAGTCTATGAAGGGCTCATCTGAATTGGATTGTAAAGGAGAAAGCTCAAATCAGAAATGCTCAGAAGGATAAGAGTAGCTTCCTCCGGTCACCTACCTTCGGATTTCACCAACTGTGAGAAGACCCTACTCATTGAGACGCCAGAAAGATCGTCCACTCCCGGAACCTCTAATTGCGTAGCTGAAACGCTTGCATCCGATTCGTTGAAATTGTTGACCTGAGGAGACAGCTCACCGATCATATTAGTACTGTTATCTTCAGGATCGCCCTCTATCACCGCTTGTTGAAGTTGAAGGGCATACTCGAGATTCCACAAGACATCGCCCATGGCAGGTCTGTCAACTCCATAGTCAGCCAAGCATTTCTCTGCGGTTTCTCCGAACTTTCTCAGTGAATCTGGTTTAATTTTCCCCACCAGAGTAGAGTCTATAATTTGGTCCAATTGCCCTCTCTTCTGCCATTTCATTGACCACTCAGCTAAATTCACCATTTCTCTAGGAAGAGATGGATCTATGACAGGCCTAGCACAGATTACTTCAAACAAAACGACCCCAAATGAATATACATCGGACTTCTCAGTGAGTTGCTGCCTTCTGAAATATTCAGGGTCGAGATATCCAAAACTTCCCTTCACGGCCGTACTCACATGGGTTTGATCAATCTCAGGACCGGTTTTCGAAAGTCCAAAATCAGCAACTTTAGCCATGAGATTCTCGTCAAGTAATATGTTTGCCGACTTCACATCGCGATGGATAACCGGCTTTGCATAGCTAGTGTGAAGATAATGCAGTCCTCTAGCTGCTCCAATGCATATCTCAAGCCTCTCCTTCCAGCTCAAACTGGCAAGTCCCGCACCATAGAGATGACTCTTCAAGGTTCCATTTTCCATATACTCATAAACCAATATCATCTCATTCCGCTCATCGCAGTAGCCAATCAGCGAAACAAGATGGCGGTGGCGAAATTGAGACAGCATTTCAATTTCAGTTTGAAACTCTGCTAATCCCTGCTGAGACTTGGGATTTCCCCTCTTAACAGCCACTTTTGTGCCATCACTTAACTCTCCCTTATAGACCTTTCCAAACCCACCAATCCCAATAACCCAGCTATCGTCGAAATTGTTAGTACATTCTTGGACGGTTGCAAAAGGAATTCTATACCCATAATTAGATACCCCACTCGCAATTGTTCCATTCGAATATTTACTTCCCATGGTGAGTGAGTTTCCTCCGTTGGTCGATAATGGAACCCAACTCTTCGAACGAGCCTGAAGAAGCATCTGCCTTCTTCTTCTGCCCAACATAAACAGAGTTCCAACCAGTAAAATTACAGCAAACACCCCGACAGTCGCACCAACAATCACCCCCACGTGTATTTTCGAACCCGAATCGGGAGAATTACCGATAGAGGACTCGGCACTGAGGCTTCCTGCAGAATTGTTCATTTTCATAATCTCCAGCCCATTTAGAATTGCATTTGGATAAACATTATCCAAAAAGGATCGACCAATACTGACTCGAACGGTGTTTTGGGTACCGATTGAGATAATTGCATCTCTATAGTACGGAGCAGCCAGAACATTAATTCTCAAAGAAAGATCAAGGTCCCGATCGATCAACCAAGAATTGATATAAACGTTGAAATACAGAGAGTGAAGAGATTTACTCACAATGTCACAATAATGAAACCGGACAAGGTAGAGAAATCCAGGATCCACATCAAACTTCCAGCTGACATTGAAATTACTGTTCGGATCATCCACTGTGTTCATCTGGGATAAAGTGCCATAGACAGGTTTTGGCGCAATATCTTCTGTCGACCCTTCGGCAACATATTTAACGGCTGGAATATTTGAGATATTCAAAACTCCATTTTTTGGTTCTGATAGGTCTGCATCAGAAATCCAAGTTCGCCATAGTGTATCGTCGTCAGAAGTCACTGCCGGGCCACCCATGTTTATCCGATGAACTGTTTCGAGAGCAAGATTTGAGAATCCTTGAAATTGCCCTGATGGGTTGAATGTTTCAGCAGCAGCATCAGGAATCAGCCAATCAGGAACTGAAACTACTTCTATGGCGTTCAAGAATGCAAATGAGCCGTTGGAAGGGGTGAAAGCAATTACAAGTGCGCTTGAGGTGACATTTACGGAGAATTCCTTCACAGTTGGATTATTCGAAGCGACATAATCGCCCAAAAGAACATTATTTTGAGTAGAAACGGAAAATTTTGCTGCACTCAAATGATAAGTGGAATAAACAAACGGGTAGAAATAGAGTCTGATCCAGTGTCTTCCTCTCTGACTAATTGAAAATGTGTACTTTGAGGATCCGGTAAAGATTCTGGCCGTTCGATACAGAGTTGAGATGGAATTCTCATTGTTATTGGCAAGAACATCTTGCGGGGTAGAAAGCACTTTCGAGTAAAAATTATCAGCAACAAAAACACGGCTGCCAACTGAAGAATTAGCATTCGATCCACAGTTTATAAGATAATTGTCAGCAGGTGTAAACCCAGTAGAACAACATACCCAGCTCGTAATCAACAAAGCCCAGAAAAGCAATTCAAATCTCTTATAATCCATCGTCTTAGATTCAAAACATATAGAGCGAAAAGAAAGGATGGTCAAACTCCAAATTGATCCCAGCTTAAAACCTAGGGTTCCCAGATCGGAAAAACAGTAGAAAACAAAACCCTTGAATCAAACTGATAGAGAGAGGAAAAATAGCACCTTTGATAGCTCATAAAAGCTGCAAAAGAGACAGACCCAGATCCATAGTCTTCAGCAGAAGCCAAATCTGAGGCATCCTTACAGCGAGGAACTGGGTAAAATGAAACTTCAAAAGCAAAAAAAAAGTGCACCGAATGATGAGAACAGGATGATTTGAAGTTGATGACAGCTTTGGACGCGGACAGATAGATAACAACTCTCTATAACGTACAACTAAAGAGAAGAGAAAATAAACAAATAGCAAGCATATGGCGTTTGACAAACAGTGCAAAAGGGGAAAACGAGAAAGCCAGCCAAGTTTAACAGAGTTGACCTTCCTCTGCGAACTCAAGCAATCAAGATACTCTCCATCGGTGAAACAAGAAGGTAACTGAAGCAGAGAGAAACTTTGGTGTTTTATTTTAGCTTTAATGGCAGTAGAAAGGCAGATTAAAGTAACAGATTAGGTATTAAAAAGCAAGAAGAAGGTGGCCGAAGTGGGAAGCCCATTTTACCAGTAGAATAAATGCGAGGAAGATCAGGGAAAAAACGAATAAAATAACAATATTTGCATAGAAATTTCTGCTCCTTTGAACGTGAAGTGTAAAGCCTAGAAATTAATTGTCGGTGTTTTCTGCAGAAAAGTTTCAAAGTTTTCCCACAGAGTTCACTTATCAAAAGATGGGAGCTTCACCAGATCGGCACTCTGTTGTTCTGGTTTCACACTCAGAGTAGGTGAAGAGTAAATTCTTTCAAACATCGTCTCTCTCCCAATTCTTTAATGGTGTCAAATCCTCCATCTCAACGTCAAAACCTGAACCGGCTAAGCATTAATCAACAGCGATGATCATGAAGAACTGAGAAGCTGATTAGAACATGAACACTCGTTCTCCACACTCACCTAATCAGATGGTTCGACTAAAGTGCAGCATTAATGGGTTTTCTTTTACAGTGTACTCATCAGTTGACATTTACGTGCTTCTGATCAGTCCAGTCACTATCATCATCCACTGTTGCTGATATTTATCAAAATTTCGACTCATTTATCCTCGATTTTTCATGAATTTTCTTATGGAGTCATTAACTGTACATGAATATGGAATTCAGAATTGTATGGCTGACTTTAAAAAAAACCAATCTTCTACGTGCATGCCATTTACACAGAAGACATGAATAAAGATCATATTTTTTTAATCAAATAAATAAAATAAAATATTATAATTGCACGTTAAGTTTGCAGCTGGAAATTTCTATGAAAGTTTTAGTTGACCGGTCAGTGAGTGCTGTTCAAGTTTGGATTGATTGGCAGTAGTTGGTCTGATTGAAACAGAATCAGAAGGTTATGTGGTAGGTAGATCGACTTTATTTCTATTTACGTACACACGTTTACACAGGATAATTAATTTCTCCTGTCAAATAATTGCACCCCTTCACTAAAATTAAATGGAGAGAAGAGCGAATTTCAGCCGTTGGATTAGGTTGACCTTAAAAATTCGAATCATTATGAATGCGAACAGGGTCAACAAACTGAAAAGAACAGGTAACGGGCTCGGCCCAGCTAAAAAGTGGGTTATTGGGATGAAGTTGAACATTACATGTTTTTTGTTTTTGTACTTTGGTTTTGGTTCTTGTCCATGGAAGGGAAGTTTTTAGAGAAACAATGAAGTCATGATCTCCATTGAAGGGTTAATAGACAAGAACCAAAATGCTCGTGGCAGTGTAGTTATCTTCTTTCTTCCGCCGAATGCTAAAAATTCCGGCGGAGAAAGGATTCAGATCGCATACATTTTCTTATACTCACTGTTCAGAATCTCAGAATCCGACATGACAGAGAGGGAGCAAGATTTCTCCCGACTACCCATCGACGATTTTCTCACGCTCCTCAGATTTGAATCCTCAATCCGATGCCTAATTACCCAGTAAGACATCGTCCCTAACGTAGTCGCCATTATCGTAGTTCCGATAATGGTTACTCCTATTGCCAGCCATTTCTCCTTCTTCCCCACCACCACAAAAGACAGCGACAAAAACGCTACTGAAACAAGCACGCAAGCCAACCACATGAGCTTGTTGATTATCGCCATCATCTGCTTTTTTGCCTTGCTTTCGATCACGACGACTGAAGTCTGAACGACCACAACGGCCAGAGAAATGAAGAGGGCAATCGAATCGAAGATGAAGAACATTATAAATGGAGCTTTAGGAGATATATTTGCTTCCCCAAGCGAGAATCCTGGAGATACGTTATCAGGGTCGTCGACATACTGGCCGGGGACGGTAAAAATGGCTGCAAAAGCTACCGTGGCTATAAGAACAGCTACAACGGTTGTGGAGTTTATAGCATTGTTAAGTCCTTCTGAATGCATTTTGTTTAAACGCTTGGCAATTCCTTGGACTCGCCTTCTTGTTTGGCGAGTGTGTTCTAGCTGATAATGGACTTCATGTTTAATGTCGCTGACTGTTTGCTTCAATTCTCTAGCTGGATTTGTCGCCTGTGGGGTGATGGTGTTGGCGCTGGGGACGTTGAACTCTTTGAGAATATCTGTGATATTCGGATGGCCCATTTTCCCGGCAGTGTCGAGGGCCGTTTCCCTCGACCTGTTTACCATTTTCGTATCGGTTTCTTTTTGGCCGAGAAGCCGTCTTACAATCTGATCAGACAAAAACAAGTTAAATCAGCTTCTTTCCCTTGTTTGACATACTAAAATTGAAGTTAGTACAAGAATATGACATGGAATTCAGGCCGCAAATGGAGAAGAAGAAGAAGAAAGGTTGAAATTACCTGAGCTCGATTTTTTCGGGCAGCTATATGCAGAGCTGTGTTTCCCTTATTATCAACCATGTTTATAGACGATGGATCTGCCATTATCAACTCCTCTACAACCTCTATGCATTGGCCCTTCACCGCCATGTGAAGAGCTGTTTGGCCCTTCTTGTCGACTCTTACTGCGATCCCGGGCTCTGTTTCTAAAATCGCTTTAACGACACTTACATGTCCGTTTCTTGCTGCAGAATGCAAGGCAGTTTTTCCATTACTTCTAGCAATGGCTGCCAGGCTACTTCCCACTTCCAATAGAAAATTTACAGTCTCGATATGCCCTTGTGTCGCAGCCGTGTGTAAAGCGGTCGTGTTCGATATATCGACTGTCATGGAGAGTTTTGGATGAGCTTCCATGAGAATTTGGAGTATTTCTGCGAATTAGTAAAACAAAATCAAATTCATCTCCAGAAAAGAAATAGAAATCAGATTGAAAAAAGGTTTGCAATGGAGATTTACCCAAATCCCCTTGCTTGGCTGCAATGTGGAATGCATCAAACCCGTTTCTTGCTTTGATTCCGGCGTCGGAAAGGTCGTAATGCTTCATCATCTCTCTCACTAAATCAACGAAACCATATTCGGCGGCCACGTACAGAGCTGTTTCGCCGGATTGATTTTGCTTCGACAACAATTCCTTCAGTTCGTCGGCTCCGGCAATGATTTCCATAGCAAGTGAAAGATTTCCAGCTCTGACAGCAGAATGCAATGGAGTATCATCCCGTTTTCCGGTTAACTGTTTTGTCATTTTCTTTCGAGGCAAGTTCTGCCCACCGATTTCCGGCAGTTCTACCAGTTCGTCCATCGGATTCAGGATCTGATTCAGATAAACAATCGGAAATTCCTTTATAACTTTTCAGGAAAAGCAAAACCCTCATTTCCTGTCCATTACAACCATCTTTCTCATCAAACAATTATATCGTGGAATCTAACAGAAGCAAAAACTTTTAAGCCGTTCTTCTTCGTTTTCAATCTCCACTCCTCCTGCTCCACCCTCCTTTCCTCCCAATTTATAGGTCTGTTTACGAAAAAAATTCAATCTTTATTTAAAACCGCAGACATCGCACTAACCTACAAACAACCCACCATTTTTCCTAATCTTTCAATATCAACCTCCAAAAAAAAAAAAAACTATGTGAACAATTCTGGAAAAAAAAAATGACGGGCTCAAATTTTTCATCGATTTTTTCAACCTTCCTCCAAAATCCAAATCAACGAAATGGAAACAATTGATTTGCAAACCTGGATTTGGTGAAGATATTCGTATCCAAAGAAGCTGCATGGGGGGCCAGGGGAGGATCTTCAAACCTCTCTCGGGTCGAACTTTTTTGATATATCGACGCCGAAAGCTGGAGGGGCTGCGTTTTTTTTTCCGAGGAAGAAGAAAATGATTGAAAATACAAGTATTTGAAAACCCAGAAAAATGCAGAGAAGAATGAATCGACAAGCTTGATGTGAATATAAGGACAGTCCAGGACAGAGAAGAGAGAGAGAGAGAGAGAGGTGAATGACGATGACAATGACGATGACGATGGCGTTAGAGGAGGAGGCTAGAGGCTAAATTAGAGGAGGTAGAAATGGCCATTGACACAACTGAAAAAACAGAACCACGCGCGTACGATTGTGGTGTGTCGACCGTGTAATAACGTTACAAGTCCACGCGGAAGCTGTTCTTCGACAAATTATATGTACATTTTTTTAAAATCTGGTATCTGTCTCAAAAACAGATGGCATGGTACACTGCCCTCCGCATAAGTGCCTAAATAGAAACGTTCGAGGTTAAAAGCACTACGTGCTGGCCGCAATGTACGAATTCATATGTGAATTTTTTTTTAATCTATGATGTTGTTGGTTGAATGACATGTGATAGATTTCCCTATGTCACGTGGAGATGGATTAGTGACCAAGCGTTGACTAATGGTTGGCTTTGGCGAGTAGGCCTACGTGACTGATTGCAAGTGGTTTTGGACTGTTACCACCTAAGCCGTTGACGGCTTTGCAGGTCGGTCGGTCCCGGACAAAAACGACTTTCGTATCTAATCAAACGACTAGGAGTTTTCCTTTTAAATCATTCAATTATTTTGCCAGAATTAAGGATAGAAGAAAAATTAATCACGTAAGATTTATTACGATTTTTAAAATCTTAAACTATTGAATGATAAAGAAATTCGCCATTAAATTATTTTAGTTAACAAAATCGTCATTAAATCTATTTTTGCTTAAAAGTTGCGAGCTCTCGTATTAGAGAGCAATTTTTACTTCTTCATTCTCAGGCTCCCGCGTCATTGTCACGAGCATTTTGGACTCCATTCGCAGGTGCCAGTGCAAATCTGTGGGTACTTTTAGTAGGCATCTGCGTTAGCAAACCAAGTGTCCGTAAAATGTTCTGTAAAGAAACATAGTTTAAATATGATTTTGTTATTAAATATGGTTTATGAGAGAATTTGTTAATAATTTCGTTAGAGTTATTATGTCATTAATTTAGTTATAAAATAATTATGATAAATTATAAATATTTATAACAGTAAATCATTTAGTCTACTTATAAAAGATGCCTCAAAGTCCTATTTTTTTTCCTTCCAATAATGATACGAGAAGACTGTCATTTTAAATTCCAGTCAAATGGAAGCAATAAAACACCCTACGACGTTAATGGTGAATAACTAAAAGTCGTACCATCGTAACGTGAAGGATAGTTTATGTCAACGCCCGGTAAGCTTCTGAGCGACAGCTGCACTGAATCCTGGTCAATCAAATGAAATAAAGATGTATTGATGACAGTCGGGGTCATAATGTAAGAGAAATTGATATTTGACCTGACTTCAAGGGGAGGTAGAATGGATTCAAATGAAGAGAACTGCGTACAATGATATTGTAAAAATTAATATTTTTTTGAATTTTTTTCCGTATAATATTAAATTTAGGCGATATTTTCAAATTCTTTAAATTGTGAGAGACAAATAGAATTAGAGAAACCCTATTCTCATTTTGTTTGTAGCCGCCAAAGAGAGGGAGAGAAGGTCAATTTTGCTTTGTGCAGTTCGTCGTGTTCAATGGCTAAGAGATTGTTCGTGAGGTTTCGTGCACCACCTTTTATGAAAAGATTTTGAACGAGGGTAAGTTTTCGACCTCCATTTTTGTGATTGAAGCTTAGAGTTTTAGGTTGATGATGAATTCGAACAATGAAACTCAATTTCATTCGATCTTTCTAGCTATATTAGTGTATTAAGAATGTGTGCAGGTATTGTCATCGTTTGGAGGCAAAATCGGCGAAGGAAAGCGATTTTCACGACTTCTTGTCACTGGAAATTGCCCAAGTGTCGACCACTGTGGACGGTAGGTCGACACTTCAAGCCCTACGCTGGGAACATAGAGCTGTAAGTGTCGACACTTCAAGAGAAGTGTCGACCGCTAGACTAAACGGATTGAAACCTGAGAGTTTAGGATAGCGTATAATCTACTGGTACGAACGATCAAGAAACGAAAAAGAAAAAACAAGAAAAATAATAGACACCAAATTTTACGTGGAAAAACCTAGAAAGAGAAAAAACCCGGGCAGAGGAGAGAATCAAACAAGATCAATTCGGTACAATAAGTTTGCGACTCAAGCATCAGATATAGGTAGAAAACGTTTAAAAAAAAAAAAATAACCTAATATTGATATACGGGGTCCGAATCGGCCCAACTAGAATTTGGTCACACCAAATTCTAAACGACACTCAGGGGAAGTGATAACATTGTGGATAAAGTGGCGACCGTTTGACCAATGATGATTAAACCCAAGAGCTTCAGTCGACCGCTTAAAGGAGAGATGTCGACGAGAAACAAATCCAATGTTTTAAGGTCGACCGATCTATCATAAAGGTTGACTGCATAGTTTATTTTAAAGAAAGTTTTGTATGCGCCTCGATGAAGTTCGCGACCATTTATAGTGTTAAGGATTGAATTCCTAGTCCCCGTTTAGGACCAATCTTAGTGTCTCTCTTTAGTTTTAAGTTGAATAATCTTAACTTAGTTTTATATTAGGTTCAGACGACTTCGAGGTAGTTGTTGAGGTTGCGCCTCTAGTTGGAAGAAGGAGGCGTTCGATGTAAAGGTAAGAATTTTATATTATTTGCGCTGCATTGTATGGTTTTTAAGAAAATCCTATTTTAGTGAGCTATTACCCATGAAAACCTGAGAGGGTCTGGTTACCAATACGTCAGTTTTTTACGTGTATATATATGTATGATTTACACGTTTACCATTATTGAATGATTTTATTATTGTTGTGATAGAGGATGGACCATCGCGATACTTTAGACGATCTCAGTGTCAAAGTATTAGGAGAACATCGTAGTACATCTTCTGCTGTATGAAGATTGTCTTATATGAACATCTCAAAATAGGTAATAGGGCGGTGATGATGCGCTCTTTGTGTTTCAAATCCCTAAACTTGATTAGGGTATTATTATTTTTCTATTATCGTTTCATACGAGTTGCTTCGTAGATGATCATTGTTCACCGATAAACCGGGTGATGGAACTTGATCTTCGGATTGCACGTTGCTTGACTTTTCCTTCTGGCTCATGATTGTGATGATTTTGTCGCCGCCTTTTTGAAAGATTTTGAACGAGGGTAAGTTTCGACCTCCATTTTGTGATTGAGCTTAGAGTTTTAGGTTGATGATGAATTCGAACATGAAACATCAATTTCCATTCGATCTTATAGATATAGTAGGTAGACGAATTGTGCACGTATTGTCATCGGTTGGAGGCAAGAAATCGGCGCAGGAAAGCGATTTTCACGACCTTCTTGTCACTGGAAATTGCCCAAGTGTCGACCACTGTGGACGGTAGGCGACACTTCAAGCCTACGACTGGGAACATCGAGATGTAAGTGTCGACACTTCAAGAGAAGTGTCGACCGCTAGACTAAACGGATTGAAACCTGAGAGTTTGGGGTGTCGACACTTCTGGGGAGTGTCAACACTTGTGGATAAAATGTCAACCGCTAGACCAATTGATGATTAAATCCAAGAGCTTCAAGTGTCGACTGCGACCAATCCGATTGTTCTAAGTGTCGACCGGTCCCTCATAAAGTGTTGACTGCACAGTTTATTTTTAAAGAAAGTTTTGTGCGCACCTCAATGAAGTTCGCCACCATTTTTAGTGTTAAAGGATTGAGTTCCTAGTCCCAGTTTATGATAAATCTTAGTGTCTCTCTTTAGTGTTAAGTTGAATAATCTTAACTTTGGTTTTATATTTGGCTCAAACAACTTCGAGGTAGTTGCTGAGGTTGCGCTTCTAGTTGAAAGAAGGAGCGCTCGACGTAAATGTATGAGTTTTATATTATTTGTACTGCATTGCATGGTTTTTAAAAAAACCCTATTTTAGTGAGCTATCATCCATGAAAACTTAACGGGGTTTGGTTGCCAGCACGTCAGTCTTTTACGTGTATATATATATATATGATTTACACGTTTACCATTGATGCATGATTTTATTATTGTTGTGATAGAGGATGGATCATAGTAATACTTTGGACGGTCTCAGTGTCAAAGTATTAGGAGGGCATCCTAGTACACATTCTACTGCGTGAAGATTGTCTTATATGCACATCACGAAATGGGTAATGGGACGGTGATGACGCGCTCTTTGAGTTTCAAATCCCTAAACCTGATTAGAGTATTATTATTTTCTATTATCGTTCATACGAGTTGCTTCGTAGATGATCATTGTTCACCGATAAACCGGGTGATGGAACTTGATCTTCGGATTGCACGTTGCTTGACTTTTCCTTCTGGCTCATGAGATGTTGTTGGACTTCGATCGCTGCCTTTTTGTGTTTATATGTCGGAGGGGTCCTTGAGTTACCCTATTTTTTCACTGAGATTATTTTCAAGTGAAATGTACGATGATGACCTATTTTCGTATAGTAATGTATGTACGCGACAAATGTTTTACCTAATGTCTCATCGTTGGTCTGTGAAGCATGTTTTCTTTAAATACTGAAAATGAGTTTTCAACATAACGATATTTTGAAAATTATTTTTGTTATCTCATCATATTTTGAAAGAAAAGATAAAAGAAGTTTTACATGCATTTAATATAGCATTCATACTAAGTTAGTCATTCACCCCAACGACTCCATCCCATTTCTAAGAAATAACAAAAGTAGTGAGTATCTGAAACTTGGAAGCTATTATCTTTACTTTTTTTTTTTATATATTTGAATGTTTAGTTGAATTTTTGGTAATGACTTAACTTTTGTTGGACTTGTAATAATTTATTGGTTTTGGATATGGACTTGTAAATCTTATTGAACTGCTATTTCATTTATCGTACTATTATATCTGTAGTCATTGTGTAGATCTGATTTTTGTTTAAATATTCAAGTCTTCCGTTGCGAACCAAAATTTGGGCTGGGTGATCGGATTCTCTCTGAGGAACTGGTCGCCCGAGCCAATGTTTTGTTAGACTCATATCTGGGACGTGACAGATATTGCTACAGTTGCTTTAAAGAAGGTGCCAACTGCTGTCAAAACTTGTATACTAACTTCTAATCAAAGGTCACATGGAGATTAGCTCATATCCAAAAATTAAAACCAAGCTAGGGGGAGTTTACAATCAGTGGGCAAAACCAGGTACAGAAGTAGTTTATTAAGAAAATTCAAAGAAACAAATATAGAAGAAGAGTTGGCTTTGACATTCTGGCACATGAAGTCAACGAGGATTCAGTGTGACGGTATAGTTCATACTAGTAGGTTGTACAATCTCACATCGTTTAGGACAATGTAAAATACTTGGTTTATAAGTAAATTTCATTTTCCTAATTAGTACAACGCATTTTGGACTAACTCTAAAAACAAATTTATATGAATTTCAACTAAAAACAGGCAATATTATATTAAAAGTACCGAGTAACGTGACACTGGCTCTTTAGTCTTAAACTTCTGCAGAAATTGAGGCAAATAATTGAAAATGGGAACTTTAAATGGGTAGTGCGCCTCTTGTGGTGAGATTTGTTTGGACGGTGCACTACAGTTGGCCGCAAAGCCATAGGGAATTATCCCCCACACCTCTGGTTTGCATATGTATCTCTAGATTATTAGGTGGGCTAATTTTGTCTTTGCAATAATCAAGGGCACTTGGTATGACTTTAGTAGTTGTGGGTTGACTATGGAAACTCACCTAATGCAACTGGCTTTCCTTTCCATCATCTAATCCAAAAGGTCAAAGCAAAATGGTCAAATTTCTTTTCAGTACAATAAATGATAATAATTCGTCGAGATAATATCGTCTCTGTGGGAAAATGAGAATAATTCGTAGAGTCACGAAGTAGACAAATATAAGCGAATCCACCATGATGGTAGCTCGCCATTTCATGCTCCAACATAAACTCAATTCCACAATATAGCAAACAAAAAACACATGAAACATAAACGCATGTTGTAGAAGCTTTTCTAAGACAAAATAAAGACATTGATCGTTGAATTGGAGATTTGTATGGAAATATTTCTAAACGTTGAAACTGTAACAAGTTCAGTAGACTTGTAGCCATCCTTGTGCATTAAATAAGTTTCTTAATTTCCTCCTCTCCATGACTGCACTTACGAAGAAAAAGACAGCTGGTCTTACGTTCAGTTTCCTGCGGGAAGTCCAACAAAAACTGCATTTCCATGGATTTTTGTATGGTGACAGGAAAATCCAACCTTATCAGAACCATTTTCATTCTCTGATGTCCTAATCCAAAAACTGAGTGTTGCTGTATCTATATGTTATTCTTTTATTGATGAAGTTTGCACATATTGGCTCTCAGTCATCCCAAGTAAAGGCATATATGGCTTCCATTGATAACCTTTACAGGACGTAACATGTGTTCTCCATACCGGAAAGCATTGGGGAAGGAAGCCTGCTTCCTAGACCAAATCTACACCAAGAGATAAGTTAGTATTCATAAATGAAACATTTCAGTAGTACAACTTAGATAAAGCCTGCTTCCTTGGTAAAACCTAAATAGTGGTGTCTTTATCATATTAGCCATTCAATCAGCATAACGAAGTTTCATAATATCAAAACGTTACTCAACAATGCTAGTAGAACCAAGCTTATCCGAATATTATTTCTAATAGTATGAAGCAGAAATCATTTTCCAACATGAGCATACAATGTCATCGTTCATGTTGATGTGCAGAATATATAAAAAAACACTTCAAATAAAATTGAGGTTGGCCTCACTTATTGTGACAGCTCGCCATGTGAAGGCTAGGACAACCCAGTGTAGGGGTTCAGCCATATTAGTGGGGGTGTATAATCTCATATTGCTTGGAGGAGAGGAGAATGCATGATTTATAAGTAGAGTTCCACTTCCTACCTAGCACAACACGTTTTGTGCTAATTTCAAGAATAAATCTATACATGCTCCGACTCAAAGCAGATAATATTGTACTGGGAGTACTGATGAACGCTACAAATGGTATCAAAGCCACAACCCAACTGGAGGTGTGGCCGACGAGAACGTCGGACCCCGAAGGAGGAGAAATTATGACAGCCCACTATGTAAAGGCTATGACGGCCCAATGTGAAAGTCAAGTCGATATCAATAGGAGTGCATAATCCTTTATTGCATGGGAGAGTGGAGAATGTATGATTTATAAGTAGAGTTCTCCTTCCTACATAGTACAACGCGTTTTGGACCAACGCTAAGAAAAAATTCGTGTGGGCTACGGCCCAAAACAGATAATGTCGTATTAAGAGCTTTGGAGGATAATACACTTATAATCTTCTAAGCTAAGCTCAGTGGGTAGAATCCCGTCATACATTCCATCGAAGATGACAAGCAAAAAGAAGATTGGTTACAAAATAGGAGAAAAGAATCTGAGTGAATTAAGAATGGAACGAGGATGAAACTTGCAATGGAGAAACAATAGTACAGAGAGAGAGAGGGGTTCATATTCTTGGAAATCCAACTATATTCAAAAAAAAGAAAATACGACGTGAAATAACATATTTACGTGAAAAAACATTTAAAAAAAAATTACTGGTTGAAAAATAAATTTACTATAAAGATCGAAATACAATCACAAATTTTACCACTTTAACTTACATGAATGTATAAAGAAATCAAAACTTTAATTAGATATTCAATGTGAGCCAAACTAGTCTCTTAGATATAAAATTCGAATCGCACTGAAATCTAACAATCTTTACCTTGACATGAATTTTATGAAAGAAATCCATAGCGCTTGTTCGTTAGTTCAATCTAATAAATACGAATTTAAAATCCTGAATTACGACGATCTCCACCTCAAAATGAATCCTGATGCAATATTGTCTTCTCCACATTGTCACTGTGTGTAAACCACCTCCGGTTAGGAGTCCAGTCGTATGAAGCAGTGTCGCGGGCACAAATTTTACCACTTTAACTTACATGAATGTATAAAGAAATCAAAACTTTAATTAGATATTCAATGTGAGCCAAACTAGTCTCTTAGATATAAAATTCGAATCGCACTGAAATCTAACAATCTTTACCTTGACATGAATTTTATGAAAGAAATCCATAGCGCTTGTTCGTTAGTTCAATCTAATAAATACGAATTTAAAATCCTGAATTACGACGATCTCCACCTCAAATGAATCCTGATGCAATATTGTCTTCTCCACATTGTCACTGTGTGTAAACCACCTCCGGTTAGGAGTCCAGTCGTATGAAGCAGTGTCGCGGGCAAATGGAGTTGATTATTTAATTACTTTTTTTATTAATTATTATTAAATTTGAACATAAAAACATAAATTATTGTCAATTTTAATTATTTATTTTTTGTATACGTTATCTTATTATAAATTTGTGTGACGTCAAAGTGTCCCTTGATGTAAGTTCGAAATCTCTAATTAAATCAAAATAATAGTATACATGAACATGGCCGGTCTTCTACCCGTAGTAACGGAATATTCCAATAACGGCAGGTATTGTGTAATTATCCCGACGAGAGACGCCGCCCCAGCCCAGGCTCAGCAAAACCCTCTTTTGAGGTTAATTAACCGAAAATCATCTTCTTCAATTGTGCAGGTTAAGCATTCTGAACCACAGAACCAGGCTACGGATGGTTCATAAATGCAGTCTTCCAAAGTTAGTGTGAAGTATCCCGACGAGAGACGCCCCGGCTCAGGCTCAGCAAAACCCTCTTTTGAGGTTAATAAACCGAAGATCATCTTCTTCAATTGTGCAGGTTAAGCATTCTGAACCACAGAACCAGGCTACAGATGGTTCATAAATGCCGTCTTCCAAAGTTAGCGTGAAGTTGGGCCTACAGCAAGCTAGGCAAGGGTTAGGGACAGCTAAACCATGAACTGGGCGTTAGCCAGAATCACGGCGAACTACCAAAAAAATGGCAAAGCTTTGTGCTTGGAGGTCTACCCATAAAGAAAAGGCGCCATTAATGGCAGCTGTTTTCTCTCTTTTCTCTCTCTCTCTCGTGACTTCATCATCATTAATGTCGAAGTTTTCAGTCTTCAACCAATCAATCAATCTCCAGAAGCTTGCAACCTCCATTTTTTTACAGTTTGAATTGTACAGTTATAGAGAAGAAGAAGAAGAGACTAAACCATGGTTTAATGAATGTTTCAGACTGGTAAACCAAGTGTACAGTATAAGTTCATGTAATCTTGTTTTGCAAACCAGCAAAGCAGTAATTGATAACAATAATCACCTCTGTAATCCAAAATACAGCACAATATGAATGAAACTGAGATGAACAATAAATAAAAAATTAGACGTTCATTTGAGTGTAAATCAATATTAAGTATAACATTAATATTTGAACTCATCAGGAATCTTAAAAGTATTAATGTCTTCGTTTTGGATCCACCCATATTTCTCCAAGAAAGGGTTAGCCAATGAGTCTGGTGGATAGGTTTGAATGCAGTCTTCCCACACATTCTCACTCTTTAGATCTCTCACAACTTCCCACACACAGCTGTTACATTTAAAGCCAGCTCCGAAACTTATCATCAGAATTCTGTCTCCTTTCTTCAACCTCTTCTTTGCTTCCATATACCCTAAGACATACCAGAGACTGCTTGCAGACGTATTCCCAAATCTATGGAGTGTCATCCTCGCTGGCTCCAGATCGTATTCACTCAGATTTAGGCTCACTCCGATCCCGTCGATTACTGCTTTTCCCCCTGTGTGAATACAGAAATGGTCCACGCCTGTTCGGAAATCTATCACTGGTTTGGATCCGACGCCTTTTGCCGACGATCCTTTTTCTCTGAGCTTGTAGGAAAAGCTTAAAACCATGAACCGAAGTAACTCTCTAATGGGCAGTATTTTTGGTGCCATTTCTCTTAGATTGTCGATGAAAGCTCTTGTTGCTGCTTTTGGGAGATTTTTGCCCAGGTGAAACCCTAGCCTTCCTTGGTCGTCTTCCTTTTGAATACAGCAGCCATACGACTCCTCTCTAGCCCCGTGATGGGTTCGAACCAAACACTTTAGTCTGAACATGGCTAGGTGTTTTAGAGCCCTTTTGTTGGTCAACATCATAGCACAACCGCCGGATCGGAATAAACAGTTAGCTAAAATCATCGATCTGTTGTTTCCGGAATACCAATTCGGACTTAAAGATTCAGAAGTAACGACAAGAGCGTAGACGTTCTTGTAAGACTTGAAAACGTGTCTAACAATGTCTATGGAAATTAAGCTCGCGCTGCAACCCATTCCGGTGAGGTTAAAAACCTTGACGTCTTCCCTCATTTTGTAATGATTTATGATTCTAGAAGATAAAGAAGGAACGGCAGCCAACATGGAAATGTTAACTACTAGAACATCGATTTCCGAGGGAGAAATTCCTGACCTTTGGAAGAGCTTCTGAATGCTATCGTAGAAGAACTCCTCCATTTCGGAGATGCCGTCGGAGAGGGTAGGGCATTGTTCTCTGCCGGCAAACATGATTCTCGGTGCGTAGGTCTGCTCTCCGATCCCGGAGCTAACGATGGCTTTCAGGAGAAACTTGTATTCGTTCAGACCCAGATTCTCCGTCCTCTTTATCACATGTCCGCAGAAGAGAGTGTCCAACTTTCTGTCATCAGTTGGTTTGTAACACTCATAATCCAGTATGTAGCATTCTGCATCTCCTCTTGAATAAAAGTATTTCCAAACTGCATAAAATAAGTAAACTACTGGCAGAACATAACCCAAAACAATCAGCCCCATCAGAAATTCAAGACGGGGGCAGAGAGAGAGAGAGAGAGAGAGAGAAGAAAGAGAGAGAGAGACAGAAATAAAAGAGAAGCAAATGGGAAGCCTTTATAAGAAGAAAAAGCATAATGGGTGGTTGTGATATGGAGTTGAAGACATGTGAAGATGCTAAAGACTCCATTTTTTTCACATCACTCAACTTCCAACAAACTCTCATGCTAACTTTATCCTTCAGACGAGTCTTTCCAAGCAATTCTAACACGTTAACGTCCAGCTATCGAGACATGCACAAAAAAAAAGAAGAAAATTCAATCACTTCGCAGGGTCATAATCATATTAATGTCCACTAAAATAGACATTAATTGTCTGGATTATCAAGTCATGTAATCTGTCTTTGAGTTCTATGTTTCTTTAAGCTAGTTTTTCTTTATTCTAAGTGGAAAATTAAAAAATCGTACAGCTGGTAGATAGCTTTCAACAGTGTTGGCTACATTAAAGGAAGATAAGGGTCGTTGATGGGAATATAATATTATTCACAACATCAGTAAGTTCTATCAAAACATCCCTTGCTTCTGGATGAATGATTCCTTCTTAGTTCTTACTGCTATTTCCACCCATAAAACCATATACAAAAAGGTTAGTTTAGTCTGGAACAAGAGAAGACTCATTGTTTTCAGCCTCGCATTTATTTCTGCATTTTCTTGCACTGATTTGAAGCTTTTTGTGAATAACACGTCGTATCTAGATGTGCAGCTCAGTAGAATTTTAGACCAAGTCAATTTAAATTCAATAAAAATAATCGAAAAAAGAAAATAGAGACACTGAATTTACATGGAAAAACTCTCACAGAAAAAAAATTACGGATAGATGAAAAATTTACTATGAAGATTCGAAATACAACCGTGAATTTTGTGACTCTAACTTACATGAATTTATACAAAAAACAAGACTCTAAAGAGATTTAAAATGCAGATCCATTGTCGTAATTAAAATAAAATTCATGTCACGCCAAACTCTAACACAACTAACTTAGATCAACTCCTTGCTTTTCATTTATTTAAACTTACATGATTTACAGTAATTACGCCGGTGTAGTGATAGATTAGTGCAGTAAAGTGATTTCACACCAAAGAGTAAGTGGTCATGAAAGCTGGATTAAAATTAATACTAAAAAGCCGATAAAGTAATCCTTAGGTCTTTTTCTGCATTAAAGGGACGGCGAAGCACAGTTTGAATTGTTAGGTGGAGGAATTAATAAATATAGCAAGCATTTTTGAGACGTCACGTTGGTAATTTGAATTATAGTCGTCACATACAAGAGCTTACTTTGGTTCCATTCTAGATGCTACGCATGTTGACAAAGGAATAAATACGTAATTAAAATAACTATAATATGATATTATTTTTAATTAAATGAACGAATTAATAAAGTGGCTGTCACCCACAATTTGTATCTAACCCCCCACCCTCATCTATAGTTGTTGTTTTAATAATTTGATGGATAATCGTGTAAATATGCTTCGGACAGTATATGCATTGACCATTTCATTCAGACTGTCTATTTGAGGTTTCGAGTAATGCCATCTGTAGGAATGATCTGAAAAAGGTTAACAGACATGATGTTTAGTGTGGAAAAATCTTCAACAATGAACATTATGATATGGTTTAGTTATGCAATTACTTTAATCAAGGCTATAATCTGTGTCGGAGTTGAAATAATCAAGAAAAAAATCGTTTATTTTGGCTATCGTAATAACATCTCTAATCATTTAGTACAATATTGTTCGTTTTGAGCCAAAATCTATTATTATTAGAGTTAGTTCAAAACGGGTTATACTATATTGAGAGAAAAATTCTAGTTATAAATAATACATTTTCTACTGTCTCAGACGAAATGTAATTGTGTACTCCCACTAGTATGAGTTATTGGACCCTCACATTTGAGCTGTCATTGCTTTCACATGATTAGCTGATGTGATACCACATCAGAAACAGAGAGTTGTCTGGACTAGTATATATATTGGGTCTAAACCTCCACTCTTAAAAGCGCTTTTATGAGAAGTCAGGGACACGATATCATATCATTTGGTATCAGAGCCTCACTTCTGTGGACCGATTATGCAGCACATCATGCAGACCTCCGATTGAGGCAGTCATCCTACGGGATGTCTCAGTCAGATTGCCGATGAGGCAGTCGTCCTTAAATGATGAAGAAATGATGTGATACTACATCGGAAACATAGAGTTGTCTGGGCTAACATATATATTGGGTCTAAACCTCTACTTTTGAGCGCGCTTTTAGGAGGAGAAAAGAACCCGATATCATATCACTAGCTGTTACTTAAGTCGAGTAGTCAGCTAGCTAAGCTGTCGACCTAAAATCTTATTAGTGGTTGCATTTGATAAGGTGGTCGTACTTCTGTTTTAGGCTCGAATACTAAATCTCATCTTATTAACTTGAAGTTTATTGAGCAAAGCTTAGATTAACAGCACCTTCTTCAGTGGCTGAGATAGAACAAAATGAAGATGATATGAATATATGATATTAGCCCATACTGCCTGTCGTCGTCCAGCCCATCAAGTTTAGAGTGAGAAAATCCAGAGAAAACCAAAAGGCATGTGCGTTTGTATTTTTTGCATTTGTTTTCCTGATTTTCAACCATTTTTCATAATTAAAGAGAAGGCAATTCTAATTTAATTAAAAAAAAATGTGTGTATTTGTAATATATGACACGTGACAAAATGAATGAATCAATGTATTTTCGTTTCATAATTCTATACACGTATTGTACAAAAAAATATTCAATTGCTCATGGAATTTTCTCGTTGGTTGCATTCAACGACCGAGGAACCGCCTTAGGTGAGACGACGTAGAAGACGAGGAAACGCTCCCTGAAGTTGAACCACCGTCGCCGGCTCCGTAGAATAAGTCCGACAAGTAGTTTCCGATGTCATCTGGGTCAAATCTTACAAAGGATATCGATGAATTTCCGTATTCTCTTATCAACCCGGCCCGGTTTTTCTCGTAAAAGTTTCTGTACAGGCCGCCGAGTTTCCTTCCGAGAGAGACTTTGATTTCCTCTCGGAGTTTTTTGTCGGATATAACCCACGAAGTTTGTTTCCGGTACGTTTCTTCGAACGCTGCGTTGAACCTGATGAAATAATCTCTCGCCTCCTCCGGCGAAATCCACGCGTTTGGATTCTCCGGCAACGACGATAACACTTTGTTCCACCCGATTCTCTCGTAGTTGGATGAATACTGTTTGACCTTTGACTCATGTTCTGCAATCCAATCATCTCCGAGCAGGAACTTGAGGTTCGAGGTGCGTACTTTTACCACGACGTATTGCAGGTTGTTGGCTAGAAAGATGTATGAGAGAGCTACGTCGTTGTAGAGCTGGACTTTCCCGTCGAGTTTGCAGAGGAGAACAAGAATCAGCCATGCAAGCCGTACGCTTATGGGACTTTCGTCGTACTCGAGGCTGTTTAAGAAAGATTCCGGTAGCTGAGATTGAAATTTTAACGGCCAGTCTGCTACTATATCGGATAGTATCCCGCTGTAATCGGAGAGAAAGGAAATGTAGTTCATAACGTAGCGTGTAAGCGGGTGAACTCCGCCGCTTGGGACCGGAGTTTTTGTCGTGTCCTTCTGCATGGCCGTTTCGAAATCCGCTAACATAACGCAAACTCCCTCGCCGAGCCTGTCAAGCGAATTGACAACTTGAGAACGGACGACAGCGGTTGATTCGAATAAGAAAATCGATTCAATCTCCGGCCAGAGATCCGCGATGGCCTCGTAGATATCCAGAGTTGAAAAAATCTTCTCTGGCGTTTTCTTGCATTTCGCTACCAATTCGGGGAATCCAAACAGATAGTTCGCTCCGTCTTTGGAAATTTGACTGAAGCACGACTCTCTGATAGAGTCGGAAGAGGAGAAGACGTGGTCGCAGAGAATTCTCTCTCCGTGAAAAAGAGTTCTAACAGCGGCTTTCACCGCCTTCAACCATTTTTTAATCTTAATTTCCAAAACCTCCCAATCCATCTTCTGAACCTGCTGCAAGGTCAGCCTTTCAACTCCTAGGTGGAAGAGCCCCTCGTCGATAATCGATTTCCTTATAACAGTGTAAATTTTGACACACTCTTTGCCGTAGCCGGCGGAGATCATACAGTCAGCAATGGCTTTCAAATCCGCCATCGCAGCCATTGAAACTCGCTCAACCTCAGAAATGTTATCAGAAACAAAACGGAACTCATCCTCCGAATCGTCCTCTAAATCAGAGATAAGACTCGAAACCTCCGACGCTCTCGAGGAGTGGGTGGAAACTGATTCAGGATCCAAATAGTCTCTATTGGCAGACAAGATCTGGTAAAATTCTTTTTGCAGCGTCTTCATGGCCGTCTGCATCAAAATCTGCGAGCGAACAAGCTTCTCAGAGCTCATATGCAGCGCAGCTAGGGATTGCATAGAAGTCTGCAAATCCTTAACAGATTGAAGATATTGTTTGGCATCTTCACGATTTTCAAAGAACATAGAGCTCAAAGCAACAGAGGTGGAGGGCGTAGAATCCCACTTTGCAATGAGAGCCTCCGCTATCTCGATATTTTCGTCGATTAGAGATTCAGAAAGCGTCCGGTGAGGAGAAAGCGGCGGCAAGCTTCTGGATGGAGAACTCGAAGGCGTCTGAGATTTGAAGAAAACATTCCTCATTCCTTTACCCGGCATCAGAATAAAAAATTATCTCGATTTTCAGATGATAAACCGAAGAATTTCAGTGACGATGACGATGACGATGACGATGTCGATGACGATGACGATGACGATGACGATGACGATGACGATGACGATGACGATGACGATGACGATGACGATGACGATGACGATGACGATGACGATGACGATGACGATGACGATGACGATGACGATGACGATGACGATGACGATGACGATGACGATGACGATGACGATGACGATGACGATGACGATGACGATGACGATGACGATGACGATGACGATGACGATGACGATGACGATGACGATGACGATGACGATGACGATGACGATGACGATGACGATGACGATGACGATGACGATGACGATGACGATGACGATGACGATGACGATGACGATGACGATGACGATGACGATGACGATGACGATGACGATGACGATGACGATGACGATGACGATGACGATGACGATGACGATGACGATGACGATGACGATGACGATGACGATGACGATGACGATGACGATGACGATGACGATGACGATGACGATGACGATGACGATGACGATGACGATGACGATGACGATGACGATGACGATGACGATGACGATGACGATGACGATGACGATGACGATGACGATGACGATGACGATGACGATGACGATGACGATGACGATGACGATGACGATGACGATGACGATGACGATGACGATGACGATGACGATGACGATGACGATGACGATGACGATGACGATGACGATGACGATGACGATGACGATGACGATGACGATGACGATGACGATGACGATGACGATGACGATGACGATGACGATGACGATGACGATGACGATGACGATGACGATGACGATGACGATGACGATGACGATGACGATGACGATGACGATGACGATGACGATGACGATGACGATGACGATGACGATGACGATGACGATGACGATGACGATGACGATGACGATGACGATGACGATGACGATGACGATGACGATGACGATGACGATGACGATGACGATGACGATGACGATGACGATGACGATGACGATGACGATGACGATGACGATGACGATGACGATGACGATGACGATGACGATGACGATGACGATGACGATGACGATGACGATGACGATGACGATGACGATGACGATGACGATGACGATGACGATGACGATGACGATGACGATGACGATGACGATGACGATGACGATGACGATGACGATGACGATGACGATGACGATGACGATGACGATGACGATGACGATGACGATGACGATGACGATGACGATGACGATGACGATGACGATGACGATGACGATGACGATGACGATGACGATGACGATGACGATGACGATGACGATGCGCGCGATAACGACGACGACGATGATGATGAAGATGGGGGCGGTTGTTCGAAAGATTAGTTGGTTCTGGGGATGGAAAGGGGCATTTATAGAGAGGTAAGACTCAGGGGCATTTTGGGACGTGGCTTACCAATTTGACTAAAACGTGTTTGTCTTTTGTTGGCCGGAGTCCGAATAATTGACTGTACATACGCGCTCTCTAGGTCTACGTTGTATGCCATTGGCCAGAATACGTAGACGGATGAAAGGAGGACTACTTGGTCAAATAAATAATAAAATAATATATAAAAAAAACGTGATATTCTTGGGTTGATTTCGTTATTTAAATCAATTTATATTATAATAATCTATACTTAATTAATATAATTTGTTAAGAACTGCAAGTAACAAAATTAGCATTGACCCAACAATTTATTTTTAAAATTATTTATAATTTATTTATTTAAACAGAAATAAATAAATAAGAGTAATAATGACAAAGTCACATGCAGATAATGACGAAGTAACATGCACATTAGGAGACGTGTTAGCAAATTCAAATGCTACGATTTTCTTTTATTATTATATTTTAATTTTTATATATAAATGTGAGGTTAATTCAATTAATAATTTATTTATATTTTATTTATCACATTAATTTTACTCATTAACGAATATCATGTCAGTAAATAAGAATAGATAATAAATATAATATAATTCAGAAAAAATATTCGCGAATAAATGGCACCCGGTGTCTCTTTTTCAATAATTGTTCTTTGAAAAGTGATCATTTTGATATTAAAATCTCTATAAAAGAAAGAATATTCATAGTGTTTATTTAGGGTTTTAGACCGAATAAGGATATAATGAAATGGTAAACGAGAAAAAAAAAATTATAAAATTGGTCAACAAAACCATTATTTAAGAGCTGAACACAAAAAGAGAGCTTTTTTAATTATATAATTATAATAGTTATTAAAAAAGGTCTCCTCGAGAAATGGGTTTGATTGATTTAAGGCAATAATCATTACTTAATTATTTAATTTATTAATTTATTTGAAAATTGAAAAAGTCCACTCCAACATTGATCCTACGTGTGATTATTTTCAAAGTTACTTTTAAGACTCCATCCCAATCCACTTGCTTTATAATCTTTTCGCTTTCAACTCTTATGGGAATAAACGTGATTTTTAAATTAAGAGTTTGACCAATTAAAACGATTATTTAATCGGGATTAACTATATATCCTTGTCCTAATCCGTTTCTTTCTAATAGCAGATCCTAGAAATAATAATAATTGTTTAGACCAATTCTCGTAAAATCAGGTTTTTCCTTAAAAACAAAACGTTTCTCTTGCTTTTCATTTTTCCTAATTTTCCTCGTTACTTTTGTTCGTAACCATGACAATTGACATATTGTAGTAGAAAATATTACCATAAGTATTGTCACTACATAGAAAGCATAACAGACAAAGACGTTCTGTACCCAGAGGGAGGCAGAAAGATTGTGACAACCATCTTGTGAAGACAGAGACGATGCAATATTAGATTGCAGAGATTCAACTCGTATAAGTGCAGATGCACAATCTTACATCGCTTTGAAGATTGAAAAGTAAATGATTTATAAGTAGATTTATCTTTTACACTTAGTACTATTCGTTTTGGGCTAACACTAAGAACAAATCTAAGTGGGATTCAACCCAAAACAGACAATATTTTTATACGTTTATTTAGTGTTATTTTGTTTTAATTGGACTCTTTGAGTGGGTTCCTAAGAAAACATTGTGTTATACAAGCATCAAATGTAATAAAGTATTTAAAAAAATGTTGGTGATTTCCAGCCAACAAAAGACAATGATAATCAAGTTTAGGCTTTCGAATCTTTCTTGTTGATACGCAAGGGTGGGTGTAACAATCAGAATACTTAATCATCATAGAAGTTTCAGGTTGAGTGATTCTTGGGCGTTGAATGAGTAATAATAATATTATACAACATTTGTATAGTGGACATTTTCAATCATGCCAATAAGTCTATAGCGAGTAATTTAAAATTAAAAGAATTGCATGGACCATGAGAAGTTGGACGTGTTCAGTCGTGCCGCACATGTGACACTTGACCTAAAATAAAATCATTATTTTTGAAAATATTAAATTTACATATACCTTTGAGTCCATATGATAATACTAAGAGTAGATATTATTTCTTTGTGAAAACAAAACAATGATAATATCAGCAAAGACTAGCCCTTGAAGAAATTTGCATGGAGAGATTAAAATTGTAATAAAATAATATAATTAAATGAGACAAAAAAATAGCAAAATAAAATATAATACTTGTGACGGCCTATCTTGTAAAAACTAGTACGATTTATAAGTAGAATATTTTCTCGTATAGTACAATACGTTTTGGACTAACTCCAAAAATAAAATTGTGTGGGCTCTAGTTCAAAACGTATAATATTATATTCAGAAAACTGAAGACTACGTAATATCTACGTCTTGATTAATTACTAGGTTTCGTTTCTTATTTTGTCTCTTTTCAATTAAATTAAAATACTTTATTAATGTTGCTTGGATGTCACACCAAGAAATCTCATAATCCATGACGATGCCTTGATTCGACGCACAAGAAGTTGAAGTTGAAATCAAAAGATCAATGGTGGGGCTAATTTAGCTATATTTATTCTCTCTCTCACCCTCTCTCTGTCTCTCTCTCTCTCTCTCTCTCTCTCTCTCTCTCTCTCTCTCTCTCTCTCTCTCTCTCTCTCTCTCTCTCTCTCTCTCTCTCTCTCTCTCTCTCTCTCTCTCTCTCTCTCTCTCTCTCTCTCTCTCTCTCTCTCTCTCTCTCTCTCTCTCTCTCTCTCTCTCTCTCTCTCTCTCTCTCTCTCTCTCTCTCTCTCTCTCTCTCTCTCTCTCTCTCTCTCTCTCTCTCTCTCTCTCTCTCTCTCTCTCTCTCTCTCTCTCTCTCTCTCTCTCTCTCTCTCTCTCTCTCTCTCTCTCTCTCTCTCTCTCTCTCTCTCTCTCTCTCTCTCTCTCTCTCTCTCTCTCTCTCTCTCTCTCTCTCTCTCTCTCTCTCTCTCTCTCTCTCTCTCTCTCTCTCTCTCTCTCTCTCTCTCTCTCTCTCTCTCTCTCTCTCTCTCTCTCTCTCTCTCTCTCTCTCTCTCTCTCTCTCTCTCTCTCTCTCTCTCTCTCTCTCTCTCTCTCTCTCTCTCTCTCTCTCTCTCTCTCTCTCTCTCTCTCTCTCTATCTCTCTCTCTCTCTCTCTCTCTCTCTCTCTCTCTCTCTCTCTCTCTCTCTCTCTCTCTCTCTCTCTCTCTCTCTCTCTCTCTCTCTCTCTCTCTCTCTCTCTCTCTCTCTCTCTCTCTCTCTCTCTCTCTCTCTCTCTCTCTCTCTCTCTCTCTCTCTCTCTCTCTCTCTCTCTCTCTCTCTCTCTCTCTCTCTCTCTCTCTCTCTCTCTCTCTCTCTCTCTCTCTCTCTCTCTCTCTCTCTCTCTCTCTCTCTCTCTCTCTCTCTCTCTCTCTCTCTCTCTCTCTCTCTCTCTCTCTCTCTCTCTCTCTCTCTCTCTCTCTCTCTCTCTCTCTCTCTCTCTCTCTCTCTCTCTCTCTCTCTCTCTCTCTCTCTCTCTCTCTCTCTCTCTCTCTCTCTCTCTCTCTCTCTCTCTCTCTCTCTCTCTCTCTCTCTCTCTCTCTCTCTCTCTCTTTCAGCAATGACTTAGTGTGAGGTCCCTTCTTTATGACGAGGGACCTCCTCATTTAATTTCTCATTGAAATTAAATGGAGAGAAGAACCGAAAGAGGTTCTTTCGTTGTGTCTACAACAAACATCTCATTTAATGAGATGTTGAGAATGAAATTCGGCGTCTTCAATTGCGGCTGTTCACATTCTTTATTTTAAAGAATGTGCTATTCAGAGGCTCTATAAACAAAGGCATGGAGAAACTTCGAAATCTATTCGAAAAACATCAGTGAAGTGAAATCTTCTATCCAAGAGAGAAGGAAAAAATCACTTCTGAGTAAAGAGGAAGAGAAATATACTCTCTCTCTCTCTCTCTCTTTTGGAGGAAGAGAAATGAAAGAGGTATCGAGAGAAAAATAAGTGTGGTACATTTGAGTACAGTAAGGTGGTGATTTCTTTAGTGGAAATTTCTAAGATATTCGATATCTAGAAAAATATTGTAATCATATTTTCATATTGAGATTTTTTAGACTCGGTCTCGTGGTTTTTTTTTTTTTTTTTTTTTTTTTTTTTTTTTTTTTTTTTTTTTTTTTTTTTTTTTTTTTTTTTTTTTTTTTTTTTTTTTTTTTTTTTTTTTTTTTTTTTTTTTTTTTTTTTTTTTTTTTTTTTTTTTTTTTTTTTTTTTTTTTTTTTTTTTTTTTTTTTTTTTTTTTTTTTTTTTTTTTTTTTTTTTTTTTTTTTTTTTTTTTTTTTTTTTTTTTTTTTTTTTTTTTTTTTTTTTTTTTTTTTTTTTTTTTTTTTTTTTTTTTTTTTTTTTTTTTTTTTTTTTTTTTTTTTTTTTTTTTTTTTTTTTTTTTTTTTTTTTTTTTTTTTTTTTTTTTTTTTTTTTTTTTTTTTTTTTTTTTTTTTTTTTTTTTTTTTTTTTTTTTTTTTTTTTTTTTTTTTTTTTTTTTTTTTTTTTTTTTTTTTTTTTTTTTTTTTTTTTTTTTTTTTTTTTTTTTTTTTTTTTTTTTTTTTTTTTTTTTTTTTTTTTTTTTTTTTTTTTTTTTTTTTTTTTTTTTTTTTTTTTTTTTTTTTTTTTTTTTTTTTTTTTTTTTTTTTTTTTTTTTTTTTTTTTTTTTTTTTTTTTTTTTTTTTTTTTTTTTTTTTTTTTTTTTTTTTTTTTTTTTTTTTTTTTTTTTTTTTTTTTTTTTTTTTTTTTTTTTTTTTTTTTTTTTTTTTTTTTTTTTTTTTTTTTTTTTTTTTTTTTTTTTTTTTTTTTTTTTTTTTTTTTTTTTTTTTTTTTTTTTTTTTTTTTTTTTTTTTTTTTTTTTTTTTTTTTTTTTTTTTTTTTTTTTTTTTTTTTTTTTTTTTTTTTTTTTTTTTTTTTTTTTTTTTTTTTTTTTTTTTTTTTTTTTTTTTTTTTTTTTTTTTTTTTTTTTTTTTTTTTTTTTTTTTTTTTTTTTTTTTTTTTTTTTTTTTTTTTTTTTTTTTTTTTTTTTTTTTTTTTTTTTTTTTTTTTTTTTTTTTTTTTTTTTTTTTTTTTTTTTTTTTTTTTTTTTTTTTTTTTTTTTTTTTTTTTTTTTTTTTTTTTTTTTTTTTTTTTTTTTTTTTTTTTTTTTTTTTTTTTTTTTTTTTTTTTTTTTTTTTTTTTTTTTTTTTTTTTTTTTTTTTTTTTTTTTTTTTTTTTTTTTTTTTTTTTTTTTTTTTTTTTTTTTTTTTTTTTTTTTTTTTTTTTTTTTTTTTTTTTTTTTTTTTTTTTTTTTTTTTTTTTTTTTTTTTTTTTTTTTTTTTTTTTTTTTTTTTTTTTTTTTTTTTTTTTTTTTTTTTTTTTTTTTTTTTTTTTTTTTTTTTTTTTTTTTTTTTTTTTTTTTTTTTTAATCTTGAAGTACAAATCTATGTAGATTTGGTCTAAAATGAATTATATTGTTCCAGTAAGACCCAAAATCCACATTTGTGGTTACTTCACAATAAATTGGAGGAGAATCTAAGTGATAATACATTCAAATTGTTTCTTACACATAAAACCTCCACTTTTTCACCTCTTTAATCAAACTCATACACAAACATGTATCATTTTATAAGATTAGGTTGAGTAAATTCAAACAATGTTTGGTCATGACCTAAAAGCAATCCTCGACAAAAGAAATGTCACTTGAACGACTTGATTCTCAAATAAAACCTAATCTTGTAGCTCAATACATGGTTATGGTTCACAACAGAAGACTTAAACCAAAATTTAAAATCATAGTCTACATAAAATAGTCCAAAGTCTACATAATGATAACATAATAATAAGATACTACAATAAATACAACCAAGAGAGTACTATGCAAAAAAGTAAAGAAATCCTAACCAACGAAAGAAATACAACACTTGAAATTAAAAAAAAAGGGAACAAAAGGGACTCCTCAAGCTGCTACGTTAGGCCAACAAGATGGTCTCTTTATATTTCGCACATTACATCAATTACAAGTCATTTCAAAGCGTAAACACAAGAACCCAATTATTATTTTTTAATAAAAAAACGAATAATTTCTAATTTCATCAGTTCATGTTGAAGGGTAGTTGAGAAATAAGCTAAGACAGCTCAATTTTGCTTTGAAGGCATATACCCGAGTTACCAAGCAATATTCAAATAGACTTGTCTAATGACGTGGAACACAATGCGTGTTTTTATCGAGTAAGGAATCAGTTCACCGCCCAAAATCAAAGTAGTCATCAAAATGGCTACGGTTTAGAACTCATGGTCGTCGACCTTTTGATTTCTGTGACGTTGGTTAACATCTGGGGAAAGGAAAAGTATGGGGTCTCCGGTCAAAGCCATGCTCTTTCCGAGCATCAGTTTTCAGACTGATGAAGACGAATCTGGATTCTCTCTTCTGTCTCGACTCACTTGTGGCTGTCGAAAACCTAATCTCAATCTTTCAGGAAAAAAAAAAAAAAAGAAAACCAGTGAAATTTGAGGAAACGGAAAATAATTTACTTTCCGACCACAGTGGGAGTCGAACCCACGACCTTTTGATCCGAAGTCAAACGCGCTAATCCACTGCGCTATGCGGTCTGATATACAGGACATTGGTGAGTTATTATTTTAAGTTTTTACAAAAAGTTGTCGGTAGCTAATTAAAACGACATGACGTTAGAAGGAAAAATTGGTGTTTTACTGGTGGGCACGGGCCGGTTCGGTCCGGTCCCGAGCCCGGAACCTGCCCTGTCCTGCCCACCCCTGAGCCGGCAAATGAGGAGGTTGAGGAAGTTCGTGTAAAGTTTGCAATGGCGCCATTGAAATCGCTGGAGCGAGATTACCCAATCTTGGACTCCAATTTCCAGAGCTTTTGCGCTTGTCATGCCATTTTCTCTGGTCCTCGTCACTCTTCTTCCATCCGCATTTCAATTTTTATCCCTATCCCTTTTTGTTGCCGATGAACTTCTTCATTTTTTTTACAGTTGAAGATTTCCTTTTGCATGATATCTACGAGTTAGCTGCTTTCGCAGAGCAACTTCCTACATCGGAGAGATTAAAGCATGTATGTTTTTCCATGTCAGGATGATGCTTTTCACATACTTCTCTGATTTTACTGCACTCGTTCTTTTTCCATTTTACTGAAGTTCCTTCGTTTTCGGGGAGTAGGGTATCACTCAAATGCTTTCGATCATAGATTCTCAGCATCAACCATGGATGAACGGAATGGAGCTAGTTGGAAGATGCTCAACGAAATAACCATTTCTTATCCACTGGCTTCGAAGGGTATTTCACTCTATTTAATCTCTAAATTCGTTGATATTTCAGTGATTTCTGTAAGATATATTTTATTTGTTCTTGTTTCTATGAGCAAGGATTGATGCGTTACTCTGTGGTGGATTTCGCGAAGGGCAGTTAACCGAGCTTGTTGGGGCTTCATCTTCTGGTAAGACCCAAGTAAGTGTAGTTGTCGCTAAATCTGATCGCAATCTTTGTTCAATCATTTTAGAGAAAAGTGAGATCTTAAATTAAATCTAACAATGATGTTTATATACACTGGCTGATAATGCTTCTTATCCTTATTCATATCAAACTTAGGTTTGCTTAAAATCTGCTGCAAATGTTGCTATGAAGAACGCATCAAATGTTCTTTACTTAGACACCGGGAACTCCTTTTCTCCTCAACGGATTTCTGAATTTGTTCATCAGATCTCCGATTCGGTGGTTGATCAGGTAAAACACGCCAAGTTTTTTCTTGGGACATCTACACCTTTTTGTATTCTTTCTCATTCTTCTATAATTTATTGCTAGGTTAAACAAGGAATGCTTGAACAAGTCATGAGCCGCATAATGTGCCACTCAGTGTTTGACATCTTTGCAATGTTCAATGTGCTACACCAGCTAGAGTTCAATTTGAGATCTCGGGTTTGTATCGAATATAATTTATGCTTATTATAATTGTTTACTTTTAATGAATATGTGGAGATTCTATCAGAGTTATGCAGATCTTCATGTGCGATTGTTGATTATTGATTCAATGTCTGCATTAGTTACACCAATCCTTGGAGGCGGCAGTTCACTGGGTATATACCTGCTTGAACATAGATCTTCCATTTATCAGTTAATAATATGGGCAGTTCTATCCATTTTAAAATGTTGGATTATGCTTAGATGGATAAATGCAGGACATGCTTTGATGATATCTGCCGGATATCTGCTGAAGAAACTAGCACGCGAGTATAATGTTGCAGTACTGGTGAGCTTTTTCTGCTTGAAACTATTTATATTGCTTACCCAGATGACAAAGCTTGCACCTTCCATTATTCAAATATCCTCTGTGAGTTAGACAATCTTCTTAGTCTATTCCAAGAGCCAATGCTCTCTTTGTTCATGATGCAGTGATTTTTAATCTTATAATTTGGCCTTTTCTTTTAATTTACCTTGTTTCATAGCAAGTATTCATCAAATTTCTGACAAGAACTCTCGAAAAGCCATTTTTGAAACTGAACTGGTAAATGTGGATAAGGTAACAAATCATACAGTGGGTGGAGTAAGAGGTAAGTCGAAACCGGCCCTCGGAGAGAGTTGGAAAGGCATTCCACACGTAAGGCTGCAGCTTTCCCACGACCCGGGTAGCACTATGTATAAAGCGTCCATAATAAAGCACTCTATGATGGTATGGCCTCTAGTTTCTTCATGTCTCTTAAAAATATTTCGATGAATGTCTTGCCCTCCTTATTTGGTTCCTTGTTTACTCATCATCAATGGAGAGACAATCCTTGGTCATTTTCCAAATTAGTTTAATTAGGAACAAATCTCGTATAGACAGTTTTTTAAAGGATTTCTTCCAAGTTGACTGCAATCATATTCTGAGTGTATCTCGAGTGAAAAAAACAGGGGAATGATATTACTATTTGCATAATTGACCGTCTGAAGTTATTTTCAACAACTGAAAATGATGATATATTTGAATAACTTGGGGTTCATTCTAACGTTAGCTCCTTTCTTTCTTTTCCAAGGCCCCAGGCAAGTCAGTAACATTCAGCGTCACGAAAGATTCGTGCAGCGGAAGTGGATGAAATTCCAGAACTCATGCGGGATCGAAAGAGCTCTTCGTTTCTACTACTAGTTTAGCCTATGAACTCTGGCTCTCCAGACTTCTCCATGTAAAGTTTCTTCTCAGCAATCAAAACATTTTCACTTAATTTAAAAAAAAAAAAAAGATTTCCAACGAGCTGTTCTTCCACTCTGCTTCTAGCCAAAAAAAAACCCAGCAGTTCACATAACAGAACAGAACGTAGAAGAGGCGAAAAAAAAAGTCCTTTTGGCTCTGTCTCTACCCCTACTGCGAAAATTTGGGGCTACAAAATCTTCTACAGCTCTGTATTTGTGAAGATAAAACTGCTGGAAATGTTAAGTCGATGTCTCCGGTAGGCTTTGTTCTCTGAGTTCGGTAAAGCTTCCCGGCATAAAATTAGCGCAACTATCCACGATAAGCTGACCGAAATCATGGGTTCTCCTTCACGGGACTTGAGGACCCATTCTGTGCAGTTTCTACGGCTGCTGGCTTCTGAGTCTGCTTTCTTATGAAGCTTTTAGCATAGAGAGAACCAAAAACAATGACCTGATAAATGCACAGAGACATATTGCATCAAGGTGCAATTTAAACTGAAGATATTTATTGAATGGATGAGGTAGAGGCTTACTGCTCCAATCCATTGCACCCAGCTAAGGGGATGAGAAAACCAGAAGCACGACAACATTATGCTCGCCAACTAAATAGATAATAGATCAAAGCTTAGTCGTGATAAAACTGGATCGAAACAAAATTCAAACTTTGAACAGTTCGGAACAAACCTGTCGTGTGGTCATTATAGTGGCGAATGTGAGAGCGCCAAATGTCCGAATCGTGTAGGAAATGAAAAACTGACTGATGGTAGCTACCTGCACCAGGAAAATCAACAGAAAAATACGCGTATAGAAATGTCGAGTAGAAATTGGAAAGAGAAGAGAGGAGGAAAGGCAAAAGCACTTACAGTAGAAAGCAACGCAACGTCAAAAAACAATCGTTATGTCGATAAACAAAGTCTATGGCAGGAAGAAGATGTCCTTGCAATATAAGACCTAATTCCAATTGTTGGCAGGCAATTAATGACTCTAATAACACCCCCCAAATGATTGAGAGCAAAGCAAGTTTGCCAGTAACTCAAAATTATGGTGAAAACAGCAAATATCTCAACTGATGATTCCTTGAAAAAAGTGGTCTTAAAATACAACAAAATGCTTCAGAAAATTGGGAAAATGATGAACAAAAGTGAACTGACCTGTCAAGCTAAGAACGCATGAACACAGCGTTGTGTAGAATATTTGATTATGTATTTCCATATCATAACCTTTAAATAGTTTGTCTTGGAACGTGCTAGTGAAGCCGTCAAACCTATTAAACGGGCAGAGGATGATTAGTTTTACCAACGATGCGAAAAGAATATATGTTACAGCCCCTAATTCTTGTTTTAGTTTCCTTTCATAGATCCCAAAACAAACCATACCCAAGATAACCAATCATTAAAGAGACGCCCCATACGGTGTTTTCTCTTCCACTACTGTAAGGACTAATGTCGGACCCTGCCTACACGAAAAAAAAAGGAAAAGTTAACAGATATTCCGCTCAAACGCTATCAATTTTCAAAAGACTAATGCTACGTTTACCCTCTAATCCTACATTTTGACGTGTCAACTACGTGTCACTCATCAATTGACATAATGACAAGAATTGCACCGATTGATGAGCAACACATCCAGAGATAAGAATAGAGCGTAGAATTAAAGGGTAAACTCAGTATTACTCTTTTCAGGATAGTGAGAATTATATCATAGTGCTAATGTGCTATTACAATCTATCTGTCAACGTTAAATAATTAAAGAATACTCATCATGCATTAGGACAAGCAAATAATGCAGTTTTTTGTTCTTCGCGAGTTCAAGGTACTGAACTTCAACCCAAAACATAATTGTTAATGTGTTGCCTTCTTCAGAAATTTTCATTTCATTTCTTAAAGTGAACCTTAGTGACAATCAGAATGCTAATAATCAGCACACTTACCGGATACATAATAAATATCGAACAGCCCAAAGTCACGAGAAACGCTAAAAAATAGTCATGGCCCTTGTATATCTTTTGCATAATGATAGTTCCCCATATCTGTACAACAAACATCATAGACTTTTATTATTACAAGTAGGTATAACTAAAAGTTTACTTTCTGAAAAAGAACTAAACAAACAGATACCAAGAAGGCAGAAGCAGTAATTTACATGGAAGGAATTAATGGAAGTACCAAATCAACTTGTTCTCACCATTACAGGAATCATTTTAGCACACTTAGCTAGAGTTTGAACAGGAAAGCTCACATACTTGAGGGCCTGCAGAAAAGCATTACCCCGCAGCAAACTTATCAATCGACTGAACCGAAATTGAGATTCTTAACTGCATAAAAGTCACGCAAATGCAAAAGTATGAAAGCCTTACCTCATATTGACATGTTGTGGTCAATATGTTTGACACTGAAATGAGGCCGTACTTGTAAACCGGGGCTACAGGGTCTAAAGTTTTTTTGCTAGCCTAGTTAAAGTACATCGAAGCTTAAGCACAAAGATTGGAAAAATTCAACCAGAACAGACCAAACAAGTCATCTAGCAGCTGAAAACTAGTCTGAAGAGTGAATCAGCGTGATTTTTATTAACAATGAAGTTATCCAATAACAAGCACTTACCAGTAAAGCACCAGCTGAGACAGCAGATGTTGTGATGCGATTACAAAAAACAAGAAAAAGTGAATACTTGAAATATTCTTTGTCCAAACCGTATGGGACTCTCATGATTTTTTCCTGCACAAAAGAAAGCAATCAAAACTCTGCATTTTCCTATTATAGACAGAAGCGAACTGATCTATAGAATGAACGAAACATAATGTGAACCATATGAAATGAATTATAATATTGGTGTTGATTGTAAAAAAACTGGACAAAAGTCTAAAAAAATATCGAAACATAGGTAGCAAAACTAGTGTGATTTTCCAGGAAAAGAAGTGCAAAGGTCAAAATAAGAAATGCGAAGCAGAGATCGAGGAAGAAGAACTTACCGAGCTGGAAAAAACATACCTGTAAAACGCCGTAGGTGACTAGAGTAGTCATGATTCCAGAAACAGCAAAAATCCCTTTCCATAGCTTATTCTCTGGTGGACTAGGTTCCGCCATTGCCCATCCACGAGCAGTCCCACCCACCTCCTACAAAAAACCCGTCTCTCCCTTTCTTTCACCAATTTCAAAAGGCATCTGAATAAAGCAGCCACCACTTTTGATGAAAAAAAAGCGAAAACCGAGAATGACGGTGAGATACCCGGCAACGCAAACAGTACGGATGACAGCCGGAGTTGAATCTCCGGGGGGAATGAGCTGGTGATGGGGTCCAACGAATGCGGATCAGAGATTGGGATGAAGAACAGGAAAGGGAGAGAAAAGAAGAAAAGAAAGAGTCTTTATGAAAGAGTCAGAGATCAGCGAGAGTGCTTCGGTTTTCCCTGGCGTGGTGCCTTTCCTCTTCCACTTCCTCTCTTCACTCCACCCCTCAAGTCACGCTTCTTTTAATATTTCCTTTCTCACTCTATTTGTAATAATAATAAATTACAAATAATAAACTTTTTGATAATTAAAAAAAAAGAAAAAAAAAAACCTACAGTCATTGACAAATTCAAACTAAAAGGATTATAGTTAACCAAACAAATCAAATTTTAAACTATTATTTATTAACAATTCAACCATTTACGGTCTCTCGGAGTGAAAATGCAGTCGTCCACACTTGAAATTAGTATAAAACACACATACGCAATCGCTCGCAGTTAAATTGTGTTTACCCACACTTGAAATGACTTCAAAATGCACAGAGAGAACGTGCGACTTCAGCTTCACGCTGGTATATGTGCGGCCGCTTGCAACTAAAATGCAGTCAACTGTGCCTGAGTTTATAAGCGTGAGAGTTGACTTGTTAGTATTAGATGATTTAATATTTATTTTATTAATAAATGTAGTTTAATGTTTGTTTTATTACTTAGTCAGTAATTTAAAGTTTTTATTTTTCTCTTTTTAGATCAATAAAATAATAAACTTTAATTTGTT
Organism: Begonia masoniana; assembly: GCA_022432975.1. Classification (NCBI taxonomy): domain Eukaryota; kingdom Viridiplantae; phylum Streptophyta; class Magnoliopsida; order Cucurbitales; family Begoniaceae; genus Begonia; species Begonia masoniana. The sequence continues at coordinate 1,204,707 of CM039512.1, read as the reverse complement.
ATCAAATAAAAATATTATATTAATTATCTCATTTATTTTTGAAAATAGGATACATGTCTTCGTCTTGTACATCTTTCTAGCACTAAAAGATTAATTTTTTGTGATAAATTATTAAAAATAATATTACGTTTAATTTTTTATTTTACAGATAAAATTTAACTGACAAATAATAATTGATGTAATTAATATAACAAATTATAAATAATTAATTTTTTAATTTTACGATTCATCTTATATTTTCAACTTATTCTTTGTTCAAATAAAAAAGTTAATTATATGTAATTAAAAGTTAAAAACGTGAAATACAATCTTATGCCCATTTACACCATCAACAAAAAAATCTAAACTTTACAAAACAGAGACTGACCAAAGCTTGAGTGAATGATTTCAATGTAATCTCTGTCTTTTTCCAGACAGAATTTGAGAGTTGACCTTTTCGAAACAAGAACCAGAAGAGGAAGAGGAAGAAGAGACGTTGCTGAAATTCAAAATGGAAGCAGAACACTTTTGAGAAGACCCTCTAGAAATATCAAGATATGGGGACGATGAATTCAGCGGCTCTGAATCCGCCGTTTGATTGATGAAAACCGGCGGTATTTTGAACAGCTGATTTGGCGGCGGAATCCGCCACCGGGGAAGTGGGCCGGCGAGGAGCAACGTCTGAAGTAATGGACCGGCCGAGGTCACCGCCTGCAAGAGTTTTCCTTTCGGAGGGAGTGCCTTTCCCTTCGCAAAACTGTCGATGACAACAGAAGATGGATCGGTTTGTACAAAGCCCAAGTTACTCGAATCCGCCATTGATGAGTTGGAGAAGACCGGATAAGAAACTCCATTGAAGAAGGAATCTGCAGGCGAATCGAAGAAACTGTTGGAATCTGTTGTGCTTGAATTAGCTTTCAAGGGTAAATCAGATCCGGAGGAGGGATTATGCAGGAGCTTGTTCATCAGCCTTTGAACATCTTGTCTGGCTTCGTCTCTTTCTCGGTTGGCCAAATGAAGAAGATGAAGAAGATTCTTCGCATTCTCTTTGTTTTTCTTGATTTCCTCGTTCGCCTCCATTCTTAATGATTCTAGTTCCAAGGTTGTGTACAGTAGCTTCCTCTCCAGCTCCTCAATTATCTGTCAAATCCAACCCATTTTAAACAAACAAAAACTACAGCATAAAATGACCCAGCCAGTTTAACAGTCATAGAGTTTCAGCAAGTTTAAGAAAAACGAGCATAACTGAGAAAAACCCACCTCCGTGATAACTCCAGAAAGAAACAAGATCCTCCATTGGAAGAGAAACTCGAGAACTGGGGGGGGAGTGGCAGAGAGGTGGATGACGCCTACTTATAAAGAAGAGTAGGGAGCAAATACGACAATCAAGAACAATAAAAAATCAAAATATAGAAAAATGAAGAAACAAGGGATTCCATAATTCAATTTCGTGCAAACCCCTTCCCCTTCTTTCAGCGCTTCTGTCTCTTCCTTCAAACCTAAAATCTCTCTCTCTCTCTCTCTCTCTCCATTTTTGGTCAAGATTTTCCATTTATAAAACTCATTAAAAACGTCTATTTTGTCGACTTTCCATAATCATTTCATCCAGATCCAGTTTGCCTTCCTCCTCCCTCGCTGCAATTTCAATACATATTCCTTCGCTTTTTGTCTATCAATAAATGCTTTTACAGTCTTATGAACTGGATTGATGGAGAGACATGTTATATAATATGCATAAAAACATATAGTTTGTATTTTTATAATTGGATATGTAACGTGAGGATCTGGACCATCATAAGTTCGTGTATTACTACTAGATTGCATAGTGCACTGCCCAAGAAAACTGAATTCAACCATATAAACAGTTGACCAAATTAACTTAACGTACGAGTCAATACTTCTCCAATGCTCTAAATATGCATCCACATACATTATATATGACAACATTTGCAGCCAAAACCAACACCAAAAAAATATCATGGTGTTTATTACCCACATAAAATTATCACAAGACGTCAATAATGTAACATAAGTCGTAAATCAAGCACAAAGAAGACTTTACAAATATTTAATGTTTACTTTTGTGACAATCCACCATGTGCCAATTACGATCAAAGATTTTGTTAATTGGGATAATCCAACATATAATAGTGAGGATATACAATCTCAAATCACTTAAAAGAGCGCATTTTTTGTAACGGCCCCCAGGACACTCACTCTAGAGCACGTCACCCTTCAATTTTAACCTCAATCACGTGGCACTCACACTAGAGCACGTCTCTTACGTGGCCAGGTGGCACCGTTCCTCTCAAATGGTATCAGCACTTGTAGCCCATGGATTATAGCCTGGAGGTTTTGGGTTCGAGTGTTGGGGAAGATAAAAATTTCCTTTCTAGGGGGAGAAGGTCGTGAAGAACAGTGCCACCTGGCCACGTGGGGAACGTGCTCTAGTGTAAAATGTTATCATTAATACCTATTACAAAACGTTTTGAGTTAACTTTAAGAATAAATTTGTACGGGCTCTGGTCCAAAACAGACAATATTGTACTGGGAAAACGGTGAACTCCACAGCTTCGGCTCATGGGTAACTGTACCCATCTATTATTCTAAATTTTTATACAAAATGAATAATTAACTATTGAGGAATTTCTATAGTAAAAACATCCATTAATTAAAGGTTAAAGTTACTGTGTGACAAGGGACAATGAATATGGATGAATGCTTATTGTTTTCTTCCCTCCCGACAATCCTCCACGTTATTTAAAAAAACATTATCCTTAAAAAAATAATATTTTCAAGCTCCTATATAAAAATTAATTAAAATATAATTATCCTATTATTACTTAATCCCACTTTTGAGCATGGAGTTGCATGCATGCACCTTCTAAAACTTCCGTGGTTTAATATTTTCAGTGTTCACACCTCTTTATTAAAATAAACATAGCTTATATTCGACAAAAAAAATAAATAATTAGCCTAGCTAGTTTTCTTGACCCGACGTTTCGGAGATACATTTATGCTATAGCGATTATTAACGACCAATCTCAATCGACCGTGTCATGCCCACAAGATTTGTCGAGTCAATTTCAATTCGAAGTGTAAATTTTGAAACATACATAGTTGATAGTGTATGATTTGTGGATGATACTTGGTCTAAAGGGGTGTATTTGTAATTTCACGGAAAACCCGGTTCTTAAACGGGTAACGACTAAACCTGTTGACAAAACCATGAAAAGCAGCGAACAATATAATAATTTTTTTAAATATTATTATTAATTTCCTTATATTAAATCAAAGAAAATACTATGCTGCCACGTGTCTATATCCTTAGCCTTTTGGCGACACTTTTTAAGAGAACATGCCTAGGAGATTATCCTTTTGAAGCGAGTACAGCGGTTTCACATGACCGTTGGGTCCAATCATTTGAGAACACGTGTAGGCGGCGTTATTCCGGTCTCAGACTCCCGCCGCACTTTGCACGCCCGCCGTGCGGTGTGGCACATGCGATTGGCCGAAAAAGGTTAAAGCTTTGAAATCAAACAAGTCCCAACAAACGTTGTCGTTTTCCTCTCATACACAGCAATACAGAGGAGGAGAACGAAGCCACAGAAGAACATTACAAAGATCTAAAACCAGAGAAGACTATGTTTGAATTGCAGGAAAGGGTAATGACTCCATTCCCGGTAAGTCCACTTAATCTTCTTCTTTCTTTGATCTGATTCTCCGCAGCTTCCCCAGTTTGGATCTCCGCTGCTTGAATAGATGCATGTAAAGTTTCAACCAAAGAAACGGGTAGAGAACAAGTAAAACCTGGTAAGAAATAACCAAACTCCATTAGCAGCTTATGTTAATCAGTTGAAATCTAAAGGCTTAAACTCTTAGAGTCTTCCCCCAGCAATCTGGAAACTAGGCTTGAGAGTTAAAATACACAAATGTAGCAGGTACCCAGAGAAAATCATAGTAGGTTAGGGAGAAGTGGGCGAAGAAATCTGCATAGAGGTTCTTCTCCTTCACAAATGGTAAAGCTTTGTAGATGAGCCATACTGCAAGGCAGTTGAGATGTAAAGATACAGTATAACTTCATTACACTGATTCAGGTTCATGAAATGGAGAATTCTATTACTCACTTTCACCAGGTGCTACACCAATCGGATACAGGATAATGAAGGCAGTATACCTAATGGAAGTGCATGATAGTGATAAATTAAAGCATTAGTTTTCGTACAGAATAAGGTTGTCCAAATATATTTAATGTGAAGTTCCACTGGAAAAGAAGAACCTTAAGTAGGTAATCCAAGATGGGCAGTTTCCAAGGCAATTCAAAGCATGATGGGAATATCTAATTATCTGAATCCAGAAAGTAAAATTTGTAAGAAAACTGGGAAGAAATCATAGATTCATACAGAATAAAACAAGTACCATTCTAGTATCGAATTCTTAGAGTTGGGTGACAAGAATTTTTTGAATCAGGCCGATGATCCACATTACCATCTTTTAGGGTGTTAGTTTTCTCTGTAAATACATGTAAGATACAGTCGCAAACCTCTCGGTTATACTTCTGATCGTGTATTTATCCTCTTCTCGTAGTTTTTTTTTTTTTCCCGAAGATTTTTTTCACGTAGATCTCGATGTACTAGTTTCATTTTTTTTGGGTATCTGTCTGTTTGTCTCTCGTTCAAGCTATGCGGCGAATCGCAAACTATGTATTTTGTGATTGTCGCAAGGAAATATGATAGACCAATTTACCTCACTTAAGCTCCAAGCAAGAAAAGTGATAAAAACCGAAGGAAATTGCTGGACCTAGCACATTGAACAGAGTTATTTTTAGCAACTATGATTAGAAAACATCATTGTAATCGAAAGCCTGTTCTTTAATCGAAGAGGGAAAAGAAAACCTCAGTAATTCGACGAACAATTGCCAGCAAAAAATGAGTCCTTCCACCCCATTGCATAAGAGGAAGCAACACTCCACTCGGCACCAAACCTCAAATCAATAAAATCTCACAACTCAGTCAAATCTAGCGATTGATTTACTACTCACGAAAATAAAAGAAAACTCACCAATCGCCCCATGAATTACTTCCAAAAAAGCAGCGGATTGCAAAAGACCTTCAAGAAGAATGAAAAATAATCAGCTTTTAACTCTGTCGTAGTTCAATTTACACCATAAGAAAGCTGATAGGAAAGATGACAGACAGATAAGATCCCCGGCGGAAGAATAAGCTCCGTCAACGGATTTGGAGAGCGCAAAACTGCCCAAAATTCTAAAAGAGACACGGCCCTGCCATGAACAGAGGAACAGCAGCAAAATGTTAATTAGAGAGGAGAAAATTGAAACATGCCGGGAAGAGAATTAACCAGCCACATGCTTGAACGGCGTTGTAAGCAAAGAGATAGAAGTTGGATAACCCAGACATTCGTTCTTCAGCTCACCGAACAGTCGCCAGCCGTCGGCAACGGATTAGACGACGGAAATGCTTAATGGGCCTTTCATGGGCTGGTAAGGGCCCAGATAAGTTCATCGAGATATAGATAATCTGTTCATTTAGAAATTAGACATGATATATCTATAATCTGAGACAAGTTTACAGTCAATCTCCAAACAAACCCAGTTAATAGATTTCAAGACGTTCATTTCAAAGACACATACAAACAAGAGGAATGTCAATATATTACAAGTTAAGAAAATTATTCAATGCAGTGAAATTCCGATGAAAATTTGCTCAGAGAAGCGATCTCCAGTGCTGGTAAGAAGAAAGAACTGGGCCAGTTATGGGGGAAATCATATTACTCTCTTCCTCCTCCATCTTCCACATCGGACCCTGATAGTAATCCAGCCATGAAAGAGAAGGTTTTGTCGGAGGACAAACAAAACTGTAGTTTTCTGACTCTTCTATGTCCTTCCAAATATCATCCATGGAGTACCCATTGATGTCATCCGCCAATTCTTCGTCCTTTTCTTGGCTCTTTTTTTCCTTCAGAGCTGAGAATTGAAGAGATCCAGCGTTGCAATTGCTTTCTTCTCCAGTTTTCGGAAATGACTGAAGATTCTGGGCATGATTGTTTGAAGGTGATGAATCGGAGTCGGAGGAAGATGACGATGGAGACAAGACGACAGCCCTTTTCTTCTCTTGAGCTGTTTTCCTCACGTGAGTTCTCCAGTAGTTCTTTATCTCATTGTCTGTTCGCCCAGGTAGTCTTCTGGCAATTCTAGACCATCTACATCAGTTATAATCCCATTATTTCTATTACTAAAGATCAGATGACAGTGACAAAACGTACAGATTTGCAGAATCTAAATTTCTATGAAATTTTGTTTTAGAACCTGTTTCCCCATTTGGCATGGAGTTCAAGAACGAGGCGTTCTTCCTGAGGAGTCATCTTTCCTCTTTTGAGACCTGGATGAAGATAGTTAACCCAGCGGAGCCTGCAACTCTTTCCAGATCTCTTAAGACCTGCCATTAAAAGAAGGTTTACATAAAGAAGCATGGTCGAGAACAGGGAGATTATCTTCTGTCCAAAATCAAGCCTAATACCTATCATCTTCTCCCGCCACCTTCAAACCTGAAACTTCGGCTATAAAATCCCATCTTCGATCTCCAAACAAACCCACAAACCCCATCAGTTGCTTGTCTTCCTCTTCTCCCCATGGCCCTTTTTTCACTTGATCCTCTCTCCCCATTCTCTCTCTCTCCTACTTTTACAGTGGAGAACACAGCGTATGATACTGATACTTATAGTGACCTAATTTTCTGGATTTAGAGAATCATGTATGGCCTGTGTTATTTTATGAAAATACAAATGTTTTCCATAATCTTTTACAGTACACATTAAACTATATTTTATATACAGCAGTACCCATTTGAAATATTATATTATATTAATATTCATCTTACTCGTATCTAACTTATGATCTACCTTAATGAAACTTTTATTAATTAATTATGTATATATAATCATTATTATAAGATAATCGGACAAGATAGCACTAGATAAATAAGAAAGATAAAGCAATCTCCAAGTGTTGAATTTTTAATTTGGAATAACTCTTTTCTAGAAGAAAAAGAACTGTATACGTGTGGTGCCAATATCGCCACAGAGTTATGCATCTCCTTTGGAGGAGTTGCAGAATGTCAAAAAGCTTAAACGAGTTTAAAAATGGCTGCTCTCTTAATTACGATTCAGAGAGTTTCTTTAACGGTAGACAGTGCTGAAAAATTGATAAAGAAACCGGAAAAGAAAATACGATGCGGGACACTAAATTTACGTAGAAAATCCTAAATGAGAAAAAATCATAAGCAGTGGAACAAATCTACTGTAAAGATCGAAATACAATCGTGAGTTTTGCGACTCTAGTTTACATGAATTTATAGATAAAACAAAACCCTAATGAGATTCCCAACGTTAGTCTAACCGGTCTGGCCCGTATAGAATTCGAGTCACACCAAATTATAACAATCTCAACCTTGACACGAATTCCACAAGAGAGATCCAACGGGCTACTCAGCAAAACTCAAAGCGAATCCAGAACACTGATCTCTGACAATCTCCATCTTCAAAAAAATTCTAGTACAAGGAAACAAATCTTCCTCTTCCACACATATCCCTGATGGACCATCTTAGCAACTAATGTTATCCAGGAAATTCTGGTAATTTGAGTATCTTCGGCGTTCTCCTCTTTCGTCGAACGGCGACAACGCACCTCTTTGACCCGGCTCTTGGACGGTCGTAAAGAGTCTCTTCTCAGCTTACAGCGATTGACCTCGTCTCTGCCTCTGTTCACAGTAACACAGTGAACACCTTCAGTTCACAGAGCGTTCAGTAGCCAACTACCAAGGCTTCCTCAACAAGCTTTCTCGCTGGCTTCCAAGGTTCCTACTTTGAACTTTCACTGTTCTTCACGGACGACAGACTCTTTTCCCAGTCGTGCAGCGGTTCTCCTCTCTTCACTATTCGGCAATGACGACAATGGCTAACCCTTTTACGTTAGAGTTTTCTCATCTCTTCACTGTTCGGCAACGATGACAGTGACTAACCCTTTCACGTTAGAGTTTTCTCCTCTCTTCGCTACTAAAGAAGGCAGCGGCATGTTCTTCTCCATCGAAGAAAACTTTCTCTGTTTTCTCTCAATGGGGTGAGGTTTTCCTTCACACTTATAAACTACTACCAAACTCTTTCTACAACCGATGTGGGATCAACCCTAACAATCTTCCCCTTCACACATAGGGACTTGAGTCGGATAACCATCGACCCAGTTTCTCCCGGCTTAAGCAAAGACTTGTTAGTAACCTGAGCGTTCTCCGATCCAATAACGAGATATCAAACCTGAACAAACTCGTCGCTCAAAAACTGGCTTCAACAGAATATTCAATTCCAAATATTTGAAGCCCAAAAACGAAATCCCAACCAAAAATCAGAATAAATTTCTCAAAATATTCCGAACAATTTTCGATCGATAACTAAGACTAAGCCTCATAATTTCAATACTAGAATTTCTTAACACCATCAGTAACAGAAAATTCGAAACAAATAATCACACTGAAAATTCCAAGAAGAAACATTTCCTCCTTGCTATGCATCTTCGGCCGTCAACAGAGTCTTCTGGATTGAGTTACAGGGGCGGTCTGTTCTTTGCAGTGGACAGAGGCTGGGCTCTGTTCTTCCTCCGTTGTTCTTCAACGACGATAGACAACAGATGAGGACGAATCTTCCTCACCGCAGCAGACTCTGTCGATGGTCGGCGTGGTGTGTTGTGAATGGCGGTTCCTAATTTCTCTCCGACACGATAGACAGCGGTTTCCCTCGCACAAATCTGTGTAAAATCGACAAATCTTGTGGCGTTCTATGGTTTGAAGGTGCGACCGGCAACTAGGCTTCTCCCTGGGCGACAGACAAGGCCAGAGGCGTCAGAGCTGTAGAATTCCTCTCTGTTTTCTCTACGACCGGTAGCGGCGGCGACACTTGTTAAGCTTCGACCTGCAAAGACAACTCTAAGCTCGAAAAGAAGATCGTTAGCTTCCTTGAAACACGAATCCAACAGATCCAATAAAATAAATGTAAACAAATATTAAACGTGCTCAGATTGAAACGAAAATGAAATATTGAATGTTTCCGAGAATCGGCCAATAATCGCTATTTGAAGCGTTTTGGCAAGAGTTTTCTTCCCAGGAAGAGAACTCGATTCAAGGAATCGGTTAGGCCACTTCTTGCCGTTTTCCGATCTCAAAAGAAAGGAGAAGAAGATGAGAAATCCGTTCTTACAAGCTACCAAGCTTGAAGATCGGTTTTCGGGGGCGCAACCCCTCGGTCGTTGTCAACCGAGCTTACCTTGGTAGCTCCTCGCTCCAAGCTTCTTCTATCGAGAGAAGACAAATCCGCGGATGCTCATAAAAATCAACCAAAAATTACAATCACCAATGCCATGAATATATAGTCCTAATGGTGGGCTAGGGTTTTGAGTGAGTTGGGCTTTGGCCTTTATTTAGACAAGCCATGTCTTCAACGTCAATTGGGCCAAACCATAAGCTAAGCCACCAACTAAGCCTAACATTCATCTAATCCTAAAATGCCTAATCATGCTTGCATATAATAAGATTAACAAAAAGGCCAACGTTTGCCAATAAGTCTTAAATAAAAAGTACAAACATCACAGTTCGGGAAGACAAATTCTCATATGAGCATTAGGCCGCCTCTCTAGTCCTTCCACATGAGGAGGTGCTTCGGTTGGTCAACATCTCCAGGTTTAGTCTCCCATTTCAAGTCGGCCACGGCATCCTCCAAGTCTTCACACGATCCATAACCTGCAAAAGAGACAAGTGTGTTAGTTAAGTTATGGATTCGGGCCTGAGATCGTGTTATGGGCCTATGGGGCACAACAACACTCCTCCCTATCTATTTCTTCTTTGCGCACGACGACGACCGTCACTCTCTTCACAAAGAAGGTAACTCTCTTTGTGGCGTGACGGAGAAGCGGCAACACTCCGCAATAACATCGCACGTTCGTGTTTTTTTTCTTTATTTCTTTTTTCCCCAAAAATTGCAAATTTCACGCACTAAAATTTTAAACCTATAAAATCGTTCGATACCTTCGATAAATCAAAACCTGATTTTCAGAAAATCAAAACCTTACTATGATATCAATTGTTGAAAAATCGAACAAGAAGCCGAAAAAAAAAATACGATGTGAGACACCAAATTTACGTGAAAAACTCTAAACGGAAAAAAATCACGAACAGATGAACAAATCTACTATGAGAATAAAATACAACTGCGAGTTTTGAGATTCTATTTTACATAAATTTATAGAAAAAACAAAACTCTAATGAGATTCTCAACATAGGCTAACCGATTTGGTCCATATAGAATTTGAGTAACACTAAATTCTAACAAACATATAATCAGTTACTACTGTAGAACTCCATTTTTATCGGTTCTTGAAGCTTCGTTCAAAAAAGAAATGGCGTCTCTTTCTCTCTATCTCTCTCTCTCTCTCTCTCTCTCTCTCTCTCTCTCTCTCTCTCTCTCTCTCTCTCTCTCTCTCTCTCTCTCTCTCTCTCTCTCTCTCTCTCTCTCTCTCTCTCTCTCTCTCTCTCTCTCTCTCTCTCTCTCTCTCTCTCTCTCTCTCTCTCTCTCTCTCTCTCTCTCTCTCTCTCTCTCTCTCTCTCTCTCTCTCTCTCTCTCTCTCTCTCTCTCTCTCTCTCTCTCTCTCTCTCTCTCTCTCTCTCTCTCTCTCTCTCTCTCTCTCTCTCTCTCTCTCTCTCTCTCTCTCTCTCTCTCTCTCTCTCTCTCTCTCTCTCTCTCTCTCTCTCTCTCTCTCTCTCTCTCTCTCTCTCTCTCTCTCTCTCTCTCTCTCTCTCTCTCTCTCTCTCTCTCTCTCTCTCTCTCTCTCTCTCTCTCTCTCTCTCTCTCTCTCTCTCTCTCTCTCTCTCTCTCTCTCTCTCTCTCTCTCTCTCTCTCTCTCTCTCTCTCTCTCTCTCTCTCTCTCTCTCTCTCTCTCTCTCTCTCTCTCTCTCTCTCTCTCTCTCTCTCTCTCTCTCTCTCTCTCTCTCTCTCTCTCTCTCTCTCTCTCTCTCTCTCTCTCTCTCTCTCTCTCTCTCTCTCTCTCTCTCTCTCTCTCTCTCTCTCTCTCTCTCTCTCTCTCTCTCTCTCTCTCTCTCTCTCTCTCTCTCTCTCTCTCTCTCTCTCTCTCTCTCTCTCTCTCTCTCTCTCTCTCTCTCTCTCTCTCTCTCTCTCTCTCTCTCTCTCTCTCTCTCTCTCTCTCTCTCTCTCTCTCTCTCTCTCTCTCTCTCTCTCTCTCTCTCTCTCTCTCTCTCTCTCTCTCTCTCTCTCTCTCTCTCTCTCTCTCTCTCTCTCTCTCTCTCTCTCTCTCTCTCTCTCTCTCTCTCTCTCTCTCTCTCTCTCTCTCTCTCTCTCTCTCTCTCTCTCTCTCTCTCTCTCTCTCTCTCTCTCTCTCTCTCTCTCTCTCTCTCTCTCTCTCTCTCTCTCTCTCTCTCTCTCTCTCTCTCTCTCTCTCTCTCTCTCTCTCTCTCTCTCTCTCTCTCTCTCTCTCTCTCTCTCTCTCTCTCTCTCTCTCTCTCTCTCTCTCTCTCTCTCTCTCTCTCTCTCTCTCTCTCTCTCTCTCTCTCTCTCTCTCTCTCTCTCTCTCTCTCTCTCTCTCTCTCTCTCTCTCTCTCTCTCTCTCTCTCTCTCTCTCTCTCTCTCTCTCTCTCTCTCTCTCTCTCTCTCTCTCTCTCTCTCTCTCTCTCTCTCTCTCTCTCTCTCTCTCTCTCTCTCTCTCTCTCTCTCTCTCTCTCTCTCTCTCTCTCTCTCTCTCTCTCTCTCTCTCTCTCTCTCTCTCTCTCTCTCTCTCTCTCTCTCTCTCTCTCTCTCTCTCTCTCTCTCTCTCTCTCTCTCTCTCTCTCTCTCTCTCTCTCTCTCTCTCTCTCTCTCTCTCTCTCTCTCTCTCTCTCTCTCTCTCTCTCTCTCTCTCTCTCTCTCTAACTTTACCGACTAATATAAAATATACGTTTATTTCATTTATCAGCAATAAATAAATGATACGTTGAAATGTATGCTTATTACTTTCGTGGAGAAGATGATAATGTGAAGTTAGGTAGGCCACGTGGTGCCATACAACTATGGAGTAGAGGTTTGAAAAGAAGTGTAGTCTCTAATGTACGTGTACTACACAAAGCGAGTGCCGAAGCTTACGAAAGCATTATGGAAATTAAATTAAAATAAACCCATCAAACATGATTACACGTCACAAATTGCATTTTCATCGAAAATGGCTTTAATAAAGACAAAAGATTGGGAAAATACCAAAATGGGTCTAATCTTCCATGTGAGATGACAAAAATGGATGTCCTTTTCAATCAAATCACATTTAAGGTAGAACTGCGTGTCGTATTGTTGCATCCGACAATGCCGATTAGTGTAAGTTTAAAAATGAGACTTCAATTTCTACACTTATAGAGAACTATAAATAATAATTGCAAATTTATGATTAAAATTTCAACCAAAGTTCCCCCATTTAACACACTTCAAAGCATAAGTTTTGTACCATTCGATCATGGTTCCCGGGCGAGGGGGCCCTCGTGATCTCGAGCCCACCTGCGAGCCTGACTCGTTTGGCAAGGTTCCAGGTGGGCTCATTGGGCTCGCCTCGGCTAGTCGCTTGGAACAAGGCCAAATCAGCTAGTATAGAAGAAGTTGAAACTGATAGTACAGAAAAAATTTTATTAACACTAGTAAAGAAGAATCTACAGACAATATAACACAGCTAGAATTCACTCGGTATACAAGAACTCTCCATGAAAGATTTCTCCTCTTCTCTCTTCTGTATATGAACCCTAGCTCAGTGATTCTCTCTCGATGAAAAAAACTATAACTGTACACTTTATTGACTAGTATCCGCAGCTGTACAATAAATCTGAGTCAAACTTGTACAAAAAGCTTATCAATGTGAATACTCTCTCTATAGGTTACCATTCTTCTTCGAAGTTCGAAGTTTCTGGATAGGTTTGAAGCAGTTCACAATGTTTGGAGAAATCTTGCATTCTCAAATGGCAAGACTTTGTCTTTGTATTATCAAGTGACGGAGAACGCTAAGCTCAGGCGACTCCCTGGTGACAGTTGGTGGCCCATTTGGGTTAAACCAGGCGAGAACTCTATTGGACTTCCAATGAAACGGAAATAGCACAAGTTCCCTCCTTGCCAATTCCCCTTTGTTCCATCTTTCCTCTCTTCAAAATTCGATGTTTTTTTCCGAAGTTTGCACCAGAAAAAGTCAAGCTTGCCTGTTGATAACCAATGTAATTACGCCAAGTGGGCTTAACTCTTATGTACAAGACATGTGTTTGGGAAGTAGGTATGGAGAAGGGACGTAGGAAGTGTTCAAAAGGAGCAAGCCAGACGAGATTCAGATTAGGATGGTGAGAAACAGAGACTCTGGAAAATGAAACGCTAACGAGTCAAAAAACGTGTAGTTGTGAAACTTGGGAACCGTACAATAGCGTACTTGACAAAAATCCAAAACCCTACCAAACTTAGTCAAACTTAGCAGCAACAACAACGTACGTACGTACGTTTCCATACCAGGGAAATTTCCGGACATTATGAGTGTGAAGAAAATAAATATTATTTTCAATGCTTTAGTTCTTATTTTTCCACGTGTCACGTACTCATTGTTGGAATTTGCCACGTTAATTTGATTAATTACCCATTGACTACAGATAAGTCGAAATAAAACCAGTGATTATCTCTAAATAATCTTCAGAATTAAGAGAGGAGTAGTGAAGAGCACGTAATTTAGGCAGAAGTTGGAGAGCGCGTGATTCACGTCTTACTCTTCTTCGGAGTTTTCCTCGAAACCCATCCGCTCCGTAACTGCTGACTCACTCCCTTTCTTCTTTTCATACTCTTTAACCATTCACGCGCTTCCCATCCCGTGGCCTCCCTTTTCTTTTATAATGTTGGAAACTTAGGTTAGGAAGTGAATTATACGCGCTGCTGGTGCGGTTTGAACACAGAATGCTAGAATGGTCAAAGAGCCTTCCATGACTTCCACTCGGCTCGCAAGCAACGACTATCTCCCGCAGAATTGCTCTGCTACGCGGGGACGCAACCAAGGTGGCACACAATTCCCCTTGACTTTTCATTTATTTACGCTTCACACCATCTTTTCCGCCTTACTCTCCAAGAAAGCAATGCCAATTGAGTCATTTCACTATCCTCCTGAAACCTTTATATATACCCTCAAATGCCAGTATTTGCTTCCATTCCCACTAACTCCTCAACAACTCTCAGATTTCAACTTCTCTGCAACTTCCATCAAAGAAGAAAGGTTAGAGATGAAGAGGGCAAGAGAAGCAGAGCCCGTTGAAGCTCTAGATATGGCGAGTTGCTTGATGTTATTGTCAACAGTAAGCGAATCCGATAAGACGTCGAAGAACCAAAGCAACCGGGCATTTGCGTGCAAAACGTGTAACAGAGAGTTCTCTTCGTTTCAGGCACTCGGCGGCCACCGGGCCAGCCATAAGAAGCCGCGTTTGATCGCTGGGGACCTGTTGAACCAGCCGAGTTCGCCGGCGAAGATCAAACTCACGAGTGCTCCGTCTGTGGACTGGAGTTCGCCATAGGACAGGCGCTCGGCGGCCACATGAGGCGGCACAGAACTTCGCCGAGCGTAGGTTCGGTGGAGCAGGCGATTCCTGTGATGAAGAAATCCGTCGGAGGGAAACGGGTTTTCGGATTGGATTTGAACTTGACGCCGATGGAGAATGATTTGAGGTTGCAGCTGGTGTCTCCAATGGTGGATTGTTTTTTTTAACCATTTGTTGAAAACAAAAAGTCTTCTTTCTTCCTCTTGATTTGGTTAGGGTTTCCATTGCTGAAACTGGTACAGATTCTTTCGGCCGTGGATTGAAGAGATGCATTATTCTCAATATATATTCACGGCTTCGTTCGGCGTACATATGTAAATACATTGTTGGGTTTTAGTTGACTCGAATTCTATATATGCTATGCCTACGGCGTTAAATCCATGTTGAGAATTTCATGAATGTTTTGTTTCTCTGTAAATTATTCACGTAAACTAGAGTTGCAAAAATCGATGTTATATTTTGATAATCATAATAGATTTGTTCATCTGTTCGTGATTTTTTCTCGAAAGATTTTTTCGACGCCAATCTGGTATCCTATATCGTATTTTCTTTTTCTGGTTATTGTTCGGTTTTTAACAAGTGCTATCAGAGCATGGTTGGGAATGAAATATAGAATATGGATTTCGAAGTTTGTCAGAACTTCGATTCTTTTTGTAAATTTTTTAGAAAATTATAATTTTTAGAAAAAAGAAAAATAAAACGAGGAAAATTATTACTCCTGCCATTCGTCTTGCTCAAGCCACCAAAAAAAATTGTTGCTTTGTCCAGCGTGAAAGCTCTTATTTTTCATGTTTTGTGTTTTGAGTTTCCTGGAGCTGAGGTACCTCCGAGCAACAGGTTCGTCGTCGGAGGGATTTTTAGTCGTCGTTAGTCGCCATAGATCTGCAACATTGTTCTTCATTCTCGTTGTCAATTCGTTTCGATTGGGGCTCCCGCGAGAGTGTACTTTGTAAAGTTGAATTTTTGCCCAAGATAAAAACGGTTGAAAATCATTGCGGTTTGGGAGATTAAATTTGATGATTTGGGGAAGATTTGGAATCAGAAGAATATCTCAAGATTACAGATTGTTTTCGGTTGAAATTCCAATCAAGTTTGAATTTCGTCATATTTGCGATTATTTTTGTGATTTGATTTACTTCTACTTTGAATTGAGATTCAATATTTCGCTATGTATAGGATAACAATAGTAGAATTTACAAAGTGTTTGAAGAGCAGATTTGATATGACGGTCAAGATGCAAGATATACCCGCAAGATTTTGTGACGCTTAATAGGATTTGAAGATGTCATCATCGTGGTTTAAAATGTTTTTAAACCTAATCAGCATTAGTTGTTGATGTGGCCAATCAGGGACATGTGTTGAAGATGAAGATTGAAGATTGTTCCTTGTAGCTTAATTTTTCGAGGTGGAGATTGGTTTCTTGGGCCAGACTGACGAGCACTGCGTTATGAATATCCAAATCAAGACGAAGACAAAACTTTATTTATTGCAGAACTCAAAACCATCATCTAATTTAATCCACCGCCAGATTTGATTTGATTTGATTTGATTTGATTTGATTTGATTTGATTTGATTTGATTTGATTTGATTTGATTTGATTTGATTTGATTTGATTTGATTTGATTTGATTTGATTTGATTTGATTTGATTTGATTTGATTTGATTTGATTTGATTTGATTTGATTTGATTTGATTTGATTTGATTTGATTTGATTTGATTTGATTTGATTTGATTTGATTTGATTTGATTTGATTTGATTTGATTTGATTTGATTTGATTTGATTTGATTTGATTTGATTTGATTTGATTTGATTTGATTTGATTTGATTTGATTTGATTTGATTTGATTTGATTTGATTTGATTTGATTTGATTTGATTTGATTTGATTTGATTTGATTTGATTTGATTTGATTTGATTTGATTTGATTTGA
This sequence comes from Begonia masoniana, assembly GCA_022432975.1. NCBI lineage: Eukaryota > Viridiplantae > Streptophyta > Magnoliopsida > Cucurbitales > Begoniaceae > Begonia > Begonia masoniana. The sequence goes on along the minus strand of CM039512.1, from coordinate 1,188,152 downwards.
TTTGATTTGATTTGATTTGATTTGATTTGATTTGATTTGATTTGATTTGATTTGATTTGATTTGATTTGATTTGATTTGATTTGATTTGATTTGATTTGATTTGATTTGATTTGATTTGATTTGATTTGATTTGATTTGATTTGATTTGATTTGATTTGATTTGATTTGATTTGATTTGATTTGATTTGATTTGATTTGATTTGATTTGATTTGATTTGATTTGATTTGATTTGATTTGATTTGATTTGATTTGATTTGATTTGATTTGATTTGATTTGATTTGATTTGATTTGATTTGATTTGATTTGATTTGATTTGATTTGATTTGATTTGATTTGATTTGATTTGATTTGATTTGATTTGATTTGATTTGATTTGATTTGATTTGATTTGATTTGATTTGATTTGATTTGATTTGATTTGATTTGATTTGATTTGATTTGATTTGATTTGATTTGATTTGATTTGATTTGATTTGATTTGATTTGATTTGATTTGATTTGATTTGATTTGATTTGATTTGATTTGATTTGATTTGATTTGATTTGATTTGATTTGATTTGATTTGATTTGATTTGATTTGATTTGATTTGAATCATATTTGTTATTACAAAATATTTGAATTTTAAGAATATGTTTTAAAATATTGTGATAACTATGATTTTTAACTTCAATTTAAGAGTAAATATCTTATAAAAGTCAATGATTTTGTGTCAAATATTTTGTGAAAAGTGCATTTTTGGGGCGATTAGATCTAATATGCAGATCTTCTACTTTTGAATTGAGATTTAATATTTCGCTATGATAGGATGATTTGAAGCATATTTGTTATTACAAAATATTTGAATTTTAGGAATATCTTTTAAAATATTGTGATAACCATGATTTTTAACTTCAATTTAAGAATAAATATTTTATAAAAGTCAGTGATTTTGTGTCAAATATTTTGTGAAAAGTGCATTTGGGCGATTAGATCTAATATGTAGATCTTCTACTTTTGAATTGAGATTCAATATTTCGCTATGATAGGATAACAATAGTAGAATTACAAAGGGTTTGAAGAGCAGATTTGATATGACAGGTCAAGATGCAAGATATACCCGCGAAGATTTGGATGACGCTTAATAGGATTTGAAGATGTCATCATCGTGGTTTAAATGTTTTTAAACCTAATCAGCATTAGTTGTTGATGTGGCCAATCAGGGACATGTGTTGAAGATGAAGATTTGAAGATTGGTTCCTTGTAGCTTAATTTTTCGAGGTGGAGATTGGTTCTTGGGCCAGACTGACGAGCACGCGTTATGAATATCCAAATCAAGACGAAGACAAAACTTTATTTATTTCAGAACTCAAAACCAGTCATTCTAATTTATCCACCGCCAGTTCGGATTGATACAAGCAAGTTCTTAATATTTTACAGCTTCAAACTCGTCACCATAAACAAGATTGAGTCCACTCACGTCTCTATAGTCTAGCTCGTTACCAACAATTAATAGACATAAAAACTTTGTTTTATTTTTTGATTATGTAATGATCACGTCAGTATCTTGACAATCAATCGTAACAACTTTGGAAGTGACTTTAATCTATCAAAATTTTGGAAAATAACCATAAGTGAATGCCGGAAAACAGTTAAAAATACACATAGGGTACTTTCCTTAATCGCAATGGAATCACCAATTTGGTAAAAGTTTGATCATTGATACGTAAAAAGGTAAACTTCACAAACGAGAAAATCTCGAACAAAACCTACGCGAGTCTTCTGAATGCTTGCTCCAAATCAATTACGTTTTTTTTTGAAATGTAAGTTGCGAGATTCTGCATGAACAAACATAGGAGAAACTATCAGAACTGTAGGGTTTTTCTAATGATGAAGTTCAGTTATGGGGTAAGAAAGTGATTAAAGAAAGATAATTAGACATTACCGGTAGCATACTGTGAAAATTCGTGTATGTTGAAGCTGATGAGCGACACTTCCGTAAAAACCATTCTGGGTTTTGGCTCTGCAACCGGAGCGGAGGTTTCTACAGAAGTAGGGTCCCAGTTCCACGGCGAGAAGAACGATCGGTCGAATTCCAAGAAGGACGTCAGTTTTGAAACTTGTTCGCCTGACAACGTGCTTCTCCTTTTCCCCTCCTTTTGTTCAGCATTTGCTGCCTTCTTCTCGTCCTCGCCTGGTAAAGCTTCGACATTCTCCTCCGTCCAAGGCATTGAGGTCATCTTCTCCGGCGATAGATTGATCTTTCTTGGATTCTTGAATTGTGAGAGAAAACTGCGCAAGTGATCTGGCAACCCAGTACCAGTGACGTATTTATAGTTTTCTAACGAAGCAGCAATCCCTTTAGGAAAATATCAATTTAGGAAAGATTAACTTAAATCGAGTTAGTTAAGTGGTCGTTAATCTCTTAATCTTTTGAGATAATCTTGTTTAGTAGTACCCACTAAAACCATCCCAGCCCCAGTATTCTTTTACTTTCATCCATGATACGAATGCCTTTGCATCGTAAACTACTGAGTTTCATCAAAGTTCGATTCATATAAGAAACTCAAGTCCGCCTACATTGATAGAAATTTTTGGGTCTTATTGATCCAGAGATCATGACAATATGAAGATAGTAAACGAAACCATGAAATAATGGTTGATTGTAAATTTGCAGCAATAATAAAGAAATTTCATGGGAAAATCAACGCAATCATTGCAACTACATAATTTCTTTTTGTAGAAAAAGCGACTCGTAAAAACTGAACTTCAAACGATCAGCAAAACTCTGCTCAGTAGAAGAAACCAAGTACTTTCCCACCCACGTTCTTTCTCCTAGCTTCCTCATGATCCATGATGCCAGCTGATGTAGTTAGCACAATATATCCAAACTGCACAATTTTGTTTACAATGTCAGCCGTACTGAATCTGGTCTTTCTATAGGTATAGTTTTGAGATGAACAACAAATTCTGACAAAAGATAGTGCCTCATACAGTTTAACTAATGAGTAGTTTTAGAATAGATAAATGTTCTTCAAGAATATAAAATGCACCCTTGAAGCATAGCTTGTTATTTAATATAATAACAAAACGGGCACCACTGAGGATGTAATTGATAAAAGCTACTTGTAAAATGAAAAATGAGGATAATCAAGACTAGCCTGTCTGGAGGGGAGAAGCCTAGCAGTCCAGCCTTCAATTTCTTTCACACCAACGTCAAACCGAGGACTAATAACACCACACTTGTTAAGTCTTCCGTTCAGTTCAACCACAATTTTTCCAGCCCTGTGATCATCAACGTACTCAAATTCTCCAATATATCCTACAAGGCACATGACAAACAAAAACCCACTTCAGAAGATAAATTATCAGTCAAATATACAAGAAAAGGGGCAGAATTAACAAACCATGCTTCTGCATAACCAAAAGAAACTTAATGATCACTTTTGAGGATGGTCTGATCATGACCTGCCTTTTCCCCTTTTTCTCTGCATTGAAAAGGCTCTTGAGAGCATCATTCAGGACACTAACTCTTACCATCCTCCCAAATTGAATCTACATTAAAGAAATGAAGAAATGAGGAAAGCGCAACATAGCACCAACGAATTTTCCTGACTATTCATATTACTCAGTCCAAAAAGCACCACACACATTAACTTCAACAAAACAAAAAAAAAACAAGCAACTTGCTGCTAGTTAAAATGAAATTTGATCGAAAACTTATCTACACAACTAACAAAACTGCCGTAGGTGTAATAAAACTGTTTCAACGTTTAATACCAGAACCTATCGCTAGTTCCTTCCGTAGCAAACAAGAAGATAATAAATTTCAATGCATTAAGATAAATTATACGATTTGACAGTCGGAAATTGAAGCAAGAAGAGGAATACATGCTCTTTAATCCCCCAAATTGAAGCTCAAAGGATGTGAATAAATAATTGATTAGCTTACCACCCGATAAGTTCTCAAATAAAAACATATTTTGAACACAGAACCAGTTCTAAACGCTAGACATCATGCCTATTCAAAAAGAATTTTGCAGGTGTCGCTCTTTTCGCTTCTCAAGATCTGAATATCAAAAGATAGATGTATATAAAGATGGAATGTTATATTGTCCATGCGGAAGCTTCAGAGCTTTACCTGAACCAAAAATTGCAGCGGAGGCTGTTGGCGGACGCAGGGAAGGTGGAAACGACCAAACAAAGCAAGGGTTTTAGGGTTAAAAGTGGCGAACCAGTGTACGACTTGGGCCCGGATCGGGTTATACTGATTAGTGGGCCTGTACCAGGGCCTTTATTAATATATATTATCGATTTTAATCACCTATAATCTCCAACTTCCATTAGTTATCGAACATCTGACGGATGAGATACTGCCATGTCAGCCATCCATGTGAAGGAATAAAGACGAATGAGAGTCAAGTATTTGCTCTATATAAATCCTTTGTCTTCTTTCCCTCATCCATCAATTGAGCTCTCTTTCTAGTCATCTCCCAAACCCTAATCGTTAGAATTCTCTCGAGAAAATTACTTTAATGGCGCCCAAGGCAGAGAAGAAGCCCGCAGAGAAGAAGCCAGCGGAGGAGAAGAAATCCGCGGTCGCAGAGAAAGCTCCCGCTGCAGAGAAGAAGCCCAAAGCCGGGAAGAAACTTCCCAAGGAAGGTGGTTCCGCGGCCATCGACAAGAAGAAGAAGAAGGCGAAGAAAAGTACGGAGACCTATAAGATATACATCTTCAAAGTGTTGAAGCAGGTACATCCTGATATCGGAATTTCCAGCAAGGCTATGGGTATAATGAACAGCTTCATCAACGATATATTCGAGAAACTCGCACAGGAATCATCCAGGTTGGCTCGCTACAATAAAAAACCTACTATAACATCAAGGGAAATTCAGACTGCCGTCAGGCTCGTGCTTCCTGGTGAATTGGCCAAGCACGCTGTTTCGGAGGGAACTAAGGCAGTTACCAAGTTCACCAGTTCCTAAAATCGTCGATCGGCCTTTTTGTCGGACAATTTCGTGGCTAATGACTGCTGTATGTTCAATTAAGTTGTCTATTTGTAGGGTTAGAGACGAAATCGTGCGGTAATGGTTAATGCATCTGCAACCTTTTCTGATTTCTATGTGAAAAGTTTTAGATCTACTCGAACATTCAATCTAAATTGGCTCGATTGCTATATACTTGTTTTTCTTTTTGCTCAATAATGTTCGACTGGTGAATTCCAAAAGCTTTTTAGTTCTGATTATTTTGATCCCCATATAACTTCCGTCAGTGGCAGAGATGGGAGACTCTTTTTAACTATCTATTATTATTGTTTGCTTGAAGGGAAGAAGTAGCAAACAATTTTACCCACTCTTCTCCCATGCCCCTTAGTTTGGTAACACGCCCTGATCAATGATTCTTCTTCATTCTTTGTTATTTTACAAGTCAAGTAGCCAGTTACTTTTCCCTACACCGGTATACACCATTACCCAGACCTGAGTCAGGGTGATGTAAGCGTCTTCTATAAGTTTTAGATTCATTTCTGAAAATAGGCTAGTGATGGTTTGTCTTCGATTTTGCTTCCGTCAAAATCTATAACCTTATATTTGTTCTTCTTTTGTTTGACAAAGACTTTTCAACAAGGGGAGATAAAAATCTTTGCTTTACAGTCTTTACTGTTTTTAGCTCAAAAGCTTGATGGTTTTGCTCTCAGCTGATTGGCTCCATCCAAATAAGTTATATTCTAATCTTGTGATAACTGGTTGCTTGAAGAACCATCTTGTGTCACGGAGTAATCTATGTTTCTGGACAGAATAAACTCATATCGATTGGGTGAGTCAAAAATTGATCATTTATAAATAAAATTTTACAATCCTTCCTAAAACCATGCAAAATTTGGAGTAACGTGGATGGTACAATTCGAACTATGCGTTTAGAGTTAATAAATTGGAAAAATACGAGGATTTTAGGTTTGTTGAAACTCGCAAAGGCACACCTGTATACAGATGAACTTTTTTCACTGTGCATTCGAGCATCAATCCACACCGTTGATCAATGCAACGTCCGCGATTGCCTACATCTCCCTATAAATGCGGACCTGATTTCCCTGATCTTTGGCGTTGACCTTTCGATTGTAATCTCTCTGTTGCTTCCGCTGTGTTTAGATATGGCACCGAAGGCAGAGAAGAAGCCGGCGGAGAAGAAACCTGCCTCTGATAAAGCGGAGGACAAGAAAACCGTCGCAGAGAAAGCTCCGGCGGAAAAGAAGCCCAAAGCCGGTAAGAAGCTTCCCAAGGAAGCCGGTGCGTCCGTCGGGGACAAGAAGAAGAAGAGGGTGAAAAAGAGTACGGAAACATACAAGATCTATATCTTTAAGGTGCTCAAGCAAGTTCATCCTGATATCGGAATCTCTAGCAAAGCCATGGGGATCATGAACAGTTTTATCAACGATATCTTCGAGAAGCTTGCTCAAGAGTCCTCGAGACTCGCTCGCTACAACAAGAAGCCCACCATTACTTCTAGGGAGATCCAGACTGCTGTAAGGCTTGTGTTACCCGGTGAGTTGGCTAAGCACGCTGTTTCTGAGGGAACTAAAGCCGTTACCAAATTTACCAGCTCTTGAAATGTGGATCGGGTAGGGTTACGGTATCAATTGAAGTATTTTTTTGTTGGAACGATTAAGTGTTAGACTGTTAGTGTTTTATGTTTATTGCTGCTTTATTTATTTGTCGGTATAAAACGATGTCGTTTTATGTAACTACGTCTTGCTTTTAGACGGTGAAATGAAACATGATTCGCTCCAGTCTCTTTTTTATTTCTTTTGAAAATGTTTGGTCTCCATGCTCTTATCTCTATATTACCGGGTTGATTTTTGTTTTTTTTTTAAACTTGGATAACAAAGTTCTCTTTTTATTCAGACTCTTTTGGATGTTTTAGTCCTTTATGCTGTATTTTAACGTAATCTGCCTTAAATCACCCGGTGTGGCAACAGAGTCTTAAAATCACTGTTGCCCTTTTTTAACGGTATACTTTTGGGTCGGATCAAGGAAGATATCTGAATTCCTCGTTGAGCTGCAAATGATGATTTTAATGCATTAATTGTTACTTTGTTGGCACAACATATGTGGAAGGAGAGAAGGTGTATTTTAGGGTACGCGTGTATGCAAACCTTGCCTCTTCTTTAGCTCTGCTTGTGTTCCCTCTTTTGAGTACCTGTCAAAGCTAAGTTAATCACTCTTCTTTAGAACTTGTTTTATCAATTGGCTTAACTAGTTTTATCTTGATTGCTTTTCAGAAACTTAAACGGACATGAAAATATTTATTCTCTGTGAGTTTCATTCGTTGTATGATGACTTCAGTAGAATGGTCGGAATGCATCTGGTTATCAAGTTCAATGGAAGATGTTTTGTTCTATTTACAAGAGCTGGTTCGGGAATACCATTGTTATTTGCGTTGTCGTCCTTTACTATCTGGCTCCCTTTCTAGAGTGATTCACACCATGAAAACCTAATTACTTAAGAGTTTGATTTCGACTGTAAATTTTCAAGTTGTTCTGTTCTGGATGCACAATTGAAAAACAGAATAATTACCCCAAGTTTCTCATATGCGGATGGTATTTATCATGAATCATCCAATCGTGATTACACCAAGATAAAAAAGATAATTGCATATGGCCCAATTGAAAAACTGAAAATGCACAAGGCATGGCACGAATTACACCAAGCTTTCATCATGATTACGCATCTCAATTGGATATTGACAGACTGAACACGAAGAACTAAAATCTAAATCATGGATGCTAAACAACAGACACTGTAGAAACAACGGGAGTAAACTGCAAATCATTTTTGGAAGGAAAAAAACCCTAGCCGCCAAACCCATAGAGGGTCCTCCCCTGCCTTTTCAAGGCATAAACGACATCCATGGCCGTCACCGTCTTTCTCCTAGCATGCTCCGTATAAGTTACAGCGTCACGAATCACATTCTCCAAAAAGATCTTTAAAACTCCTCTGGTTTCCTCGTAGATCAAGCCGCTGATACGCTTAACACCACCCCTGCGAGCGAGACGACGAATGGCGGGCTTCGTAATGCCCTGGATGTTATCTCGAAGTACCTTCCTGTGGCGCTTGGCTCCTCCCTTTCCCAATCCCTTCCCACCCTTTCCTCTTCCAGACATGATGGAGATCGCCCAAAAAATTAAATTTAGAGAAAGGAATTGCTTGGGACGAAGATGATGACACCTAAATTTTCGTATATATAGACACACTGGTTTTGAGATTATTGACTTGAACGTGGGCGCGCGGTTATCTAGGAATCGTTGGATTAAAAGATAATCGACGGATAGTAAGGTTCATCCGCGTAACATTTAACACTGTCTCTCCACCGTCCATAAGCTTAAAATCGACGCTTCATATACTCTATACTATCTAAACCTAGATTTGTGTTTGTTTTGGCGGTTCTGCCTACACTGGGATGTGATATTTACTTAAATAGCCTTTATATTTTTATATTATTAATTCAATGATAAACCGACGGCGTAAGTTATTCAGGGGTGATCTAATCCAACGGTTATCTTTGTGCTTCCCCATTTCAACCAAAAGAGAAGCAGATGCCTGCCTGCCTCCTCGAATTTAATCGAGTCTCCGCCGACAGAGAAAAAGATCGACGAAAATGAGGAAGTTCGATCCATGGCCTGTTTTCTTCAAGCGAGAGTGGAATCGGAACTGGCCGTTCCTTGTTGGATTTGCAGTGACTGGATTCATTATCACCAAATTCACTCTCGGTCTCTCCGGTACGAATTGCTCTTCCTTTTGTCTCTTTCTCAGGCGTGCGTTACTGTTTGTTTATCGAAATCTCGATTGTTATTTATGGAATTTTCTTTGCTTACAGAGGAAGAAGTTAAGAATTCTCCCTTCGTTCAGAGGCATAATAAGAAGTAACTACTCTGAACCTTCATCAATTTGGTTTTTATTCTTTTTGGTTTAATTTTTTTTAGGATGGCAATTGAATCCCTAGATTTTGCGATAGATTGGATATTAAATACGAGGGAATATAGGTGATCTAATTTCCGTATATGGATCTTGATTTGCAGTTTGCAAGAACTGAGGTTTTAAAGGGCGGTCTAAGATTTTATGTGTGAATTCTCCTCATAAGATAGCTCAATTTTAGTAAAAAATGTGTTAATTTTTTGGATGATAGTGATACATGTCAATTAGATGGTTGGAAGTATAAACTGTTTTAGCTTTTGTGACCACAATAGCGTAATTCCTTGCCTGAACAAATAGATTAGCCGTAGCGACTCTTTGTCTCCCTTCCCAAATTCTCTCGTTTCTTTTCCTGAACAATTGAAGAACTTCTTTTAATACAACCAATGTCAAAATAACTTCATTGTGTATATGTGGCATCTTCTTCCCCTACAAATCATATGAAAAGTGCTACCGATGTCTTGTCCCGCAATGTTAAAAGCCTTTAATCGGGCATTAATTTGGAATCACATGGATGTTAAAGCAACTTTGACAAAGATCCGTGTCTAAACCTAACGAAACTAGCTCATATATTACGTAGAAACCGTAGTTGGATTGCTCCCAAATATTATATTCGAGGTTTGCTAAAGTCTGACTTTCAGGCATACAGGCTTAGTAGGAAAACCCTTAAGTTTGTTTGTTGTTCTTAGAAATACTCAGTCCATAAGACTGGAGAATAAGCTCATGTATCTTATCATCTCTGATATTGGACCGTCTTGTGGGAGAAACATTGATGAGAGTTACATTTTACCTTTATGCAGGTGAATTCTGAATGCAAGTTCAAGGCAGACTTTGACTTTGCCGTCCTCCGATTAAGCTTTTGGTTTGCTTGTTTCATGATTTTACAGTAATAAGAGAGATGTTTTTAGATACTCTTATGAATCCCTTTTAACAGCGACCTTGCTATGCCATCTCCATGAAAACAATTTCAAATTTCATTTTTGTTGTTTATAATTTGAATGTTTAATGCATATTTCTTGTTCGTATTGTCTTTTCTATATCATTGATCGTGGTAGTGAGGTTGTCGGGCTGTTGACTTGTGGTTTCTGCGACTCCTCGGCTCCAAATGGTCCCAATTCCAATTAAATACTTGAGTTACTAGACTGACTATCCACGTTCATTAAGCAATAAGTTTCACGGTTCGAGTGTCGATGATTATTCTTATACTTTTTTTTTTCTTACGTGACAAGAGAAATAATTCTTGAATTTACCTATTATTTTAGCCTAAACCGTTTTTAAGAGATTTAATTCTATTAATTCAATTCAATTAGTATAAAAAATGAGCCTTTATATTTATAATTTCATAAAAATAAAATGCATCTTAAATTAGAACATAAAAATCAAGAAGATTATAACTTGTCTGTCCCCCATCCAAAAAAGTGGCTGTAGTTTAGTGGTAAGAATTCCACGTTGTGGCCGTGGAGACCTGGGCTCGAATCCCAGCAGCCACAGTTGTTTTAATTTTATATTTTTTAACTGAAAATAATAGTTTTCTCGAAAGTGTTCAATGGCAAGACCTCATTTTTATCTCCAAGTCTCTCTCCCCTCATCAACTTCTCCAAATAAACCATTTTTAAACAACTCTACATACAAATTACAACTCAACAAGACTGTAATAGTCAAAACTATGCCTAAATCGCACATATCTCATAGTCGTTTCGAACACTCATCATGAAGAAAAGAAGTTGCCGGTTTCGAGATCATACAATCCCGCAATAACAGCAACAAAAACCCACAACATGAGGATGCCAATTATGCCAGTTCTTAGCAACTGCTCGCAACTTCTGTTCAAATTTGAATCTATGTCATTACTATGACGAGGAAAGATTAAATCTTCCCCTTCACTGCCATCCCCAAGCAGCTCCATCTCATTTACAGGCATAACTCTGACTCGAGCTTCGAGTTTTGCACACTTTGTGCAACTGCACTTGCCATCGAGATATGATGGGAGAGATTGGAGATATTCAAACAGAAACTTGTCCCCCTCAATTTTCAACTTTTCTCTTGTAACTGGCTTTAGAACCTGAAAATGAGTTGTAAATTATAATCTGTCAACAGGGTAACCGGGAAATATATAGATTTGAGTTTACACTCCGACACAGTATGATAATCCTCACTGCACTCGAATTGTCGGTGAAGAAATGATGATTATACCTGAATAAAGGTTTGGGCGATGACTCTAACGACTGGATGAAGTCGTATGACAACCAAACAGCCAAGACGGTTCGGGAAGTGATCTTGCAAAAGAGAAGAACAAGATCTCATCATTTGCATCGGAAATCTAAGAGGAGATGATAATCCTTCACAATCCACTAAAACTGCAATTTGTGGTTTTTCTTCATCAACCAAGTGAAGGACTCCATGATCAACCTGAGAAACTGCAGTAGCAAGCTTTAAGTATTACACAAATGCATGCATAAAAAACTCAGAGAACAATGAATAATTAAAGCTTTGACAAAGAAACGATAATCTCGCGGAGAAAAGAACGAGGCCTCGTAGCATTAAGAAGATGGCGGAAAAAAGGTCAAAATTTATGAACTAAAAAAGTTACTCTTTACATGTTTTATCAAAACCAATTCTCACAGAGAGTAAAGAAACACACCGACAGCTTGAGCAAAGAGAGGTGTGTCATGAGATGGCAAGGTGGTGCAAGCCAGACCAAGTCTCACTATGAGGCACGGTCGATGCTTCACGTCAAATCCATGCCAAAAGACCATATGTGACCATTCTTCAAGTTCGAAATCTGAAAGTATACGATAAGTGTCTCTCCAACGAATTGTTTTTTTAATAGACGACAAAAGGCATGCAAAGTCACCATCTGCAGCTCTATAGAATCTACGAAGTTCATCCTCAGTGAACCTGCATTGAGTCAAAATATATTAGTTGGCTTAGCTGCAATTAGAGATTTATATACATATTTGAGATTTCGGAATCATCAAAGCACCTTTCGGGCAATATAATTCCTTGATTTTCCAGCTCCTTATACAGACAAATCAACCAATTCTCGGAAGAGGTACCATGAGGAGTTTCATTGAGAGACCTGAAACGAATAATTTAGAAACATTTCTCATATTTTACTCATGGAAACTTATCGTTTTGAAGGAAACAGATCAAAAGCCAAACTTCCTAAAACACTAGCCACCTAATTTACTCATAGCTAGTTAGTAGCTCCATACCTTGTATCGAGAGTAGTTTGGACAGATGTTTGTTCGGAATGTCCCTCAGAGCGTGAAGGGGCATCGCTAACATCATTTGCACTGCTACACTCCATTTGAGAAGAGAGAGAAGTTGCAACTGAAATTACGAGCAATGGTGTCGACAATACCTGGAATAAATAGTTGAAAATTTTGGTATTATTGAATGCCTGAATAACAAGAACTCAATAAATTCTGATATCTGTGCCTATGCATGCAAACGGGTGGAAGTAAAACTGAGATTTTTGTAGTGCCATACTGCTCATTGGACTGAAGTATGTTCTAAACAACAATTCCATAAAGTGCACGACATGTCAAATTAGCAAAGACTGCAATTTTCCTCGACGTGTTGTATATGATAAATTTTCTTCGATGTTGCCTAATTCGTTGAAGTTCTAGGCTTAAGTGATATGAGAACCCGTAACTCTACCATAAAAGATAGTTCAATAATGGAAGTTTGGACCCAACATATATACTAACCCAAGCGACCCTCTAGAACCGATGTGGGATTTACATCATTCCCACACCCTTTAAAGGTGACTGGCTCAGTCGACGATCGGTCGGACCAGGTGACTGCCTCAATCGGCGCATCGGTCCCAGGTCAGTAGAAAACCTGACGTGTGCACACCGACCCGCAGAGGTTTAGCTCTGATACCAAATAATATGAGAACCCCTAACTCCACCACAAAAGCTAGCTCAAGAGTGGAGGTTTGGACCCAACATATATACTAGCCCAGGCGACCCTCTGGAACCGATGTGGGATTCACATCATTCCCACACCCTTTAATGATGTGAATCTCACATCAGTTCGAGACAGTTGCCTGGGTTATAATATATATGTTGGGTCCAAACCCCCACTCTTGAGCTAACTTTTGTGATGGTGTTAAGGGTTCTCATATCATTTTGTACCAGAGTCAAACTTCTGTGGGTTGTTGCGGACGCATTGGGTTTACTACTGACCTGTGGATCCGACTGATCACTGATTGAGGCAGTTGCCTTTAAGGGGTAGCGGCCGATCGCCGACTGAGGCAATTGCTTTTAAAGAGTGTGAGAATGATGTAAATCCCACATCAGTTCGAGAGGATCGTCTGGGCTAGTATATATGTTAGTTCCAAACCTCCACTCTTGAGATAGCTTTTGTGGTGGAGTTAAGGGTTCTCATATCATTAAGTCATGGTATTTAATCATTTAGATAGAAAATACAAACATAAACGACGAGATAAGATATTACATTTGAAGTAACAATGATGTAACAATGATGGAATCGGATAGATCAATGAATGCACAAACCATATGGGATTGTAATAGATTGTACCTCCATGCCCTTCACAAGACCCTTGAAGAGACTCCATCTCTGAATCCACTTAAATGGAGGATAGCATAGAACTTGCAGAGCTTGTAGACCATGCCAAGCGAAAGGACATTTGGCCTTTGAGAACCTCCGTATTGATTCAAGCGCCGCAACTTTGAGCAAAAACAATGCAGCGCAGCCAACGGCACCACCCTTACCTTTATTGTGGTTGAACGAAACTATGCTATTAACAACATTATTTGAAATGAATTTGGGTCTAGAGGAGCCTAAATTTGCTTTTTTCCCACTATCTCTTGCTTCTCCGCCTTCGGCTGGACCAAAACTTTGCGATGAGTCCCCCATTTTGATGAATTGGGAAATGGTTCGAGCTCTCTCGTTTGGACTTAGGTGGCCAACAAATACGGTGAATGAAATTTCATGACTCTTCTAAAATTCTCCTAAAGAGACCTATCAAACTGAAACGGACCGTCGTCTTCTTGAAATTGTTCAACCTTCTTAGCAAAAAATATTGAAGCCCTAAACATGTAAGTGAAGGACAAACCAACAAAAGCAGAGTAAAAAATGCAGGAAATTGTAATTCATCCCCACAATATGCTACTAAACAGCCATTAGTTGACTAAGAGCTATCTGTTTCCGATCAATAGAATTAAGGAAGTACATTTGGATGATTAAAACAGGAAATTTGAAGTAAATAGCGACATTTTCATACAAAGTTCAGGCAATCTCCGTCGAAATTGCAAACTTCCCAGAAGAAGCACACAGATAAAAGTCAATCTAAATCGAACTACCGGAAATCTTACCTGAAAGACAATTCGTTCACTTCTAAGCAAAGAAAACCACGATCAAGCTCCAAACGTTGAGTTACCTACTCAAAGACCTAGGGTTCAATACAGAAGGCAGGATGATTTCGATAGAAAGGAAGCAACTGAGCTCCCAATGAAAATGTATCGAAGAAAAATCTTTGAGATCAATCGATTTTGTCAGATTGCTTCATCATTATTGACTCCATCTACAGAGAATTTGGGAAGCCGGACAGATCATGTGAAAAGTCCTGAGGGGCCCCAGGTCGCGCAAGCTACGCCGTCTTGTAATTGGCGCCGTTCGTTGGATGCTGTTAATAGTGAAATTCAACGTTAAATTAAGGTGATCCTCGCAAAGATTAATTTTTTAATGGTAATTTTTCCCAAAAATCTTAATTTGATTGTATACAAGCACGTAGCCTAACTTTTACCATAAACTATTCAGAAAAATTAAAAAAATCACGAAGAAAGTCATCTGGGTATCGTACGTGTACAGTCCTTCTGATAATATGTCGTTAATGGAAGATGATCTGTTCTGCTGGCGACGGGCAAGCGCCACACCTGTAATATCTCCCCATCAAAGTCGGTCTCATCAGAGAAATACCCAACAATTATAAAGACCAAACCTAGGCGAGCTTCAAGGGTAAACAACAATGGCGTCGAATCTCACTCCGGCGTTTGCATACACAGTGGTCTACGTCAAGGACGTTCCCAAGTCTGTAGTCTTCTACGCTAAAGCTTTTGGGTATCACGTTCGTCGCTTAGACGAATCGCACAGGTGTTATATCGTCTGAAATCAGCTCATAAATTATTTCATGCGAAGAAGAAATAATTCTTCTTTTTTTTTTTTTGGTAGATGGGGAGAACTGGAAAGTGGACACACCACCATAGCCTTCACGCCATTACACCAACGGGAGACAGATCGGCTGACCGGCACTGTCCAGACACCGGAATCCAGCGAGGAAAGAAACCCGGTGGAAGTGTGCTTTGATTATGCAGACATAGATGCTGCTTTTAAGGTACGTATGGGTTTTCTTTATTCTTTGCTCTGAACTGTTGGAGAGAATTGACAGAAGCGTGTGCTGGTGGCAGAGGGCGGTGGAGAACGGGGCAGTGGCGGTGAGCGAGCCAGAAGAGAAAGAGTGGGGGCAGAGAGTTGGGTATGTCCGAGACATTGATGGAATCGTGGTGAGAATGGGAAGCCATGTCCGGCCGCCTAAACAAGACTGAAACGTCAACTACAAACTGTAGTTTCAGGATTTGTAGTTTGTATCTTCAACTTCTTCTTCTTAAATAAATGGAACCTGGTTTGATTCTACAGCTAATACGAAGTCTGGTTTGAGAACTTGACAAGGCACAGCAGACGATCCTTTGCTTCGTCTATAATAACATAAACTACTATGACCAATTAACAGCTAAATCCCAAAGTTTTAAACAAGAATGAATGATAACACAAGAGAACTTGAACTCGGAAATTAACACTTCATTGAAGGCATCCTCTAATATCGTGTTGATGTTGACAGAATGAGACGGGTAAAACTCATTCAAAAAATTAACATCGAAAGAATTTCCTCATATTATATACTGGATCTTTGATTTTTTTTCTGTAAATATGAGATATTCGACATATGCTCGAGCACGGCAGCCACCTCTAATTTTGAGGTGTTGTTTAATAAAACCAATATACGATATTAGTTGATAGTTACGTAAATCCATATAGTATGAGGTTTATATTGTTATTTACAAAAAAATTAAAAGTGTAAAACTAAGGTACCATTATGGCTTGCAATCAAATCTCCAAAATATAGGGCCAGAATTTCGAAACATTGGTTTAAGCGAGGTCAAAGTAGAAAGCAAAAAAAGAGTCGGTAATAAAATCAACGGCTCGATGAGTTGCGGTGGACTGATCAGATTCTTCAGCCAATCAAATGGAGGTGAGTCAACGACCCTGATTTAACACTGAATACTGAATTGTCATCAGAAAACTCTGGAAACGCCTACACAGTTTAAAATAAAGGAAGTGGAAAGCGGGAACCGAAGGAGAGGAAAACTAAGGTAAGAGAAACAATCTTGGCCGTCCAAATATTCTAATCCGTCGGTTCATAACCGGTAATAAGAACCTTCCAGATAAAAGCTTGCTCTATAAAGAGTTGCTCTGTTTTCCTACGATCAGCATGGTCGAACGATAAATCAGCGATTCTTTTGTGCTGATTCTTCTTCTACATTTGAGATCTTTGTGATTTTCTGCGAGTTTGTGATTAGCTATGGCTGGTAAGGGTGATGGACCGGCGATTGGAATTGACTTGGGAACGACGTACTCGTGTGTTGGTGTCTGGCAGCACGATCGCGTTGAGATCATAGCCAATGATCAGGGAAACAGAACGACGCCTTCTTATGTTGCTTTTACTGATACGGAGAGGTTGATTGGAGATGCAGCTAAGAATCAGGTTGCAATGAACCCAGTCAATACTGTTTTCGGTGAGTTTTCATGCTCTGATCTCTGATGCTTTTTGAATTGCTGTTGAATTCTTGCATGGACGGACGGAATTCATCTGATTTTGGTTATCGTTCAACTTTCTTTGTGTAGTTCATTCTGTTTGGTCTAGCATCTGATCTATAGGATAAAGAGTTCTTGCTTTCTTCGAAAATAATTTAGCCGTAAGATGTACTTTGGTAGTGAAAGCAGGAAATTTTGTTCCATGTGGATTGATTTGTTAGACCATCTATTTGTGATTTATCGTGTACTGACTGGTGATGCGAGTAGTGATCAAAAGTCTGTATTATTTCTCTTCTCTGTTTGCTCATCATCTTAGAAATATCTGTGTTCTTTTTTGCTCGTTTCATTATGTCAAGTTTGCACATGAACCTTAATTTTGTTCACATCTGATGTTTTACAGATGCTAAACGTCTAATTGGAAGGCGATTTAGCGATGCTGCAGTGCAGAGTGATATGAAATTGTGGCCCTTCAAGGTGATTCCTGGTCCTGGCGATAAGCCCATGATTGTTGTTACTTACAAAGGCGAGGAAAAACAGTTTTCGGCTGAGGAGATATCTTCAATGGTTCTTATTAAGATGAAGGAAATTGCGGACGCCTACCTCGGGACAACTATTAAGAATGCAGTTGTTACAGTTCCTGCATATTTCAATGATTCTCAAAGACAAGCCACAAAGGACGCCGGAGTAATTGCTGGCCTGAACGTTATGCGTATCATCAATGAACCAACTGCTGCCGCCATTGCCTACGGACTTGATAAAAAGGCCGGGAGTTCCGGCGAGAAGAACGTGCTTATCTTTGATCTAGGTGGTGGCACTTTCGATGTTTCCCTTCTGACCATCGAAGAGGGTATTTTTGAGGTGAAAGCTACTGCAGGAGATACGCATTTGGGAGGTGAAGATTTTGACAATAGGATGGTGAACCATTTCGTCCAGGAGTTTAAGAGGAAGAACAAAAAGGACATCAGTAGTAATCCCAGGTCCTTGAGAAGGTTGAGAACTGCTTGTGAGAGGGCTAAGAGGACTCTCTCATCAACCGCTCAGACGACGATAGAGATTGATTCTTTGTACGAAGGTATTGATTTCTACACAACGATAACACGAGCAAGATTTGAGGAGTTGAATATGGATCTCTTCCGGAAATGTATGGAGCCAGTTGAAAAGTGTCTGAGAGATGCCAAGATGGACAAAAGTAGTGTCCATGATGTAGTTTTGGTGGGGGGATCTACCAGAATTCCAAAAGTTCAACAATTGCTGCAGGATTTGTTCAACGGGAAGGAGCTTTGCAAGAGCATTAACCCTGACTGAGGCAGTTGCTTATGGAGCTGCGGTTCAGGCTGCTATTTTGAGCGGTGAGGGCAATGAGAAGGTGCAGGATCTGTTGTTGCTGGATGTTACGCCCCTCTCCCTTGGCCTGGAAACTGCTGGAGGTGTCATGACAGTATTGATTCCTCGAAATACAACTATTCCCACCAAGAAAGAGCAGGTATTCTCCACCTACTCAGACAACCAACCAGGTGTGTTAATTCAGGTATACGAAGGGGAGCGAACAAGAACTCGAGACAACAATTTGCTTGGAAAGTTCGAACTCTCCGGCATTCCACCTGCTCCTAGAGGAGTTCCCCAGATCACTGTGTGTTTCGACATCGACGCCAATGGTATTCTGAATGTGTCTGCCGAAGATAAAACCACCGGACAGAAGAACAAGATTACAATCACCAATGACAAAGGCAGACTATCAAAGGACGAGATCGAGAAGATGGTTCAGGAAGCTGAGAAGTACAAGTCAGAGGATGAGGACCACAAGAAAAAGGTGGAGGCCAAAAACTCCTTAGAGAATTACGCATACAACATGAGGAACACAATTAAGGATGAAAAGATTGCTTCAAAACTCCCTGCTGCCGACAAGAAAAAAATAGAGGATGCAGTTGAACAAGCCATCCAGTGGCTCGAAGCAAACCAGCTTGCCGAGGTAGACGAGTTTGAGGATAAGATGAAGGAGCTAGAGAGCCTCTGCAACCCAATTATCGCCAAAATGTACCAAGGTGCCGGCGGCAACATGGGCGGAGGCATGGATGAAGATGGTCCCTCGTATGGAGCCGGAGGTGGTGCTGGTTCAGGCGCGGGGCCAAAAATTGAGGAGGTTGATTAAGGGGAGCTGTCGATTGCCCTTCTCTCTGTGGTCCGAGAATGTGTTGAACAAAAGACCATTTCTTGCTTGTAACGTCAAGAGTCCAATATTTGAATAAACGAAAGACAAGTCTTGTTCTTCGTGAAATGATTAGTTCGACAATCAAGAACAAAAATTTCTAATAATCCAAGAAATTATATAATTTTTGATTTGATAAAAATTTCTCTTTTCCCCTTCATACAAAGCAATGAAAAATGGGCATTACTGGTAAAAAAAAAACTACTACCCTTAAATATCCCCATCAATGGCTTACTCAAGAAAGCACGAGCTCATTTGCTCCAAGGTGGGTTCGAAGGCAAACCCGAACTTCATGTTCCTCCGGTCCCACACGGTGCTTTGGTACAACAATCTCGAGACCTGTTCCGGTCTCATCGCCATACGCTTCTAGCTTGGCATCGTCCGGAATTCTCGTCGGCAAAGGAATTTCTCTGATGAATTCTCCGGGAGGACAGTGCTCGGGAGACAGATCAGTGAGTTTGAAGGTCCTATCGTTTCTTTTGATAAACGGCAAACAGGCAGTGCTCACAGACGATATCTTCACAACACCATGGGTCAGATTGTTCCACCATGAGACTTTAACCTTGGTAAGATCAGCGAAAGGCAAGCTGATGATTATCAAGTACCCTTCTTCATCCTCATAAATAGTTTTGGCAGCAGTAACAGGGCCATAAAAGTTCCTCATCACCCCACTAAAATCATTTGCCCATGGAGGCTCGATCGGGTGGATTTCCATGTCATGAACTCTATCGTTGTGTTGGTTGATCAGCAAAAAGCAGTCCTCCTCGTTACCGTGGAGAAACAAATCCTTCTTTCGCTTGTTGCAAATACCAGATAGATCCATTGCTCCTCCGTTGACATGATTCATTGGTTTAGTCGATAAGTTCAGACTAGACCCGTTTAGCAGTTTTCTTTGGGGTGGATGTGAGCTGGTCTTCAACTGTGGGAGCGGTCTGTCGAGCTCGAATTCTGTGCTGGGAAGATTTCGCCATAAACAAAATTCACTCGCTTCTGGTGGAACGGAAAAGTTAAGATCCCTCCCAGTCAGTTCCATCCACCGTTTCTGCTCTTCCTCATCAAGTCCGTTGAGGTTAGGCAAAGGAACGTGCTCAATCCCATGGACACATTGAGGATTCGACAGACCCCTGTAATGCTTCCGCTGCATTCGATGTGACCGCACAAAACCCTTATCCACGCTAAACGGGAAGGGCCGTTCGCCCTGCCGAGAATGGCCATTCATGTAACTCCTGAGCTGCATCTTCCCCAACGCATTTTCAGGTCGTTCTTTGAATACCCACATGTACATATTCTCCATATCATGTTGAACCAAAAACACCTCTAGTTCTAAATCAGACTTGTCAAATCCAGATACTCCACTACTATCCCGGATTATCTTGCACTTCGATTTCTCATTCAACACAGGCTTAAAATAATAACTAAAGAAAACCCAAGCTCCCCACACACTATCCAGTCTCTTTGCGCATTTTCGGCCAGTTTTGGGCAGATTGAGAAGAGTTTCAGTAATACTAACTTGAGGTCCAAGCCCAACGTCCAGCATATCAAAAGGATCTGAAATCCATGGTTGTGGAGGAGGACTACGCTCTGCAGATAGAGGGAGATTGATGTCAGGTGGGCGAGATAGAATAATCGGTCGATTCAGTCCCCGGTCCAAATCTTCATGAGAAATGGAGCTTGAATCCATTGACAATAGCGTGGATGGGTGGTGATTCTCCATAGATAGGCTCGTTAGCAAGTCTTCCCCCATTTTCTCCTCTCTCGTAGTTCTTAATTCCCCTCCGGTGAACAGGAAAAACAATCCTCACCAAATTCAGACGAAATCAGCCATGAAACTTTCTCACCTCGGATAAATCTACTCAATCACAACAACCTTAACCCCATCGAAGTCCACACCCAAAGAAAATCAATCAGTCCAATCAAGAAACAAAAAAAATAATACTTCGTTTCCCCTAATAAAACCTCTGAAACCAAACCCTAGATTCACGAAAATGAATAATTGAGAAACTGGAAGACGCTATAGGAACAACCATAAATCCAGAAACTGAATGAACGCACAGGAACTTGAACGTGAAGAAAGAGAGAAAGAAAGCAGGAAAGAAGGAAGGATCTTGGAAGATTTTTACCTTTTGAGAATGGTCTTAGAATCCCTCACAGAAAACACAGATCCTCCCACGCCACATCTCTCTCTCGCAACAGAAACCTAAAGACAGATTGAAGAACAGAACGATGACTGCTGTCGTCGAGAAGACCGTCTAAGATGAAGGAGCCATGGCAACAGACGTTAACTATTTAACGGCTGGTCATCGCTCGTCGTTGACGACGTTATTCCCAAGCCGATGACGTTTCCCCATCGAGTCCCGTATTGGGCCTTCCAAGCATCAAAAGCCCATAAACAATTAAATTGGGCCACAACTTAATAAGGCCCATTTAATGACTAAGAGCTTCTTCCTCCACGCTTATTCAAAGCATCTTTTACCCTTTGGTTCTAAGTAATACGATTCGTATTCGTACTGAAAATCAGAATCAAATGTTTTTTACCCTTTGTTCCACGAGAAATTTTTGTTCTCGTTGAACTTATCTTAGAACACCTACGTTATCTTTTAACAGATGTGTCGCTATATTTAAACTCTCCACCTGACAATGTCTTCCACCCAAATTGACCTAGGGGCATCGCCCCACTTTCGATTAAAGAAATAAGTAAAATAACGATCACTATGTACCCTATAATCAATGTTAATTCGATCTTGATATATAGAGTTACGTGAGATTTATACTGACCGTGTTATAATACTTATAAATGACCTGTTTTCTATTAAAGATGGACATTACTACATGTAAAAATTCAAATAAAGTCAGTTCATCGCTACAAATGGTGTTGGGTATGGGTTTTTATGGGTTGGATTAATTTAAAGAATTAAAATGTCATTTCATCATACAAACATTCTCACTCTTTATAAAATGTCATTTCATCATACAGAACATTCTCTCTTTATCTAAACTCTCCACCTGACAATGTCTTCTACCAAGATTGACCTAGGGGCATTACCTCTCTTTCGATTAACGAAATAAGTAAAATAACGATCACTATGGACCCTATAATCAATGTTAATTCGAACTTGATATATAGATTTACGTGAGATTTATACTGACCGTGTTATAATACTTATAAATGACTTGTTTTCTATTAGAGATGGACATTACTACATGTAAAATTCAAATATAAGTAGTTCATTACTACAAATGGCGTTGGTGATATGGGTTTTTATGGGTTTGATTAATTTTAAAGAAATTAAAATGTCATATCATCGTACAGAATGTCATGTCATGTTTGAAGATTCAATATATAGAATGTCATGTCATCATATAATCTAGCATTTTGATGGTTCTACGATCAAGAACATTTCCCGCCAAAAAAATCAATAAAAGGTTGACCACCACAACCCTCTTGAAATCCGGAAGTGCTTGAAGAACTGGAGAAATCATCAGTGGAGGTCTCTGCAATGTTTCTACTCTGTAAATCATTAGTTGGGTGGAGAGGAAAGAGGGCAAGCGTTTCTCTCTCTCTAAAAAGGTCGTTAATAATGTTCGAGTCCCCATTTTCGTAGCTTCTGTAAGTGCAACCATGGTGATTGGGCTCTTCGTATGCAATCATTTCGCCATCGTTTCTTCTTTTTTCGAAGTTTAATGTCCTAGATCTTCTCTTCCCACTACCAGGCAGAACCTTTGAATCATATTGTGAATGAAATCCCATATCACATTGTCGTAGATGATAAGGGTTGCAGACAACTGCATAAAGAAAAACAATTTAGAGAGAGAAAGTGTGCGTAAAGGGTCGTATAGAACTGCAGAAAGTCTATAAAAAAATATAGAGAGAGAGCGAGAGATGGAAAAGATGGAAGACAGAACGATTTTGTTGAAAAAATCAAATGGAAAGAATTTTTGATCATGGTTTTTGGTTCAGCAGCGATTGCATGATGAACAACGTGATCTGAAAACACAACCCATTTACGTTTACATTGGACGCGAATACCTAGCTGATGTGCATGCAGACTGAAGAGAGAGAATGTTCATCGTAAAGAATGAATATAATAAATGTAATATAACAAACGAAAAGACAGAAAGAAGACAATGGAGGAATCTGCGTAAGAGTTAAGATTGTTTAATTTCATAAAAAGAAGAAATAAAGAAGTTGCAGACCAGTTTGAGGAGCGAAATGAGAAGGGAAAACTGGTGGAGGTTGAGGATTTCTATGGAGGAAGCTACTAAAATAAGCCAAGGTTTCTTGCTTCTGCTTCTGCTTCTGCCTTTGCCTGGCCTTATGATTTTGAAACCAGTAAAACACGTTCTTTCCCTCAATATGACCGTATTCATTCAGCCTACTCGTTATTTGCTGTATCTGTTCAGCGTTTGGCGTCCTCACCCCTTGCCTGTACAGGCTCTCCAACATGCCTATCTGTTCCTTCGTCGGATTCCACCTTGAATTCGCCGGAGTCTCACCGGACCCACAACCTTCCATTCTGCAGGTGATTGATTGACGAGAAAGAGATGGAACTTCACCGGTTTACTTTTTTGCATTGTTTTTGACGCTTTATATAGAGAGAGAGAGGAAGAGGGGGAGAGTCAAATGAAGAGAGAGAAAGCGAATGACATGCGTATTGTTTTTGACGCAGAACATCTCTGAAACACATGGCGGGTAGCGGCTGAGAGAGAGGGTTGTAGGGTTTTTCGTCTTCTTCGCAGAAAAAAGGATCCTAAAAAGACGTTACAGTCCAACAGAGGGATGGTTTTACATCCTCAATTTTGATATCTCGGGAATGAAAGAGGACCCTGAGTAATAAAAAGGCTACCTCCGCCATTGAAGAACCAAAAAAAGCAAGAGAAGAGATTACCCAAAACGAAAAAGACAAGCGGTTCGTTTAGCCTGTGGGCAAAGCCTAGGCTTCGGGAATTGAGGCGAAGCAACAGATAGGCTCTGCTTCAAATGAATTCGAATCGTCTAGCTTGTCTGCTTCCATAGGTTTTGATGTTTCCCATCTGTGCTTTAATGGCGGTGGCTCTTTTGCTGTCTTCCTCATTTACTCTTCTCTTAACGGCTTGGCAGTGATTTTGAAAACCAAGTGTTGGTGGAGTTGGGCGAAGAAACTGCAATAAATACAGCTTTGTTGTTTGAGTTGGCTCTTAATGATTTTGTAGGCTGTGTAGTAGACGACTGGAGTGGCGCCACCTTTCCACCCGGCCTCGCGAACAGAGCCGCCAACGCCTAGCCTGATTTCGTTCGGGTTCGCAGTTGGCTCCAAATTCGATGCCGATTGGTGCGAGATCTTCTGGAGGGATCAAACCGTATCTTTCATGGTTAAACGTCTTCTGGGTTTATCGGAACTCGTCTGAATTTAATAACATGTAATATTGCAGGGATCATCACTAAGAATGCAAGAACAAATGCTCATCAAACTTCATTTCTTCTACCAATCAATCAATCATCCACAAAATTATAAATTTACAGGGAGAAATCTCCATCAAATTTGCAAACGATACACCAGTCGATTTAATGATCAGAAAACCAACGTCGTTCGTGCATCAGACCAATCCGGAGATCTCGAAGAACAATGCAGTAGCCGAACAGTTCTTATTGACAGGATCTAAACTACTTTCTTCCCCTGTTAAGCCTCTGCAAATGGTAATTAATACTTCCCCATGGCCTCTTGTTTTTACTTGCCTGCATCAGATGCAGAGAGATGGGTGAGATAAATCCAGACAGAGAAAATGGAGTTAAAAGAATCACCTGAGCATCCATGCAACTGTTCAGAAGTTCTTTATTTCGAATGCACTTCTCATCATTGTTGTTGTTGAGCGCCAAACAGTTCAAAAATGTCAGCATTTCCTTCATGCAAGGCTTGCTAAGACTCCCAAATTTCTTCGGGTTGATATAAAGAGTCCCCGCTTTCCGACCCATTCTCTAATTCAATGCCACTTTCACAACTGCCCAGTAAACAAAATTCAGCCATGGATTTGCACATAAGCATTATGAAGCAATTGTTCCAGTCCAAGGTTTTAATTTTTCAGAATTCAGGGTTATGGTACAAATAAAGCAGATACAATCTCGAAAAATTGCTCGTGGAGAACAAATATCGGTGACTAGCTTGTGATGACTATAAAACTCCATTAGAGACTTCCGCTTCCTTTGACACGCTATTATTAAGCTACCACAAGTCCGGTTATCTCCACAGACTCGGAATTACTTTAACGAGAAATGACAATATTTTTAGATGATTGATAATAATCGCTAGTTGTCTCTCTTTCCCCCTATATATTCCCCTCACGGTTATGTGTTCTTTTCACACACTCACCGCACTATGGTACTTCCATTGATCATTACATCTGTAACGACCCACCCCTTTGCGAGGCCTGGTCGTGCAGTATCTGACCGCCAGCCCAACCCATCTACCTGGCACTGGACTGTACCTCATGATCTTTTTCTCCTGGCGAAGGAATTTTTGCCCTCTCCAAGAGTCAAACCCAGGCCCTGCCAGGATAAAGAACCTAGTTCATTGACTCTTGGTACCACTTGAGATACTAGCTCACCAGTGCCAGGTAGACGGGCTGGATTGGCGATGTAGATACCGCACGACCCGGCCTCGCAAGGGGGTGGGTCATTACAACATCAACAAGCTATAACATAAGCTCTATCCTAATTACAATTAGGTCCCACAACCCGTATATATTGTACCTCCTAATTCTCCTTCTTTTACTTCCTAAGAGTCTGCGGCCATGCACTTCCGATAGCTAAAAGTCTGAACCAGTTCTATTCGACTAGTGTCGAGAATGCTTTATTATAAATAGGAGCTAACCTTTGGAGGCAAACAGATCAAACTACAACAGAACAGACTTCAAAATTATGTTAAGTGATAACATTAAACAGGAATCTCTGCAGTGCCAAAAAAATCTATCTTTCTTATTTAGATCACTGAATTCCACAATGGCCCAATAACTGAAGTGATTATATATTTGATAGCAAGCTTTGCAACTCTATAACTCAAAATTATGTCAAAAAACATGACATGGTAACTGGTAATTTAGCAATTCTAAGCAGCACAGCATGTCTAAGCTACTCATGCAATAAAGAAGATGTCAAGTGCGAAGACAATTTAGGAGTTTATCGAGAGAATGGGACAAATAGAGTCAAGTGGGATCTACCCATCTTTTATTTTCCATTTTCATAACCTAATTGTGCTTCTAGTTAAGTAATTGAGACAAGAAGGATTGACTTCAGTTGAGCATTTGATCCATCTTCCTAGAAATATTGTTTTCTAGAATGAACAGGGCAGCAGCATATCCAAGTGGAAGAATAATACAAACCAGAAGCCTAAATTCAGAAAATCAGAGCTGGATCCAATAAAGAAACATAGATGGAAACACGACTGACTGGAGAGAAGAAGGAGTCAACTTTACCGACCGGTGACTTTTCTCCTCGCAGCGCTAAAGTCTAGGCTAATTCGCCGCGATAGACGCGGAGATGACTGGAAAGAATCGGATCGCAGGTGGAAGTGGCCGGTGGGGAAGATAAAGGAAAGAGAAAGGCTGAGAGGGATAGGTTGGATTGAAAGCCCTAAACTTTCAAGGCTCCGCCCACATCCATATAATGGCCCAATCATCTGTTATTTGGTACCATTTTTTTTTAACTAGGGTTAGATCTCATGTTGCTAATAATGGACGCAAAGACAGTGATGACAGACCAGAACAAAAATGGCATCTTCCGGGTGTGGTGACGAAAAGGGTTTTGGACCACAGGTGAGTCTTCGTCTTCTCCCATGGAAGCCCATCCTCTTTAAATTAGAATAACACCAACAATCTCAGTTATCAAAATTTGGACTTTTAAGATTCAAAAGAAGCTCTTTTCTGGACATATTGCCATTGTTGGTGTTGAAAATGCAGGACTTAAAGTACATAATTGAGAAGAAATTGATGGTTGAAGGTAAAAGGCCACTTTCGGCTGAGTAGGGGCGTGATAACAATGACCTTTCTTCTTGTTTAGGTAAGAGAGCGTAGCCTTCCCCACCTCTCTGCAAATTTCAACACCTTCTCACCTTCCCCTTTGATATTTTAAAGAAAATTCTTAACATTCACAGAGACGCACTCATAAGAGAGAGAGAGAGAGAGAGAGAGAGAGAGAGAGGCTTAGCAGAATCTCATTTTTCTACTACGAAACCAAAATGCAGATCAGCGGAAAGCCACTGTGTAATGTAAAAAGTAGGAAATTTTACAAAAGCAATTGCTTTTCTGTTCTTTAATTCAAAAAGACCCTGAAGAGGTAGGAAATGAATAGGAAAGCCTCATCTTAGAGAGAGAGAGAGAGAGAGAGAGAGAGAGAGACCTGTGATCATTAAAAATGCTATGAATGAGAACATGGGCCATGAGCACACATGGAGAAAATAAATAATTACGAACAGATTAGCCAACCAGTTCCAGAACTTGACAAACAAGATTGAATTCTTCCTCCAGAAACTGTCTGTTTCAGCGTTTGTTTGTTCCCAGAGTGAGTATCCAATATCAACAATTATGTTTTTCATATCAGATTTAAACTATTAAAAAACAATTAAGCCTTCTCAATTGATACACAAGCGAAGATAATTCACAAAATTAACAGATGAATTGAATTACAGAGACGGACCAATCTCAGGAAGCTTCATGTAGATCTAGTACGAAGCGGGTTTCGTGTCGACGGGTCTCAGAGCTGGTGGGGAAGAAGCTAATGGAAGTACTTGACAGGAGCTTGAATGAAGTATAGAATGATTTTGAACTTCGTTCTCTTCGTTCTTCTGACCCACAATGCTAAAAGACCCATCTTTTTCTCCGCCCGCCATTGCTGAGCCTGGACGAGCTTTCGGTTCAGAATTTTGAGCATATACACCTTTTCTCTGAGCTTCTTCCTTTAATCTTCTGATCAATTTCTCCTCTGCGTCTCTTAAGAACTTGAACTTTGGAGGAGGAGAAGATCTCAACCTCATCAACTCATTTTCGACTGATAATTCGAAGAGCGGATTAAGTCCATGGTGTTTATACGAATCAAGAGGATTCAAAGGAGAAGTCTTTAGTGGCGGGGAAGCAAGAGGAGTAAACAATGGAGTGTCTATAGCCATAATAAGATCACTCAAGCTTCTGGTTCTCGACCCTTTTCTCGATTTCCCATCTTCAGACTCTAAATCCTCCTTCGTTTCCTCTTTAATTGTGCAGAGAAATCTGGGTGGGCCGGCCAGATTATGCAGTCTCATGAGCTCTGATTCTACCCCTTCTTCCCCAAACGTTTTCAGAACTATATCCTTGCCAGAACCAAGTTCAGGGTCTTCTGCTTCGTCCCCATTGGAAAATAGATTCCTCGAGCTTTCTAGATTTGCGTTTGTTTGCGAAGAAGACGCCCTTCTCCAGCAAATAAGATGAAAAAACTCCTTGGCATAGTTATTGTATTCTTCGTCTTCTTCAATCTCTGCGTTGTCTATCACTGCTCTCTTCTTCCACCATAGCAGATAGTAAAGCTCTGCAACTAGAGCAAAGAGAAGACACCCAAACACTACGCTCAACCCAATACCCAACCCACTAAAAGTTTTCATTTTTCATCCAAATCTCACACCTCACTCGAAAAAATCACTAAATCTTCCATCTCTTTCCAACTTCCAACACTCAAAAAATAAAGAGAAGACGAACCCAGAAATCGAAATCCACAAATCGCCATTTTCTTCTCATGAAATTAACTTATCTTTCAAGCAGAAGGCAAGGCACATAGACTTCCCAACCACCAACAGATAAAAAAAAAAACTCCGTTCGATTCTTTCAGTCGTCGCCCCTTTGACGAACTAAACTTTCAAGCGCAAAAATGGCGATTTGCCAAACGCGGCACTAAAGAAAAAGGGATTACGTTGAGGCGGGGGTGATTAGGCAAAGTTTTGGACAAAGTGGTGGGAGGGTTGGAGAGCAGCTCACATGGCTTTTTGCAAAACAGCAAAAGCTCGCGTTGGAACTGTGGAAATTGTCATTTTATTTATTGTACTTTTAAAATATTCATCAATTATTTCATTCATCCATCACCCACGGCCACGCACTTACCCATCTCTTTCAATCAAATTAAGATGACTCTATATTTAATCAAGAAGATTGAAATTTGAAAGCCTTATCAATTTCCCACAAGAAATCAAGAGAGAGGGGCCCCCTCCCCGTGTGGTTGCTAAAAGGTGTTTGGTGGGGGCCATTTTTGATGGTCACGAACATGTCTAATCGGAGCCGTTGATGATGCAGATGAGATTTTTAATTCCAAACTAACACCAGATAATATGATCAAGTACAACTCGTCGTCTCGTATGAGTCACTAGCATTTGCCTCCCCCTTTTTTGGCCCGGCCGTAACATAATCATCAATGCGTGACAAGCAAATCTTAACAGAAATCAAGAGCATTTTATCGAGTACGAAATTTATGAACTTAAAATTTTGAAGATTAATTATTATACAAATTATTTCAATATTTACGAGTTGTCGATAATCGATAAGTTGAAGAGAAAATGTTCATCATTTTGTCGTTGACTAATTGTCGGTCAATACGTTCGGGTTTTGGATCGATCGGGCTATAAGTTTGGATCTTTAGATTTCTTAATTTTCAAGGCCCATGAGCCCAAAATTCGAAGAAGAGGTGAAATCGGGCTAATCGTGACCCGACCCGACACAAAGGGGACGGACCAGCTCTTTGTACATTCTGAACCGTCGTCAACTGTTCGGTTCGGTGCCACCTGAACAATGCCGAGTTTGTCTCTCTTTCTGCGTCTTTCGGTCGGAGGAGATGGTCTGTGTTTAATTCTAAGATCAACCTCAAAGGTGAAGTTTTTCACTTTCCTTTTTCTGACCTTCGACTTAGTAGATTTATACGAGCGAGAAACATTTAGGGTTGGTTTTGTTGAATTTAAGGAGCTTTTTTTCTGAATTTTAGTGAAGGTAAAATTAGACAGCGGGAGGAATAGCCTATTATGAAGAACCATTACGTATCCCACCAGACTATCAGCCGATTCAAGCTCCATTTTATATGAAAATTAACTAGTTTATCTCAACTTGGTACCTCAAAGATCGAAACTTTAGTATTTGATCTGAGAAACATGTTTTCCTCACAATAGTGACGATAAGTGCAGTCGAAATAAGGAACATTTGAATAGCTGCATAGATGATCGGTTGATTTTTTCCTAATCTGCCATCTGTTTCCTACCCTTTTCTCAAGCATCGGTTACTCGAGGCGCAGGCAAGTAAAAAGAAGAAGACGTGGGGAAGCATTCATGATCACTTACAGAGGCTTAACAGGGGAAGAAGATAACATGATTGGGCTTAGTTGTGGCTGTGCTGTATTGCTTTAGAAAGTTGTATCGAAAGAAAACTTTTGTTGAAGATGACTCGCGGATAATGATTTATCGTCATAAATCCTTTTCTTGGTTTGTCCATTTCCTGTCATTTTTTCTTGAAATCGTATTGCTCTCTCTCTCTCTCTCTTTCATCGTCCCCTGATCAGCAAGGTTCAAAATTTTAGATCTACCTTCGAAAAAGAGGTACATGGCGTGTTCTTGGATTCTAGTGAGATTTATTCAAAACCCAGAAGCTAATTCTCATCCAAAAACACGCCATTGTCAACTTTTCAAGCCTAACATGCCTCTGAAAAACAAAGATTCCTGCACAGACACTCGGAAGGGTGGATTATCTGAAGCTAATCTCAACCCATCAATCCTAATTAACAAGTTTTATTTTAAGCACTTCAAAAACTTGCATCAAATGATGGCAATGGGGTCAACGCTCCACAAGCAAACTCTCTCTTCCTCTCTACAAAGTGAAAGGTGCATGAGCCGCCAGAAGCGAAACAAGGGAGTAATAAAAATGTATATTTATTATTTCATATCTCCAATCGCAGGAACTGTTTTGTCGGTTGCAACTGAGTCAGAAAAAGTTCTTCAGCAACTGAGGAAAGATACAGTCCTTCAGTTTTAGAAATGGTAGATTCATTTCGTCGTCGCGTAATATATACATCTCAGTTCTTTCCACTTCAAATCTGGATACCTGTTTCCAAGAAACCCACCATCAAAATAGCAGAAAAACTCAAACCTCAACTATCGGCAGTGAGCGGAGGAGAGGGCGATTGGGCATGAGATTGAGTCTCTCCCTGAGCCTCAGCTTGTGTCTGATCCTCCACAAATCGAGTCATACGCTCGAGCAATTGGGCAGCTTTTCGCTTGCCTCTATCAGTTCCATTTTGTGCCATATCTATTAGCGACTCCATGACTCCAAGCTCTTTAGCTTCCACCAAATGGCAGTGATCTCCGGCGATAAGATGCACTAAAACAGCTGCGGCATTCTCTCTGTTCCTCGAGGATCCATTTCCGATAAACTGTACCAAAACCGGCACTGCCCTCGCAGCTCCGATGGCAGCTTTCCCTTCAGGATGACTGGCTAGTATTGCTAAAACAGCCAGAGCCTCATCCAACATTCCTCCTCCGGGTTCCGTCAGAAGCCGCATAAGAGTCGGAACAACTCCGGCTCTTACTGCCTTACCCTTGTTCCCTTGGTAAATGCACAGATTGAAAAGTGCTGTGGCTGCATCTTTCTTTCCCCTCTGTGTACCTTGGTTCAAAAGTGTGGCAAGTGGAGGGATTGCTCCTAACGAACCAATTATTATCTTGTTTTGATCTCGAACTGAAAGGCTGAAAAGAGTGGCTGCCGCATTTTCTCGAGCCTCCATACTTCCTTTCTTCAAAACATGAACGATACCCGGAATCGCCGAACAAGCCATGATTCGTCTCTTGTTATCTTCGCATATCGACAAGTTAAGTAGGGCCGTCACAGCATGTTCCTGAGTGCGGGAATCAGAATCTGAAAGGAGGTTGACCAGAGGAGGAATTGCACCTGCTTCAGCAATGGCCACACGATTATCGGCATTGCGCTTGGCAAGAAGTCGGATCTCACAAGCCGCCGATCTCTGTTCGTCAAGGTTTCCGATCGTAAGTTTGGAGATGAGAATTTCAATGTTACTGCGCTCAGGAAGAGACGAAGCAGTTTTGGTCGGCCGTTTTGGCGGGTCAATGCCATGCAATTCGCACCATTGCTCGATGAGACTTCGCAACACATAATTTGGTGTAAGAGTGGTTCTCGTAAGGACCTGTTGTGTCTTTGGGCACGTCCCATGCCCTGCATCCAACCACTTCTCGATGCAGGAACGATCATAGGTCTGCAGCAAAGTTAAAAGCCTGAAACTCAGAAAAATTTATCACGCTTAAACTCGACAACGACACAAAAAAAAGGGGTCTCCCCCTCATATTAAGAATCGAATCCTCGACATCGTTTGAATTTTGGTGCAAAAATTGATTGTCCGAAGCAATAATACCTGACCGGTAGACACAATGACAGGATCCTTCATCAACTCGAGGGATATAGGACAGCGAAAGTCATCTGGAACAACAGGAATGTTTTGATCTTTGATGGGAGATACTTGTCCACTACAACTAGGGCCTAGAATCCTCTCATTCAGGAAAGTATCGAGATTTTCGGTTTGAACAAAATCCTTTATTTTCTTCAGTAGATTTGACATCTTTTCAATTTTCTCCCCTGGATCTCCACTGCTAGCCACCAGCTCGTGCAGAGCTAACGACTCTCGAGTAAGATCAGCTATTCCCAATAATTGCAGTTTTTCGGCTACCCGTCTAACGATATCTCGATCTGTAGTCGAATCACTGTTTTTATTGTAAAGGTGTAGTATATCGTGATAAAGCTCAATATCGGGTAGATCAACTCGAGCTACTGCTCGTCTAAACTGACCAAGAACAAGCTCGACCTGAATAGAGAAAAACAGATGCATTCAACAATCGGTTAACCAAAACAGACATGAACATGGAAAACTCTTTACCTGTTCCTTAATTTCATCCGAAATGTCGAGTTTCTCATAGCAAGTTTCACTCAAAGCTCGCTCCAACCGTCCGGTCACTTCCGTGAACTTGTTCATAATTTCATCTCTCTCCATAACCTTCAACAAGTACGAAAAAAGAGATATAAACTTGTAATGAAATGTAAAGGAGACGACCCTTATCGTTTGGCCACAAAGGAGAGAAATTTAATTTCCAGTTTAGTGCTGAAAACAACGTTTTAACCCTTAAAAACTATTTTCAGAGCGCTGCAGCTTCTACAGGGAAGAAAATTGACAAGCACTGTCAGCCAAATAGAGTCTATTTTTAGTTAAAGTTGATGTCTAAATTGATTCGATATTCTCAGTAAAGCAGGGGGCAGACAAAAATTTGAAATTGCTGCTGAAGTAATTGCCAAGATTTCAACTTTCTTCAGAGCAGGGACAACGAATTTCAGACGGATGATGGCAGAAACAGATATATAATTCTGCGAATCGTAATCACAATCAATCTGGCCGATTTAGTTGCCGAACAGATAAAGGAAAGAAAATCATGAAAAATATTCAGAGAGAAAATCGTACCAGATAAATCTTGCTCCCCTCGCTTCCAAATCTGAGCAACTCCTTAGCTGACTCCATAGCTTCCTTCAACGCGAGAAGAGCTTTCACCGTCTCTTCAGGGGGCGTCTCTTTTCCGTCTCTAATCTCCTCCAACATCGGAATCAAGAGCTTCGATCTCCTCACTAAATTGCAAAACTGTTTCTTCACGGAATACGCGTAATCGGAGAAAGAAGCTATTTCGTTGATTAAATTGATAAGACTCTGCAAGAGGGCGCCTTTATCTCCCTCCATGTCTCTCGTCAAACAAGATTTCACAGCAACCACCGTCTCAGCAAAAGCAGAAGCTCAAATCCCGGAGATTAAGGTGAGGTTCCGGGAGGAGACCGGAGTCGAATTTCAGTCGTACCCGTTAAAGAAAATCTTATTCCTACTAATGGATTTGGAAAGAGCAAGTGTGAACGCAAATTGACTCGTTCGGCGCGGCTCGGAGAAGCGAAGCACCAATTCTGACAAAATAAAAATACATATATAATATATATATAGAAAATGGGTATTATTATCTTCGTCTTAAAAAGAAATCTACTATTGTTTCCTAATTAAAAAAGGGATTTTTTTCAAGTTGTTCTTCTGCAAACGCAAACTCTTACAACTGTTTATAGTTGAAATGCTTTTGCTTAACGCGTCTTCTAGAGCTTGCTCTACAAGGGCAGTACAGAAAGAGAGACTGTAATACTTTAATAGAACAGAGATGGGAACCAACGCGGCCATTGACAGAAAACCAGAAGCTTTCTTTTTCTTTTTCAGAGTTGGCCACAGCTTTATTTCACTTTTTCAACTTTACCCACCTTTTCGAACCCTTCTTCTTTTACTGCTCAAACCAAACCCCACCTTAAAACTGCAGATTAGTGGTTTTTAATGGCGAAAACTCAGCCGACACTCTACCGGACAACAAGCAAAACAGTCCGGCTCTTTCCTCGAGCGAATCTCGCCGTACACATCGTGTCTTGAAAGTTTCTGATCCGTCTGATTCGTACCTGGTTAAGAACAACTATAAAGAAAGGCTTCCAACTTTGACTATAACTGAGTCAACCTCGAAAGCGACATGTGGCGAAAGTTCAATGGAGCTTAAAACCAGCTCAGCTCGTCCAATTAGGTTACTGGGTAGTGAGGGCTGAGCCACTAAGATGAGCCTGTAGTGGAAAACTACCCAATCAGGATAAAGCTTCATGAAATGATGTGGGTCCTGCTGTTTAGTGGGTCCCTTTTGTGGAAACCCGACCCACGTGGGCAACGTCTTGTCAGTTCAAGCTCTACCTATCTGACAAACCCATTCACGGGATCCGAATCGCAAACCCGACATTGATTTCAAATTATGGGCTTTCTGTTTAACGGAGTGATGGGCTTGCAGTCTATCCATTGATCTGTAATGGCATCTGGTCTGTGTGGTCTTTTTCGGCTTCGTTTTGCTCACTTGATCCCGCTCTATGCCCGCTCCATATCGAGCGTTTAATTTAGAATAGATCGAACGAAGATGAAGAGGTGAGAGGATATTCGATACAAGAACATCATCGAATCTCCATCCTTGCACGAAGATCTTCTCCCAAGATGTTATTATATTCAACGTCAACCGTTCAATACATTTACTTTGCTTCTTCTTGTTGGATATAAGATGATTACGCAGGTTCATTTATATTTCGTACATAATTAATTTACAAATAACAAATATTATGGATCTTAATTTGACATTTTGTGACACTAACCCAACATATATAAGTGGAGGTGTACAGTCTCATATCGAGCGTTTAATTTAGAATAGATGAACGAAGATGAAGAGGTGAGGATATTCGATACAAGAACATCATCGAATCTCCATCCTTACACGAAGATCTTCTCCTAAGATGTTATTATATTCATCGTCAGCCGTTCAATACATTTGCTTTGCTTCTTCTTGTTGGATGTAAGATGATTTCGTAGGTTCATTTATATTTAGTACATAATTAATTTACAAATAACAAATATTATGGATCTTAATTTGACATTCTGTGACACTAACTCGACATATATTAGTAGAGGTGTACAGCCTCACATCCCTCATAAAAGTAATAAGCGAATGGTTTATAACTACAATTCTCTTATCTATCTAGTACTGTTTCTTTTGAACTAACTTCAAAAACAAAACCACGTAGCCTTCAGCCAAA
The DNA here is from genome assembly GCA_022432975.1 of Begonia masoniana. Lineage (NCBI taxonomy): Eukaryota > Viridiplantae > Streptophyta > Magnoliopsida > Cucurbitales > Begoniaceae > Begonia > Begonia masoniana. The sequence continues at coordinate 1,152,492 of CM039512.1, read as the reverse complement.
AACGGATAATAATATACTTAGAGAACTGAAAACTCCACACATGTCGTGCTATCTATAGCATGGAATGATTTGATTGGCTACAAAACCTAGATAACCCAAAATTTTAATATATAAATATTAATTGATGGTCATTTGTCACAAAAATAATACATAAATAGGAGTGATTGGAGGAAAATTCTAGAGTTGTATTGGGTGTAAGGCGGGGATAAGAAATTCCAAAGCATAGAATTATAAAGCGTACAGGTATTAATTTAACATCACTGTCTTCCAACTTGCTCTATCAGGTTCTCCCACGTACAAACCCTAAGAAAAAAAGAAGAATATCTACTTGTGTATTTTTTTAAAATTAATTAATTATTTATTTAAAATTAAAAATAAAAAGCATATTATTTTAAATTATTCCGGTAGTTGGGACGTAGCTTTCTCATCTATAAAGTAAAAAGGGAAGATGAGGTAAGAGGCAAACTATTAATGATATTTATGCTACGTAGCTTACTATATTTAATAATCATTTTATTCACCAAATAAATGAAAAAATGCCTGAAATAGAAACTTGCTTGTCATGGGGTAGACTGAAGACACAGATCTGACTATTTTGAGACATTATAATATTGTTCCTTCAATAAAATGGAGCCCACTTTAATGTCATGTTATCAACTTGAAATTATTCATTGAATCGATCTTTGAGCTTTAATTTCTATTCTAAGTCTTACGTTGCGGAACTAGTATTGGGTTGAAAGATCGGGGGAAGGGGCGGGAAGGCCGAGTCACCGGTGGTGAAAGCTAAATGTCTGACCACTGGCCCGCAATCAGTCTCTGTAGTTGTCTTTTACTGACACGGCCAGCGTTTTCTCTCTCCTTATCACCGTTACGTTGCTCCAAACTTGAATGCTTTCTTTTTTTCTAACCTCGAGAATACTTAAAGTTGGAGCCTTTTCGTATGGAGCGCTGCAGGTCAGCACCACCACCCACCTCCGTTGATGGAAGGTGGTGCTCGGTAAAGTAAAGGTCGTTGGGGGAGAGAGATAGAGAGAGAGAGAGAGATGGGTCAGGGTTTGAGTTGCAGAGATAGCCATGAGCATGGGCTATTCAGAGCTATACAGCTTGGGGACCTGGAGACAGTCGAAGCTCTGTTAGCGAGAGAGCCGTCTATGATGTACCGGACGACCCATGATTGCCAGTCTGCGCTTCATATAGCGGCTGCCAATGGCCAGACAGAGGTGGGTTTATTCGGGTTTACTCGTTTCTTGTTCAGGGAAAACAGTTTCTCGTTTGTCGGTGATCCGTGCTCTGGCGAAAGTTATCTGGTTTTTTGCTAACGCGGCCCTCTGGGATTTGTTTATTTTATTATTCGCAGATCCTCTCCATGCTTTTGGAACGATGTATGAGCCCAGATTCGCTAAATCGACACAAACAGGTAGCGTTTATTCCAAGTGATCAATATCCATTTCTTGTTTGGCTGAGGAGATCGATTTTGTCTAAGTTCTTGATTGCAAATGGTTCAGACTCCGCTTATGTTGGCTGCAATGCACGGAAAGATCTCTTGCGTTCTAAAGCTTCTTGAAATAGGAGCAAATGTATGTCAATTTCGCGACTTGTTTTATTCATCGCCATTTGTTATTCTTCGATGCAAATTAACGTAGGTAATATTTTAGATTTTGGTTTTTGATTCCCTTCACCGAAGAACTTGCCTGCATTATGCTGCTTACTATGGTCAGTCCGATTGTCTGCAAGCCATTCTTTCTGCTGTTAGTTCTAGCCCTGTTGCTGCTTCCTGGTATACTCCATCTTCCTTGATGGATTTGTTTCTCTACCCTAGTATAGATCGATTAAGTAATTAACTTGGCGTTTCAGGGGATTTGCACGATTCGTTAATATCGGAGACGATAGAGGAGCTACACCATTGCACTTGGCATCACGGCAAAGGCGGCCGGAATGTGTACATATTCTCTTGGTAAATGGAGCTTTAGTGTGCGCTTCAACTGGTGGATATGGGTATAAATTTATCCAGTTTTGTATTTAGGAAGTCGATGAATTTGAAGCTGCTAATTTTAGTGAATTATAACCCCATTGTTTACAGATCCCCAGGAAGCACTCCACTTCATTTAGCGGCAAGAGCGGGATCTTTGGATTGCATCCGAGAATTGTTAGCTTGGGGCGCCGATCGTCTACAAAGAGATTTATCTGGGTATGATACAAGTCTAGAACTTAACATAGACAGATCTAAAGCTGCCACTGTGATCTGATTAGCATGATTTTGGCTGTTTGGTTTTTGTTCGATTTCTTGTTCTCAGAAAGCATTTTCTTCTGACTTCATGCCATCTTTTTCGTTGTTTATATAATTTTTGCTACTTCAGATCATTGAGTTTTCCACGATAAATCTGTGTAGGAGAATTCCTTATGTTGTTGCTTTGAGGCACAAACATGAAGCCTGCGCAGCCTTGTTAAATCCTTCATCGGCAGAGCCATTGGTCTGGCCGTCACCTCTGAAGTTCATCAGCGAGCTTAATCAGGACACAAAGGTTCTGCTAGAAAATGCCTTAATGGAGGCAAACAAGGAGAGGGAGAAGAAAATCTTGAAGAGATCAGATTGCTATATCCCGTCTCCTTCGCATTCCCAGGATGGGCTCGACGACAACATCTCTGAGGTGAAAGAAATGATACCCTTTTCTTACAATCTCTTATTTCTCACAAATTTCAGAATTACTGATCATTTTCTGCTATCATATGACCAATTTAGAGAAAGTGGAGTATTTTGAAAGTTGACTATGTATTTTAAGGGGAGAGTTGACTTTTGCAGGCAAGTGATCCAGAGCTATGCTCCATATGCTTTGAGCAAGTGTGTGTGATAGAAGTCCAAGACTGTGGTCACCAAATGTGTGCCCACTGCACCCTTTCCCTCTGCTGCCACAACAAGCCAAACCCGACTACTTCGTCCTTAACTCCACCAGTCTGCCCGTTTTGTCGAAGCACCATTGCCCGGTTGGTGGTGGCCAAGATCAAAGCAAAAGAAGAAACTGACCACGAAAGCTCGAAGCTACGAAAAGGAAGAAAGTCCCGAAACTTAAGCGAGAGTAGCAGCAGCTTCAAAGGAATATCGAGGATCGGATCTTTTGGGGTCTTAGGCTTTGGGTCTGGAAGAATAGCTGCTGACAATGAGTGGGTGGATAACCTTGAAAAGCCAAGAAGAGGTTTGATCTTTCATGGAAGTTGCAGAAGAGGGTTGAAGATTTGAGTTTTGTTGGTGGACCCATTAATATGTGTAGATAGGGATCTCTTTAAATCTGTATATTTGATTGAAAATAAGCAAAAGAAGCAAGTGAATTGCAGGGATTGGGTTGGTTAGTGTGTTAGTTAGTGTGGGTCTTGTTCTTGTTGTATTTGTTTACTTAAGATTCAAGGTTGTCTCTTGTTGAAAAAGAAGGAAGAGAGAGATTCTTTAATCTTCAGATGTAAGATTTTCATCGTTCATTAATGGCTGCTATGCTCTAAATTCTTCGTTTACCTCTTTCGGTTCATCTTCTAAATTCTTTATTTGCTGGTGTGACGATGATAAGTGTGTATTTTTACACACTTTATTATACTCTTTAATACTTGAATTAATGAGTTTTACTCAAGTATATGAAAATTCTAATATATTTGGTGAGTGTGTAGAAAAATTGAAAAATTACAGGTTTCGGTGAAATCAGAGCAATTGTCGATCGATCGGCTATTCTAATTATTTTAATCTCAACCGTTGATCAATCGACTATTTTAATTGATGGAGGTGTTTAAATCTGGACCGTTGAAGCTTGTTTTAATCTTAGCCGTCGAAGATGATTGTGGACTGGGCTTCTAATTAATTGATAAATAAGTTATATGTTAACCTAATTAGAATAATTGAGAATAGAGGAGAGGCGAGAGAACGAAGAGGAGGCAAAGGAGACGGAAACCGGAACCGAGCGAGAGCTTCTGGAATTGGAATTCAGCATAGTTTTTCTTTCCCTTTCTCTTCTGAACTATAAACTCTTTTATTATTCTTGTTGTTTTTCTTTATTTTAGTATGAACTAAATTTATTTTCTAGGGTTATGATGTAACTGAAACTCGACTGTTTAATATTTCTAATTTAGTTTTTTATTTTCATTTTTCCAATATCGTGTTGAGTATTCTTGTTTGTTCTTCATACTTAATTTTGCCTGATCACCAAAATTAAGATTTTTAGGGTTGTTTCAAAAGACGGAAGTTGCGAAATAACTGGGCATTGATGAGTTTACCATGAACTGATTCTAGACTAGGGATAGTTAGGACTTTTATGTAGTTTTATGATTTTCTGCACTTAATGTATTCAACTGATTTGAGTTTGAGACCGGGAGGTGATAACCTGTTAGTTGGATAATATTATTATAGCTCGGGAGAGAATAATAATTAAAATAGAAAAATCGCTATCAACACGTAGGATTAAGAAATATTAACTAAATTAGGGATATTAAATAGGAAAGTGGATGTGAAATCAGAATCCCTAGATTCTTTCTTAATATTTACCAAATCTTTAATTATTTTTCTGCCATTTATTTTAGTTTCCTAATTCGTTTATTTCAATTATTTTAGTTTTTTAATTGTTTAATTTAAAATCAAATAAAAATCAAATCTTTTTAATAAAAATTAAAGTGTTTTAGTCCAATTAATTTAAAATTAACTTAATTTAATATTTTAGTAAAACTATTCCTCGTGGGTTCGACTCTTACTTAAAAACTATATTACTTGTGCGACACGTACACTTGCGTATCACGATTTTTCGCAACAGACCACCCAACACCCCAGAGTCACATCTCAACATAGTGGGCTCTCGAGTCACAGCGTGGTGTCGTGCTCACAAAATTTCTCTCAGCTGGCTTAAGAATTTTTATACCTTCTCCAACTACTAACTCAAGTGGTATCAGATTCTGTAAGTCCATGTACTTAACCTGGAGGTAGTAGGTTCGAATCTGAGAATATATAAAAACTATCATGACAATTGAGAGAAGTTCTATGAGTATGATACGCTGTGACTCGGGGGCGACCATGTTGGGTTGTGACTCTGGGGTGTTGGTTCGTCTCAGCTGGGGTAGAACTTCTTTTCTAATAGATTAAAGAGCAGCAGAAGATCTGGAAATGTGTGCCGTTCGATCAAACTTTTCATACCCAACAATCAAGAATGTATTTCACTGATTGCTGACCAATTTACTATTCGATGAATTCGTCACCGGACGTTTGAAAATAGTAAAATCATGTCAGCTCAGACGACTGCATACATGCGCAGACTGAAAAAGGCGGATAATTTCGATATTCCGTGGATGAACAGAGGGTTACAGACCAATAAAATTAGAAAAAACAGAGGAATTTGCAGCATTTTCGTTCAATCCAATTAATAAGATGAAACGAAGAGAGAAACTTTAGTCAACTAGAGCGCAGTAATTAGGCGCACATGCAAGAAAACCTCCAAGGCTGCGCCATTGATGAACAGTGAGTCGGACTCTTCAACAACAGGGCGTCACTACTCTGTGGGAGGGAGATGGAGCATTGTTCTTCTTCACACTCTCCGATCATTTTACTGACCTCAGAGTCCAAGTCTGATGAGCAATCTGTAGGGTAAGGTGTGATTAAAGTGAATTGACGCTGATCCAGAAAAGTCACGGCCTCTGGCCAGACCAGCTCTAATATTCAGAGCCTGCAGACCCGTAGGCCAACCTTGTCTCTGTACAAATCAAATCAACAAAGAAAATACAGAGCAGTGGACGACAAAGAACGAAGAAGAGTACCCTCTATTATGAAACCCAGAAAACACAGGAGATGACAAACGCATACCCAGGCCCCAGCCCATTAATTCCGTAGCAGAGGCTAAACATAGTGGTAAGATAGTAATTTGCTAGTTCTTTGACAAAGCATTCGTCAACAGCATGTAACCAAGGAAGCCCAGATCAACAGAACACGTGTCCATCCCTTACTTCAATCTCGTTTGGAAGGAAAATCCAACGGTGAGATTTGAATTGGAAATGCTTGGAAGAGGGAGTTCAGGCGAATTTCGTTGAAGCGAGTGGCAGAGGCTCGTTTTATCGCTTCCCCATATTTGTCTAAACCAGAAATCAGAGACTCCTTCTTCCTCATCCATTCTTTTTGTTTTCCAGGTGAATCGTTGATCATCATTTTATCTTACATTGTTTTTGGGTTGAGGAAAATTAAGATGTAGTTTGATCTATGTTTCTTTTTATGTAATTTAATGCTTTCAGCTTTGCAATGTAGCCTGTTATTGTGCTGTTTTGGGTGTGGAAGTTGTCATTTTTTATTTTGAATACCGTCGGAGATGTATCCGATGAAGTCTTTTGGTTATCCATCTTTTAGCTGCGGGTTATGATGCATGAATAATGGAGTTCGTTTCCTCGTAGATTACATGCATTCTGGAAGTGGAAAAAAAAAAAAAACAATTAACATTCGATTCAAATGTTTGATGCCGCTGTTTTGTTTTGTGTTTGTGAGCTAAGACGTTGGATGTTTTAATGTAATGTTTCAATTTCGATGAAGTCTAAGCGTAGGTTTATATATTGGTGCAAAGTTTTTATACTGTAATGAAAGTTATGAGGATATTTTTTTTGATAGTGAGAAGTATAAAACTCTATGAAAATTTGAATTGCACAATGAGTGCCCGAGCTTCTGTACGAATGATTTGATTAGGATATGGATAGCATGATGAATTGGTTTTCGAAACATTTGGATCAGATCCAAATTCAGCCCGCAGTGTTGTCTCTTTTTTTGGTCTTTTCAATATATTATTTGCATTCACAATGTTGACAATCTTACATCGACAGAGAAAAAAAGTAAAGATCCAGTATATAATAAGAGGGGATTCTCTCAATCCTTGAGTTGGCTTTTGGAATGAGTTTTACCCATCTCATTCTGTCATGGTATCAGAGCCAAAAACTCTATACGATGTGAGGACCCCACGCGCACTAACACGCTAGACATGGAATAAAAACCTACCACACTAGACGTGTGAGCGGATGTTGACAATCCCACATCAACAGAGAAGAAATTAAAGATCCAGTATATAATAAGAGGAGATTCCCTCAATTCTTGAGTTAGCTTTTAGAATGAGTTCTACCCCTATTATTATGTCACACAATACTTCAAACATGTGAATCAGGAATTGTTTGGTTGAAGTTGCCTCATAAACGTAGAGTTTCTTTTTGTTGCTCTAATTTTTCTTGGGAGTTGGCTTTGTGTATTTTTTGTTAATCTTGTTACAGCGACATGGTAGTCATTCATGTTTCATCATTACAAATTAAATACTCTCTCCCTGTTTCTAATTTTTCGATTGACGTGTTTAAAGTTCAAGTTTAAGTTAATTTTAAGTTTCTTCAGTTGGTGATTGAAGATGGCAGACGCGGAGGATATTCAGCCACTTGTGTGTGACAATGGAACAGGAATGGTTAAGGTACCATTTTTTTGTTTGTAAAAATATTGGATAGAAAAAAATTTCTTCACATCATTAATACCTTTTAAATTGTGATTGTTTTATTAATATATTTGGACTGATAGGCTGGTTTTGCTGGAGATGACGCTCCGAGGGCAGTATTCCCTAGTATCGTGGGTCGTCCACGACACACAGGGGTGATGGTTGGTATGGGCCAGAAAGATGCATATGTTGGTGATGAAGCTCAATCCAAACGGGGTATATTAACATTGAAGTACCCGATTGAGCATGGAATTGTCAGCAACTGGGATGATATGGAGAAGATTTGGCATCACACCTTTTACAACGAGCTCAGAGTGGCTCCTGAAGAACATCCAGTTCTGCTCACTGAAGCACCTCTTAACCCAAAGGCCAATCGTGAAAAAATGACCCAAATCATGTTTGAGACTTTCAACACTCCGGCAATGTATGTGGCTATCCAAGCGGTTCTCTCCCTCTATGCCAGTGGACGAACAACCGGTAAGTAACTTGATGAGGAAACTATGTGATAGAATTGTCTACGAATATACGCTGTTTGCCTAACTATTTCTACTGTCTTTCGATAGCTTATATTTGTGTTATGATCAAAATCCTCAGGTATTGTTTTGGACTCCGGTGATGGTGTCAGCCATACCGTCCCTATTTACGAGGGATACGCCCTTCCCCATGCCATTCTTCGTCTTGACCTAGCAGGGCGCGACCTCACGGATGCCCTGATGAAAATACTGACTGAACGTGGCTATTCCTTTACCACCACAGCCGAGCGTGAAATTGTTAGGGACGTGAAGGAGAAGCTTGCATATATTGCTCTTGATTATGAGCAAGAACTTGAAACTGCCAAGACTAGTTCTGCTGTCGAGAAGAGCTACGAGTTACCCGATGGGCAGGTCATCACAATCGGCGCTGAGCGTTTCCGGTGTCCGGAGGTTCTTTTCCAGCCTTCCATGATCGGGATGGAGGCTGCTGGCATTCATGAAACGACGTACAATTCCATCATGAAATGCGACGTTGACATTAGGAAGGATTTGTATGGAAACATTGTCCTTAGTGGTGGCTCCACAATGTTCCCCGGTATTGCTGATAGAATGAGCAAGGAGATAACTGCTTTAGCCCCTAGCAGTATGAAAATCAAGGTCGTGGCTCCGCCGGAAAGAAAGTACAGTGTCTGGATTGGTGGTTCCATATTGGCTTCCCTCAGCACTTTCCAACAGGTACAAAAGATTTCTTTAATTTGAGACCAGTTTGATGTTGTTTTTGAATCCACACGAGCTTATTTAGTTGTTGTCTCATGAATGAATTACAGATGTGGATTGCAAAGGCAGAGTACGACGAATCAGGCCCATCAATTGTGCATAGAAAATGCTTCTGATTCTCAGTTGGATTGCTGGAGTGGAAGAACACTTCCTATTTTCACCACTTAAGTTGCTGCAGCTCCCAAGTATCCGTTGCTTTTTTATTTTTATAATTCTTGCCTTTGATTACGACATTCAATGATATAATCCAAAGCTATTTTCAATTGCTTATTCAACTATAGAAAATTCCTTCAACTCTAGACTTTTGAGTAATTTAATTTGGAAATTAGGCTAAGGACAAAATCAACGAGGTTGTTGACCAAATCCACTTTGAAGAAAATGCCTCGAATGAAAACGTGGAATTCAAACCAAGTGTATGTCTTACGTTCGATAACTGCTTAGCTTTTAATTGTTGGGTTTAACTATCTGAATTCCATCTGGATAACTTTCACACTTCGTGGAATTGACAATCGAAGAGAATCAATGGAGGTTGAAAAGGAATATTCTTTCACTTTAAACAACGTAAATGGGCTGTCCATTTCTGAGCACTGTGAAAGCCCTCCGATCCTCCTCGTCTTCCCCCAGTCGCCGACCGCCTCTATACCTTTCTTCCTCCCGGCTCTCCGACGAACCTTCGTCCGCAGAGACGTGGCCGTCGGGAAACCTTTAGATAAAGCTTTCAGTTTGCTTCGTTGAACTTTTAGTAGACGTGGCCGTTGGGAAATCTTTGACGCACTAAATTTCTCTCATTTACAATAATTTTGTAGATGGGTTCATTTATGAGGTTGTAGCCATGAAGTAAATGGGTGCAAAAATGTCAGCGACGACCAACTTGGAATCAAGTCATTTTCATGTCACTCAGTTCAAACCAGGCCAAAAGTCCATTAATTCCTACTTTTTTACTGATATTAAGCCTTTCCCACTTCCCTAATCCACGTCTTTAGGAAGAAGGGGAAGTTTAGATTTTGAAGTGAGAGGAATCGAAGCTGAAAATGTGGCTCAGAGACTGAAATCTGGCAAAGGAAATTTAATGAGACGATGACAGATTTTCTTAACTGGGTAGTTTGAATTGAAACCTACCACCCCAGCTGAACTCAGTTGCATTAACTCTCCAATTTTCAAAGTAGATAGCAGTTGGACTATTTATAATCACGACCCAAATGTCAAGGTTGATGTTCGGCCAAGTTTCATCCCCAAATCAGACGTCTATAAATGCAGTCAAACTCTCAACTATCTCTACATGGACAGCTTAGCGTAAAACCCAACAGTTTAACGATCTTAATTTTCACGTCAGTAGCTATGAACTATTGGGAGCAATAATGGGCAATTAATGAAAAGAGCAAAAAGGGGAGGTAGAGGGTCGGCAATGATATATCCTGCAAGTGTAATACAGTAATCTGGTAAAATGATGCAAAGGCTTCAAGGGAGAGTCTCTGTTGGCTTTTCGAGTGGTTCTTAGCTTTTTCCAAGTGCAAGAAATGGGTAGAAGGCAACTTTTGAAGAGACAAAACTTGGTGTGCACTCGAATGGCGTCACAGTGTTGATGTGATCGTCTAGTTTAGGACAATAAACTATGGAAGACTCGTCGAAAGAGATCGTTGGTGGCATAGAACAAAAAATCCTTTTCACAGGAATGGATTTTATTAGGAAATATTACAATTTTCTATAAAAAAAGTTGAGAATAATGTTTTACAACTTTACATTTCCTCACCAACCCACGAGAAAATCTGCACAGGACAGTTTCTCAGACATTCCCTAAAGCTTGACTCAAAAAGATTGCCACGACAAAGAAACAATGAAGCAAAGAAAAAAAAAAGAAAGAACGGCCTGACCTTTCGAGGGGTGTCTAATATGTATTCTACTTCCGTTATCTCGTCTTATACGCATGATCTCCAAATCCTTCCCTCCAAGGAAATTACGATGATCGAAACGTCGTCGTGATATTTCCTCCGGTCACCTTGCGGGATTTCAAGCAATTCGTGAAAATCCATGCCTGCAATCGAAGAACGCAAAGATCAGAAAAGTTTATAGCTCTAAGCTTACGGCTAAATAAAACGACGACAAGATTTGAAAAAGAGAAGTGCTTCAAACCTGCTTTTTTTGCAGCCCGAAAGAGGACTTCCTCGACGAGATGCTGAGCGGGGTCTCCTTCGGGTTGTAATTGGATGAAAAGTTCAACTTCTGAAACAGCTTCCTCGTTTGTGAAGTATTGGTAGAGGCCATCAGAAGATAATATCAAAAACCTGTCTTTGGAGCCAAGTCTATGGTGGTAGAGAGATGGAGAACAAGTGATGTATGGGGATGTTCCTATGTAGTCTATTCTGAAAGCCTCTAGAAGTGCATTATTCCATTTTGGCTGCAAAAGCAGAATCATGAATTTAGAATTTTACTCTTCAATTAGGCCACTCTCTAATTCTATCAAATTATCGCAACAATTTATCTCCGGAATCTACCTAAAATGAAAAAATTAATGCTCAAATCGACGAATATATGCAATGGTTTAGCTATTCAATGGCCGATAAATAATATCACAAACCATATCTTACCTGTTTGAGAAATCCAGCCCCAAATGCTCGGGTGACCTTCAACGAGCCTTTCACCCGATCGTGCATCACCGCACAAGCATCGTCCGGGTGTTTGTTTTTTATCCTCTGAACTTCCTGAAATGGAAAATCAAAGAGACCCTTAGCAAAGCTCGATACACCCGGAAGGAAATTATTCAAGCTTTTACCTCTTCTACACTTGTGCTGTGATCCATGGAAAGTTGAGTGGCAGTTAAATTGCAAACTGTATAGGTTCGATCAGCATCTACTCCTTCGAGATCATACATTGTTTCTTCATTTATCTTTTCCAAGTCGTTTGAGATTCTTCCGAGCCAATAATCCGGTTCTTTCTGAGCTAGAACGGCTCGACTATCCCCCACGTTCATTACATAAACATCGTCTCCTTTCATGAGCATTACGAGCACACAAGATCCCATTAGAGCTAGCTCAGGATTTTCCACAAGCATCTTATCTGCAATATCTAAGTAAGCCTCCTCTGTCTTTCTCAGCGCTTGAGACAGCGCTTTCAACACATCTGAGTGATTGATCGATCTAAGACCGTCGGAATCAGATCGATTTAGCTGTTCTTTCAACCTACGATCGAGTTCTTGTCTCTCTCTGTCCCACTCGCACTTCCATCTTCTCTGATTATCCTCCCATTTCTGTGCTGCTCCGCGGTATTTTCCTCTTGAATTTTTTCCCTTTCGTCTTCTTGAATTCGAATTGAAAGTTCCTGTCCCACTTGGGCAGGGATAATTCTCTTGCTCGAAGCACTGAGAGCAAGCATCGGCCGTCTGATTCCTCACAGAATCGCCGTCACAAACCGGTGAAGAATCTGCCGTTTCTGAAAGGGGATTTTCAGATCGAACAGGGGAATTGATAGGAGCAGCCACTCGGGGAGGTTCACACTTTTCATCCCATAATAATCCTTTGAGCTCCTTGTGTACAGCAGAGTACAAGTTTGTTAGAAGGTAATCGGGCGCATCAGGGCCGTTGAAGCCGTCATAGATTCCGACGAAAACCCAGCCATGCTCCTCCGAGACAACCACGTGAACTCGATCCTCTCCGGCTTTACCTTGAGCCCACTGAAGATTCTGGGTCTCCATAGAATCTTCCTCCTCCAAGCTACCATCGCTGCTTAAATTTAAACTACTCACCGTCAAATTCTCGTTGTGCTTCTCCGGTCCGATTATCCAATCCGGTTCTTTCATTCCTTTAATCGGCGCGACTATGGAGTTCTGTCCTCGAGAGACGGTCTTCGACAGTGCTCTACGAAGAATCCCAATAATCCGGCTAGTTTTCGATCTGGATCTAGAAGCAAAACCTCCATGAGAGAAGCTCCTCTTAAAGTCAGTAGAGCAAGCCTTCTCCAGAGGACCCGAAAAAATACCACGATCCAGCGGACCCGACATAAATCCTCGCTCAATCGGACCCGATAGAAATCCTCTTTCAAGAGGTCCAGAGGCAGAAACTCCACCATAGTAGTTGTTCCCATAAATCGGCCCAGAATTGACAAAATTTCGGGGGATCGGCTGAAGAGGAATGGAAGCGAAAGAAGTCGAGCTCTCGAAGGCCGCAGCTCGATCAATACTGGGGTAGGAATACAGATCAATCAAAGACGTAGAGAGAGGAGTAGACGCGTTAGCACTGACAGAAGCACCAGAGATTGCTCTGAAAGTGGTGGCTTCATCCGAATGAACCTTGGAAGAAGAAAGCAGAGAGGGATCGGGACGCACGTAGCAAAACGAATGGCCCAAACCCTCGTCGAGAGGATCCGATAACAAAACAGATATATACGGTCTCCGGCGACCATCCACTTCCCCGGTAAAACAAGCGCTAAGCTTTCCAACACCGTTACCCATCGCCAAAAAGAAAAACTGGGTAAAATCTAGACGTAGCCAAGAACAAATATCAGTATTTCATCGCCAAATTCGTTGCCAGAGAAGCGAGAGAAAATGGAGGAAAAATTAGAGAAGGCGAGAGGAAGAGGAGGAAGTAGAGAGATTGAGATAGGGGGCGTTGACTTTAAAGTAAGGACTCAGAGAGGGAAGAAAAAACCAATTCGTTTGTTTAAATTCTAATAAATATTAATTTTTTAATATTTCCCTTTCTCATTTTCTTCTTTGGCGTTGACTCTATAGTAAGTCCCAAAAAGTAAAAAAATTAATAATAAAAATAACCCAAAATATCACTTTCTTCAACTTAAAATAATTCACCAAAAATATTAAATTATCTAAAATTAATAAATTTTAAGAGATAATCCAAATATTTTAATTATTTATTTTTACAATAAATAAATATTTTAATTATATTATTATGGAATAATCAGGTCCGCTGATCAAGGATGGGACCATACAGTCCGACGTACCTGATTAGACTAGATGAAAACGTACGGGCAAGATTGTAAAAAAAAAAGTAAAAGTCAAAGATAAGAAAATAGAGTGAGTGTGCATGGAAGAACGTGCCGTCGATCACCGTTGATCAAAGGAGAGCAATGATTCGATGACACCTGGCGATGAGGTCATTTTGTCAACTAGAGGCTTCCCGAGTGTACCCACCGGCCACCTCTGCCGCAGCTAAGCTTGACTTTTTTCCTGACATTAATGCTCATTTTTAATGAAATTTAAAAGTCTCGTTTTTTAATTATTATTATTTTCTCATTTATTGAATTTGATGTGGGTAGGGGCAGGGGCAGTTGATCGTTGTTTATTCATTTAATAATTTGTTATTTTTTTCCATATTTACTAAAAATTAATTAATATATTTCATAGTCAAACTACCTTAATTGATCGATTAAATCTGGACGTAAAATAAGAATATAAACGTAACATTATTAGACTGATAAATAATATGACGTGTATTTTGACGGGAATTCAAAGGCGACATCATTTGTACAAGTGGAGAAAAACTAGAAAAGCCGCCATCTCCACTGAGACAATAGACCCCAACCACACTTTGTCTCTTGGTCATTTTGCTAATTAATTGTTAATTATGTTTAATTAGTAATTAAGTGCAAGTTGGTGTTGATTCACGGTTGAATTTTTGAAGATTCTTGAAATTGCAAGTGTTTGCAGAATAATAATAGCAAGAAGCTCGGGGCTACTGCTACTAGCTACTAGCTAGTCCAACAACCGTATTAACTTGTTTTTCTAGCACAATCATCATCATTTTCACCCTTTATTTATTAATTTCTTACCTTGCATGTTACAAATATGTCACTATCAATAATAAACTTTAGATATATTTTGTAACGTTATCTTTATATAATATTGTCAATTTTATGTGAAATTGTCACGTAATGAGAAAAGTATAACTCATTCCAAAAGCTAGTTTAATGATTGAGGGAATCTCTTCATATTATGTACTAGATATTTACTTTCTTCTTTGTCGATGTAAGATTGTCAACATCCGACTACACGTCTAGCGTGGTAGGTCTTTCCTTCACGTCTAACGTGTTAGTGCGCATGAGGTTCTCAAATCGTACAGAGTTTTTGGTTCTGATACCATGACAGTATAAGAGGGGTAGAACTCATTCCAGAAGATAGCTCAAGAATTTTTGAGGAAATATATTCTTATTATATACTGGATCTTTATTTTTTTCTCTGTCGATGTGAGATTGTCAACAGATTGCACACTAATTTGTTCTTTTAATTAGTAAAAAAATAGGTTGTATTAAATAGAAAATGAAACTCTACTTATAAATCATGTATTTTTCACTCTCTCAAATGTCATGAAATTGTGAACTATAGTGAATAGGTTTTTCTAACTTTTATATGGTGGGTTGCCATCTCTATTTTACAAAGATAATAGATTAGTCGAACATCTTCCGTAGTCACACAAGTCACGTAAAAATGGTGTATCGGGCACTATCTAATAAAGAATTAGTTTAACTAACAGGAGAATTAGGTTGCCATTATCTATAAACTAAGAGAATAGGGACAATAATGACGTCATAATCCCATGCGTAGTAAAAGATAAACAGTGAAAATAATATAAATAAGCAGTGGTGTCAGCTATGGCGGGGCCAAATATTATCCCACAAAGAGCAAGAAAGAAGTATCAGAAACAGGAAGCCATGATTTACATCAATGGACGACCGAGTTGATGACCCACCCATACCAGTATAAAGTGGGAACATACAGTGGAGATGGAAGGGAAAAGACCGGCGTCGATGACCGGGGAAAGGGAGGAGGCCGGAGGGGTTCATTTGAAACCCTTTGAAGAAATTTCCTGGAATCGACGGCGGCAGCCAGTTACTGTAGTTTATGAGAGACTTTTCTTAAAGTTAAACTTATCAGCTAAGAAAAACTCAGGGCGGCAGAAGGAATGTCGTGGTTGAAGAAGTCAAAGATAAAACTCGCAGAGAGAAAAGACAGGATTTTGAAATCTAGATAGAGAAGATATTTTGAGAATTGTTATGGGTGCCACTGAGCAAACACAATCGAGAAGGGTTTTGACTGTAAATCTCCATGGCCACCATGGTTGCTGTCATCTTCTTAAACCCACTACCTTCCACTGAATGTCACGTCGTTCCCCATTTGAATCCATTTGAGCGTTTCATATTTCAGTTCATAAGTCTTTAGAGTAGAATTATAATAGACGTCAATGCGTTGAAAAATAAAGCTTCGGGTGAGTTGGGTTGGAGTTTAAAGTTCAAATCCAGAATACAAAAAATGGTCAACGCGTTTTGATTTGGTTTGAAATTTATGTTTCGTTGTTGAAAACGTGTTGGAAAAATCGTAATATATTGTTCGAAAAGTCGCTGATAAATCAATTCACACACGATCGACTTTTGAGGTTGAGTTGAGTTATCCAAACTCACGCCTCGAATTGTTCATTTCATACTTGATCAATGCTGTCATCTTCACTGCCATAGACTTACAGGCCCAAAATGACCTCTGCATGGCTCGTGAAGCCCTACCCTTGTCAGTGAATTTTTTTAATTGCAAAAACATGTCCACCTTTGGGAGGTGATTTTTTTGGGTGAGTGATACCAAACTCGTATAGAATGACTCTGGTGACAGAGGATCTACATGCTGGTTTGTAGAAACAGGAAGGGGAATGGGAAGAACAATGGCCAAGTGTAGATTCTGCAGCCGAATTAGTGGCTGACAGATCTGATCGTACGCTTTACTGAACATCAATCAGTCCGATCAACATCCATTACAGCTTTTACGAGTAATTTACAATCAATTGCAAGTTGTAGAACTAGAAACCAGACAAACAAATCCAACTCTACCAGACTAAGAAATGAGAACTGAGATTGGAACAAAGGACCAAGGACTGGAACAGGAAGAGCTTTTTCACGGATAATCATACTTGCATGGCTCCAAAAATCAATACTTTATCGGATTCAACCAACATTTTTCTAAATATCTGCGTTATATTTCATTATTTTCAGCCAATTCCTGTAAATAACAACACCAAAATTGACGGGTTAGTCCATATCTCAAACCGAAGTTCAAGATCGACTACTTCCATAAAACTCAAGCGAGAGATCTATTTTACTAGATCTGTTTATCACATGAAAAACGCAACTCATTTTTTCCTGTCTTCACTTTGTTCTCTCTATCTCACTCTCAAAGACCTTCTCTACTCCCGAATATTAAATTCTGGGCTGTGACAGGAAATGATTGGGCTTCATATCGTATCATGTTTAGTTCATTCAGCTCCATATTGCCACCATCTAAAAAATCAATCTTTCTTCCATTCATCGAGGAGAAAAGAACCAGTATCAGAACTCTTTACAGATGGAGCTTTTCTTCACAACAATCAAAGAAATAGCCTTTTCAATTCGCCGTGTAACACGAAAATAAGTAAATAAATCTCATACCATTAAGTACAATGCCATACAATTGAGACTGTGGATGAGGTTCCGACGGCTACCCATGGCTGCCGCCGATCGAATTTTTTCGTTAAACCTCGGAGGAGAAGAGAATCGCCATTGCGGGACGTTTGATGCTGGAGAAATCCTCGGTGAAAGAGCCTCGTTCTTAAGATCGGCACTGGGATTGCTGGCAGTCGGCATTGGTGTTTTCCCAAAAATCTCTGTTGGCAATAAGACTTTTGAGACTCCGAATATGGAAACTGGGTTCTGATCAAACACTGTCTGTGTTATCGCTGCCAGAACGACGCCTGTGTTAATGCCCACAGATTCGCTAACCCTTGATATGTTGAGGGTGAAGCTCCCCGCCCCCATTTCTTCCGTCGCCAATGTTGGCTGAACAGGATTTACAATCGATTCCAGTGAACCCAGCGGGTAGTAGGTGTGTAAGACGTGGAACTTCAGTACCACTGCTTTCTTCTCCGCCGGAAGTGCTTGTAGCTTCACGTTGGTCGGTAGATTTGCGAAAGCAGAATCAGTCGGAACGAAGATTGTGATTCCAGCTCCACCTTCATTGGCTTCGAAATAACCAAACACGCCGGAGGCCGATAACATGGAGGCCGCAACGTTGAAGTTGTGCCCGACAATTAACGCCAATGAAACAGAATCTCTTATGGTCCCGTGCATATCATATGCAATGCAATGAAAACACGCCATAAAACACCTTGATCAAGTTTATGATTTTACGTCCAAAGACACGACACAGTCATTTGTCCTACTACTAATTAAAACAGTTTTTCATAAACGATAATCGAAACATACATAAAAATTACGTATGCAATAAATGAATCGCTAACAAGAGAATTATCAATTATTTTATACATAAAATAATTATTTAAAACGTGCTAAATAAATCTCTACCTCGAGTGAGCCCATCTCAATCCAAAATCCAATAATATCCAAGCCCAAATCCAAGGTCCAAATATTTAATTTAAAACAATGACACCTAACCAAAAATAATTGGGTTAAAATTTGAGACATTTAAATCTTTCATTTTCCCATTAAAATAGTTCTTACTTAATTGGCTAATTAACATCACAAATTTAATCAAAAACAGGTTCAAAATTGAGGCCCAAAAGGGGCTGGACTACAGGCCTAAAGGGACTGGCCATCAGCCCAAACAGTGTCTGGTCTGTAGCCCAACATAGCTCAGACCACAACACAAGGGGGTAATCTCAAGGCCCAACCTCTGGACCAATACACAACCACTAAGAGACAAAGAGACAAAATAGTGGTCTAGGCCGAACCCAAACCGTGGCCCAGAATATGACCATAAACTAGCGGACCGCGGTCCAGCCGTCTGCTATCGCGGCTTCCTCTCTAGAGAAGGCGCAACCGCGCAAGTCATCTTCTCCGACCTGGCGATCTCGCCACTCGCCGAGACTTCCTGTCTCGGCCAGTCACTCACCAATCTGAGCCTAAAGGTGCAAGCTTCGCAACCTAAAGCTCGGAGTCGCAGCTCGTAAAACTCCCCCACGATGCCGTCCAAATTTTCAACAGTTAGAGGTATACTCTTTTTCCATCACCACCAACAGGCAACAGAGAACATAGAAAACTAAAGTTTAGGTTATATACCTCCGTCCAGACAGTTCCGATTACCAGACGCTTGACCCACGCGGTGAGAGTCGGCCCGCTCCTTCCTTAGAATTCGCTCCGGAATCAATTGCCATTCTAGATCGAATTTCATCCAACACCAAGAGTAAACTGTAAGAAAATACGTGCTGCCCGATTTGAAATTCACAGCGTGATAGTGATTAGTGAGAGGGATCTGACTTACCGATTGAGATTTTCCTATTTCCTGAGGCAGAGGAATCGGCCACTTAAACCTCTGTTTGCTTACCACTATGACCCTAACTTTGTCTGAGAGGGAGAAAGAGAGAGAGATGAGAGGAGAATTCCAGAGAGGGTCACGATGAAGATGAGGGAAGGAGAGCGGCTGTTCAATGGCAGAAAATGAAGACTTTCCTTTTGGGGGCGCAACGCTCCCACAAATTTTGAGAGAAATAAATCCCAATTAAACTCCAAGATTTCTCTCTTTCTTAATTTACGGCAGTTGTCACAGGTTGAGTCTTGGACTCCGTAAGATCAAATCCGTAGGGAAGGAGAAGTGAATCAACAGCGAAGATGCTCACATTGCAAGGAAGATTCTTGATAAGATGAAGAACACTGGCGTTAGAACCAGAATAAGGAACAATGGAACGAACGGAGATGACGCCGCTCGATTGGTCTCTGGTGATATTAACGGTGCCGAAATCGCTGGCCGCCCGACCAGTAGTCTGGAAAAGAGTAGCAACGAGCTTGCCGGAGGGAGAGATATGGGCGAGATCGGACCAAGATAGATATTCCAGGAGGACATGGTAGCGTAAGACGTCGGCGAGAGAAGTCCCGGAAAAGCGGTGGGTGAGGTAGGAGTTGGTGGAGAGGTAAGAGTTAGGAACGGCGAGGATAGTGAGGGAAGAACGAGAACCCAGATCGGGAACAATGGAGGGAAAAGAAAGGGAGGTGAAAGCAGAGAGCTCAGGGAAGGAGGAGAGAACGGCGGTGACGTTAAAGGCTCGAACGGGAGTCGGAGAAAGGACAAGAAAACAAACGAGAATTAGGACGGGTGTATCGGGAAGCCAATTTCGTGACCGCCATGACGGTTGGGTCTCTGCACTATGTACAGAGGCCGACCGGCGACCGTGTATGGAAGTGATAGAACTTCGATAAGTTGCACAGAGAGAGAAGAGAGAGAGAGAGAGAGACAGTGGCGAAGATACAGTGGGAAGTCTTCGTTAGATTTTCTGACGACAACTTTCCACTAGTCGACATGTCGTTGAGTTTCCAACAGAAGGCCAATCCTTCATCCGCTTGGAATCTTCCAAGTCAAGTCAAAGAAAAGTCAGACTTGGTGTTGCGTTGGAACTTCTAAGATCAAACGATCTTCGAACCGTGGCTGCAAATCAAGAGCTTTGAATTGGTCTTATTTATGATGAAAGCGACAAGCTCTGTTTGTCGATGAGATATTTCATTGCTTCTGAATGGGTCAATCTTATTTTTTTATTCAGTCAGCCATTCGTTTGAGAACAGAGTCTTCTTCTTCAACTGTTTGCTCCATGGCTGTTAATCCAAGAGAGAGAGAGAGAGAGACAGTGAGGAAGATACAGTGAGAAGTCTTCGTTAGATTTTCTGACGACAACTTTCCACTAGTCGACATGTCGTTGAGTATCCAACAGAAGGCCAATCCTTCATCCGCTTGGAATCTTCCAAGTCAAGTCAAAGAAAAGTCAGACTTGGTGTTGCGTTGGAACTTCTAAGATCAAACGATCTTCGAACCGTGGCTGCAAATCAAGAGCTTTGAATTGGTCTTATTTATGATGAAAGCGACAAGCTCTGTTTGTCGATGAGATATTTCATTGCTTCTGAATGGGTCAATCTTATTTTTTTATTCAGTCAGCCATTCGTTTGAGAACAGAGTCTTCTTCTTCAACTGTTTGCTCCATGGCTGTTAATCCAAAAAGGCGGGTTTGGTCAACTAATACGAAGGACTGCTTGTTCAGAGTTCAGACAAGTCAATATTCTTGGCTGAATATTTGCAGACTAACCGTCTTCCTCTCTTTCGTTCCCCGATAAAAACAAACATTCCCTCTGGACGCCATTGAAGTTGATTTGAAGAACCATCAATCGACTTCATTTATGAGTCTTCTTCTTTCTGAGTCTTCTTCTTCTCCAAAATCTCCTATAACCGAGGTAATTTCTACTGTTTATCTTTCTTAAACTTATGTTCTTATAAATGCTCCGTGACTTTGAGTTTAAGTTTAGGAAGTATGACAGCATAACTTTCAGATCGATTGCATGCTTTAGAACTTCCGGGTTTGACCGATTCGGTTCGATGATCATTTATTGAAGAATTTTGATCTCTGATATGAAGGTTTATATTGAATCAGGTCTGCAAAAAGATAGTGAAGTTGTAGAGATTTCTTGTGTTCATAAAATGGGAAAGCAGTTGGAGTTGCAGAGACAAGACTCTAGTTTTCACTTTCAAAGCAATCATCCAGGCTGTTTGTGGGCCATTCTTCATCTTCTTGACTACCATCGTTGGCATAATGTCAAGAAAATGCTTCCACAGAAGAGGAATGGAAGACTAAGGCATCCCAAAGGTAACCGGCAACCTCCGAGTTTTCTGATCGTCGTCTTCGAGTTGATTTTCGGGTAAATTGGCTGGATGCAAAACTAATTTCCATCCATGCTTGCAGGCAATGGATCTTCAGAAACAGTTCTAAAAGATCATGATGCTGTTCAAGTGCCTCGATATTTCAATAAAGAAGCTCAGATTTTACAGGTAAATTCATGGTACAGAACTAGTTTTCGGAACTGATGAATAAGTTGTGGTTTGAGTGAGTAATGGCTTTGATTTTTCAATACCAGGTTGAGCTGGAAACTGAACAGATCTTCGGACCAAACAAAAAGTTAGGAAAATCTGACGCGACGGCTAAAGAGACTATCGGGAAAGGTAAGATTGCTCCAACACAACCATCTCGGCAAAAAATTGCCAAGAACTCGTCTAAATTCAAGGACAAGGCTGTAAAGAAATCTGAACAATATTTCGGGAAGGAGTTTCAAACCGAGAAGGGAATATTGGAAAAACGAGAGCTAAGGCAAGTTAACCGGATCGATAAAGATATCTCGGGTTGCTTGATGAAGGAACCTGTTGACATTCTGGAGATGTTTAAGTTAAACAAGAAATTATTTGCCGAAATGTTGAGAGGCGAGGAATTCGGTCCAAACAAACCATTTCGCTCGATAAATTCGAACACCAAAGTTGGTTTGACCAAATCCATGTCATTTCCTGTTGTTGATCCATCAGGAATCAGAATTCACAGGCCTAGTAAACTCGAGCATAAGCAAAATGAATCTTTTCCGAAAGGTAAAAGTATACGTCGTGCCACTCCTACATCGAAGTCTACTCGGAATCTTCACGAGAAGTCATTGCCGAATAAATCCGATGGAAGTCCACCGGATGCAAAGCAACAAGGGTGGAATCAACTGGTTGTTAAGCGGTTCAATGCGATAAAGCAGAAAGTGAAGCAAGCCTTCAAGGATAAAAGAAAAGGTTATTCAAGGCTTTCTGTCAAAGAGATTCCTGAAAGTTCAGATCATCTTTCAATGGCCGAACATGGTATGATCGATATTAAAAGTGTCGATGAGACTGACGGTAAGGAGTCGTACAACATCGATGGCACAGTTCATTCGATTAAACAGACGTCTTTTTCGAACGAGGCTTTGGAGAGATATAAGCACCTTTTTGCCAAGAGCTTCAATGATAATACAAAGTACCGCCATTCAAGGAGCTTGACTTTAGCAAGTGGAAATAAGATTTTGAAAAATCGGCTTGCTTCGAGATCCTTCAATCGGAATCTCTCGTCACCTGATCTTGGGCTCTTCTGTTCATTTTTTCACGATGTTTCGCTTGATTCGTCCCAAACAGATAAACCAATTATAAACTCTCTGAATCGAGCTACGAATAGCATGGCGGAGACTGATCAAAATTCAGTAACAACTACAGTAATCACGGAAGAGCACAAATTGCTCGATATTTTGGATGCTGAACTGGTGAATAGAACACTTGAAGAGCTTGATCATGCAGAAGAATTTGCACTGGTTGCAAGTGAAATAAGAATTTATGAACAAGATGAGCTCATTGAAGATGAATTTACATCTGCAATTTTAGAAATAAACCCTTCTCAGGATCTGCTTCCTGACTGCAAATTGACTGATGAAATGCAGTTTTCACAATCAAATCAAGTTGTGGATGATGAAACTTGCTCCCCAGACCATCTAACTAGTTATCCGGAGCTTCCGTTCTCAGAAGGTAAATCATAAATTTTCAGTTTCATATCATTAATATCCATCGGTCTCGTATTTACTCGATCTTTCTGCTTGTTTTAGCATGATTATTCCTGCGAGTATGCAAATTTAGGTTTCGATTGTTTAGAATTATAAAAATGATAGCACTTTCGAAAATCACTCTTTTGAATCTAGCTTCTGTTTAATTGAACTGGATGGTGATCAGGTATGGAATGTCAGAGCATCCCTAAGGATGAGCAAATGGTTTCAAATGGTCAACCTCTCTGGTCAAGCTCAGAATCTATAATAGTATTTAGTAACATTGTTAGTCATGAAAATACTAACAATGTTGTATCGAATGGGATCGAAGACGCATATTATTACCATGTGAGAAACATTTTCGAGGTTTCCGGGTTGATCGAAACTGAGCTCGTTGGAACATGTCGATCCGCAGGGTTTGAATTCGAAGAGCATGGAAAACAGATGGGAACTGAGTTGGATCAGCAACTAGTGCTTGATCTAGTCAATGAGGCTCTACTTGATATCAATGGAACTTCTTCCACTTACTTCCACAAAGCCTTCTCCTTCAATTGCCGAATTCTTCCACCGCCGTCCGGCAACCGACTTCTCGAGGCAGTTTGGAAGAGAATTGGCCCGCACTTGAGCTCGGGGCAAGAGCTTCAGCTCGGCCAATCGTTGGAAGATGTCGTGGCTCGAGATTTGGCAAAAGGGGATGATGGCTGGATGAAACTCCAATTGGAGGCTGAGTTCTTGGCTTTGGATGTGGAGGATTTGATTATTGATCAGCTCTTGGGTGAATTAATGTGTTCTTAGACAGCTGTTTAATGAAGTCTATGCACATAGAACATTGGTAAGAGGAGGTATACACAAAGTTCAATTTTTAAGTAAATAAAATTAGGGTTAACTTCAACAGAGCTAGTGAAGTTAGGGCTGGAAAGGCGTTGAACAATTTTTTCCAACAATTTGGTTACTGTATTTTGGGTTTTTACTTGTTAGTACAGTGGTTGCTTTCGTGGTAAAAATCATTAAATGCAATATTTATGTCACACGTCACATATTTAGTTTTCATAATTTTTAAATGACATACATAATTTTAAAGAAAATTATTGATTATAATTATATATTATACTTGTAATTTCAGGTAGTCCCATATATTAAAAAAACTAACAAATCGAACTTCGTACTATGATTCTGTTATCGGCTTTAATCTTTTTCAACACTGACGTTAAATGCATTGAATTTAATTTTATAAAAAAATATCAAACGACATTGAATTTACTTGAAATTTTTACTACATTTCACCACATCATGGAAAGATAATATGAAAATTTTCGTGATTTTCTAACGTTTGTATGATTTATTATAATTATTTTATAAAATAACTAAATAAAATTACAATAAATCGTACAAGTGTTAAAAAATCACAAAAATTTTCAGATTATCTTTTCACTATGTGATGAATATGTGGCAAACTTTTCAAGTAAATTCAATATCGTTTAGTATTTTTGTAAAATTAATTTATAAAGTGAAAAAGAAAACTCAATGCACTTAACGTGGGTGTTGAAAAAAGTCAAAGCCGATAACGGAATCATAGTACGAAGTTCAGTTTACCTATTTTTTTAAAATAAGGGGTTACCTGAAATTACAAGTATAATACATGATTAAGATCGATAATTTTCCTAATTTCAATGATAAATACATATATTTTTTTTCGGTGGAATTTATTTTGATAATAAATTAATAGTTTAAGATTTATTTTGTTAATAAAAATAATTTAGGGTTGATTTTGTTAATGATTTCATCAAGATTTTTTTGGTCAATTATTTATTTTAATTTATATTGTATAATAAAATTTGGTTTTAATTACGTATAATTATTTTTTCATCATTAAAATAAAATTATATTTTCTAACCTACATTGAACATGTACACCTTCCATGAATTGGGTTCAAAGCTCCGAGTTTTGCCGCTACTGCGAACTGAAGCAGATAGAGCAGAGTTAGGAGAATCCTTAATTTCAATGGCTATCGGTCTTCCTCTGATCCAGAACGAAGACGGGTCAGCCGCATCTGCGATCAATACTACTAAATTTAAGCAGCTCCGGCGGCCCAGTTCAACGACTCCAGAATGAGCTGATCGCCCCCGGAAACACAAGCGGAGATGGACCTCTCTCAGAATTGGTAATCTAATGAATTTATTTCTTTTACTTCTCCATACAGCATGCTAAAGGTAGCCCTTGCGGTAGAACGAAGGCTCATTCAATCAACAAATCGAACACTGACTCTTCCATTCTCGGCGTCCAAGACAGTCCTATTCAAACACAGTTCACTGTTATCCCAAACGTTTTGCAATGTCTCGGAGAAGGTTTCAGATTCAGAAAAGGAACGGTGTTTATCTCTGAGAATTGAAAAGCTACCGAAGGAAGAATCTGTCGGGCGCGCCTTTGGGAGCTGGATGGGCGATGGGTTTCCTGTTCACAGAGGTGAAATTTTCCACGCCATTAATCGTCTAAGGAAGCTTAAGATGAACAAACGAGCCCTTGAGGTAACACCTCCATCACTCTGCTATATGGATGACAACTCTTCAATATTGCATTACTATGAACAACCGTTAGCTCCACTTTCACTCTAAACTGCCTGTAATTGTTACAATTCCACATAGTAGCCTGATTAGTCTCGTTAATTCCAAGAAAAAGTTTGAGCAGAGGAATATTTATTTGGGGGCTTTCGATTATTTTCGACAGGTAATGGAATGGGTGGTCCGGGAGAGACCATACCGGCTGAAGGAGTTGGATTACTCTTATCTGTTGGAGTTCACCATCAAGTTTCATGGTATATCTCAAGGTGAGAGACTCTTCTCTCATGTTCCTTCGGAATTTCAAAATGAGTTGCTCTATAACAATCTGGTGATTGCATGCTTGGATAAAGGGTCTGTTAGACTTTCACTATCTTACATGAAAAAAATGAGAGAACTTGGACATCCCATCTCGCACTTAGTTTTCAATCGCCTCATAATCCGCAATTCCTCACCTGCCCGTAAGAAAACCATCCCAAAAATCATGACTCAGATGAAGGCCGACGGGGTGGCTCCACACGTCTCTACATATAACATTCTCTTGAAAATAGAAGCAAACGAGCACAATATTCAAGGATTATCGAAGGTATGTAATGACATGAAGCGATATGAGGTCGAACCTAATGAGGTAACGTATTGCATATTGGCTAATGCGCATGCAGTGGCAAAGTCATTTACCGTGGCAGGAAGTTACGTCGAAGCTGTGGAGAAGTGTATGACAGGAACTAATCGGTCGACATTAGATGTTCTAATGATATTGTATGGCTATTTGAAGAAGGAAAAAGAGCTACAAAGGACATGGGGAGTAGTACAAGGGCTACCCATGATCAGATCAAAGAGTTTTCATATTGGCTATTGAAGCATTTCGGTAGAATTGGTCGGCTAAGTCGAGCTGAAGAGCTTTGGACAGAAATGAAGTCAGTCAAAGAATTGAAATTTACCGAACAGTTCAATTCGATGATTTCCGTTTACTGCAGACACGGGATGATAAAAAATGCGACCGGGATCTTTCGAGAAATGGAAAAGACGAGATGTCAGCCAAATGCAATAACTTTTCGGCATCTTGCGTTGGGTTGCTTGAAAAATGGATTGATACAGGAAGGCTTGAAAACGCTAGAAATGGGGACGAATTCAAAGACGAGCAAAAGGGTCAAAAACTCAGGCCCTTGGCTAGAAACTACACTTTCCATAATTGAAATCTTTGCAGAGAGGGGTGATGTGGAGAGTGCTGAGAAGTTGTTTCGAGGACTCAAGGCAGCTAAATATACAAGGTACACCTTCGTTTACAATATCTTAATCAAAGCTTATGTTAAAGCAAAGATCTATAACCCGAATTTATTGAGAAACATGATTATCGAAGGGGCGATGCCGGACGCTGAAACCTACAGCCTGATCAAATTTTCCGAGCAGTTTCGTTGATGAACTCTTGTGTTTTCATTAGTTTATAGCACTACATTCATGTTTCTGCCCATTGTTTTACCAAATTTGAACTTTGTATATCTAGATTGATCTACTTAGTAGATGTCACCAACTTCTTTATATTTAACAAATCTAAGTTTGATTTACCCTCCAATTTTAGTTTTATCTTCTAAGTTTATTGTAGTTGAAATTAAGAAATCCATTCTATTCGAACCCAGAAACTGGTAGGTTGAGTTCTTTTCGGTTTGAATTTTGACTGTACCAAACCGAAAAATTTTGATTCGGTTCTCGGTTCTTTCTTTTAAAAAACTGAACAAAGTTGAAACGAATTCAATTTATATTTATTTTTTAAAATTTTATATGAAAATTACTAATTACCTTATTAAATCGGTCCTAATCCGAATTAAAACTGCAAAAAATCAAGAATCGTAACCAAACCAATTAAAATTGAAAAAAATCAGTTTGAATTGGGTTCGATTTCGAAGGTAGTTAAAATAACTTGTTAATCGTAGCAATCAATATTTGACGGTTCAGAAGTAAGAATCTAAGGTAGAAATAGAACATAAATATATTATTCTTGACCCATCTAAACTATATAATTAAATAAAATAAATGTATTAATCTATTATTTTTTATTTAATATCGAGTATCCTAACAACGTTGTTCTTTAAAAGAATTTCAAATTACCGGCGGAGATTCACACCTTGATCAAATCACAACTAGAAAACTAAAACAAGTATATATTTGTTCTTCAAAAAAATACAAAAGTATAACTTGATCTCTAAATCAAGATCCTAACTTTAAATTTTTGAAATTCATAAATTACAATTGCCGAAACAACGGAATCTTCAAACCGGAGGTCGTCTCGGAGAATCCGACGTTGGACTTGATTCATCTGAGTAGGAGATTTCAGTTCTCCATCCGCAGAGAACAGGAACTCTACAAATGGGGCAATGTGGGTTGATCGTCAGCCATGGAGTTATGCACTGGTCGTGAAAACTATGCCCGCAATCGCCAAGCATCTTACAGAAATCTCCGGCCGTAAACTCCTCCATGCACACACAACAGTCGCTGTTTTTTCCGACCGGTGCTTCTGCGGTGTACTGGAAAGTTTTTAGTTCTTCTTCAATCACAACCCGAACCGCCCTTCGTTGCGTTACGCTGATTGCAATTTGCAGTCCAGTTTCTATGTCCCGAAGTTGGTTTGGACGCCTATTTCTCCGCCGGAATGAAGATTCGCAGAGTGGATAGCAGCAGAAGTATACGATAAGCAAAACTAAACTGAACGAAAAGAACAGAAGCACGTGGTCGAGAGAACGCTCAGGAGGAGGAGGGGGGGTCGGCCATGGAGGATTTGCTTCTGAAAACAATGGAGAAGGTAAAGGAGACAGGAAAAACGCCATGGTTGTCGAAATCGGAAGCAGAGATCACAAATCAGCTCCACCAAGACGAAGAAGAAATACGATCTTTGAGCATTCTCGATAAAAGGGTTTACAAAATATAATATAAACAAACGGATTACAGATAAGAAATCTCCCGGAAAAACTCGAACTTGCAGATACCCAGATTTTGAAATATACCCAAAATCCACTTCAAATAATTCAGGAATCAAATTTGAAGTTTTTAAAATTAACCCATTTTATCAAACTCTTCAAATAATAACGACACTGAAAAAAAAATCTCAACTTTAATGCAAATAAGATGTATTATAATATGTGAAAATAATTAATATTATTAGATAAGTGTAAAAAACGTAGGAGTAGAACTAGAACTAAGACTGTGAAATGAATAGCGTAAGATAGCAAACCTATATTTACTTTGCTATCCTGTATTCAGTTCTCAAAGAAGAAGGACATGAGCTTCAGTTTCCACGCCATTGTCATCTCCAATTACCAAGTCCTTACCAGTCCTCCAGGCGTCCAATTTCTCCAGTCCAATTTCCCAAATGATTTGTTCTTCAAGTTCGCCATTTCTCTGAAATCTAGTACCTTCTTTAAATACCTTTTACCATGTCTGGTCGACTCAATCTCTGTCTCCCCTCCAGTTTCTTCCTCTGTCTCTTCGTTTCCACTGATAATTCTTGAAGCAACTTCGTCTCGAGAGGCGGCTGTCTCGTTGACAATGCTCCCCAGAATCTCAACGACTTCGCTCATTTTCGGCCTACACTTGGCTTGCTTCATCAGGCACCGATTGGCCAGATGGGCGAGTTTCTGAGCCGATTTGATGCACATTTCGCCTCCGAGATTCGAGTCGACGATAAGGTGGATTTTTTTCGGGTCGAATGCGTATGGTCTAACCCATTCCAAGAGCTTTTGCTCATTTCGAGGAAGATTTCGCTCTATGGCTCGTCTTCCGGTGATCAGCTCGTACAGAACCACCCCAAAGCTCCAAACGTCGCTCTTTGTCGTCAACCTTCCTGTCTGAACATACTCCGGTGCTACATAGCCCACCGTTCCTACAACCTTCAACCATTAAAATAGATGGTTATAAAGGTTTTTAGCTTCACCACAACGGTAATAAAGGCACTTACTGATGTTAAAACATGGCTGATTCCTTCAGGAGGTCCCTGCCTAGCCAGTCCAAAATCTGAAAGTTTTGCATTGAATTCTTTATCTAGCAGAATGTTCGATGCTTTGAAATCACGAAAAATCAACTGCACAAAAGAAGTGCGCACTTGTTTTCAGGGATAGCCAAAAGAGAAGATGACCAACTTTCAGGAAAAAGAACTGCATATTATGAATGCTGCCATGGAAGGCCATTAAGGTCAGACACTATACTAACTTCATATCTAATTAGAATCATAGAAGAAGAAGAAGAAGAACTGAAGTCAGAACTCATATTTCGTTGATGTCCAGGGACGAGAATTTGCATCTTGTCGATTTAGGTTCCAAAATTTAGAATCTTTTTTCATGAACAATGAAGCTGTAACATTTCCATTTTTCAGACAAGAAAAGACAAATACAATTACAGCAAGAATTCTAATGTTTCCAGTGTGGTGTAGAGTATACCTGAAAATCCATTTCTTCGTGCAAATACGCGAGACCTCGAGCAGCACCATGACAAATTTTCAGCCTCACCATCCATGGTAAAGGCGGGTTTGCTCGAAGCAAGAGATGATCCTCCAGGCTTTTATTACACATAAACTCGTAAACTAACAGCCGTTGAACCCCCCTTTCGTCATCTTCGGCACAACATCCCACTAGCTTGACGAGATTCGGGTGCTTTACAACACCCAGAAAGTTCACCTCGTTGATCCATTCCTTATGCCCCTGAATCCATAATGCAATAGAATTTCACTCAAGACCAGTCACTAAACAGGTAAATCAACTGGATATCTAGTCCCCTCCTCCTGAGAACTTCATTGCGAAATTAACAGGATGCCAGTGGAATTAGAATGATATACTATTTACCCATGTTTAGAAGTAAAACCAGAAGCTCCAGCAACGTCTTTTGAGTTTTTTTTTTTTTCAATGGAAACCTTATCAAAAGTGAAATCCATGCTCAAAGCACTTATAATATCCAGATTCCTTGTATTCTAACATAAACATTAGTAAAATGTGATAAAAAGCCATGCCTGGAAGCCACTGCGATTCAACTGCTTGATTGCAACGTCCATTTTTGAATCATCGCCATTAATGTTATGATCAGAAACTCCAACCACTCCTCTGTATACACACCCAAATCCGCCCTCGCCAATCAACAGCGTTCTGCTAAATCCCCGAGTGGCTGATTTCAATTCGGCGAATGAGAAAACGCGCAGATCGTTAGCCCTCCGCTGCGATTGGAACTCGAAGAAGCAAATCGAATCGGACAAGTCCCTCGAGTAGTCGGAGTCGAACTCAGACCTTCTCGTATCCACCGTGGTGGTGGAAGCCATGCTCAGCGACCGAGCCCAAGAGATCTTAGACACCCTCGAGACGAAGCCGCCTTCATCTTCCCTCGTCTCCCCATTAGTAAAGTAGAAACACTTCATTGCCCCAAAAAGTCCAAAACCAATTTTCTCCCTGATCACAATTCACGAATCGGCCAGAGTCCGCGTTCGAAAAAGAAAATAGAGAGAAAGAGAGAGAAACACGAGGGAGGGAATGGGTCAAACAAAAGAGGACAATGAGAGAATCAGCGAAGTTAGCTGGGGGAGAATAAGCATACCAGATTTGAACAACAACAAATGAGAGTCGAAATCCGGAAAGAAAGAAGAGAAAGAAAGCAGAGATTTCAGTAACAGTTTCATTTTCATGGGTTTGGCTTGGCAGATAAGAAGAAGAGGAGGAAGAGGAAGAGGTCCATTTCGGGTAGCAGATTCAGAGTGGAGAAGGAAAGTGGGAGTCAGTCAATCACGAGCCTCTGCAGGTTCCGTTGCTCCAAAGTAGTTGTAGGAGCTGGCTCCTGATCCCGCCATCCAACAGGTTCGGCGGGGAGCCTTTTGTCTTTCCACCTCTCTATTTCTAAAAAAGTAAAATCCAAAAAATAGACTCATCCAAAGGATGAATTTAAAAAATAGATTGAATTTTTTTTTCGGCCGAAAAACAACTTAAACTATTGAAAACGTCCAAAAAATAAATTCCCGGCAAACCATTTATCCCCCGATATGCCCTGGCATTCCGTTTTCCAACGGGGTCATTTTTTGCGCAGGAGAACCCTCGCGTTCAAATTTCTGAAGGGAAAATGATTTGCCGCATTCTGAGAATGGCAAACCGTTCTCCCTTCAGAAATTTGAACACGAATAGGAACTTTTATAAATTAATTTAAAAAATACCAAACGATATTCAATTTACTTGGAATTTTAACCACATGTTCACCACATCATGGGAAAATAATCTGAAAATTTTCGTGATTTTAGAATCCTTGTACGATATATTATAATTTTATATATTTATTTTTTAAAAAAACTTATAATAACTCATACAAGTGTTAAAAAATCACGAAACTTTTAAGATTATCTTCCATGATGTGCTGAAGATTTGGTTAAAATTTCAAGTAAATTGAATATCGTTTGGTATTTTTTAAAATTATTTATAAAAGTTCATCTTCGCTGTTCAAATTTCTGAAGGAAGAACGATTTGTCGTTCTCAGAACGCGGCAAACCGTTCTCCCTTCAGAAATTTGAACGCAGGGGCATATCGGTTTGTCGGGAGGCTATTTTTTGGACGTTTTCGATAGTTTAAGCCTTTTTTCGGCCCAAAAAACAAGTTCAATATATTTTTTGAATTCATCCGATAGTTGAGTCTATTTTTTAAATTTTACCCTTCTAAAAACTACACTAAATTAAAAATTAATTGTTTTTCAGATTTAATTTTATGGTACGAGGAAAGGAAGAGTGATTAAACACTTGATGTTGGGCAATGTCAATTTTCAACACTTTCACGTAGTAATTAAATCAAATTCATCGAGTAATATCAACCAAGTTATACGATTACGATTTTGAGCACTAACTCTTAACACAACATCACTATCATATTGAACGTCTCTTCTGACTTTCGTTTTTGGCAAAGACCATCCCTCGGGTGATTTTGTGATCCGACCTTGAAACTTGTCACCATGTGTCAACTAGTCCTCACCTGTGTGGATTCTCTTCAAAAGAAATTTCTTAGAAAATTCAAAAAGTTTATACGAATTCCAGCCGACACAAATGTGGAAGATGGGCTGGTCAAATGGGGAGTCGACGGGACAGACTTTTCAGCCCAAAGGGTTGACAAATTCCACTGTCCAAAACGAAGCAATTACCCTCTAAAAAATCTCTATCAAACATTCAGAATCAAAATTGAATTTTTAGATTTTGGAAAAGCTGAGGTTAATTTTAACAAACCCTTCACGAGGAGGGTTAATTACTTGTACAAAACTGCAGAAACTGACATCTAGACAAGCAGGTTGTTCAGTCTAATCATAAGAAAAAGAAGAAGGCAGACCAGAGCCATGGTCATGGATAGATCGAGATGCTTTCTCTCAACTCTTTTTCTTTTCTTCTCTCTCTGCCGACTGATGCAAGAAAGAGAGCTGGAAAGATAGGGTGGAATCAACCACACCAAATTATTCAATGTCTAGAACGAGACTGAGACGAAAACTTCTGCGTTTTACACTTACACCACAGCGTTTTAGGGTTTTACAAGTTTTGAACTTAAAGTGAAGATCTGGACATTGTGAGGTGGATCATGGATCAACTGGTACACATAGTACAAGCACGGGGTGAGTCTTAAATCTTAATGACAGATATACCGAACTTCTTGTCGTCATCTTCTTCTGAATCCGTCGTCAGCTTTTTCAAATCTTTTTAGACTCATCATAATCAATGATATGCTTCTCTTTTATTTGCTTTTTTGTGTCCACGTGATCATCACCCCTCGTCTTCTGCATCTCAACCTTCAGTTTCCTTAATTGTCAACTAATTAAGCATCATTAATGACTTTGAGTCGTAGGGTAAGTGATATTTCTAGGCTACGCCAGCTAGTAAGCTAAGATAATTATGTAAGAGTTATTAGCTTATGCTGATCTGATTGTTCTTGCTTTCATGCATACAGTTTTAGAAAAAAGAAACTGAAGAAAACGTGAAAAAAAGAAGAAGGATTTCATTAACTGATAATTCTGATCTTCATGCATTGATAAATGAGAAACAAGGACGTACACTAAAACCCTATTTCAAATTCACTTAGCTATTCATATACTAATCATAGTATCCTAAATAATAGCTCCGGCAATGTCGCCGATCGCAAGCACAAAAGATAACTCTACCTAAGCAGCTTGAAGGTCTCGAACTTCAAAGAAAGAGCGGTTCTTGACGACGATGTCGTACATGTGAATAGACTTGAAGTGCGAAAAGTTCTCAGGGAGAGATATCAAGTGGACGGAGTTTTCAGAGCGGTGGAACTGGAGAAGATTGGGCTGGGCGGAGTTTTGGTATCGGGACCAGCCGAGTTCGGAGAGGCGCTGCTCCAGTTGGACGTAGGAGGTGATGACCTCGTTGGATGGTACGTAGACGAGTACTCTAGGTCGAGCTCCCGGTGCAGTTGCTGTGCCTGGAAATGGCGGCTCTTTTTGCTCGAATGATTCCCTCGTTGGATTCGGGATTAGCCGAGCAACTCCATTTTTGTCGAACACCCAGACTCCGGACATCTCAGTCCCAGAAACTAGAGAGAGAGAGAGAGAGAGAGAGAGAGAGA
Organism: Begonia masoniana; assembly: GCA_022432975.1. Taxonomy (NCBI): domain Eukaryota; kingdom Viridiplantae; phylum Streptophyta; class Magnoliopsida; order Cucurbitales; family Begoniaceae; genus Begonia; species Begonia masoniana. The sequence continues at coordinate 1,118,314 of CM039512.1, read as the reverse complement.
GAGAGAGAGAGAGAGAGAGATGTTACGTTACGTGAATAGAAGTAGCACAGAAGTAGGACGGCATGTGAGGGGAAGGAAGAGTTACAGAACTCTTACGGTGAAACGTTCCAATTTAAGCTGCTCATCTTTTCCTTTTTCTTTTTTCACTTTTTTTTTAATTAATTAATAAATAAATAGCCAATAGCCAATAGCCAATAGGATAAACCCTATTCCAGGTTTTGGGCCTACAGTTTATACTTGGCCCTTGGCCTCGCTTCGGACATTGGAGCCCAATTACTAAAATCCAATTAATCTAACTTTATTAAATTTAGATTATTCAACCACTAAGTTTAACATTAACAAATTAAATTTGACTAGTTACAGATTAATTAGCGTCATTTTAGGAGCAACGATGTACGATATACCAAATGCAGGCTGTTAATTTTGGTACAAATTGACTTAGCGTCTATTCCCACTAGGTTGGCGTGAACTCAAAGTTGTTTGTTATTTTTGCGTTTCTTTATTACTTCCATCTTCAACCATTACCAAACTTTGCCTAATCCCTACTTTTGAATATAATTCTATTACATGACATCTCACTACGGTGAATACAAGTACGTCTCAATATTCTATTGATTATAATAGCTTAATTCATACTATGGGATGCACAATCGCATTGCCTGAGAAAATAGAAAGTGAATGATTTATGATTTTCCTCTCTACTTAATATAACGCTTTTCAACTAAGCCCATAAATAAAACTATGAGAAATTTAACACAAAACGGATAATATTTTAATATGAACGGAAACTCCAAACATATCATATATCCACAATACAATATTGGATAAATTTTAATATAGGACAACTAAGGGTCAAGGACAATGAATAGCTTAAACTATTTTTTGTATAACTAAGTAGCCTTGTACTTTGAGTTTCATACCTACCCTTGATAAAATTCATCAGATGGCTTATGTCTTTAGCTTGTAATGGCAATTTAAACTAATTTGATGACGCAGCAGTAAGCGGAAAGAACAAGAAAAACTCTCCAAAGAGAAGCCCTAGTTTTCCAAAGAAATTTCAATAGTGTAAAAAGATCCATATTTTCCAGTTACATCCAAAATAAATATTGACGATTAAGAAAATTATAATTAAATTAAAAAATACAGGAAAATTAAATAAAAGCTTGAACTGTCAATTTGAGGGTCAAAATGTTTGATTTTGGGCCCGAGAAAGATTGATCATGGTTAAATCCATGACAAGTCGTGGGCCTCTGCGAGAGCTTTAATTTGATATCTTTTACGAAAAATTCTGATACCTATAGCAAAAGTTATGACCTTTTGAAGTTGGAGAGATCACTACTCTTCATCATTCTCTCCCACCATAGAAAGCTCGACCTCGAGTTTTCCAGATACGCTGATTCGTCGTCTAGAAAGAATGGAAAAGTACCTGTCACATTAAATGTCTTGGATATGTCCATAATATTTAGCAGCCCATACTATTTGGCAGCCCAATGATGTAAGCATTATCGTTGATTTTCTTCTCTATCCGTTATGGGTCGTACCTCTTGGGTGGTAACTTACTGTATTTGTCGATTGGGAATCGTTCTTTGCGAAGAAACACCATCACTTGATCTCCCACGACAAATATCTTTTGACGTCGATGTTTATTTGCTGCTGCCTTATATTTAGCATTGGACTCCTCAATTCTATGTTTTACCTCTGATGCAACATTTTGCCACCATTCCACCATATGCTTTGCTAAAATATTGATGCTAGAATCCGAAGTCTTGGGGAGTTTAATCAAATCTAGAGCGTGCTGAGGTGGTTTCATAGAGACGATAGAAAAAAGAGACTTTCCTGTTGTCCTGTGAACGATGTTGTTGTACGCAAACTCTGCTTGAGGTAGAGCTATGTCCCATTGCTTCGGTTTGTCTGTGCATATGCTTCTGAGCAAATTTTCCAGCGTTCTATTTGTAACTTCCGTCTGATGGTCCGTTTGAGGGTGGACAATAGTACTGTAGTTAATGGAAGAGTCGAACATTTTCCAGAGGGTCCTCTAGAAATGGCTGAGGAATTTGTTATCTCGTTGAAACGTAATAGATTTTGGCACTCCATGTAAGCGCACTAGATTTTGGCACTCCATGTAAGCGCACCACCTTTTTGAAGAATAACCGAGCTACGTTCTGTGAATCGGCAACTTTCCTGTAGAGAATGAAGTGGGACATCTTAGAAAATCTGTCAACCACCACAAAGATAAAGTCAAATCCCTGTTATGTTCTAGGTAATTCGAGGACGAAGTCCATAGATAGATCCTCCCATATATTGTCTGTCACGGGTAATGGCCTATAGAGTCCCGTATTTTGTGACTGTCCCTTCGCTGTTTGACAGATGTAACACTTCTGCACCACCCTACTCACGTCTCGGCGTAGGTGGGGCCAATAGAATCTCTCGCTAACCACGGTCATAGTTTTATCTCTACCCAAGTGCCCTCCTAGACCATCTCTATGCAAATCTCGAATGACTTTCTCTCATAAAGACGATTGTGGAAGACATAACTGGTTGCCTTTCATTAGAAAACCATCATGTATGTGATAATTCTCACAGGGTTGTCCGCCGTTACATCTATCTCAAATCCCCATAAATTCTGGATCTGTTTAATATTTGTCTTTCAAACATTCGAACCCCATGATTTTATTGGCCAACCTCACCATTAGCGTTACTCTTCTTCTCAATGCGTCAGCCACTTTATTTTGAATGCCCGCCTTATGTTGTAGCTTGAACGAAAATTTCTACAAGAACTGAACTCACATAGCATGCATATTTTTACTGATGCGGGTCTGATTGTTTAAGTGTTTAAGGGCATCGCAATCAGAAAATAAAACGAACTCCATTCCGACCAGATAATGTTCTCACGTTTGCAAGGCTCGTACAATTGCATAAAACTCTTTATCGTATGTGCTTCACGTACGTCTAGCCTAACACAACTTTTCGCTGAAGAACGCAATCGGTCATTTTTCTTGAGATAAAACAGCTCCAATATCTATACCACTAACAACACAATCAACTTTAAACAATTTATCAAACTCGGGAAGAGCTAATATCAGGGCTGTACAAAGCTTCTCCTTTAACAACACAAAACTCTCCTCGGCTTCTTCTGCCCATTGAAATTTTCATTTCTTTAGGCACTCCGTGAGAGGTGTTGCAACGGAGCTGAAATGCCTAATGAACCGACAATCAAAACTGGCCAAGCCGAGAAAACTTCTCAATTCGGTAACTGATTTTGGCGTTGGCCACTCTATGATGGCCTTGATCTTTTCCTCGTCAACGTGAATATCGTCTGTACCAATAATAAATCTGAGAAATAACAATTTTTGAACGAAAAAATTGTATTTCTTCATATTAATAAATAGCTTATTGGCTTGTAGAATGCTTAGGACTTCTGCCAAATTCTTCAAATACTCCTCCTCAGTCTTACTAGAAATTAGTAGATTATCGAAATAGACAACAACAAATCTTCCAATAAGAGGCTTGAGTACCTCATTCATTATACGCATGAATGTACTGCGTGCGTTTGACAATCTGAACGGCATGACTAGCCACTCGCACAGTCCTTCTCTCGTTTTGAAGGCCGTTTTCCACTCATCGCCGGGTCAAATTCTAATCTGGTGATATCCGCTGCTCATATCAATTTTGCTGAATATACGAGTTTCACTTAATCGGTTTAACATATCTTCCATTCGAGGAATTGAAAATTTGTATCCGATTGTAATCTTATTGATCTCTCGGTTGTCTACACACATTCTCTAACTACCGTCTTTCTTTGGAGTAAGCAAGGCGAGAATAGCGCACAGGCTCATACTCTCTTCGATATGTTCTTTCTCTAGGAGCTCTTGCAACTTTTTGTTGGAGAATTTCACTCTCCTTAGGAATCATCCGGTAGTGAGGTAAATTCGGTAAACTGGCTCCCATAATCAAGTTGATGTGATGCTGAATGTCTCTCATAGGTGGCAACCACTCGACAGCTCCTCAGGAACGATGTCAGCAAACTCTTCCAATAACAAGCTCACTTCTCGGGGTAGCTCGGCCGTCGACTGCCCTTCACCAGCCACAAGAATCTGCCACATGATTAGTGCATAAGCCTCCTGAGATTCTTTAATCGTTGCTTCCATTTCATGATCTATTTGAGTAATAGTAAAGAAAAATTGTCCTTCTACTTTAGAAGTTTTGGGACGGTTCTTTACTTTTAGAGGAAGTAATGTGAACTTCATCATGTCTTTTTTCAATGTATAGATGTTCTCCCTGCCTGCGTTTTGAGCGTCCACGTCAAACTGCCATGGTCTACCAAACAGAAGGTGACACGCATCCATATCCACGATATCACAATATACTTCATCCGTATATTTACCGATCGAAAATGGTACCTTGCAGCATTCTTTCACCTGAATCTTCTCGCCTGCCTTGATCCATCAAATCGAGTACGAGGTAGGGTGCTTCTTAACTGGTAATTGTAAAATATCTATAGCTTTTCTACCGATAATATTCTCACAACTACCACTGTCGATGATCAAATCAAAGAGTCGACCATTAATAGTACATCTGGTGCGAAATAATTGATGTCTCTGGGAACAATTTTCGTGCTTAGGAGTGAGTATCAATCTTCGAATCACGAATGCCTCCTCTTCCCTATCTCCATCTGCCTCCTCAAACGTCTCCTCGTCGCCATCGGGTTCACAACAAATGTATTACCCATGTTCATCTCTATCAACAATATTGGCTGTCCTCCGATTCAGACACTCGTTTAACAGATGACCAGGCTGATTGCATCGGAAACATTTGCCAGGGATAGGTCTCGCATAGGGGTTGGTTGGTTTTGACACTTCTTTACTTTTGGCTACTACTCACTTCCCAACCGATATCTTCTCTCTGTTCTGATCGACTTAGGGTATTAGAAATTAATCTTTCTTTCTCTGCATTATTCCTTTGAAACTCTTTGTTCCCGTAGGTACGCCTGTTCGAATCAAACTTACTATTGTTGCCCTGTTTCTCTTGGATCATCAGTTCAGCCTTTATCGCTATATTTGTTACTTTATTCTCATTTCGTAAAACATGAACCTCAATTTTGTCTCGAATATAGGGTTTCAACCCATCCAAGTATCGAGCTACATGTTGTTCTTCACTCTCTCGTAGGTTATTTCTTCTTTGCTAATCTCATAAATTCAGTCGTATAATCATACACAGTCTTCAGAACTTGATGGCAACGTTGATACTGTTGGAAAAGGATTTTCCCGTAATAATTACTTCATCTGATCCCGGTTCTAACAAGTTGCTTGCCTTCCCGATAGCATCTGTTCTGCAGTCTCTCCCACCATGCGAAAGCTCCGCCTTTCTGGGATGTCCACCTTCAGCTTATACAAATTTCACCTTTTTTTTCTGATAGAATCTTCATGTATTCGAAGAATCGATCAACTTCAATAATCCAGTCGATGAAATCTTCGATTTTTAAGTTTCCATAGTAACTAGGGATGTCCACCTTCAGTTTATACTTATTTTCAATAGTGTGATAGTCATGATTATTAAATCTGTCATTACCTGCCGCCGACTCTGCTATGGCCGCCGCTAAATCTGTCATGACTGCCTCCAAATTCGCCATTGCAACTGTCGAATTGGCCATAACCGCCGCCATAGCGATTTTTCGCTGCTTCCACTTCTTCTTCATCTTCCGAATCAACCTCATAATCAGATATCAATCGTCTTAGATTAGTTGCAGGAATAGGTAGTTCATCGCGTTCACCTTGAGCAGTCTCATCTCTCGGTCGAACCCAATCGCCATCCTTGTTTCTATTGGCATCAGGGTGTCAAAACAACCAATCAAGTCTTCGAAGGCACTGCTCGATACGCCAGAATTTTTTATCGACATTTTCCCCGAGTTTTTGAGTGCTGCCTCTTGAGCCTCTAATCCAGCTCGCAAGACTCTCACTTCCCGAACGACATTCGTGATGTGATTGCTTCCTGAATTGGCCATCGTAGGTTGAATTGAAGCAAGCTCTGATACCACTTGATGCAGCAGGATGCGGAAAGAATAAGAAAAACTCTCCAAAAAAAAACCCTAGTTTTTCAAAGAAATTTCAATAATTCAAAAAAAATCCCTAATTTCCAGTTACATCCAAAATAAATACTAATGATTAAAGAAATTATAATAAAATTAAAAAATACAGAAAAATAAATAAAAATACCGACCGGTCACTAGTCGTGGGCCTCTGCGAGAGCTGCGATTTGATATCCTTTACGAAAAATTTTGATACCCGTAACAAAAATTATAGCATTTTGAAGTTAAAGAGGTCACTACTCTTCATCACTTGATTCACTCTATTTCTTACACACTCAAATGATTAACTCGATTTCTTATGAACACTCAATATCACAATCATTTCAAAGACTAAAAGGCAAATCAGCTAAGGCATTCTTATCGAAATCACTTACGAAATTGAGCAGTCACATAAAATCGAACTAGTCATCGTAACTAGCGAGTGACAAATAAAGTGTCAATCTAGTATTATCCTAAAGAAAAATTCGCCCCAAAATTGCAAATTATCGATAAAGATAAAGTAAGCACTACATTGATTGCCCGTACACATACTACATATACAATTGGGTGGGTATGCCTAAACTTTTGTTTAGCCATTCCACTATAATTCCTCCAATCTCGTACTCTTTTCTTCAAAAGTACTAGGAGACTATTCTACTTTGACATTCCCCAAAAGCCCCTGCTCAAACAACGCTTCCTCAAACTTGGTAGCCCTACAACACCAAGGTCAAAATGGTAAAACACGTTAGGAGGCTTGGATATCAGACTCTGAAGTTCTTGCCGGTGAAAGTTTGACCGAACTGCCAATGGGATGGGACGACGTTCCAGGAGGTGGAGGTTCTTCTGTCACTGCCTGTCACCCTGAATGACAATGACTGCCCTACCAGAAGTGCGTTTGACTGCCAGTTTTGACCCCAGTTTCTGCTCATGCTCATCCAACCAGTCTTCGTCCCTTTCACGCTCACCCTCACTAAATCCCCTGCACCCGCGACGTTCGAGATCAGAAGCAAGTTGAAGTACCGGAATCCGTTTATCGTAAATCTCATCCCTCCCTGTTTCCGGCATGGGACTCTACGTAAATTCAAATGAGACTTTGGTCAGATTTGTAATCTAACATTTGACCTGAACCTTACGCAAATTATATGAACTAAAACGTCCAAAATTTACCGTCGGTAAGCGACGGGAACGATTCCGGCGCGGTATTCGGCGATCTTGAGGAACATAGGCATGGCGAGGTCGAAGTGGGGGCGAGGGGGGTTGCACCAACCGCCATTGTCGTTTGGAAGAGCGTAGTTGGGTGGACAAAAGTTAGTAGCGGTAATGAAGATGGATGGGCTTCCGGAATGACACCACTGTCGATCGTTTGCGCACTTTATCTCGAAGCATGCGCCGCAACTCAGGCCACTGTTGAACAGCGCTGTGCTAAGCGCCGCCGTGTTGACTCCGTACCCCTGGCTGTACAGATTGCCGTACCCACAAGCTCCTCCTGTTCAAAAAGAAAAGTGGTGCAATATTAGGACAGCTTCTCTAGATTTGAAGTGAATATTTACTTTTTCGTATAAAATGGAAGCAAATGAGAGAGAGAGAGAGAGAGAGAGAGAGACATACCCATTGTACCAGAAGCATCAGAACCGCCATAGAATGTAGCATGAGCGCTCTCCCATGCTCCACCGTTGTAAACGCCAGGAATTCGTCCTTCAACTACCCACATTAATGATACAAGGCATGCTAGGTATGCTACAAAGACCGCCATTTTCTCTCTCTCTCCTCTCTCAAAGTCGAGACCAGGATAGAGAGAAAGAAAGAGAGAGAAAGAGAGCAGGGAATTGGAGGGCAGAGGGTGGAGTGCTTAAGTAGAAAATGAAAATAAAGTGAAAGCATATAGATAAGGTCAATATTTGGAATTTCAAAACATCATGATTACTACAATTTGTCCATCCTCAAGTGTGAACTAAATAAAGGCTGTCTCCCAATGACTGATTTTCTTTGTCATAAAATATATCAAACAATCAAAAACAGTTTTCAAAATGAATTTTTGACAACTATTAATGCAATAACATATGTTCGCTTTGAAAACAGTTCTCAATGCTTTATTTTCCAAAAACACAATACTAACATTGGGGAAGTGTAAAATGAATTATGTGTCAACCACCTACTTCGATCATCAATGCGCTTCTCCATCGTCCAAAGTGTACACGAGATATATATATTCATTATTGCGACAGCTTTGCGTCAGAGTGAAGTAAAGGCGCGATGAGCGGGTGCGATTGAAGGGTGGGTGTTCTAATTCTTCCCCGTGATTGGGTCCCATCCAATTTAATCCCGTAATCAACGGTCCCTATGGCCCCACACATCGCTTTTATCTTTAACTCGGGGTGGGCCAGGGTAGGAGCAATCTCAATCTCGAGCCACACACAATCACTCCCTGGACAGGCTACGGCCAAAGCGTAGATCATATTCGACACGCATGCATGGATTCACGTAATCTTAATCATGATTGTTGTCATCTTATGTAAAATGTTGCGAAAGATCAGTGGGGTCGATACTCGTATGTTTACATTTATGGCATTGGATCCCCATTCATGATTCTACTTCAAACAAAGCAGTTCTTGAAAGATAGTGTAGGTTGCTGACTGATTAAGCCATTCTCTCCGCTTATAACCCATGCGAAGCTCAATCATTTCTTCTTAATTCCATGTCTTCATTAAGCCTCATTCACAGACCGTGGCCTGCCGGAACACGGACTAGGTCGAGCGAGCCCAAGGTCGAGTCCAACCGACCTTGAGGTTCTTGGTCGGGCTAGCAGGACTTGAAAGTTGAAACCCCTGTGAACTGGCCGGTGCAGTCAAGCCATGTCGGCAGTCAGCTAAACCTGCCTATGGGAGAAGAGACATCTAGCTGACGGGATTCAAATCTTTCCAGATAGGAATGTGTACAGTAGACAATAACATACATAGAAAGGATGGTAGGAATGACATAAATTGAAGAACGCAATCTCGCTAGAAAATCTGAGCGATCGTCCAGCATCCGAAAAGGATTCATGTCTACATAAATTGGCAGTAAAAATCCCGTTGCTGGAGAGATGGAATTTATAAATCATGAATAAATAATACATGCCTTGGAAAGCATACAAAGCAGTATTAAATGGTTGGAAAATTGAAAATGAATTTCCTCACTGTTTATGGCATGAGAGCACTTTGGTCACACCCCATTGCTAACTTGTTCGAGTATTGTTGAAAGTTATGGTACGAATTATACTGCAATCATCTTGGCCTGTCAGAAATGTCCCAAGCTGTAGACCAGAATCCATGCAAGCTGAAAAGTTAAGAAACAATAAGCCAAACTTTCTAGTTCCTTGTCGTTTCATCATATTTCTTCTCGACAAAAGGCGCATCAAAGATGAATCAAAATACCAGAAAGAGAGTTACAGAAGCAAAAAGACCCTCTTGCAGGAGAGCTCCGTGACCACCAAACTCTTCTTCATCAACCTTTAGAATTGTTGCATAGTATCCATACACTATCCCAGTCGATATTGCCAGAAAGCTGCAAATTCAATTCAAAACGAAGCATTACAAAGGGTAATTATTAAGAATCAAAACCTACATATGCAACAACTCTATGCATGGCCAAAAGTCCTTACTCTTGGATTCATTTTCAAAGCCAAGCTAAACGTATTATATGGATGAGAGTAAAAATAATAGGTCACACATTGTTTTGGTTAGACATTTGTGAGTCCGCTGACACACAACGCGCTAGGATATTTTTTAGTTTAACACACCTTAAAGAACTACAAATACATATAAAAAGATACATTACATCTGTAGAGACATAATGAAGCAAGTTACTTTGTATAAGACTCTTAACATTGGTTGCATGAGACGATAACCTGAATGTGCCATTTTCTATTCAAAGCACTGTCTTTAACAAGAAAGTTTTTAGAAAAAAATCCCATCTACAAATCGTTGAATGTTGTATGCGAGAACAAGTGTTTTTCATGGAAAGAAGATAAATCCAGCATAAAGGTTAGTATTTTCTTCAACCCTTGAACTACAATCTACAATAATATGAAAATACAGCCACAAAAGTTCTGCTTTGCCCACAAGAAATGTAAAAACACATCGCATCTGCCTCATCATGTTAAATGAGTTTCACTTAAAAAAACAAAAATGATAGTATTGGATAGAGGCCGATGTTGATACTAGTAAAGGATAGTACAAGATAATGAGAAAACTCATTTCATGTAGGTTACCAAGTAAGAATGCAAGTGTAAGTAAATAAAAACTCACATTATAAGCCATATGCCTCCGACTAGAGGTATTGCACCCCATAGAAGGCCACAAAATAGGGCCACTGCTTGTCGAATCCAATGTAGGACATCTCCTAATTGATCCTGCAGCGCAAAAAAATAGAAAAAGAAAGGGGCTTTTGAATGTGCTTTATAGCAAACAACAATTCAGTAGACATAAATTGGGCATATATCACATGTTTTACGAGTCATTACAAGAAGATGATCGACTGTATATTCCACTAATTGCTGATATTTCTTTTTGCATACATATTTAACTAATTGGGATTTATGATAAAAGGATAATGATAAGTTTAATTATATTTTCCCAAACATAATCCAAAGCTCGTCTTCATATTAGCACAAAACATCTAAATTATCCTCTCTTCCAATAAAAAGTAAGCATTTTCTTCTTAAGTGATACAAAACCATTTCCTTCTCCAGTGATAGATAATAACAGGTGCAGAAAAATAGATTTCCATAGATCTCGAATCACTAGCCTCTATCAAATTTCACGAACCAAAAACTCAGAAAGAAGAGGCAAAAAATTTCAAATTCAGAAATACCTTGTCCCAGGAAGCTTCTGGATCGAACAATTTAGCGTACTTAAATGGCGGAAAGTGACCGTTTTGATGCTGCTGTTGTTGAAGATTCACCTTCGCATGCTTCCCTTCTTTCATTCTCCAGAATCAATGGAAGTTGCCAATCAAAAGAAAAGTATCAGGAAAAATCAGAATGGATCACGACGGTAGAAAAGTAGTAGTTCACAAGAAAACTGGCCAAAAGTAATACGAGGGCCTCCTAGGGTTTCGCACAGAGTAGAATACGGAATCCGGATGAGGAAGAACAGATTTGGATGCAGGCTAGATGGAATGTGTTAATGGTGGCAGGAGGAACTCTAAATAAAAATAAATGAAAGTTGCAGAAGATGGGCCAAGGCCCAATTATAATAAAAGCGAGTGTAGTCCATCCCCACTCGCGTTAGTCGCGTGTGAGTCCGGCGACCATGCCACAAAAACAAAGCTAGTCTTTACACGCTTCTCGAGGACGCGTGGATCTATTTTAAACGATAAATCATTCACGAGAGAGAAATGGTGATCAAGAAATTATTAGCAGTTGATTAATTAAATGCAACCAAAGCATCAATAATAGCCTTCAAATTATTTAGTAATTTGATTTATCTTAATAATTTTAAGGTTTTTTAATTTAAGGAAATAACTTCAAAAAACCTACGGTGTTACCAATTAAGTTTTCATATTTTAAGATATTGTCAAAGAAATCATGTTTTTATAATAATTTTCAAAGAGAAACAATTAAAAGACCTAATGTCCAGTGTTCAAAGTATAATATTGTCTGTTTTGAACTGTAATCTGCACAGATTTGTTTTTGGATTAACATAGGAAAGAAAACCTTACTTATAAATTATGTATTTTCTATTCTCCCAAACAATGCGAGATTATACATCTCACTAATAAAACTGAGCTGCTTTTGTCTTCACATGGTAGATTGTCATGCCTAAAATCGCAAAAAAAATTATATAAGGAGTTGTTTATATTTTAAAATCGTCCAACGAAAAAGACCATGCAAAAAAAAAAAGATTTCTTTGATGACACTACTAACGACGGTAATTTAACTGCTAGCAGGCCTAAATGCAGGATGTTATTTGTTTGTAAAAAGTTTAGCATCCTAATTACTTTTCACAGCTAAGTTTAAGACTAATTTTCATTCTACCCTTGAATTTAAACACATTTTTTTAGAGCGCGCTATCTTGTTTGTCACTCATGTTATGTTATGTCACCATGAAAGAATAAACTAGACTAGGAACGTGCGTTCTTGTTACAACAATCTTAGTAACGTTTTATTGGCCTACGAAATATCAACAAACACAATTATTAATAATCACGATTATAATTTAACAATTGAAAGGTTATATGAATATATAGAATGCACTAAGCATATCTATACAAGAAAAAAATAAATTATTCTATGATTGTCTCAATCAACAAATAAAGAAAGAAATAAAATCTAATCTAATAATATATTCCTATAAAATCTATTTCACAATTAATCCCTCAATCAACTCCTTAGCTTCTATCACTCCCCTAAATATTGGAGCATGAATATCACATATGCCTAATTTGCATAAGGATGTATCAAATACCTTGATTAAAGTTGCCTTAGTAAGTATGTCAGTGAGTTGATCTTCAGATTTTACAAACGACAGTGAAATAATCATTGATTCAAGTTTTTCTTTGATAAAGTGTCTATCAATTTCTATGTGCTTTGTTCGATTATGTTGAATTGGATTGCGAGCAATCTCAATAGCTGACGTATTATCACAATATAAGCTCATTGGACCTTGGGATTCAACTTTTAATTCTTCTAGCAATTTCTTCAGCCACAACAGTTCATATACTCCAAAAACCATGTCTCTGTATTCTGCCTCTGCACTAGACCTTGCAACAACTGGTTGGTTCTTGCTTCTCCAAGTTACAAGGTTTCTTCTAACAAAAGTAAAGTAATAAAATACCTCGAAATTGACCTTCTATCATCAGCTGATCCTGCCCAATCTGCATCAATATAACCATCTATTCTCAAATGATCATGCTTCTTAAATAATAATTCTTTTATTGGAACGTGTTTTAAGTACTTTAATATGCGCTCAACAACATCCATATATATTTTTCAAGGATCATGCATAAATTGACTTACCACACTTACTGCATAAGTAATATCTGGTCTAGTATGAGATAAATAAATCAATTTTCCCACGAGTCTTTGATATCTTACTTTGTCAGTTGGAGATTTACTTAACCAATAATATAACTTATGGTTTTGTTCAATTGGAGTAGTCACGAGTTTGCATTCAAACATCTCTGATTCATATAATAAATCAAGAATATAATTCCGTTGAGATAAGGAATGTCATTTTTTGATCGAGCTATTTCAATACCAAGAAAGTACTTCAGAAACAAGGTGTGATTTGCATTACTTTGTGTGCACCCAAAAATCTTCATTGATTTCGTAAATCTACCAAACCATGCCCTTGGAGATTGTTTCAATTCATACAATGTCTTTTTTAGTTTACCCACCATTGTTATATTTGAGTATTTTTCAATTCCTAAAGGAAGATCCATGTATACTTCTTCAACAACATCTCCGTGAAGGAAGACATTCTTGACATCAAACTAGAGAAGATGTCAATCTTGATTAGCAGCCAAGGATAACAATACTTTTACTGTATCAAGCTTGGCAACATATGCAAATATTTCTTGATAGTCAACTCCATAAAATTGTGTATACTCTTTTGCAACTAATCGTGCTTTGAAACTTTCAATTGTTCCATCAATTTTATGCTTAACAATAAGCACCCATCTACACCCCACTATTTGCTTTCCATTAGGGAGAGGCACCAAGTCCCAAGTAGTGTTTCTTTCAAGTGCAGCCATTTCTTCTATCATAGCTTGGGTCCACCTCGTATCTGCTAAAGCTTCCTGTAATTTACTAGGAATAGAGATAGATGATAACTGCAGTACATAAGATGCATATGGCTTTGATAATCGATGATAAGATACATGGTTACTATTAATAATAAGATACTTTGTTTTGGCTTTAAGATCATGTTCATATCTAGTAGGGGGTATACCACGATTAACACGAGTTGGAATATGATAGTTAGATCTTACCTCATATGAAGATTGACATGGTTTTTCCGGTGATGTAGGAGAATTATTACTATCTGTGTGAAGATCGTCTTGCAATTTATCACATTCACTCAACTCATTATTTTTGTCTCCCTCTGCAATTTTAGTAACATCACTTTTAGTAACCCCACCAACGTTTTCTACCACAGATCTTATTTTGGACATTCAAGGACCACTTAATATAATTGGTTCTATGAAGACGTTCTTGGGTGATAAAACCTATTTCACAATTAATCTCTGGATCAACTCCTTAATTTCTATCACGAAAGGCAAATCTAGGCTTACCATAAGTTATTCAACGGCCTCTTTTTGGCTTTTAGTTAACCATATCTTTGACCTTTCGGTGAGTTATACAAAAGGCTAGATCTGCATCTCATTGTTGCTTCACTCCAGCAAATCCTTCCTCGAAGTTGCGTAAACTTCACTGCACACAAACTATTCTATTCCATATCTTACGTTGCAAGGCTAACCTTCGGCTAAAAGACTTGATTTCTGAACATGGGTTCGATCAAATATTGTATGATAATGGGTCCGGGTCGGGTAAGTTCCAGTCGAGTTGAGCTGGCAATGCATATGAACTGAGTCCTGGTTTGAACATTGTTTTACCAGATCCGCCATGGATGAACAGCTCAGCTCAGCCACCTGTAAATAATAACACATTATTTTCCTGCATTTTTAATCTCTGCAGTATTATCTTCTCCCCTTTTTCCAGCTTTCTTGGGCGCCTACCATTTCCTTTTCCTCCTTATTTAAATGCAACCTGCCAAACTTTCGCTCTCTAGAATTCAGTTTCTCTCTCATGGGTCCATTGGCCGAAGCATCTTGGAGGTCATGTGGTCTGCTTTATTTGCATTTACTGCTTTGAACAGCGACTCTTCAAATATTAAAGTCCACCCCTTAAACCTTCTCTTGCATTTCTTCGGATAATTATAAACATAAGCTTAATTAAGCTGTTGGCATCGTTAACCATATTTGATTAACACGTTAATTACTGTCTAACTGTAATTACTGTCAGAAAAAATGGAAGATTGCTGGCTTGCCACGTGTAATGATAATTCACCCATGTGAGAGGGAAGAAGGAAAGAGGAGAGAGATTAGCGATAATTAAAATTAGGGTAAAGTGCAATTTAGCCCCTACAACTAGGTGAAATGGACAATTTATACCGTAAACTTGGGTAAAGTGCAATTTGGCCCCTACAACTAGGTGAAATGAGCAATTTACACCGTAAACTTGAATAATAGGCAAGAACAACCTTAATGTATTGTTAATGGGCAATATGACCCATATCGTCATCTTTTCTATCAAAAAATGACATTTTTTCACTTATTTATTATTTTTTTTCCGAAATGCCCCTCACTGGATCGAATCGGACCAGACCGGTTCAGCTAATTCCACTCTTATTTATTTATTTTTTTTAAATCATATTTCTCAGAAAATAGAAGACAGATGAATAGAATTAAAAATAAAAATAAAAAACCAAAGTGCAATTAGTTGAACCGGTCCGGTTCGGTTCGGTGTAGTGAGAGGCATTTCGGGAAAAAAAATGAACAAGTGAAAAAATATTACTTTTTTGATGGAAAATATGACAGTAAGAGCCTTATTGTCCATTATCAATACATTAATGTTGTTCTTGCCTATTATTCAAGTTTACGATGTAAATTGCTTATTTCACCTAGTTGTAGGGGTCAAATTGCATTTTACCAAAGTTTACGGTGTAAATTGTTCATTTTACCTAGTTGTAGGGGTCAAATTGCACTTTACCCTTAAAATTAATTAACTAATTAATCCTAAAATCCAAATTAAGCGTCAGTCGTCAGCTCCTTCACGGGGGCCCACCCATTAGCCTTTTTATCATTTTTGTTTCCTATTTTCTATGCTCTTTTTGGGATAATGATGTACGAAAAAGCGACCAATAAGAACATAGTCTTTTGCCAAGGTGGCGTCCTACGTGGCAAGATTGAAAATTTAGACCACCACAAGTTTCGTGTAAAAGTGCCCCAACATGCTTATAGGGATAAGTACTTTATTCGAAATGACAGACGTACCCCTACCTTGTCCTCTTTTTTACCATTTTGGTACCCTAGGTGGTAGATGGGATAAGATAACATTACCCAAGTTTTGTAGATCTATCCACCTTTGAATTTTCTAAAAAATTCACGATTTTAATGCAAAAAATATATAAATAAATTATCAAAATTATAAAATCAATTTATAATTTTTTATTAATTTTTTATATTAATTACACTAATAATTATTTGACACGTCAACGAGTATTTTAAGACAGTAAAATATAAAAATAAACATAATATTAATCTTAAAAAGCATAAGTTTTGGTACGAAGTAGGAGGCATTTCATGTCACAAGCACTTGTATTTATTTTAATTAGTAATGTGGGTAGTGTTTGGTTGCCAAGAAAGTGAAATTTTGTGGGCATTTGATTTTCGAGAAAGTAGAATTTATATTTAAATTAAATTATTAATTATTATTAAAATTGAAGATGAAAATCTCCACTTCTTGCGACCCAACGCTTTTCTCGATCGTGCGGACCAGCGGCAGCCATATGATGACAAGTCTGGACACGCGTCAAAATCTTGAGGGAACTCGAGAAATTATGGGTCACCCTGTGGCGAAGAACCGGTCTTTAGGTGGTTCCTTTCACCTGCCATTAGCCAGAGTTTGGTGCAGGAATTTACCGAGAGAGCCGGTTGAAGGGGTATTTGTATAAATGCTTGGGGTTTAAGCGTAGTTTTGGTGGGTTATCGAAGGTTTTTGGGTATCTCGGTCAGAGAGAGTGTTTTTACAGAGAGAATATAGAAGAGAAAACGATGGGTGGCGTCTAAAACAACGTTTCTGGGTAATTTATAGGATAGAAATGAGACAAGAAGTGTTGCAAATTTGATTTATCTTCTGAATTTTCTTCCTTTTCTCTGATCTCGCGTTCTGCTGAAGATTTCTGTGGGTTGCGTTGAAATCTGGTTTTCCCGGGGAAAAAAGTTTGAACTTTGAAAGTTTAATCATTTCGAGAGGTGAGCATGTCAGATTTTAGTGGGGTTTTGTGTGCAGAGATTTTTTGAAAATAAGGTCGTGGTTTTTCTTCCTAGATTTTCACGATTTCAGCTTCGAATCATGATTTTGCGTCGTAAATTCTAAGCGGAGAATTTGCAGACTTACTTTTAGATTTGGTTTTCAGCTTCTGTTCTTCGCCATATTGTGTCTTCTTTTCCGGGAAGTTTTGTTTTTATTGTTTTTTATATAATGTGTTTCAACGTACTCGGATTTCCGATTTGAAGCCTCGTAAATTCAAAGAGATGCTCGTTCTTCCCTTGGATTATGGCGTCTTCTTCGAGATCGAAATCTCTCTGTTTTAAATCTCGGAAAAAAGAGAATTCCTTCACCCGTTGTAATTTTTTGTTTTTTCTGTATGGATATGGAAATCAACGATTTCGCTTTGGTCAAGATTTCTTAACGAACGTTTCTACTTGGAACAAGATGAAAACTTGCTGTAACAGATTTGCAGAAAGAATCTATGGTGTTTTGACTATGATACATTTTTCTTCTAACCTTCTGGTTTATCAAGTTTATCTCTTTTTACCTCTCCGCCTTATTCTCTGGAATCATGTTGTATCAGTTCTAGCACATAGTTCTTCATTTTTCTGAATATCTATGCTTGATCTTTTACATCGATTAATTGGATCTGGGTTTGGGTTGAATGAAATGGGAGTTGTTGAAGGTAAAACCAGAGGCTGATTACTGACTGGACATATATTATATGACTCCATTTCGTAACACAATGCTGTATGGCATGCATTCTCTAATCAGATAGACTGTAATTTTTCCTTCGTTGGTCGAGGGGGTCAATGCTCTTGTTTTCTTGATGCATTTCAATCTTCTTTTCAATGGCGATTGCTTGTTTTTCAATTCGATTTATAAGATGTGGGTTTTGTTTTCAGGGCTGCCGCTATTTGACCTGCTGACGAATGTTCTCTTCATTCTTTGCGTTATGATATTTAAGAGATGGTGATTCAAAAGAGGTTAGATTATGGTTTCACTGGCTACCAAGTGCCTGCTATTCCTCGAGCATCAAGATCCGCTCGGGTAGATACTTTCTCTACAGTTTGTGTTGTCGTCTTCCGGATTAGTCTTTGTTTCGATAGTTCTAATTTGATTCCCATTTTGGTTTCATAGAAGCGGAGCTCGATTCAAGAGAATCAAATGCATGCATTCGACTTATTGGCCACGGTAGCTGGAAAATTGTTGTCGGGGGAAGATATTCACCCCTACTTCTTTAGATATATCAAATGGAAAAGATGAGAATGCAGTCGTGAAAAAGGAACGGTTGGATTATGATAAGCCATTGAAATCCAAAGCTCATGATCAAGGCCTATCCGATGGAACGTTTGTTGTTTCTAATCTTGTTTACAAGAATTGTGATCAAAACTGTGGTCTGAAGTGTCATTCTGCAGCCACCTCTGCCGATAAGTTGGCAAATGACCGGAATGAGAATGACATGGGAAGTGAAAAGTCGGTGATTGTAATGTAGATTGTAAAAATAAATTAACGATTGAAGATAGCCCGGGAGAGACCAAGGAGGTGCTAACTAGTTCTTCCATTGATGAATGCGAAGTAGAGGATCCATCTGTGAAGGAACAGAAACCTTGTGAACCTGTATATTCGAAAATTAGCTCTAAAGTTTCGTTGTGCAGAAACCATAATACTCAGATATGTTATCCCGGAAATTGGGATGACATAAAAGTAGATGATGACGAAAATTCTTCTGGGTGTACTCACCTGAAGTCCTCGAGGTCTGGTCCTTACATTGGTGGTCAAAGAATCAGAAAAATATTGGCATCTAAAAGGTGGAAAGGAATGAAAAAGTACAGGGATGAGACGGTTTATAATGTCGGTACGTTCACCGCTTGTCCGATTGATTTAATACTCGGATAGTGTGGAGCGTTGTGTTGAATTCTGAAACTTCGAAAAAAATTTGTTTGGTTTAGGTGGAAATTCAAACTTCATCAACAATTATCACAAGAGGAAGAACTACTGTAAGCGCCAGAGAACTCAGATAAACATACCTTTCAAAAAGAGGAAACTTTTTTACAGTAGCTCCCTTGAGAAAGGTACTAATTATAGATGCTTCTGTTTTGTTCTAGAGATGAATTGCTCTGTAAGTTATTCTACCCTCTTCTTGTCGTTGAGAATTGCCACTCTTTTCGATTAGTTGCTAAGTGGATTAAATGATCATGCAGCCACGGGGAGTTCGTCATCTGTTGCTGATCGTCACCGGTCATTCAAATCTAGGGACTCTTACGGTATTGGAACATTTGACGAAGTGGTTCCTATCTTGTAGTTTTAGTTGATTGGTGTCTGACATTCCGAAGAGGTTCTTACACGAAGATATCTTTCCTTTGTGTTCAGTGAAGCTTCGGATTACATCTTTTAGGGTGCCAGAGATTTTCTTTGAGATTCCCGAGACTGCAACTGTTGGATCATTGAAGGTACAACTAACTTTTATGTTTGAAAATTTGAAGAAGATAGTGATTTGTTGAGTTCTTGTCGCGTATCGCTTACGTTTACATACTTGGACGGAATTTTGGACAGCGGAGAGTTATGGAGACAGTGGCATCTATTCTCGGCGATGAACTACGCGTTGGCGTCCTCGTACGAGGGAAGAAGGCGAGAGATGACGATAAAACCTTGTTTCAGAGTGGAATTTCTCGCAATGACCAACTTGACTCCCTTGGCTTTACCTTAGAGCCTCATTCTTTACAAACTCCCACGTCGATTTGCCGTGGAAATTCTCCATGTAGGCTTCTCTGCAACAAACCCGATCCCTTCCCGAGGTAATTTACTCAAAATTTCTTCGAAATGTGTATTCATGTACTTTGTGACTAGATTAACATTGCCAATCTTTCATTTTTGATGCATAGTCCTAATCTCTGAGGCTGATCTGGTTTATCGTCTGCTTATTTTTTTCGATCTAGGTATGCAGCTGTGAAAAATTCTCGTAGTACGGATGTGTTAATGCTTGAACCTCACCTGGCTAACCTTGGCAGTTCAGTCGAAAGCGAGCATGATTCGGCACCTTCTCCTATTCATATTTCACTAGACAAAATCCAAAGTTCTAAAGCACTAGTTTCAGTTCCATCCATGGCTGTGGAGGCACTGGCTGTGGTTCCTATGCATCGAAAACCCAAACAACCAGAGGAGGCGGTTCCAAGGCGAATCCGAAGACCATTTACAGTAGCAGAAGTGGAAGCATTAGTTCAAGCTGTCGAGAGACTCGGCACTGGAAGGTAAGTCAATCTAATCTAAACAACTGCCAATAGGAAGATTTAGCTTCTAGTTCGGCCTAGTTTTAAAATTTGTCAGGTTTTAATAGGTGGCGCGACGTTAAACTTCGAGCGTTTGACAGTTCTAAGCATCGAACTTATGTCGATTTGAAGGCATGGAGCTCTCATTGCCTATTTTTTCAACAACTATTGCTACTTGTACTTTCCAATGAATTTAGCTGTGTGGTTGGTGCAGGATAAGTGGAAAACATTGGTGCATACGGCAAGAATAGCTCCTCAGCAAAGGAGGGGAGAGCCTGTTCCTCAAGAACTGCTAGACAGGGTCCTAAATGCACACGACTACTGGTCACAACCACAGCACCACACTCAGGCTTTGCCGCCTTCTTCGTCCCCGTTGAAGCCTTTCTGAACATGATGACTGGATTTTCTTAACTTTCTTTGATTTGATTATGTACAAAGTTGAAATTAATTGACAAGGAAGAAGTACAAATCTTCTGCAAATTATGTAACACTTTTTGTGCTAAAACAAGACAACGTCCCACCTTTTGTACATGATTTCAATGAATAAACATTTAAAGGTTGCTGACCCATTTTATTTTGCTTCTGTTTTGAATGATTAGATCTGAGTACTGCTGCTTCGACAGCAAAATCTTGAAAGTCAACGTTAATGGAAGAAAGAAGATAAAGAGGCCAAAGCCAGTCGCGGTTCACACACAGACATTTGTAGTAAGTTAGTCTTTTTCCTACAAAAAACAAGCCGCCTCGTGCTTAAATTCAGAGATTAACAGAAAAGACTAATCCCAGATAAAGCTTTTCTTCGGGACTAGCCAGTTTATTGACAGCAAGTTTGTACGTTGAATCTAATGCATGCTTAGTCAACTTTAATTATGATAATGGTTAGTGCTGTTCTAATAATACTTTTCAAGTTCATGCATAATGTTATTTTGAAAGCAACGCGCAGCCAAGAGAAACCAATTCCTTGAAGACGAAGCCAGCATTTTATAAAAAACCGAGATTTTGGTCAACGCGAAGGGTGAGAGAAGCTTCCTTTCCAAGCTTACCTGCAAGTACCCGTGGCCCATTGCATCACCGTTGATTCTTAGTTTGACCAGTCAAACAACAGTTGGAAGACTGGAACCCAGATTAAGAATACATTATCCAAGATTTAAACGATAGTCTTAATCTACAACATATTTGATTCAATACCCTTTGACAGTTGGTTTTTACATTCAGAGTTCATAGCTTGAATGTTCATCTTTGATGAATATCATGATCTTCTTCTTCTTCCTCCCCTCTTGCCGCTAAGCATGGAAAAGGACTCGCCTTTATTCGCCTGCAAGGATTCTGGACGCAAGACTTGATCTTTTGCAAGATCGATCTCAATCTGGAAGATAGGGAAGATGGGTGGAAGGAGGGTTTTGAAAGAAACGACAATTTGATTTTAAAAGTCAACAACTTTAAACAACCAGTTAGTAATCGTGCGGTCGTCGTCGATGTCACAGTACTGCAGTTCGACCACCTTAAAATAATATACTCGACGAAGGGGTGAGCCGGTAGAAGGTTCGGGATAGAAAAGGAAGAAATCCAGCACATAGGCCCTAGATAAAGATTTTACCTTGTCTGGTACCCTCCGTCGTCTCTTTCTCGGAATGTTCCTGGAAGACCTTCGGTCTCCGACTTATAAGGGGAGCTCGCCGTCCTCCTCCCGTTGTTCGCCTGTGTACTGCTGACGTACTTGAATCTTCTCTGCCCTTGATTCTATCTTCTTCTCTGTCTATGCATAGCTTGGGAGCTCTATGAATTGAATTATCCGTCAATTTGAGACGTACTAAATCGTAATGGATCCGCACCGATCTCCGTTCTCAGCTTATGTTAGCGAGGTTGAACTGGATTATGATAATCTCTCACCCAGTTTCTCAAATTCGCCAAATGATTTCAAACTCGAAATCCCATCCCCCGATCTGAACTTGTTAGAAAACTCCCTTTTTCTCCACGATCTAGATCCAGTTGAGTTTTCTCCGCCGTCCAGCGCGAGTGAAGCCGGAGTATCTTCTGTTGGATCGGGGAGCTTGAGCTCAGACGGCAGCACTATGCCTCTGCCTACCGGCGCCAGCCCTGGCGCTGAATCATCTTCTGACGACAGTGACTTCTCTGAAACTGTTCTCAAGTACATAAACCAAATACTTATGGAGGAGAACATGGAGGAGAAGCCTTGCATGTTTTATGATCCTTTGGGCCTGAAAGCTACTGAGAAATCGTTTTACGATGTTCTAAACCAGAGCTACCCTTCTTCCCCAAATCAGCCTTCTCTTTTTTTCGATAACCACCCAGAAAATCTTTTCTCTGGAATGATCATTCATCATGGCAGTAATGGTAGCAGTACTAATCTTAGCAACTACTCGAATGGCCAATGGATTGGTAATTCTGGAGAGAGAAACCACTCCTTACCTCAGGCGTCGTTTGCCGGTGAATCCAAACAGTCTAGTTTACAGGTTTCTGGACCTAATCCAAACAGTCTGACGTTTAACGGCGAAGAGCTAGTTTCTGAGCTGCTGGCTCAGAGTCATTTTAGCAACAGTGAATCAGTCTTACAGTTCAAGAAAGGATTAGAAGAAGCTAGTAAGTTTCTGCCTGAAGGCAATCAATTTTTTCTAGATTTGGAGAGCAACATGTTGAAGGGAGAGGTTTCAAAAGTAGGTGAGATGGAGAAAGAGAATTCACCGAAAACTTCAGAGAACTCGCCGAAAAGTTCAAGGGGAAGGAAGAATCACGAACGAGAAGACGAAGATGCATATTCAGAAGAAGGAAGGAGTAACAAGCAATCGGCAGTTTATTTGGATGAGAGCGAACTGTCTGAGATGTTCGATAAGGTTTTGCTTCACGGAGGAGGAAAGGATCACGATGGACTATGCGCGGGGAACGGGCAACTGCCAGACGAAGCATGTATGAAACTACAGATAAAAGAAGAGCCTCAAGGTTGGAATGAAGGGAAAACTCGAGTAAACAGACAGGGAAAGAGAAAGGATAGTGTCGATTTGAGGACCCTTTTGATCCTATGCGCTCAATCTGTCTCGTCCGATGATCGTCGGGGGGCTAGCGATATGCTTAAGCAGATAAGGGAGCATTCGACGCCAATCGGTGATGGTTCCCAGAGATTAGCACATTACTTTGCAAACGCCCTCGAGGCACGGTTGGCCGGCACCGGCACCGAAACAAAATTATATCTGGCTTCCTTAGCTTTCAAGAAGCTTTCGGCCTTCGATATGTTGAAAGCTTACCAAGTTCATCTTTCGGCCTGTCCTTTCCGGAAGAGTAGTATATTCTATGCGAACAAAATGATTTTCAAGATTGCCGAGAAAGCTGAAACTCTTCACATTATAGATTTCGGCATTCTTTATGGATTCCAATGGCCGATCCTAATCCAACGTCTGTCGTTTCGTCCCGGTGGACCTCCAAAATTACGAATTACGGGTATAGAGCTTCCTCAGCCTGGCTTCCGACCCATCGAGAGAATTGAGGAGACTGGTCGCCGGTTGGAAAAATATTGCAATCGTTTCAACGTTCCTTTCGAGTTCAATGCCATAGCTTCGTATAATTGGGAAACTATCCAGATCGAGGACGTTAAAATTGATCGTAACGAGGTGATTGCTGTGAACTGCATGTACAGGTTCAAGAATTTACTCGACGAGACAGTCGAAGCAAACAGTCCGAAGAATGCTGTTCTGGCGCTAATCAGGAAAATCAATCCGAATATTTTTGTCCATTCCATTGTTAGTGGATCCTACAATGCTCCGTTCTTCGTCACGCGATTCAGAGAAGCACTATTTCACTACTCTGCTCTGTACGATATGTTCGACACCAATATATCTCGTGAAAATGAAGAACGGATGATGTTCGAGAGAGAGTTTTACGGACGAGAAGTCATGAATGTGATTGCATGCGAGGGCCTGGATAGAGTTGAGAGGCCTGAAACTTATAAGCAATGGCAGGTGAGGTGCTTGAGGGCTGGTTTCAGACAGCTTCCTCTGGACCAGGGAATCATGGACAAATTTAGATGGAAACTAAAAGCTTGCTATAACAAAGATTTTGTTCTTGATGAAGATGGAAACTGGATGCTTCAAGGATGGAAGGGTCGGATTGTATATGCTTCGAGTTGCTGGGTCCCGGCATAACACTCTAAAACCACCCGATCCGTCGTTACGATAGCATAGACCGTTGTAATTTAGATGGTTGCTTTGTCAAATTTCTCATGGAAGAAACTAATAACATATCAGCTTCTCAATCTCTTGCCACCCAGTTTCTTGCTCTCTTAATCCTCCCTCAACAATGGCAGACAGATAAGTGCAGACGTCAAAATCTCAAATTTCGAAGCGATTATATAATAAACTCACTATATAGTTAGAAAAAATAGCTTCAGATGTCACGATCGGAGCAAATGTGGAACTTGACCGTGTGAATAATATTATACAAACTGATGATTCAGCAGGAGAACATGATCAATGCATTAAAAATGAAGAAAACTCTGCAAATTGTTGCACATCAGACAAACATGAATTCTGGTCAGTGGTGTGTTTAGCTGTAACCAAATTCATCTCAAGGGACGAACCTTTTTGTTTGCTTTCAGAATTGCAGCAAGTTGCAATAGAATACACATTTATATAATGCTTGAAAGTTGGGAGGCTGAAGATAGGTTTTCTGGAATTAATTAATCAATACTAATTTGACTGAAAACTGGTTTTGCCTAATTAAACAAGTTTAATCGACTTAATATGTTACGGAGAAGCTAAAAAACTGTATAAACTAAATAGATCAACAATGGAGCATTGTGGTAGTAGAAAGTTGGGAACTTTTCGGGATTAGTTTAGTCGGAGGAGAGTTTACTAACAATGGTGGAATAATAAAAAAGTGGGTGACGAAAATATTAATAGAAATGGTGCAGAGACAATGGAAATGGTTGGAGGCTGATCTTTCCACCATTGGGTATTTGCCATTAGTGCTGATCTCCTCAATCCATCGGTGTACGTGTATTTTGGGTAATCGGCAACTTCTGAAACCTCTTTCAGACAAAGCTCTCTTCCTTCTTCATCGTCCAGAACAGATACTCTCTCTCTTTTCCCTGTTTTTCCAGTTTCTGTAATTTGTTTTCCTGTTTGTGATTGCTCGATTTTATGGATAATCCGTTTCTTCAAGCTGATATCGACTGTTGCAGTTTCACCGATCCAATCACCCCCGATGAAGATTCATATTCAGCTCCTGGATATACTACTCCGAGTTCTGTGGGATCCGAGATTTGCTCTTTCCCGGATGACAATGAATTATCAGAAGCAACTCTCAAGTATATAAACCAGATTCTTATGGAAGAGAACAAGGAGGAAAATATTAGCACATTTGTTCATCCATTGCTTCTTCAAGCCACCGAGAAGACGTTTTACGATATTCTCGGCGAAACGTATCCGTATTCGCCCGATGACCAGCTCCTTCCTTTTATTCGTCGAAACGACGAATTCTCCGATAATGTTTTCTTTTTAAGGAGTACTAATTATGACAGCATTATGAGCCCGAATACTGGTATCTCTTTTGGCGATGAGTCAGTTGGAAATTTCCAACAGTTTCAGTCAGCTTTTGCGCCTCCAGACAAAAGATTGTATTCCAATTCTCAGCCTAGTTTACAACACATTTCTTTCACTCCTTCAGGTTGCCAGAGTAACTTTGCCAACCCTATGATGGGTTCCTGTTCTATTTCTGATAGTAACTCCGGCTTTCTGTTTGGAAGGGAATTAGAGGAAGCAAGAAAGTTCAGAGGTAATAATGAGATCGAAGTTGATCTGCCAGCGAGTATGATGAGAGAAGAAGCTAGAAACTTGAGAATTGTTGATAAGGATGAGAGAAATAGGCGCAGAGGAAGAGAGAATCCGGAGGGAAATACCAGTTTAGACGAGGAGAGAAGTCAAAAGCAGTATGCAGCTGATGAGAGCGAGGGTGAGTTATCTGAGATTTTTGACAGGGTGTTGCTTGATTCCGATGAAGGTGTGGCCGATGGAGGACTCGAAGCAATGAAATCCAGTAGAAGTTCACAGAGATTGAAAGGTAAGCAGAGAAATCCTAGAAATGAAGGCATGAAGGAGATAGTAGATTTGAGGAAACTCCTTAATCTCTGTGCTGAAGCTGTCTCCTCTAATAATCATATGGCTGCTAATGAACTATTAAAGCAGATCAGACAGAACTCTTCCCCCTCCGGCGACGGCATTCAGAGATTGGCTCATTTCTTTGCTGATGCCCTTGAAGCTCGGTTAACCGGCACAGTTCTAAGAACACAAAGCTATTATACCTCTTTAGCTTCAAGAAAAACTTCCGACACTGACAAGCTTAAGAGGTATCAATTTCATCTCACCAGCTTCCCTTTCAAGAGGTTCTCCATAATGTTTTCCAACAAAATGATAGTTGATGCAGCTAAGAAAGGAAAGGCTCTCCATATTATAGATTTCGGCATCATTCACGGCTTTCAGTGGCCAATTCTTATCCAAGAACTCTCGAAAAGAGCTGGCAGACCTCCCACCCTGCACATAACTGGAATAGATTTTCCCCAGCCCGGATTTCGTCCAACCGAGAAAATAGAGGCAGCCGGTCGGCACTTGGCAAACTACTGCAAGAGGTTTAATGTACCGTTTAGATTCGATGCAATAGCATCACAAAAGTGGGAGACAATCAAAGTTGAGGACCTCAAAATTGATGAAGATGAAGTGGTAGCAGTGAACTGCATGTTCCAGTTGAAAAATCTACTCGATGAAACAGTGGATCTGAAGAGTCCAAGGAATACAGTTCTAAACTTGATAAGAAAGATTAACCCAGATATTTTTGTTCATTCGATAGTCAACGGATCTTACGACTCTCCTTACTTCTTGACAAGATTCCGAGAAACCCTCCTCCACTTCCTGGCATTTTTTGACATGTACGATTCAATCATTTCCAGGGAAAACGAGGTGAGAATGATGTTCGAGAGAGAGCTCTTCGGGTGGATGATCATGAATGCCGTAGCCTGCGAGGGCCCTGCAAGAACAGAGAGGCCTGAAACTTACAAGCAATGGCAGATTCGGACGGTGAAAGCCGGCTTCAAGCAACTACCTCTTGACAAAGAGCTGACTAACAAATTTAGAGCAATGCTGAAGGCATACCACAAAGATTTTGCAGTTGATGAAGATATGGAATGGATGATTATTCAGTGGAAAGGCAGGACTACCCATGCGTTTTCTTGCTGGGTTCCTGAATCTAAATCTTGTAGAACATCATACTCTTAATCTCACCTCAATTTCTACTCTCTTGTCTTGTCTGTCTAACCAACACTGGTTTAAGAAGCTGGTTGATGAGATAACCATAAACTTTTCTTCTGTTACTAATCTAAAAAACCATCCTCTGAAGAATCATCACCTGGGCAGGACCAAGTCCCCAAAAGTTTAATCTTTTAACTAGTAATATACTAGTATGAACGGGAAAGTCAGATATCGGTGGTCAACGACTTGGGAGTCAAGTATTTCTTTTGCATTTGCCCCGTGTAGGGGTTTGACTAGGTTGACTTCCACATCGGAGGAAGGGAAGCAGGTGAGTGGCTGGCTAAAAGGATTGAGTCTTTGATGTCGTCCTTTTCAGATGACACCTTCCTCGAAGAAGGCTTCTCCTGCGGAAATGGAACTTCCGTGAATCTCGCTCCGAGTTTTTCTCGCTGCTCTTCCGAATCCTTCTTATCTTTTTGAATTTTTCTTTTTGCTCCTTTTGATTTGACTGTCCTCTTCCGACTGAAGTGTTCAATCTGTGCAGTACTTTTCGTTTGCGAGCCCTTTCTATCCATTAGGGATTGTCTTTGCTGCACCAGTTTCTTGTCTTCTTCTCAGGAATTGAAGGCTCTCGAGTCTTGTAATTTGGCGGAATTAAGATTATCCAGCATCGGATCTATTCATGGATGCACTCCTTGACGGATTTCTTGGCTTCGGCACTGGATTTGAAGCTGACAGCAGGCGGTGTCAAAATCTTGCTAATAATTTCAAAGTCAGCCATGGTTTCGAAGCTGCGATTCCTCGTCCAAGTACTCCTCAGAAATCCGTCGATTCAACTCGCTCTTCAAGTTCGATCTTTGAAGGTCAATCGCCGGACAATCAGGATACCTCCAATTCCATTCTTAGGTTCATAAGCGAGATACTTATGGAAGAGGAGGACCTAGATTCCAAGCCTTTTATGATACATGACTATTTGGCTCTCCAAGCTGCTGAAAAATCCTTCTTTGATGTTCTAGGTCAGAATTATCCCCCTTTACCCAATCGGACTCATTGGCCTCTTTTCGGGAATCAAAAAAATCTTATTGCAAACAGAGATAGCTCTGTAATCACTGCTTCAGACTCATCTGGAGACCAAGCACTTGTTGTATCTTCTTTTGAAAACCAATATGTGGGTTATTTTGGTAAAGCGGAAGCGTGCAAATCTGAGGCAGCTGGAAACTTCAAAGCCGTCGACTTTGTGAACTCCTTATCAATCCTCTCAATTCCTAAACAGCAAACCAGAGAAGCAGTGTCTGACTCAGACAAGGAAA
This sequence comes from Begonia masoniana, assembly GCA_022432975.1. NCBI lineage: Eukaryota > Viridiplantae > Streptophyta > Magnoliopsida > Cucurbitales > Begoniaceae > Begonia > Begonia masoniana. The sequence goes on along the minus strand of CM039512.1, from coordinate 1,089,389 downwards.
GATCAGGGGATGAAGTAAAGGGAAAGAAAAATCGGCAACACAGTGAATACCTGGAAGGGAGATCTAACAAGCAATCAGCTGTTTTTATAGACGAGTCTGAGCCGGAACCTCCAGAGATTTACGATGAAGTATTGCTTTGTCAAAATAAGAATCATGACCAATCATCTTCTTGTACTGATAAGATTGGTTCCTTGCAAATTGGGGCAAGAAAGAAGACCGAACATAAAAAGAAATCAAAAGGATCAAACGGTAAACAAGGTCGATCGAAGAAACAAGAAGATAACCGAGGAGTAGTAGATTTATGGACTTTGCTTACACAATGTGCACAAGCCGTTGCAACCGGAGACCAAAGGTCGGCCAAAGAACGGCTGGGCCAGATCAGACAGAACTCTTCTGCTTTTGGAGATGGAATGCAAAGATTGGCTCATTACTTTGCAAATGGCCTTGAGACTAGATTAGCTGCAGGGGCACCATTGTATATGCCACTTGTTGGAAGTGAATTTTCATCTGCTGATATCTTAAATGCCTACAAGACATTCATTTCAGCATGCCCTTTCAAGAGAATCTCAAACATCTTTGCCAACAGAACAATTCTGAAACGAGCAGAGAAAGCAACCAGACTTCACATTATTGACTTTGGCGTTCTTTACGGTTTCCAATGGCCTTGCCTTATACAACGCCTCTCTGCCAGGCCTGGTGGACCACCTAAACTTCGTATTACTTGTATTGAGCTTCCCCAACCTGGGTTTAGACCTACTGAAAGAGCAGAACAGACGGGGCGCCGCTTAGATAACTACTGCAGGAGATTTAATGTGCCATTTGAGTATAAGGTAATTGTACAAAAATGGGAAACTATTAACTATGAAGATCTCCAAATTGACAGGGATGAACTGAATGTTGTTAATTGTATGTACCGGATGAATAACGTACCCGATGAGACTGTGTTGCCTTCTAGTCCAAGAGACATTGTCCTCCTACTGATTAAGAAGATAAACCCGGATCTATACGTGCATGGAGTTCTTAATGGAACTTACAGTGCCCCGTTTTTCGTCACACGTTTTCGGGAAGCACTCTTCCATTTTTCAGCGTTGTTTGACATGTTTGAAGTGACTGTACCTCGCAATAATCATCAAAGGTACTTGTTTGAGAAAGAGGTGTATGGAAGAGATGTGATGAATGCCATTGCTTGTGAGGGGTTGGAAAGGGTTGACAGGCCTGAGACATACAAACAGTGGCAAGTCAGGACGACGAGAGCTGGGTTCAGGATGATCCCGTTAGATCAGGAAATCCTGAAGAATGTGAAGGAGATGGTCGAATCAGAATACAATGAGCATTTCGTTATCGCCGTAGATGGAAATTGGATGCTTCAAGGATGGAAAGGCAGGGTCATCCACGCTCTCTCCTGTTGGGTACCTGTCTCAAAGTAGCATAAAGTAGACAAACTTGGCATTTGAAAAAAAAAAAAAAAAGATATTGTTTTATGTGTGTTATGATATGCATTTGTAAATTCAATGTGGATCTTCCAGTCAATTTTTGCAGATAATTCTCCATATCTTATTGTCAGTGGTCACAGAACATACCAACTCCATTCGACTCTTATATTATAATGTCTAAGATTGAATATTCCTCCACTACAATGCTAATATAAAGCACTTAGAGCCCTGAGGAACATTCAACATACCCCCCAAATGGATCAAGGAACCATTGGCTTTAAGACTTCCCCATGAGCCCATCTTAAAAGGAAGCAAAAAAGTAATCGAGCCAATTCTAAACTAACTCTTCAAGTCATACTGCAGTTTTCTATAATATGCTCAAAAATGAGTTCAACATCAAACTTTCATTGTGTTAAAAGAAAATGAGTCAGAAGAAGAAGCAACTAGGGAAGGACAGGAAGCAATCAAAACCCCACTTTTAATAAAATTATACAAAGCCCTCCTAAATTGCACAAATTCTGTTTTTCCACGGGGACAACCGCTGGTCATGAAAATAAAAGATGCAACTCGGTGGAAAAAGATAAATGAAGAAGGCAAAGTATAGATAAACTATCACTTGAGGTTGGCGAATCGAGGCAAAGCGAGATTGCCATCCGGTATGACTTATTCCTCTTTCTTAGGTTGCTCCTCCCGCAGGCCTGCCCTTTGCATGAACTGAATCAAATAGCAAAAGTGACTCGTCATTGGAATCCAGTGAGGAGATCAAAAAGGATGATAGATACATCAATTACTTGTAATTAGAAGAAAAGATAAGGATCCAGTTTCATCAACTCACTCAAAAAAAAAGGAAGCTAGTTCGAAGTATCAAGAAATAGATTAGAGAAACTTGATGAGCTCGGTTTACCTTCAATTTTCTCAAACTGCTAGAAAGCTCAACGCGCGCCATTTCAGCAGATAAATTTCTCAAATAACGAAAAACGCTCGCCTTCAACCTCTCTCAGTCTCTGTTTCTGCTGCTCCTAGCGCGCTCCAGGACGAAGCAAATTGCTCGTTAACGAGAGGGCGGGAGAAGACGTAGAAAAGGAGTTCATGAAGATCAACGCCATTTCCCACTACTAACTCGCAGCAAATTACTGGGCTGGAAGGCCCAACTGTTTCATAGTTAGATTTGGGCCTAGTCCATGCTTAGTGGGCCGATCATCCTCCTCTCAAATAAAATTGTCTTAGAAATATAAAATTCACGAATGCAATTATTTCCCAAACGTCGTGAAAATAACGCGTTAATATATATTAAAGGGTAAAGTGCAATTTGGCCCATACAACTAGGTGAAATGAGCAATTTACACCGTAAACTTGAGTAAAGTGCAATTTGACCCTTATAACTAGGTGAAATGAGCAATTTACACCGTAAACTTGAATAATCTCGAAAATGTTTAGAAATTTGCTTAAAAGCAAACAAATGATTCTATGATCATGAAGATCTAATCTTAAATCAAAGGTTGTAACGGTACTATTTACACGTACAGATTCACTACACTCATCAATCAGGTGGGTACTACCTGTGGTTCCAAGGGTGTAGAAGATCCATCATTTTCCTCGGCGACTTTGATCGGAGTCTCGACGGTTTTCGAATCTTCCACTTCAAAACCCTGTTTAAATATATCGTAGTTTGTCATCTCGATTGCTTTGAACGGCCTTTCCCCCAGGACTCGAACCAAGTCTTCTTGGTGAAGAACTTCCTTCTCCAGCAACAATTCTGCAATTTGAGCCACTTGCTCTTTGTGTTCCTCGATCAGTTGGACGGTTCGGTCGTATGCCTTGCCGACCCATTCTCGCACTTCACTGTCGATGATGGCTGCAGTCTTGCTGCCATAGGGTTTGCTCATTTCAAATGAATCATCTCTTTGGGGGAAAGAGAGGAGGCCCACCTTGTCACTGAAACCATAGACTGCTACTTGGGCATATGTCATTTTCGTCACTTTCTCCAAGTCATTTTGTGCTCCTGTCGAGATTTTACCTATAAGAACCTGCATTCCACACAAATATGCGCCGCCCTTGGCTTTTATCATATATTACAACATGTTGTACGTCAAATTTTTAATATTGAGAAAGGAATTAAGGGAGAATTTTCTATAATTACCTGTTCTGAAGCTCGACCACCAAGGGTCATACATGTCATGTCGAAAAGCTGCTCCTTTGTCATGAGGAGGTTTTCATTGGGAACATATTGGGCAAACCCGAGAGCCGCTGTACCGCGAGGAACAATGGTTACTTTCAATAAGGGTTCAGCGTGCTCCAAAAACCAGCCGGCAACAGCATGTCCTGACTCATGATATGCAACGGTTCTTCGTTATTTCAAAAACAGGATTGTTATGTAGTCTTTTGTTGATAACAACATGAGGCCACGAGGGTAAATCAAGAAGCACGCAAAATAGAAATCCAACAGCATTTTTTTGACTTCGAATTAATAACTGCCTTCTGAATATGGTCCCTAATTACTTACCCTGTTTTTCTTCTCCAGACCACCTATGATCCGATCTATAGCTCCTTCGAAATGCTCCATATTGACCACTGATCCCTCACCCCTAGCAGCAATTAAGGCAGCTTCATTGCAGACATTTGAAATGTCAGCACCAGCAAAGCCTGGAGTTAGGGCCGCAAGTCTCTGGGAATAATATGATGGCTCGTGATCAAGTTTGATCCTTTTCAAATAGATTTGAAATATTTGGTCACGGCCTTTAATGTCAGGCTTATCAATAGTAATTTGGCGATCAAATCGACCGGGCCTCAATAGAGCTTTGTCTAAAATGTCAGGTCTATTAGTGCCAGCAAGAACAACAACTCCAGAAGTACTTGCTTATAACCTGATTGTCGACAACGAAAAAGTCGTGTGCCATTAGAAAAATTAATTTATTTCAAAAACAGGATTGTTATGTAGTCTTTTGTTGATAACAACATGAGGCCACGAGGGTAAATCAAGAAGCACGCAAAATAGAAATCCAACAGCATTTTTTTGACTTCGAATTAATAACTGCCTTCTGAATATGGTCCCTAATTACTTACCCTGTTTTTCTTCTCCAGACCACCTATGATCCGATCTATAGCTCCTTCGAAATGCTCCATATTGACCACTGATCCCTCACCCCTAGCAGCAATTAAGGCAGCTTCATTGCAGACATTTGAAATGTCAGCACCAGCAAAGCCTGGAGTTAGGGCCGCAAGTCTCTGGGAATAATATGATGGCTCGTGATCAAGTTTGATCCTTTTCAAATAGATTTGAAATATTTGGTCACGGCCTTTAATGTCAGGCTTATCAATAGTAATTTGGCGATCAAATCGACCGGGCCTCAATAGAGCTTTGTCTAAAATGTCAGGTCTATTAGTGCCAGCAAGAACAACAACTCCAGAAGTGGTTCCGAAACCATCCATTTCAACCAACAATTGATTTAAAGTGCTTTCACGCTCATCATTGGAACCTGAAAAGCCCCCTCGTCCTCTTGCACGACCGATTGCATCAATCTCGTCAATAAAAATTATACTCGGGGAACATTGCCTTGCTTCTTGGAACAAGTTTCTAACTCTGGATGGTCCAACACCAACAAACATCTCCATGAAATCTGAACCAGATATGGACAGGAAAGGCACATCCGATTCCCCAGCAGTAGCCTTCGCTAGAAGAGTCTTTCCCGTGCCTGGCGGTCCAACCAAAAGTGCACCTTTTGGGAGTTTGGCTCCCAATTTCTCGTATTTCTTAGGGTTTTTCAAGAAGTGCACAAACTCCATAATTTCTTGCTTTGCTTCATCACACCCAGCAACATCCTTAAAAAAGACCTGGAAAATAACACAAAAAAAAAGAAATTGAATTGAGCAGATGGACATGATATCTTGAGCAGATAACCTCAATTGTTTATAGAAATTCACATAAAGAAATGTAATTAATGAATTGCTACTCATACTCAAGGAAAAAAGAACCTTATTTTTAGAGTTTTTGTCTACTTTTGTTATATGGGCTTTTCCGATGTTGAATATTCCACGCCCACCCCTTCCCCCACCACCACCACCAACACCTAGTCCACCTTGCACTCTCCTGCCCATGTACAGGAGGGTTCCCAACAGCAAGAGCGTCGGTGCAAATCTCATCAATTCTTGAAACCAGACTATTTCAGAGACGTAAGTGACAGGAACATAATCATGAGGGTCAATATTTAATGCCTCTTGGGCCTCCTCTAGCTTCTCCGCAAAATATTCAACACTACCAATGTTGAAGTAGTATTTATAAAGCCCCCCATTTCCTCTTCCAGAAGTAGTTCCAACTGGATTTTGGACTACTTCATCACTTGTCTGATTGAGTGGAGAACTCTTAACAAACACTTTTGCAACTGATTTATTAGAAATAACTATGTGATCCACAAGACCTGGCTCCAGAAGCTTGTTTTTGAACTCTTGGAAGCTAATCTGTCATTTGACAGAATTCCAGTGCATTAAGAAAAATTTAAAGCGGATGACAGAAAAACTCAGTACAGAAAAAACACATTTTAACAGAAAGTAAACGAAAGATGATTTATATAAACTTGCAGGACATTTATCTGGTAAAATATCATCAAACAAGCATAAATTTTACATTAAGCTACAGATAACAAAACTACATTGAGCATATAATAAGACATTGATACGAAACAAGGAATTAAATTCAAACTCGAGCATATGGAAACGTTCCATTGAAATTCTACAAAAATGCAACTATACTTAATAGTTACTAGGAATTACAAGAGGTGTTTATAGTTCAATGACTAAAAGGAAAGTATTATATTGGTAGCTGGATTTGTAACCCATAGAAATCAATTTATATTGTCCCGCATTTGTTGTAAACAGCATAATATAGAAAATCTATGCAACTAAAAACAGGTCAAATGAATTTATACAAGCTGTGTACCTGTTGTTCTTCACGAGAACCATAAGGAAAGAAAGAAAAAAACAGTACAGCGACTAATAAAGAAGTAAATATATTCTGATAGTGCTTCATAAAGGCTTCCTGAAAATTCCCTTGATCATCAGTCCTTGAATCATCTGAAATTGCAAGAAACGAAAATAGAGAGAAGATTGAAAAACGTTTCCATTTGTATGTGAGGCCAGAAAATATATAAAAGGAGTTAGCTTCCACTGATAAAAATAATGAAATTATAATTACACCTAGACTTCTATAAGTACTTCCGAACGCTGTGTGAAATGGAAAGAAAAATTATTGCAGCCTTTCATTCTTTCTTAAGAAACGATCCTCCCCCACACTCTCGGTTACTTATTGTCGTTTGGTCCTAATATAAGTATTTGACATCCACCAGAAAGAAATACAACGCAATTTGGAAGAGTTGTTCATGGAGTGTCATTGATTTTATTAAGAAAACAATGATCTATCAATAATATAATCAATCAATAGGCTAGGCCAGGCATCCCTGATGTTCTATTATTCCTTACTTATAAACTGTTAAAATTTAACCCAAACACCAAGACACAATTTGCCTGATTCAAGCAGAGAAACCAGACAGATTAAAAGTATGAACACAAAAACGCAGCATTGAACTTGAGAACTGTTTTTACCTTTGGACTGAGTTTTTTGTTCCTCTCCTTTTGGAATTTCCTTCTTTTCTTTGGGATAATAATTTTCATAATCTGCAAAACGCAAACATGAAATTCGAGTCCGAGTTTTGATATATTTTAAAAAATTTGCCAAAACAGAATAATCTCGACAAGTAGAAAAGCAACAAAATTCTTAAAAAACAATTGTTGATAGTGGGTATTGAATTCCATACTCTTTTTCTTTGGGGCTTCAGTAGAAAACAGCCGCCGAAGTTTCGGATTTGCCAAAATGTAATTTATATCAGATAAACAAGTCTTGGACACAACCTTCCTGAAAATTCCAACCGACGCAAAATAACTCCTCAAAGACCCGAGTCCCCCATCTATCCGTGTCAGATAGGAATCGACTCCAGACAATCGCAGAAGCGCTTCATCAACGTTCTTAATCGCTGACCTCCCCTCAACATTGAACGAATTCTACATCCGAATGATACGAATGAACACCCAAAAAGCAAATATCAACGAAAAAAGAAACAAAAGAGAAGCTTACTCTGGAACGAGAAGATCGCGGCAGAGAGCGGCAAAACCTTGAAAAAATCATAACTTGGAAGTAGCCTCAGACAAAATGTGCATAAAACCCCCGCAAACTTTCAGCTAATGCGGAGATACAGAAACCATCAACAAAACAAACACGCGATTAAATAAACGCTCCTCCTGCAAATCATCGATAGAAGATGAGCTCAACGCATTTCGGAAGAGAGGATTGACAAACAAGGCAATGTGACGAGAGAGAGAGAGAGATATTTGATGGGCTGATACATGGGCCTGACCAAAACAAATGGGCCCCAAGGCTCAATTCTTAAATGGGCTCTTAAATCCTTTGAGCCCAATGATTCATACCAGTCTTAATCCAACTCTGTCAACTTATTTCATTCAATAATACTACGTTTACTCTCTTATTCTACTCTCTTAAAATATTCGCTGAAGTGTCAAACACTGATTGGTGCAATTAATGTAATAAATTAACTATTGTATCAATCATTGTTTGACACGTCAACGAGTAATTTAAGAAAATATACGAAGTCCTACTACTTTTTAGTGTCATTGTCTTGATCCACTGCTGTAAAAACAGGGCATGAGTTGGTCAACTGAAGCGTCAAATTGAGAGAAATATTAAATAAAGTTGGGTAAGCTCCAACCTTTATAAGAGGGCCTATCTGATTGCTTGATCTTAAACATCTTTACCAACATGAACAAGACGTGTTTCCCTCTATTTCTTTCAATTTTCATGCTTTTTAAGAAATAAATTAAAGAAAAAAAAAATTGCCACGCTTTAAATGTAGAGAATGATATAAGAAAATCAATTGAATTCACGTTTTTTGTCACGTAATCTTCTCATTTCTCTGTCAGTGCGATTTTGAGAGAGAAACACCTCGAAATATAAACCTTTTCATGAATTTTAAATAATCACGACATTTTGTATCTTCTGCCGTGAAAATCTCTCAATTTCAATTTTCGCGAACACTTCTCCCGATGTCATTTCGATGTCGGCATTCCAAACAATATTTTGCTGGCCATGAATATTACACGAGAAGTTTTTGTCAAGTAGAGTGGCCAATTCCACTAAAATACGAGCATTAGACACTCTATTTTCGGTGGGCACCGGTTAGTTGAATTCCAATTTCGTACGTAAACAAACAAGACTGACTACTACAGTTACATTTTGCATGTATAGTATGGTAAATGGACAACTATTATCTGTGTTAGTTTATTATTACACGTAACGTAAAAATAAATAAAAGTACAAAAAAAAGGAGTATTAATTACAATCCCAAAAAAAAGAGACCGAAATTCAGACACCAAATTGAAACATTTCACTTAGTGTAAAATAAAAAAAAGTACTCTGAAAATATATTGAATTTAAACCAAAGTCCAAAAAATTAAAGGCAAACACTGTGGAGTTTGACCTGGAATTGAAAGGGGTAGTACAAAAATGCCACCTCACATGTTGCCATGTGGGACAACCTAGTCCTAATCCATGATTAATTACCCCTAATCACGTCTTAACGACGTAGTTTAAAGGATGTGCATTGTACTCTAAATCAAAACATACCATGTGGCCTCGTTTTGACCAACCAAATTCTGTACCTTCAATAGTTGTTTCCTAATCCTCATTCCACACAACCCATTCAACCGTGACAGCACATAAAAATGTGTCATTTTTCGTGGCGCGTCACAACATTTTACGTGCCATAAATAATAGTACGTTCGAATCACATGCAGGTTCATATTCTCTAATTTTTGTTTGCCACCGACATAACGTTGTATTGTTTAACAGTCAACACATATTAGCATGTTAAACTATTCGTTGCTTAATAAGTAGGGGTTTGACCGGTCAAATTTCGGTCAAACCCAACTCTTAAACTCTGAATTAGTGACGTGGAGTGAAGATTAGAAGGTTTAGAAGGTTTAGAGAGAGAGAGAGAGGGAGAGGAGAGAGAAGAGAAGCGATCAAATTGTCTGGCGGGCAGTGGGGCTATCTATCGTCTGAAGAGAGCGATTGAATCTGTATGTCTTTCTGTGTTCTTCATTTAATAACCCTAACTCCGTACTAACATTTGCTGTCTCCCAGACAGAAAATGATGGATCTGCAAGAACACAGGTCGCCCTAATATTATATTGCTCCTTTTTTTAACACACCCATGTCATCGTCTTGTGTTATTTTTTTTTTTTGTAGGGCAAAGTATAAATTAGACTGTTAAGGAAACTACAAATATTGGGTAAAACTGTCTATGTTTTGGTAGGGTTTGTAAGATATTTTATTTTCATCCATCGTAATAGTCATTTTAACTCATCGTGACAGTGACAATGAAGAACAGTTCAAAATTCCGTTAATTGTGAAGATTTAATTTGTACTAGTAAAAGTGTATAATCGCATATAGTTTATAATTGAAAATGAATAGTTTATAAGTGTAATTATTGTTTTTGACGTCGTACAAGTGTTTTATGGTATTACTAAAAAACAAAACTGTGTGAATTTTGACCTAACAAATAATATTTTACTAACGGACTAAGAACACTCTACGTTTGTTTACCTTGACTCACTTAGTTTCTCAGATTCAATCAATTTCAAATACTAGAAAATGGTCAAATTGAGTTTTTATTTAAAATCGAGTTCGAAATTGTGTGTGATATTATGGAGCAGATCAATATAATTGACAAGACACGAGTCGTTTTGCTACCGACCTAAAGTATCCTAACAATTTTGTTCAAAAAAATCAACAAGGGTATCAATTATTTTCGACCCCTAAATTTGGGGATTTGCTGTGAAGGTTTTTATATGTAATCAATAATTGGGAAAAGCCAGTAGGTTAAAAAGATTTAACCTTGAAGAACTGACCCAGCCCCACCCAAAATCCTCCACATCAACACTTAGTGTTAATCAAATAATTAAATTCCTGTTCTGGGACAGAATCCAGTTTATAAATATCCAAACTATGCATCTCTCTAAAGATCTCTCAGACCCGTTTTCCATTCTCTCTAACTCACCTACAGACAACAGCCAAAAGGAGAGACATGGAGAGAGAGAGAGAGTACAGTCTCTTTTCAGAAGTCGAGCTCATGTAGAAGAAGAAGAAGACGACGACGAAGTGAGGATCAGGGAGATCAGCTAAAAAACCAATCTTTACATGGATGAGAAGTTGAAGCTGTCAAAAAAGAAGGATTCCTCTTCCTCTTCATCTTCCAAATCGATCTTCACCAGAAGCTCTTCTTCCAAGTCGCCATTGTTGAGAAGCTCGTCGCAGAAAAGCTCTGTGCCTTCCACGTCTGAATGCCATCCTCTTCCTCGCAGTCACTCCATGAAAACCCCCTCCATTGGCCGGAAATATAGCAGCCTCGCCAAAGAGCAGAAAACCAGGTTTTACATAATGAGACGATGTGTCGCCATGCTTGTTTGCTGGCATAAACATGGAGATTCTTGAATGGCTCTTCTTCCATTTCTGCTTAGATTAACGATCCGTGTTTTTTGGGTTTTTTTGAGGAGAAATTTTCGTTCATAATCATATTTAAGTTCGTTAATGAATCACAGTTATCAGTTTCAATGGGTGTAAATGGCTAGTTAAACAGAAGCTACCATATGACTCTTCTTCTTCTTCTTCCTATTTCGCCATTTTCTCTCGACCTTTTATTGATTGATCCAGAATAATGAATAGAACTCCACTGTTTACCATTTTTTATCTTCTTCGCGGAGTAAATTTTCGGGCTTTCTAGTTTTTATGCCATCCATGGCCGACATTATAGATTCCTTCCTATGGCTTCGAGGGTACCTTCCTGGAACTGTATGGGCCTGGGTGAATTATTTGGCTACATCTTTATTTACTGAAAAATTCATAAGGTTTTAGGTATCTTTGGCTGTTTATTTCCATCAATTTTACTCTCAACAAATGAAACTTCAAGCTTACAACAATGGAAATCCTTTTCATCCTTGTGGGGGAGACGAGAGAGAGAGAGAGAGAGAGAGAAAGAGACAGAAGAACTTTTCCTCCACAAGTTTATTAAATGGTAGAGAGGAACAGAAGAAAACAAGCAGACAAGGAATCTGTTTCATGTGATAATAATTGTGGCTCTTCCCAGATCCTCATCTTCTGAAATTTAAGCAAACAGAAAATGAAAAAATGCTCAGCAAAGTTACTTTTAAGTTATGAAAATTCAAAGAAGACAAACCCAAACGCCATTCTTTATCAGATCATAGCTCTCCGGTAAAGATTGAGCCTTTCGGCCATTTTTGAGTTCTACCGCCATGGGCAGTGGGCTGGCTACAAACCCTTGATCGACTTTGGCTGAACTGGGTACAGGCCTCTGGTTTGGAAATAAGATTGTGGCAAAGTGAGTGAAAAATGTAAAATATTTTCATTTGAATTGATAAAAACGAAGTTCTTGGGTGATTCTTTTGATCAAGTTCTGACAATGTGTCGAAGTGAACTGGATAAGTGTCAGCCCGGAGTTTGACAGTCGTCAGGTGAATTTACAGAGCCACATATCAAACCACCCGATTTAAGACGATGGAAGACTGTTCCAAAGATGCTTCATTTCATCCACAAGAAACTTGAAATATTAAATGGCGTCAGACCAAAACATTGATATCCACAAACGTTTGTTTTCCACTTACCCAACACATCAATTTCAAATTGCTGCGACTGTGAGAGAGAGAGAGAGAGAGAGAGAGAGAGAGAGAGAGAGAGAGAGAGAGAGAGAGAGAGAGAGAGAGAGAGAGAGAGAGAGAGAGAGAGAGAGAGAGAGAGAGAGAGAGAGAGAGAGAGAGAGAGAGAGAGAGAGAGAGAGAGAGAGAGAGAGAGAGAGAGAGAGAGAGAGAGAGAGAGAGAGAGAGAGAGAGAGAGAGAGAGAGAGAGAGAGAGAGAGAGAGAGAGAGAGAGAGAGAGAGAGAGAGAGAGAGAGAGAGAGAGAGAGAGAGAGAGAGAGAGAGAGAGAGAGAGAGAGAGAGAGAGAGAGAGAGAGAGAGAGAGAGAGAGAGAGAGAGAGAGAGAGAGAGAGAGAGAGAGAGAGAGAGAGAGAGAGAGAGAGAGAGAGAGAGAGAGAGAGAGAGAGAGAGAGAGAGAGAGAGAGAGAGAGAGAGAGAGAGAGAGAGAGAGAGAGAGAGAGAGAGAGAGAGAGAGAGAGAGAGAGAGAGAGAGAGAGAGAGAGAGAGAGAGAGAGAGAGTCTCTTAATAATTGCAGGCATGGTGACATTGTTTCCCCGATTTCGCAGGCCGGAATCATGGAAGCTATTAAAATGGAGATGTTTAATGGCAGATTTGATTGTTTCCAATCAATAAAATAATCCCAGAAAGAAAAATGGAAGCTTTTTTCTGCGGGGAAGTTTAATTCTTCAATCATCGCCTTCCCCATGTTTATTCTATTCATCAAAAACCCAACTTCGTCTACTCTGTCTTCTGTTGACTCTGTGAAAGACTGAATTTGAACGGCTGTATCTTGTTCTACTACCAGACTCGGATTCTGAGCTAGAATGAGAAGAGATAGCAGTAGACGAAGAAGAAGAAGAAGAAGAGGATGAATTGGTCAATCTCCCCAAAAAGGAAAAGAAACTACGGAAAGCACTGACAAATCCAGTACGCCTATCTCTTCCACCTGATATCCTTCTTGTAGCTCCACTAGAATCGATCAACCCTTCTTCCGTCTCTGTGAAGACATCTGGTGCCTCTCTTCCTCCGACCGTTCTACTTCCCGTGAACCTTCCCACGGCGAATCCTCCGCCGGGTAATCTCCAAATAGTCAATCCCACTGTCTCTTCGTTGGTACCTTGCTCTGGATTTCCGATTTCCAACGAGTTTTGATCTGCCGGCAACTCTCGCCGACACACAGGGCAAGAATTTCTCATCGATAGCCATGGTAGAATGCATTCGGAGTGGTAAATATGGTTGCAAGGCATTTCGCGAGCCTCCGAACCTAGCTCAAACGCATCCGTACAGACTGCGCATCGTAAATCGGAGCTTAAATGGGTATCAATAATTTCAACCTTGGGCATTGATTCCACAGCCGCTTTCGAAGCCGGCGGATTCGCAGACCTTCCGACGCCGTTGATTTCGAGCTGCGAAAGCTGCTCTAGTAATCGATTGAAGCCCGACCCCATCAGAAACTCAGAAGTGCTCGCCGAAACAGGGCGAAGTCCAGACCCGGCCCCGTTATCATAGAAGAACTCGTAGCTATTCCTTTCTCCTTCACCGACAACAGGGCCGGCGTCAGCCGAGCCACGCAGAACGACCACAGGATTAAACGGAGGCCTCTCGCCGGTTCTTCGGCGAATACGACGAGGAATCAAACTCGAAGCGTGGCGAGGCATATGCATGCTGGAAGGTGAAAACGTACGGAGGCGATTCACCGCTTCCGATGAAGCAAGCTCGATCTGCTCCACAAATCCACCGTTACAGTGAGGACAAACGACCTCACCCTCTGCCCATAAGCGAATGAAGCGACTACAACTGTAACACCAGTAGGACGTCGCAGTCGAAATCGCACTCGGCATGGAAGACATTTCCGACGGTGAAACAAAAAACAGGAAAGAAAGAGAATTTCTTTGAGAAATGCGAAATAGACGACCGAAAGAAATAAGCTTTTGAAGACGCGCCAGAGGCTCTCCGACTCCCACCTGGAATATGAAACGTGGGCATTTCTAATTGGCTAGCATTAACGTCGTTTGGAAACCTCAATTAATACCAAGTTTCCAAATGGATAGCTGCCTCGAGGTTTCAGAGTGGTGGGAGTGGGACCTTGGGGCGTGAAGGCGAGTGGGGCCCGACAGAATGAGAGACGCTGACTCTGGTCCAGACGCCGAGTTTGAATTTCAAATAGTCGCCCGATTCCGCGGCTTCTAAGTTCTGACGTTGATATAGGCGGGACCCATCAACAAATACGTAGCTGCTTCCTTAGTTACATTCAGAATCTGATAAATTAAGAAAAGAAATGAACTTTGACAATACACTATCACAAATTAAGTAAATTCAATTGAAAAAGAATTGCTTTTTTTGAAAAAAAAAATTCTGTTTTGATCAAGATTTTTCATTTGAGAACAAAAAAGCTTGAAAGCGAAGGTGTCAGCAATGGATTCATCGTTTGGAGAATAAGCATGGCGGATGAGACATCATAATGAGGTTTGCCATTCTCCTTCCATCACGGAAGGCAGTCAATCATCATCGTGTTCTTTCCCAGAGTTTCGCATCCGAGGAAGAACTGAGGTCTGATCCTGCTTATTATCATATTATCATATGAATGTGAATCTAAATTCTAGGCTTCGACCTCCTTTGATTTCAAAAGAAGATTGGCGGTCGGCACAAAGACTAAAAGGAGGAAGTTCCTTCGGCGGAAATGGCGATAGATTGTGGCTTGACTGAGAGGGGCGTCGACAAATTGCTCGGTTCTCCAACTTTAGATCTTGGTAGCAAACCAAAGAGTCAGAGATTGAGCTTTTAGATCTTCTTAAGAGCAATGTCGGTGGTGCCACTGCCATTTTCAAGTCATTAGAAGATGTTGATCAACACCAAACTTCGATTTTGCCTATGAACCCGGATTTGGAAGGATCACATACATCTCCTCTCAACGGCGGAGCTCAATACCAATATGGTTTATCAGGAATTATGCCCACACCTCTTGCTTTGATGACTGATGTTTTTGGTAATTATGTGATCCAGAAGGTAACTTTATGTCTACTGGGTTGCATTTTTATTGCTATTTGATCATTCTACGGCTAAAGACTGGTGTTTGTATGTAGTTTTTTGAGCATGGACTGCCATCTCAGAGAAGAGAATTGGCTAATAAGCTTCTTAGTCATGTACTAACGCTTAGCCTTCAAATGTACGGCTGTCGAGTTATTCAGAAGGTACTTGTATCGATAGCATCTCGATGTTTTCTCTATTCTCCTTGTGCTTATGGTGATATACTTCTATCTAACATCTTAGGCAATAGAAGTTGTTTTGATGTAGTCCATAAAATAAAGATAGCGCAAGAGCTTCAGGGCCATGTCATGCTATGTGTACGCGATCAAAATGGAAACCATGTAATCCAAAGGTGCATCGAATGTGTTCCCGAAGTAGAAATTCACTTTATCGTCTCGACGTTTATTGATCAAGTTGTGACTCTTTCCACTCATCCTTGCAGATGTCGTGTGTGATACAGGTTGACATCAATCAACTCTTCTTCTTTTGATCGGGTGTCACTGACTGGCGTTGGAGCGCTGAAACTTGATAAAATTGACATTTTTATCATTGCAACTCGATTTTACATTTCGATCTATTTATCAATTATGTTACGTTGAAAACACATAAAAAAACAATTCGAAAAGACGTTAATGACTCTCAAAGTTACAAAACTCACGTTTGAAAGTACTCAATTCCTCGAGATAAAACTGACTCACAAATGGCTCTTGTGCTTGAGTATATTTGTGTTTATTCTGTCTTGTTGAGTGGATAAACACCCGAAAGGTCTAGTCATGTATATACGTATCGTCCAATATGATTCTTCTCGTGTTTTACAAATTATCTTTCTTCCGTATAACTCTGTTTTAAGTCTAATTACATTTAGTTGATCTCGGCTGAGTTAATGACCAAATTCATACTTCTAATATCGCTCGATTTTCTGGATATTTGTTCCGACATCATGTACTGGAGCATGGAAAACAACACGAGCGTTCAGCCGTTATTAAGGAATTAGCTGGACAGATAGTTCGAATGAGTCGGCAGAAGTTTGCCTCCAATGTGGTCGAGAAGTGCTTAACTTTTGGTGGACCAGCTCAACGCCAGTTACTGGTGAATGAGATGGTCGGAACTACCGATGAAAACGAACCACTTCAGGTTTGCCATTTTTCTCACGGACTTTTTCTTTTTACTCTCTGAAAGTTGAGTTCTGCTAAATCTTGTTCCCACTCCTTGATGGAAACTAGGAGATGATGTACAGAAGGTGCTGGAGACTTGTAAAGACCAGCGAAGAGAGCTGATTCCTTCTAGAATTAAAGTCCATTTGAATGCACTAAAGAAGTGCACACTTATGGAAAGCATATTGTAGCTCGAGTAGAGAAGCTCGTGGCTGCAGGGGGTACCCTTTCTTTCTCCTCTTCGATCATCTTTCTCTCTCAAAACTCGACACTTTAAACGCTCGCTCTGTCAATTATACGACGGGATGATCGATTCATCGCCTAAATTCTCTGCAGAAAGAAGAATTTCAGCTCAATCTATCCACCCTGCATACTCGTCTGGAAAGTGTATATCTTGTAGTTTAGTCCTTGTACATAGAAGAATCAACAAACACAACGATTGGTTTGATGTTTTAGCTTCAAAGCTGTGTAAATTGAGTTTTGTCAATGTAAGATATTACAGTCTCTGTTTCTTCCAATCTTAATTTTTGCCTGCATTGTTCATTTCATTTCAAGGGAGATGAATGAATCCATGGAACAAAAACAACGACATTGCAGCCAAAAAAGATTCTCTAATTTCCATAAAAAGATCATTCAGAGAAGGACAATTGAGTTTCGATTACAATCTGGTCATTTTATTCAATCTAGCTCATCTTCTTCCTCAATCTTTTGGCCGAATCCCCTTGGCCCAGGCCTTTCTCGTATCTTCTTCTTTTTGCCACCATTCTTCTTTTTGGCCGATTCCTCTTTCTCAAACTTTTCCCCCTCCCTCTTCTGCAAGAAATCAGTTACTGCAATGTAGACAACCTGATATCCAGATCTCCAATGTCAGTGGCAATTCACGAAACAAACAAAGAACGTGAGAGATTGAAATTCAGAAAACTTAAGCTAGAAAAAAGATGTTAATCAACTCTACCCCGATGGTGAGAATAGAAAGCCCAATAAAAGCAACGAATAGAAGAATGGAAATAACGTTGTTGGGTGAGCCATCACCACTGGTTGATACTAGCTGCTGGGAAGCATCAAGCGTAGTGGAATCTAAAGACAAAGCTTCACCACCTTCAACATTGATTCTCCATGTCGGGTTTCCTTTCTCGGCAGTTTTATGAAGAGGGTTCTGAAAAATGAGCTTCCTCCGGGGGAAACCGGTGACTGTTGAAGTGAAGAGTAACGGCACGAAAGACTTGCAATCGCCGGGAGAACGTCCAGGTTTTGATCTGAGGAGGGGAAGAAAAGCAGGTAGAGACAGAGAAGTGGATGTGGCAGCCATTGTTGCTCTGCTTCTCCGTCACCCTCTTGGATACAGAAGCGAATGGGCATTGGTCAGCGAGTCTAAGTCTAACTCCAAAGCCCAAAGATAGAAGCTCGGGGATAGGCCTGCAATGAAATAACGGGCTTTACTGGATTTGCAGAGCTCAAGAAGATGACCGAAATAAATCATACTAAGAGCGGAGAAATGTCATCGAACGGTCGACACATCATCATTTCGTAACCATCTTATCTGTCCACCGTCCACGTGTCTCCCAGCTGTCCCCCAATGCTCTGTTTTCCTATTGGTTCCCTCAAGGCCAAGCGGTGAGGTAAGTCCAAATTACGAAAACACCCTTGAATCACGACAACTCGGATACACACTTGCTCCAATGCTTATCCACACGTCGAGTTTCATCGGCTAAGATTTGATCAAAACCACGTGGTTGATAACTGCAGCGAGTACAGGATATTTCTTTAATCGCAGGGAGAGGAAAGAGACAGAGTCGAGAGCATCGAAAATATCTGGGCAAGTCGTCCACGTAGGCAGGAGAGAGAAACCGAGGTGGAATGGACTATGGAGAGAAGCTGCACTTTTTCTGATCTTTCAAGACCATGGAAGAGCAACTGGGGAAGACTTTCTGGCCTTTACTCACCTCCCAATCAACCAGCCGAATCTCCCGACGAATAGCCACCCAACTGAAACTGATCTTTTACTTCGTCTTCGTCCCTCAATTTTCTCTGACTTCAAACCGATTCTCACCTTACACGAGTTTTCCCCAGATCTGCTCTCCCTATCCATACTCGTGGGGGTTGTAGATTATGGGTGGGGAGGGGAAGATGAGCGCGTACGAAGGCGATACTGATGGGAGTGATGGTGAGGAAGAGCGAGTGCTCGAGTGGGAGGCGGGTTTACCCAATCCCGAAAATCTGACTCCGTTATCCCAGCTCTTGATACCGCTGGAGCTTGCTTCCGCGTTTAGAATCTCTCCGGAGCCTGACCGGACCGTCCAGGATGTTAATCGGGCATCGCGGACTACCCTACAGAATCTCCGAAGCGCCTTGTCTTCCAATGCGTTCAACGATGATCGAACTGACGATATTGACCCGATGGATATAGAGTGGGAGGATGCTGCTGATCGAGACGGAGCTGCCTCTGATTCGAGGAAATTGAGGAAGGTCGACAGCGCCGAAGAGGCGGATTCAACTCTGCAAACTGATTCGACCGATGACCCTTCTGCTCGGAGCTCGAAGCGACCAAGGTTAGTCTGGACTCCACAATTACACAAACGCTTCGTTGACGTCGTGGCTCACCTAGGAATAAAAAGCGCAGTTCCTAAAACAATTATGCAATTGATGAACGTGGAGGGCTTAACAAGGGAGAACGTAGCCAGCCATCTGCAGAAGTACCGTCTCTACTTGAAGAGGATGCAAGGATTTTCCAACGATGAACCATCTGCATCTGACCAGCTTTTATCTTCGACTCCAGTTGCCGCAGAGCTTGCAAGAGGTTAACTCGGGTGGCAATTCGCATGGAAATGGACTTGTCCCGGTGCCGTACGGGACCACCGCCCATGATACCAATGCCGGTCTTTGGGATGCCGCCTGCTCATGGTCATATCGGCACGCCCCCTGGCTACCACGGGTTCGAGTCTTACCCCTACAACATGATTCAACAGAGAGACTGGTTCGGGAATAAGTATGCTCATAATGATAATGGTAAATGACGGTAGAACTGGAAGAACAGGTATAATTCTTAGTTTAATTGAGCAAAATATTTTGTGAACAGTGAGTTCTTAGTAAAAATATGATAATTGGAGACTAGAAAAATGGTTGCTCAACGTTTGCTCGTTCTAGCTAGCTCTTGAATTGTTCCGCCTGCCTATTGCTACAGTCTCGACGATCGAAATTTCGGAGCTAACTCGCTTACTTGAATGCTTGATTTCATAGTTGGATGCTTTGACTTCAAATCAAAAAGGATACAGTCAAATTGCCTCTTACCCTGCTTCTCTCTCAAAGACCCTGCCTTTTTATTGCAAGATTTATAGCAAATAGCATTTGGATGATTTAGTACAATACTAGGTTGTTCCTAGGAATCAATCAAGCTGCGTCTATCCAACTGCATCCTGGAAATTTCCTCAGCGTCCTACTCTTCATCTTCTTCTTCAAATTGGCCACATTCGACCATCTACCGGTAGTAGCGTATAAACTTGACAAAAGCAGCTTGTTTACGGTGCTTGCAGGCTCTAACTCTGACAAATGTTTAGCTGCTTCTTCTGCAAGGCCGACATTCCCATGATTCCTACAAGCACCCAACAATGCTCCCCATACAAACAGATCCGGGTCGATTGGCATCGTCCTGATCATCTCGTAAGCCTCTTCGAGTCTCCCGGCCCGGCCGAGAAGGTCGACCATGCAAGCGTAGTGCTCTCTTCTCGGCACAATCTTGTACTTCTCCTGCATCAAGTGGAACAGATTCTCTCCGAGCTCGATCGATCCAGCATGGCTACAAGCTGTGAGCACTGCTGTGAAACTCAGGTGATCGAGTTTCGTTTCATCTTCTTTCTTCATCTGATCGAAAAGCTCTATCGCTTCTCTGCAATACCCATGATTTGCATACCCAAAAATCATTGAATTCCAACTGACTGAGTTTCTTTTAGCCATTCTACTGAACAAAATCTTTGCTTCGTAGATAAACCCACATTTTGCGTACATATCCAGTAGAGCACTCGTAACATATACGTCGTCTTCAAGCCCGGCCATTATTGCATATCCATGGATCCCCTTCCCTAGCCTGGCATTTGCAGACGATGAACATGCAGGCAAGAGACTACTGATCGTCGCTGAAGTTGGTTGAAACCCGTTTTTCATCAGCCCTTTAAATGCGTCAAATCCTTTGTCATTTTTGAAATTCTGCACATACCCAGATATAATCGACGTCCAGGATACTACATCTGGCTCAACCCCATTATCGCCCATCATTTTGAAAACCTCTGCGACCATTTTCTCATCACCGTTTTGCGAAAACCCTGCAATCAACGAGTTCCAAGTTACTATATTTGGTTTCAGTTTCATGTTTTGCAGCTTCTCCACTGTAGCCAAAGCTTCTGTTGCTAAACCATGGCGGACATAGCCTGAGACCATTGCATTCAAAGCCACCAAATCATTCCCTTCCATTCCTTCAAACACTCGTTTTGCCTTCTCGAGTTGGCCAGTTTTCGCATACATATCGATCAATGCGCTACAAATGAAAGCATCAAATTCTAAGGAATCTCTAAGAATTACAGCGTGAAGTTCCTTTCCAATTTGAGAGACATTTAAATGACCACAAGCGCTGAGAATGCTTGGAATTACGAACTCGTTAGGTCTCAAGCCTTGTCTCTGCATTTCCAAGAACACACCCATAGCCTCCTGATGAAACCTATGTCGAGCGTAGGCTCCTATCAAAACAGTCCACCTCCTGTTATTTGATTGTGGAATTTTGTCGAACAGGTTCCGAGCGTCGCTGATTTTTTCACAGGCAACGTAGAAGGCGATGAGCTTGGCGGCAAAATGGGTCAAACGTGCCAACCCGTTAATGATCAGGTGGGCGTGTAGTAATTTCCCGGGCTGCAATTTTTTATCGCGTCCATACGTTTCGATAAGATTAACATACCCGTCAGCTGATAAATGAAGAGTACGGCAGGTGATTAGGCTCCTGAGGTGGGTCACGACCGCCGGGGGAATCCGCTCCGGTGAACACGCATTTCATGGAAAGTCCACCGGCGGAAGGCACAGTCTCACGTCGACGTTACGATTGAATTTAATTTCTTTCATCCTCTCCGATTTAATCACAACCGTCCGTATCATCGAGCTGTTTTTCAGAAAAATGTCGCGATATAATGTCTTGTCGTCTGGAAGTATAATCTAGAAGACGAAATGCCATTGGTTACGTATCCGATCCATAGGTTTACTGGTTAGCCTCTTGTTCTACTTTAAATGTTTACCAAACCAGAAGAAGAGGAAAAACACGCAGATTACTCTGACGAATATGCGAACACTGGAGCTGTCTTTGGGGCGTGCAAACAACTTCAATTGCGGCGTCTGTCCTGCCTTTTCACGATTTCCTCGTCGCCCTCATCTTCTCTACCAGTTAAGCCAAGCAGAATCTCCGATACCCAGTGGCAGATTCACCTGCAATAGTAAGTTCAACTCTCTGACATTCAGTGTAGAGATCTTTGGGCAAACTCACTGCAATTACAGGAGAGGAAGAAGAAGAAGCACTATCCTTTTGAGGACCAGTCGCAGAGAGTCTCCGTATCAAGTATTAGGGGTCTCCCCTTCTTCTTCTACTGACGAGATTAAGAGGGCTTACAGGAAACTTGCATTAAAGTATCATCCTGACGTCAACAAAGAGGTCATTTCACAAATTCTTCGTTCTCAATTCAATTATGATTTTCTTTTTTATATAAATTTTGGTTTTCTTTATGGTTTCAGTTGTGCAATTTTTTTACTAACACATCAAATTAAGAACTATCATTGTAATCTGTTGAGTGCTCATTTGGAGTTTGGACTTGGAAGAATGATATTTAGCTTTAGGTGACGGCTTTTTCTTTGAAATACAATCCATTGTTTGCATTAGTCAGATGGAAATGATCTGTGGCTGCAGGCTGCCTATATAGTTTGAAGATTGGAATTAAGGTTGTTTTAAGATTCATGAGAGAATTAACAGGGAGAGATTTGCTGCCACGAAAAAGGCATCAAAATATTAAAAGGGTATATGAAGGAATTGATTGATCATCATCATAATTCATACTTTTAGTTCTTGAGATATCATCTTAGATTTCTGAAATTGAATTGAGCATTGAACTTTATGATCATTTCCTTACGCGTATTTGTACTGCCCAATGGAGTTTTATGTCCTTACATGGCCTTCTTCAACGTCTCCTGTGACAATGATGAAACCCGTTTCCGTTGAGCAGGCAAATGCGCAAGAGAAGTTTATGAGGATTAAACATGCATACAATACATTGTTGAATTCTGAATCTCGAAGAAAATATGATTCTGGAGATCGCGGATCTGGATTTTCTTATTCATCTACTCAAACCCAAAGCACCCAAGAGGAAGAAGAGTTTTATGGACTTGGTAAACTTTGTTCAATATATATCATGCTTTTATGTTTTTAAATGTATCCTCTCTCATGGCAAATGCTTTTTCTTGAATTTGCACTACTCCCATTCAGCTGGAAAAGTTCAGTTTTTTTGTTTCAGAAGTCTGCAATGATCTGTTTTTATGTGTGTTTGTGATTATCCCCTTTATGCTGCAGGTAATTTAATGAGGGATGTTCAAATAACAATAGGTAGATTTATATTCTCTGTATGCGAACCATTGATTATAATCTGCGCTGTTGAAATCTGCTCCGGTTTACGTCTGAGATCTGAGATGAGATGAGATTCGACTAGTTATAGATACTGAAACGCTTGCATTTCTTGCTGACAGAGGACTTCTTTCGAGATCTTCAAGAAGAATTTCGAAATTGGGAAGCAAGTTCCTCTCTGCAAGGGCAGCCAAAAAGCCTGTGGGAGGAATTGGCGGTGAGTTCTACATGTTTTTGAACTTGTTCTTGTACAATCGTCTTGAAAACTTGTTATTCTGTGAATTGAACTCAAAGGAAGTATTCCCTTTGCAACTCTCAGGATATAGGAGAGGAATTCGTTGAATTTCTGGAGAAGGAACTCAACATAACTGAGACGGAGAATCAAGCAAATGAAGAGCCGGAAAAAGGAGATCCTTTGGCCGGAAAAAAGGTCGGGGAAGAAGATGGTAAGCGCAGCAGTATGAAGGATAGCATAGACGACATCGAGGCTACTCTTTCGAGATTGAAGAAGGAACTGGGTTTGTAGTGTGGCATTCATCTTTTTTTGTTAGAAAACTCAACCATGCTATTCTTTGACTGCGTTATTAATTGATGCAATTAATATTTTATTTTTGTTACTTATAATTTATCTTAGTGTTACATATCTTGTGACAATGACTCTAATAGTTCGAGTGACGGCCGAAAAGGAGTAAACAATTGGATAGTCGATCGGGAAATATTCGAAACAAATGAAACTTTGGCGGGAGGTTCGAAAGATATGGGATGAAGTTCCATCTCCGAATATCGATTTTGCGACCGAACTTTCCACTACTTTCCTTTTTCTCACCCAAAGATGGAACCTTTAAGCATATTGAGATGGTTTGAGATATGATTGAAGAAAGGGTATCCGTAGTTCGGGATTCTGATCCACTTGGTTGTAGCTTGGATGAATAAGCATAATGCAGCCATGTACATTCTCTCTCAACACCTTCGGGGGTCCATGTATAGAGCCCCCACGTTGGCCAAACAGGTCGCATCTCGAGTTTTGACGACCTTGAAATCCGACAATTACAGTCAGCCGGAGGAGCCTGTTTTACACTGGACCGCTCAAGCTTTCAGCCACGGCCAGAGGCTCTCCATTCCTTGCGACTTTGAGCTCTTGCTTTTGTTCCAACGACATGGGTCTTCCCCCTCTCCTCAAACTCTCTGCGAAATCACGTCTTTCTGTGCAAATTCTGGTAGTCTGGAAATGGGTATCCAAATTCACGCTTATACCATCAAGTTGGGTTTCTATTTCAATTTGTATATCAGCAGTGCGCTCGTTGATATGTATGGCAAGAATTTAATGATTCGTGGTGCCCATAAACTGTTCGATGAAATGCCACAGAGAAATGCAGTTACATGGAATTCATTGATTTCTGCCAATTTAAGAAATGGGTCACCACATAAGGCTATTCTGTTGTTTCAAGATATGTTAAAGCTGGGAATAGCTCCAACTACTTTTAGTTTATCTTCAGTTGTAATGGGTTGCTCGCAATTAGAGGCAGGAGAGCTTGGAACTCAAGTACATGGATTAATTACAAAAACAGGTTTTTGGCCTAATGTTGTTTTGGGAACAGGATTGATTGATATGTACATAAATTGTCGTCAAATTCAAGACTCAAGACTTGTGTTTGATCTAATGCCCGAGAAAAATATAATTACTTGGACTTCCATGGTCTCTTGCTATGCACAGACTAAACAACCCAATGAGGCAATGGTTTTAGTGCATGATATGCTGCATCTCGATCTGAAACCAAATTACGTGACTTACAACTGTCTGCTGAGTTCCTTCTCTAGTCCAAATCATTTCAATCAGTGCCAGCAAATTCATTGCCGGATAATTCGAGAAGGGTTTGAGACTAATTCCTATATAGTTGTCACCCTTGTGTCTGTGTATTCAGTATGTAATGGTAGTTTGGAGGACTTTCGAAAAGTATGCTCGATGATCACAAGATTTGACCTAGTTTCGTGGAACGCAGTTATTGCAGGTTTTTTCAATTTGAGAGTTGGTGAAGAGGCTGTAGAATGTTTTAAAAAAATGAGGCGGACTTGTTTTTCTGCAGACTCCTTCACATTTACTAGCCTTTTTGGAGCAGTAGGGAGCATGTCATCCCTTGAAGAAGGGAAACAATTACATAGTCTGGTTCATAAAACTGGATATGCTTTAAACTTGTATGTTCAAAATGGGCTTGTTTCTATGTATGCAAATTGTGGTGCTATCAAAGAGGCAAAGAGAGTTTTCTCGACAATCGAAAAACGGGATCTAGTCTCATGGAATGCGCTACTAACTGGATGTGCCCATCATGGATTTGGTATGGAAGCCATTGAATTGTTCGAAGAAATGCGAATAACTCCAGTCAAACCCAATAATACCACCTTCCTTGCCGTTCTAACTGCCTGCAGTCATGTGGGTTTTCTAGACAAAGGGCTTGAGTATTTCAACATGATGAGAGAATGTGATTTTCTTGAACCACCGAAATTAGAGCATTATGCTGCTGTTGTGGATCTTTTCGGCCGATCCGGAAATCTCCATGAGGCAGAAGCCTTCATTGCAAGTATGCCGTTTGAGCCAGGGCCGTCGGTTTACAAAGCTCTTCTGAGCGCTAGTCAAATTCATGGAAATCGAGAAATCGCCCTTCGGAC
The DNA here is from genome assembly GCA_022432975.1 of Begonia masoniana. Lineage (NCBI taxonomy): Eukaryota > Viridiplantae > Streptophyta > Magnoliopsida > Cucurbitales > Begoniaceae > Begonia > Begonia masoniana. The sequence continues at coordinate 1,063,693 of CM039512.1, read as the reverse complement.
TGCTAAACAGCTTTTAGAGCTTCATCCGAAAGATCCAGCTAGTTATGTGCTACTGTCGAATGTATATGCCTCGGAGGGTTACTGGGTCGATGCTGCAGGAGTACGAGAGCTCATGTCTGATAAAGGAATCAATAAAATTCCTGGATGCAGTCTCATTTGATAAAATTAGATTAAGATTTATATCAATCTGAAATTATTTGGGTTGTAAACAAGTAGGAAAATAAGACGGCGGACGAAAAATGCGAAGCTTGGGGAAAATTTTATGACACATGTAGATTTGTACTCTGATGAATTTGGTGCAGTCCTTGAGAAATGGAGGAGAAGCACAGAACTAGTGCTCTGGCTTGGTCAATTGCTATAATTGGAAAGAGCTATTTATAAATATTTCAAGATGTGAGCTGAAGGGATGGTCTTTACTTCACTGCTGCCAAGTGTTGAGATTGGAGCCCACAAACATATGTACTATATGAAACATGGCTGTTTTTGATTTTCCATCCAAGAATTCCGTGCAATGCTGCTTGAATGGCTCTATTTCTTTCTCATAATTTCATTTCAATTCAGAGAGAAGAAGGCAAAGCACAGAGAGATCAATTCAAAGAACAAAAATGGCTCAGATCGATCGAACAACTCAAAGATTGGCCGTAAGTACCAAAATCACAGGCAACTCAGCCGTCGAACAGCATCTACGAGGTAATCTACAGAGTCAAAATTCATTGCAACGACCCGTATTTCTTTTCTGGATAAAATGATTAGATGTTCATAGATTTTACTTGCGATCTTCGATGGAGTTACATCGTATGGTAGAGTTGGGGCTCTTTCAATGTCATTCTGTGAATTTACTATGATAGGCTTGTTCATCAAAAGGTTTAATCATGATCAAGCTTTCATGGAAGTTTTGAAATATGCAGGAGAAGGAGGGTCAAGATGGTCTCCCACATCATCATCACTTTTATCGGAGAATGAGCACGAACAGAAAGACTTTGATCCCGCCCACCATCAGAAGAAATCAGTTCTCACCAAGGTGAAGGAGAATGCTATAAAACTGAAACACAGTCTCAGTAACAAGAAGAAGCCTGGGGAGGTTGAGGATGTCAATTCGACACCCCCGAGCAGTGTCTTGGAGGACGACAATGAAGAAGATGCAGAGTTTCTTGGAGCACCAAGTATCTTCATTTTTTTTGCGTATTTCATCGAATATTGCTTACCTTTGTTAGACTAGCTTAATAGCAACACTCTTTGGCTGTAATTTCAGTGTACGAATCAGAAAATTCACCAGAAGGATACAAGGAGACTCTTCGGCAGCATCCGAGAGCAGATCCTGTAATTTCCGAAAACCATCTTCTGCCGAGTTCTGTAAAGCAAAGCTCAGAACATGAAGAAGAGAAGCTGCATAATCTTAATCCCCGCAAGACAGAAGCTGAAGCTGTATATGAAATGCCTGCTTCTCTCAAAAAGCTCTCCTTGGTTGATACTAAGTCTCACCCTCCATTTGAATCTTCATCTGCATACTGTTCCAGTCCCAGAAGGATATTAGCTGAGCCAACTGCTGTTAACTCTAACAAGAAAATGACGCGAAGCATGACCGAGAAGTTTGCTCCGACCCATCTAAATTCTTCGAAACCAGATCATCCCATGTTGACTCCACAGGGTCGTTTTTCCAGGGAAACTCCATTTTCGACCCCAGTTTTAGCAGCTACAGCTACTACAATGGCTGTCGTAGGGAACAAAGGAGTCTGTGTAGAGGAATCTTCTATTCGCAAATTTGAACCAGGAGAGAAAATGGCCCAAGAAAAATTCCTGCTGATATAGGTGTTTTGGAGAAGATGAAAGAGACCGTTTCTTCTCTTCTATGGACCAATGAACCGTCCCAGCCTACAGCCATGCATTCTGCTCCACATGCCTCGTCGTATTCGCCTACTACTACAAATGCCCCTGCAGGCAAGATTTAATCTTTTAAGCATGTCTAACGTTTAAATTAAATTTTAGCTATCAACAATATAAACTATCTCGTCAATGATTAAATTGTTAATTCCTAACTTTTCATCGGTTTTTTTCTCGATGGAGACAGGCGAAGAAGCCGAGTGTGTAAGGACATTGCAACCCAATTGATGGTTAAATGTGGGGCGGCCGTAGCCGGTGGATTCAACTCGTTCAATAATGATTGGTCTGAAAATGCAATAATCGTCGTGTTTTTTCGAGTTCTGTCTGTAATAAAAAACTGCTTTTTATCTGTTTGAAATTTTCTTCAATTGTGCAAATATCATTCCTGTAATGAACAATATAGTGTACAATGCAAAAAGACTTGGTCGAATCATTGATGTATCAGAATCCTCGGCAAAAACAAACGAGAAGGCTGTAAAACCTTCTCGATCCAGAAAATCATTCGAACAACCTTAGATTTAGTACTGGCAGCTTCCATTGTCACTTCTAGCAGTTGGATCGAAGTTTTTGGCGTATGGATCCGTACGGTGCAGCCTTCCGGAACAGGAATGTTAACTTGTTGCGCCGCCTTTCCTGGATCGAACAATCGTTCAAAGTTGTTAGATTCAAAAACTAGTATTTTTTTTTTCAGAAAAGATGCAATCTTGATTTTGAAAACAGTTTTTGAATTTCTGGGGAAGTTTAACAGTTGAAGGGTGCTGACCGTAGAAGGTTCCTCTGTTAATGGCGTCTGCATTTGCATCTCCGAGAGCTGCCGAGCTCAAATACTTATCTGCCAACTGAAATTTCTTCACGTTCTCTTGCTCCTGGACGAGCATGCCGCCATACTCGAGAAGCTTCTGCAATGTCATCTTTGGCTGTTCAAAGGTAGGAGGACCCTCCTTCGAGTTTACCAGCTTTTTCCCGATGTTCTCCATTCGCTCCCGAAATCCACTTCCTCACTTCATCGTCATAAACGTTAGCCCTCAGAGCACCGAAGAAATCTGCAGAGTCATCAGAATCAAATTCTGATTCTCTTCTTACACAGAAATCGTTAGGCGACTCAATGATGAAATTTTATTACCGATGGACTGGCCGGGGAATGTGTCGACCAGCTTGGCGATGTCCTCTTTCGGAACATTATCGCTCCTGAATATACCAGTACAGACGCCGATACGATCTTCGCGAGTGGGTGCCCAGTAAAATTTCTCCATGCGGCCGTCGCGAATGAGAGGGGCGTAGAGCGTGGAGAAATCATTGCCGGTGACGATCATCGGAACACGTGGGTTTTCTTCCTTATTGTACATACCGGGAAGCTGAACGTTCGTCGGATTAACGGCGATGTTCATGAGAGTCGCATTCACCATCTGGTTGTTCACGGTGTACTGGGTCGTACCGCCGAGCCTACCGGCCCCGGCGTCGAGATCGTTGATAAATAGGCAGCACATTTTTCCTTCCCTTATAATATCTGCTGCCTCTCTGTACCTTTGCCGGATCAATTTCGCGGGCTCTCCGGCGCTCCCACTTTCCAATTCCCCGGCACTTATCATGATCGGTCTAGCATTTCATCAAACAAGTTATCAACACAGCTGATCGAAACAGATGGCAAAAACAAATATGGAAGAAAACAGATTGATATCATGAACTCACGTAATTCTCATCTTGGCAAACACAAGTTCACACTAGAAAGATTTTCCTTGGCCTTTGCCTCCCCAAATACCCAGAATAAGAGGAACCTGAAAAAGCACCGATGATGGATAAAGTTGTAATCTTTATATCACTATCTTGCTTATCGGGTTTATCAAGCACTGACCTTTAAGTTGGGCAGGCTCATGAAGTTTTTGCAGATATGAACAACAAGCTTGTCCATGAAAGCTGGAGCAATATACAATCCACCCATGTTGTTATCCAAGTTGTATCTGAAATTTTTTTGAAGAAGATACAGAAATAAGAACGTCAAGATCTCAACCCGGAATGGGAAAATTTCTGAAAATCTCGGTAGCTTACTGGCGGAGGCCGGTTCTGATATATTCATATGAGCTGAGGACTTGGTCGTGAGTTCCAGCTCCGTCGGGAGCTTGGAACAGAGTATCCACCATTCCTTTTCCTCTGGTTATGTCTTGCTGGTCATCTGAAGTGTCACAGGCGAGTCCTGCCCATCTATCTTAGCTCGTCTGCTTCTTCTCGTTGTATTCGGAAACTACTTTCAAGCTTCCTAATGATGTTTTTGGGTAGGAGACTTTTGAGCTCACCTTTTTCAAACTGTTCCTCGAGAACACTGAGTTTGAAGCCAGACCGTTGTAGCCATTGCTGTTTAAGCTCAACTACGTCAATTGACATTTCACCTATTACTGGGTCTTGTAGCCATAATTGGCATTTCACAGTGTGCTACAGGAAACCAATTGACATGAAATATTTGATCACCGGCGGTGGAGGAAAACGACCACAATATGGTAGAGAGAGATAGGTAAATGGGTAAGAAAAAAGACCCCGGCCAGGGTACACAAGGGGGCCTTACTTCGCCGACCGATTCCACTGTTACCACCTCTCGCAATATCCTCACATTAATTGCCGGAGACAGAATAAAAAAGAATGTTGGAAAGTGGCTCGGGTGCCTTGGCTGTGCATAAAGAGGTATTATCTCAGCTCCTGCCGGGGTGGGTGCAACTACAGGCGCCAATCGTTGGTGTGTTTTCTAGACTTTTTCAAATTTGTTTATATCTTTTTGATTCTGAAAGGAGACAATGAGAATCCCTCTCTGATTTGCTTGATCTTTTGTCGAGCAATTAAAAAAGTCATTTTAAAACAGTTTTGGGAAATAGTTTTCTTGATAGCCAGCCACATGAAAATGAAATAAAAAAACTTGATCTATATAGAGCCAAACAAATATATCTGCTAGATCAGTTTGTGCAGTAAACAGAGACAATAATAGGCCCAAAAAAGGAGAAATCCTACAGTGGCAATTCATTACATGGCCAAAAAAGCTCATCGTTTATTTACAACAGGTCAAACATTTATCACAAAGTATCAAACGCGTCTCTCTCTCTCTCTCTCTCTCTCTCTCAAGCATTTCTTGATTACTAGTTGTGAAGATTGAATATAACTTACTACAATACCAAATGACTCCACCAAATGCCCATTAACAGGACAGTGCACATTCATATCAAGCAAAATCAGAACTCAAACTCTCCGGTTGCCTGAAAAAGAAGAACAGAAATTGAAAAACAGGGCCAATCAAAAGTTTGAGAGAAAGGAGCAGTGATTTGACGAAGATTCTTGCCTTGTTGAAGAGAATGTCTTTATTATTGATGTGCATAATCCCATCCTTCAGCGTACATTTCCACCTGCTTTTGGTTCGAGTCACCTACCCATCAAATTGTACAGTTAAACCAAAGGACCGATGGCTAAATTCTAATATGGAGATTTATGATGACTCAAAACATGCTACTGCAGAAATGTTATATTGAAAGATAAACAGTTGCCTTGTCAAACTGTGCCAAAACTAAATGCTGTGTATTTTGATCCTCTCCCGGGTCGACATCATCCAAATCATCGTCATCATTTTCATTCAGCGGAGGCTCATCATCATCATCATCCACAATATCATTTTGAATAGGAAGAGCAGGAGTGCTTACCAAATCTTAAAATGGTAAAATAGGCAGCTTCATTATTTTACAACAAAAAGGCCTTACCCATTTAAAAAATCAATAAGAAAGACATGATATGTTCATACAAAACTTGCCATTTGGTGCTGGTGTATTTGCTATATTGTAGTCTTCATTGTATGCTCCTTGATAATTGTATATCTATATTTTGAACAGATGGAAGAACGATATTGTGGTCAGAAAGATAATCTATAAAAATATACTGCAAAACAGAAGGGGCAAAAGGAAGAGATAGGAGTACCATCGACAAATTGTTAAAGACCCCAAGTGATACTGTTTCGATTATTCAATAACCCCACAGAAACAGCTATTTAATAATAAGCACGCAAAATTTTAAATAACAATATTTTAGTGCAGAAAATATAAATCCAAAACTGTGCATAAAATCCACAACTATAAGCAGGGGGTAGTGGGAGAATAATTTCGCTTACATTGGGAGTAGAAAGCACGTCATCATAAGGATCAGGCATCGGCCCATCATGTTGAGGAATCTTCAAAGATGATTTTGACTTAAGTAATGACATTGTTCTGTTTATAGCAGTAAGAGAGCCAGATTTGCCATGCGATGTGCCCCCCTCACGAACCTGAAAGTGATTAACTAATTGAAAGACTGTAAAAATAGTAATAATCAATAAGCAGTTTGTTGTTTACATATGCCCCATGAAATTCCAGAAATGGTCTTGACATGGATTATTTGGAAGTGTCTACCCACTTACACTAAGTATCTCCAGTTGTAAGAATTGTTGTAGATATGGTATTTAATAGGTATGTTTAAGACATCTGTCGCAACAAAATAACATTGCCAAGACATCTTTAAAAAACTCCTCGAAAGATAATACTCTGTTATATTTAAAGAAGATAAATTAGAAGCCCAATAATTTTATTTTCAAATCTTTAAAACTTTAGGCCATTCTCATAGCATCTACAAAAAAAACACTCTATGAAGACAAACTGTGTTAATTAAATGTGACTAAGAATACAAAAAATATTTCACACAATCCTGGAAAATAAGCCTCGTTGTGGGACATAATTATAATGCCGGCAAAAGCTATCCACAGACAGATGTTTACTTAATCAAATATACACAAAATAACAGGGTGCAACATATCAATGCCTGTGATCAATTCGACTTTCTCTGTAGTTTTAATGTGAATTAGTGACAGCAAACCTCAATCTCAAAGATACAAACATCTCCAGCTCCATCTTGTTGCGGTATAAATCCATTAGTGTGGTATTGTGTAGCAATATCTTCACGTTTTCGCTTTCCCGAAGATAGCATGAGAAAGTCCTGAATATCTCTTCAGCATCAGTGTGCAGTTCCCAAACATATATTAGAAACATGTGTACCAAAATTAATTCGATGGGATATTTTCACATGAAAAAATAAACATACCATTCTAGGCTTGTGTTTTAATTTGACAAATTAATTCATCATTTTAACAAATAGGAAAAAAAAACCCATCATTCTTTCAAAACAATGTTTGAAAAAGGACAACCTGTGTCCGGGATTGTTGAGAGATTCCTCTATCCACCCCATCCCGCCCTTCAACATAAGCTGGGGCAATATAGTTTTGATAAGTGCATAGTTACTGACATACAAAAATATTGTGCTAACAGCTAACATTACACCAAACTTACCAATGTTAACATCAAGAGGAGGTCGTTGGCTCATCCAAGAAGAAGGAGGTTGCTGAAAAAGAACGACGAATGTTATTACATAACATATCTCGATAACCAATATACAGCTATGTGTCCATCTTAACAATGTGTCATCATACAAACTTTTTTTTTCTCTCACAACAGTTCATGCACGCCACTTGACAAATAATAAGAGTGGCATACCCCTCATTCTATACCTTAAATCTTTCTCTAAAAACTGGTCACATAGAAAAGTTATAGAATTACCATGTAAAGGTTGGGCCTTCCAGCTCTCCCCTCAGCATTGCTACCTCCACCACCAGCAGTAATGGTACCATCGTTTTCAGAAGGAGTGTCACTATGTCCAGTAGGAGTGTTATACATATTGGTCTCAGCACTTCCTGGTAAAGGTGTCTGAATGGGAGTTTGCAAAGGCGTCTACAGTTGTAAGAAATCACGTTTCTTTAAGTTACTTTATACTTGAAACGTAATATCTTCTGGCAGCAATAAGAGACAAAAAAAATACTCACTGGAGGAAATAGTATTTCATCCGTGGGAGTTTCATATTCCTCCGTTCCATCATATGGAACATTCAGATCATGAACCGGAGTGATTGGACCACCAGTAACGTGCTTGGCTCCAACAGACCTATCTATAGGTCCACTTACTACACCCGCTTGCATCATTTTCGCTTCCCAAATCTAAAAATTTACCATAAATAACACTAGGTCAGCTAAACATAGATAAACAACTACCCGTGGTGGAAAAAAAACAAATTCTCAAACCCTTAGACAAACAATTAGATCGAACCTAAAATTCATTGCCAAAGGTAGAAAGAAAAACTTCAAACATCTTCAAAATTAGCACAACTGAAATATAAATGAATGAAATACGGATAATAATTTTAAAAAAAAATGAAGGGGGAGAAAATTACTCCTTGAAGCTCCTTGAGAACATCCTCGCCAGGGCCGCTGCTCATAAACTCGTCGCGGACCTTATTGATGACGTCTTCAATAACATTGACATAGACGGAGCTCGTTGAAATCGCCATAAGCCGGATCGATCCCAGCTCCTTCTTTTGCAAACTGAAAATACAAGAGTGAATCGAGGACTATCGAAGTAAATCACAGAGAATTACGGTTTCTACAGAAGGGATTAGGATATGCGGATGTGTGCCGAGAGCGAGAGCAGAGACTAGGGCGGAGAAGATTGAGTAAAGAGAGATCGAGAGAGGGGCGGATGCAGTAACAGATAATAAAGAATGGGAATATAAATAGGTTTGCACCCGAAACTAAAGAATGAAACGACGCGTCGAGATCTGGACCGACATGATCTGCACTCTACCCGAACGAAACGCACCGTTTTGCATAGAATCTCTTTCCACTTCCGTTTGATTAAATTACAGTGTTACCCTTAGATTCCTCTTTTTTTGGGGAGTTTCATTCGTCCTATAAGGTCAAAGGCCATTACTTGGCCCAACAGGTAAATCCGACCCGGTAAAGTCATTTCTCTACTGGATATGTGCCCGGTTCCTCTTTCTCGAAGCCCTAGCTAACGAGTCGACTAAAATGGATTCACACCGAAGCTTCGTCTAGTTTTTCTCTCCCATCACAAAAGCTGTCGAGTTTCTATCCCTGTCCTGAAAATGTCGGGGGGGTTTTTCCGGGTGAGAATCCGTGGAATGTCTTTGTGTTTTCTTCTTGAATTTTGGGTTTCAACTTGGTGGATTGATTTTTTTCGAGTCCTTGCATTTAAGTTAGTTCATTTCGTGTTTGCTTTTACGTCCGAATTGAATGTTTTTTTCTTGTTGTAATTTTGTTGATGTAGGGTACCTCTGCGGATCAAGATACCCGCTTCTCCAATAAGCAAGCGAAACTGATGAAATCTCAGAAGTTTGCTCCTGAACTGGACAATTTGGTTCGTTTAGTATCTAGTTAAATTTGTTACTTTTTTACTATCTGAGTTCTCTGAACCTGAGTTTGAATGCTTATTATATGCGACATACAGTTACCCGTGCTAAATTCAACTAATGTTTAGGTGGACATTACGAAGGTGAAGATGGATGTAATCAAACCCTGGATTGCCAACCGGGTAACTGAGCTTCTTGGCTTTGAAGACGAAGTTCTTATCAACTTTATTTACAGTCTTCTGGATGGGAAGGTACTGAAACTGAAACTACTTGCATCTTAAAGTAGTACTATTGTTGTTCTTAAGTGCATAATTAAAGGCTTATGATAGTGAGAATACATTGCGTTTCATACTCATTACCTCCCACTTTTATTGCAACTTCATTTCCTTGCCTAATCAACCTGTTTTACCTCTACTGTTGCGATGCTATTTTTTATGTGCGACAAAACTTTTTTATTTTTCAGCTTAGATTTTGTAGGGTGTTTGTTTAAATCTTTACCATATTGTTGTAATATTATAATTTAGAATGTACACGACACCTACTTTGATGCAGGAGGTGAATGGGAAGGAGATTCAAATATCACTTACAGGATTTATGGAAAAGAATACTGGAAAGTTTATGAAAGAGCTTTGGACACTTCTTCTGAGTGCACAGAGAAATGCCAGCAGTGTGCCTCAGCAATTTTTGGATGCGAAAGAAGAAGAAATCAGGAAGAAAAAAGTTGTTATAATACCCGATCTTGTGTAGAATAGGTTCATTTTGAACTTATCTTTATGCATTTTACTGTCAATTCTTTCAGGAAGAGGCAGATAGAATTGCGAATGAAATTCAGAAGAAGAGAGAAAAGGAAAATAGAGAATTTGAGCTGGATAGATTAAAGAAGATGGTAATACCATTTTATTCATGCTGGAGTTACAGTCTATTGAGCTTCGTTTTGGTTTATAACTTTCGTTTGTGTTTCTTATGGCGTTCAGCTAGCTTCTGCAATTATTTGGGTTCATGTCCTTTACCTCAAACTACTGTAGGACGGTGGGGCTGAGCAGGTAGCTAATTCTGCTTTGGATGCAAACTTAAAGAATGTAATGCCTAGAGCTTCAAGTGACCATTTTGCAGCTGAAAAGGAAAATGACACTCTAAATGGAAAGAGAGGAAGGAGGAGGTTATTTATTTTTTGCTTTTCATTATTATTCTGGTCATTTGACAGTAATTACTATTTTAATTAACGTTGTTTAATTAAATTGGCAACATTTTCCTTTGAACATATGTGAAATCTGCAATTATCAAAGTTATATAGTAATAACTTTTTGGAGATAATATGTTTTACATGTCAATTTGTTGTTGGCTGGTGTAATGTGCTGGGATGCTCTGTGGAGAGGTTAAATTGCACCAAGGATTTTGAATTTCTCAACACTAACAATTTAATAGAGAATATCCTAGTAATTTAAATTCATACTAAATTTAAATTCATACTGAATTTTTAATAAACTCTCGACTTTGTGGTTGTGCTTCATTTCCTCTGGTAAATAATGTAATGTATGTTCTATTCTTTTTATTATGCTGCTTTGATTCCCTGGAATGTGTAAGCATATGATCTGGATTCTACTGCAGACACACACCATCAAGGTCATTAAGTCGGTCCCTTTCCAATTCCAGAAGCAATTCAGGGTATGCTTCTTTTTTTTTTTGTTGCATTAGAAATTTCATTGTACTCTTCAGTTACCCTCATCCTTACACTGTTTCAGTGATGGAAACAAAGGAAGGAGTCTTTCTAGGTCCCCTGAAGAACGTTCTAGGAAGGGGCATCATTCTCCACATAGGCGGTCTATTACCCCTCATCGAAGGGATCCTCGTGAATCACTCTCGCCAAGACGAAGATCCCCATATGCTCGAAGGAGATCCAGATCACCGTTTCGGCGTAGATCACCTTCCCCTTTCCGACGCCGATTACATTCTCCCTTCTATCGCAGGTCTAGGTCTCCTGTTCGTCGAAGGTCACCATCTCTTGTGAGACGACACAGATCGCCAACTCCAGTAAGACGCCGTAGAACGCCTTCTCCTGCGAGACGTGGCAGAACGCCTTCACCCATTAGACGTGGAAGATCGCCTTCACCTACGAGACGTGGCAGATCTCCATCTCCTGTGAACGTCGTAGATCCAACAAGACGTAGGTCCCCTCTTGCACGACGTCCTAGATCACCATCATCTGAGGAATATAGATCACTCTCACCAATGCAGCGTCGATCACGGTCACCGGTAGAAAGGAGGTATCACAGATCTCCATCGACGACTCCACGTAAATCTCCTTCCCCAGTGAGACGAAAGGCAACCATTCCTCTTAGCAGGAGATCAACTCTCTCTCCACCGAGGTCTTCTTCTCCTAATGGTTCTCCGTCTTCCGCTGGCCATGGAATCTCTTCGCCAGAGCAGAGAACATCTTCCAAGCATCAGAGATCTCCTGTACAATCTCCAAATCAATTAAGGTATTGATTTTTTAAGATGAAGATTTATCAACTGGCATCTAAATTCATAGAGGTTTGCTAGTTGACTTTTCTGATGAAGTATAGAGCAGTTGAGTCAGTGCTGTAGGCAAATATTAGATCTCCATCTCCTGTGAAACGTCGTAGATCTCCATCTCCTGTGAAACGTCGTAGATCTCCATCTCCTGTGAAACGTCGTAGATCTCCATCTCCTGTGAAACGTCGTAGATCTCCATCTCCTGTGAAACGTCGTAGATCTCCATCTCCTGTGAAACGTCGTAGATCTCCATCTCCTGTGAAACGTCGTAGATCTCCATCTCCTGTGAAACGTCGTAGATCTCCATCTCCTGTGAAACGTCGTAGATCTCCATCTCCTGTGAAACGTCGTAGATCTCCATCTCCTGTGAAACGTCGTAGATCTCCATCTCCTGTGAAACGTCGTAGATCTCCATCTCCTGTGAAACGTCGTAGATCTCCATCTCCTGTGAAACGTCGTAGATCTCCATCTCCTGTGAAACGTCGTAGATCTCCATCTCCTGTGAAACGTCGTAGATCTCCATCTCCTGTGAAACGTCGTAGATCTCCATCTCCTGTGAAACGTCGTAGATCTCCATCTCCTGTGAAACGTCGTAGATCTCCATCTCCTGTGAAACGTCGTAGATCTCCATCTCCTGTGAAACGTCGTAGATCTCCATCTCCTGTGAAACGTCGTAGATCTCCATCTCCTGTGAAACGTCGTAGATCTCCATCTCCTGTGAAACGTCGTAGATCTCCATCTCCTGTGAAACGTCGTAGATCTCCATCTCCTGTGAAACGTCGTAGATCTCCATCTCCTGTGAAACGTCGTAGATCTCCATCTCCTGTGAAACGTCGTAGATCTCCATCTCCTGTGAAACGTCGTAGATCTCCATCTCCTGTGAAACGTCGTAGATCTCCATCTCCTGTGAAACGTCGTAGATCTCCATCTCCTGTGAAACGTCGTAGATCTCCATCTCCTGTGAAACGTCGTAGATCTCCATCTCCTGTGAAACGTCGTAGATCTCCATCTCCTGTGAAACGTCGTAGATCTCCATCTCCTGTGAAACGTCGTAGATCTCCATCTCCTGTGAAACGTCGTAATCTCCAAATCAATTAAGGTATTGATTTTTTAAGATGAAGATTTATCAACTGGCATCTAAATTCATAGAGGTTTGCTAGTTGACTTTTCTGATGAAGTATAGAGCAGTTGAGTCAGTGCTGTATGCAAATATTTCATGCTTCATCTTTGTTATTTATCCGTGATTAGTATATCTTAGTAGCAGTGAGTACAAAATGTGTGAAGTGTCTGACTACTTTAGCGCAATTTTGTTGATTGAATACTGATTGATGACTTTAACCTGTGCTGCAGGAGCGGCAGAATGTCTTCTCCAGCAGCAAATCGCCAATCTAGTCCTGTACGGCTATCAAAGAAAGAACTAAAGGACAGAAGTCAATCCCAAAGAAGAAATCAAGCAACTTCTTTTGTTGTGGATAAGTCTTCAGACCTGTCTGGATCTTCACCAGGTGATAGAAGAAAGGTTGTTGAAGGCCAGAGGTCAGTTGTATCAGCTGTAATCAATCTTGAAGTTGTAATATAAGTTGTTAATGGTATTACTTATTTGCTTGTATATTTGGCTTCTTCCTAGGTCATCCAGCCATTCAGGGAGCCCCATGGATCTGGCTAGAGAAAGAATGATTCAATTTGACGATCTGAGTAAAAAACCAAGAGGAGCGAAAGCACATCAGGGCAGTCTGGAATGGAATAAAGAAATGGAAGAGCATAAGCACGCAAGGTTAGAAAAGTTGGTAATTTTAGATTTTATTTTTTATTTTTTCTTATTTTGGTCCAAACGTGGATTGATTATTTTGTTAGTTGCCTCCAAATTGATAAAAGTATGTTTCCCTCTCTTTTTTCTGGCGATGTCGGTGATCTTAACTCTAGGTCTTCGCAGAAAACCTACACCAAGCCTTTTGCTGTTGGTAATTTGAAATATTCTAATGCGAATGTTGATCACAAGGAGCATTCTCCTGAAACATTCATAGGCCATCAATCTACTGATTCTCAAACCCATTTTGATGTCAAGGAGCTCAGAAAGAATGATCTGGAGTTGAAAAGGTATAGTTTCTCTTCTGGAGTTAAGAAGTACTTTGCCTAATGGTGGCTTCTTGTATGAGAAGAACCAGAAAAGAGAATATTTCACTATAATGTGATAACAATACAACCTCACCTCTGATTTCCCATTTCAGACATAAGCTTCTTCGTACCTACAGCATATTAATTGCACGTGACAGAAGTAGCTCGAAGTGACCATGATTATATGCACAATTATTGTTACACATACACTGTTAGACAAAAGAGTAAGAAATGAGTCGTTGCTTAGAAGCTAGCCTTGCAGGAAAAGTAGATGCAACTATTTTAGAAGTAGAGCTGTAGATAGAGAAATTAGAAGATGTTATACCATAACTTGGCTGTGGTTCTAACATAGTGCGTGTAATGCCCGTGTAGTGAAAGAAAAGCTCCTGATGACATGAAGGTGCCGTCACAATATAAAGACTCTGTGCTAGTTGACGGGCAGCAAGGATACTCTAAATCTAATGAATGCAAAAACTCTAATGAGAAGAATCAAAGTCATTCAAACAAGGTCAAGGATGGTGGTGGAAACAGATCAAATATTGCAGCAATGTCGGCTGAGAAAGCTATTCATGAGGAACAGAGTGGTGTATTTACTTCTGACTCTGAGCATGAAGAAAAGAGTAGAAATAGAGATGTTGAGAAACGCAAGCATAAAAGAAGACACAAAGTGGCATCTGTTTCCGATTACAGCTCTGATTCCGAACTAGAGGAGAGAAAGGAGGCTAAGAGGAGAAAGAAAGAGGAAAGGCGTTTGAGAAAGGAGAAGAAGCGGCAAAGGCGTGAGAAGCGGCGGCACCGGAAGGAAGAAAGAGATGCAGATAAGCTGAAAGCAAAGAACCATGGTGGAGAATATTCTTCAGATGATAAACATGCGACGAGGAAGAAATCTCGTGCCATTGATGAGGAAGAGTCTGAGTTGGTGCAGAAAAAGCTCGAGAAAGAGTTGCGGGAAAAGGCACTGGAATCATTTAAAGCAAAACGAGGTATTAATCGCTGAAGTTTTGCTAAATTGAAACATGGTTGATCTCTAGAGTTTGTTAATCAGAATCTTTTGATATATGTTAGGATATATATTGAATCCTCTTTGCTACTTACATATTTGGACGTGTTTGGTCTTATGATGGATGACAATTATTGAGTTCGATAGATGAAGACTCTCAAATTTTCCCTTGCATGAATCTGGTCTTGCTTATTGGTGTGTTTTATGAACTTGGACATGTTTCTTCTAGTAAATAATTAAAGATTAATAGTTGCTTATTGGTCCAAAATCATGGACCAAAGATTTTAAGTTAGGCTATAAAAGAAGATTGCTCAAAGAAACTTTGGCTTGCAGTTGGACTTGCTCATTCATTAGAGATTGATTACAGGGGTGGCCAAAACTGAATTGGAACTGTGGTTGTAACTGGAATAGCTGTTTTGGTCCCGGATCGGTTCTATTCTGCCCACCAAAGGAAACGGTTCTAAATTCTCAAAGTCTCGCGGTTCATGGTCTAGTCCACGGTTTTGTTACAAAACTGTGAAAATCAAATTGAACCGTATTGAAAATTTGGATAGAAAATCAGATCCAAAATCGTAAAAACTGGGCCATATTCAAAAACCAGTTTCAAACCCGACCCAAACTTCAAGAACTCTATCCAAAAATAATAAAAAATGTAAAGTTTTTAATTTTTTTTAATTTGGAGCCGGACAAGGATCGAATCATGAAACATGGTTATGTCCGGTTCCGATCACGTAATCCCACGGTTCCTGTTCCGGTTCTAGAACCATGGAAACGTGGGCAAGGTTCTGATTCTAGGGTGGAACTCGATCGAACAAACTGTGCCCATCCCTAATTAATTAAAGACCGTTTTGTGAAAAAAAATAATAATTTTTTTTTTAAATATACTTGACGTGTCAAACAATAATCCGGTAGAAGTAAAAAATATCGAAAGAATGATTATTAACAAGTAATAATTAAGATTATATTGTTTTCATCTTCTTGAATGGTAACTTGATTGGAAGTTGGTCAGTTTGTAGTTTCGAGAGCCTCAATTTACGAGACACACTTTGTCTTCTCACCTCCGAGTAACAACATTGCTTATATTATTTTATTTATGTGTTACAAAGATCTGAGAGTTACATTGCTTTTATCCTTAAACGCAGCACTGCAGACTGCACTCTGCTCCACCGCAATCCTCCACATCGCCCGCCTCCAAATTCTAAGACCGACACGTAGAATCATTTTCTCCTTCCACGCAATAAGTCCGATGTGTTGTGTTTAATCCATTGTATGTCATATTTGTTTTATTCTTATTAAATAATAAATACTTTTACTTTTATTTTTTTTAATAATGTATTTTTATTTTTATTTTTCTATTTGAAAGCTACGCTACCATTCCTTACATCTAGATCTACCTATAGTAATTAGAATATCTGTTACATAATCTTTTAGGGATATGACACATTCTCAAATAATATTAGTGGGCTACATTTTTCTATATTTGATTGCGATGCTTGCGTGGTTAAAACGGTACTAATTTATTATCAAGTAGAATTGGTTTTTTTTTTTTTTTAAATTGATATGAGACGGTCAATTTGGAATGATTTAGCCCTCAACGCATGGCAGAATTAAAAATATTGATGATAATATTGAAGAAATTAAGGAATTACACTCTGCATTTTCAATAAGACAATCATCTGCACAAAGATCCACTTTTTCACTTAAAAAAAAAAAGAACAAAACATTTGAAGTATAAAAATATTTTGTAATAAAAAAAACTAAAATTAGTGGAGAAAATAAAATTTAGAACTCAATTCAACTATTGTATTAAAAATTATGCATATATTTTCAACAATTCAACTAGCACCCTAGGTAGACACTATAAAAAATGTCACTTAAACAATAAGTAAGAAATCCTACACAAATATTATTAAATGCTAGTAGTAGTGACACCTTTTCATATTCTCAAAATAAAACGAAAGAAAGAATAACAAAACTTGTAGCACAATGCAAGTTGTCTTTAGCGTTCATCGATAGTGATGAACTTTAAAATTTTATGAAAGAGTATGTTACTTCTAATTTTAAACTTGTTAATTGAATTACAACAAGAACTGATATTATTAAAATGATATAAAAAATGAACTAATTTCATTTTTTTCAATGTCTATTTGTATTATTTATAATTTATAGTGTACATAATATTATAAATTATGTTGTTGTAACTTCTCATTTTATTGATGACTCTTGAAAATTAAATAAAATAATTTTAGGATTTCATAATTGTGCATATCATCACACTATTATTACTATTTATAGATATATTATATAAATATTAGATAATATTTTATTAGAGACGGAATATTTAGCATAATTTTTTATAATGCTAGTGTTAACGACGTTGCTATTTTTCATTTTAAAAATTATTTTCAATTAGATACTACTCACGATTTCTTTTCATATGAGTTGTGTATGTCATATTTTAAATTTAGTTGTTAAAGATGATATGACATGTATTTCACCTCATATTGAATTAATTAGATTCACAATTTCTTATATTATTAGGTATAATTCAAAAAACCAATAATATATAGATTTTTGTAAAACTGCTCAACTTAAACCAAGAAAATTCAAAACCGATGTAGATAATAGGTGAAATTTGACTTATTTAATGTTGAAAAATGTTAAGTTTTATTAATAAGTTATTTGTGCTTTTATTAATAAGAAAACACAAAGTATTAATCTTCATAAGTCTAGTTGTGATGTAGCTAATACATTTCTTGATTTTTTTAAAATAATTTTATGATGGTACAGATGAATATTTGAGATTTTATTATCTCACTTCTCATCTTGTTCTCCCAATTTTGTAAAATTAACGGGTAATTTTGTACAACATCGACAAATATATGAATTTAGAAATATACTTAATAAAATAGAAACAAAATTTAAAAAATATTGGTTTAATATTTTTCATATTTTTTGAATGCATACGTAATGGATTATAGATATAAATTAAGACGAATGTGTCTCATAATTAATAAAATTTCTAATAATTTACATACTACTCATTTACGTTCTAATGATCAAATAACATATGAAATTGCTAGTTTATATTTTTCTTATGAATCTAAATATTCTTATGTTAGTCGTTTACGTCATTCTTCACATGCCAGTTTTAGTAATGGTGATGAATCTATTGTAGCTCTACAATTTAATATTCATGATATTAGAAATCAATTAGATAGGGATGTTTATTCTAATTCTGTGCAAAATGAACTAGTTATTTATTTGAAATTCAATATCAATTTCTCGCGATGAGAACTTTGATATTTTATATTGGTGGAAAATGTTTTCCACTAAATATCTTATTTTTTCTATAATGACACGTAATCTACCAACATCCCCGATTTCTACTGTAACATCAAAGTCTGCTTTTAGTGCAGGTGAACGTGTGTATGATGAACGCCAAAGAAAACTTGTACTCAACTTCGTGGAAGCACTCATTTGCATTAAGGATTGGAACGACGTCATTACCAACAACAGGACGAAATACTAGAATACTTTAAAAATTTAGACGCTGAATATTAGCTTTTCATTAAAATAAAGATGTAATGTAATTTAATTTTGGAAGTATTTTTTTCACTTGTAATTTTTTTTAATATTTTGCATATGATTGGCAATTAGATGAGGGTCAATCTCGTTGTGATGTATCTAATTTGTAGTGATGTAAATATTAAATTTATAATTAATATTATATTATATATATATATATAGTTGTTTCAAATAATTTTTTTATAATTAGATGTTATTTTTATATTAATTAAATAATTTTATTATTTAGAAAACTAACTAAGAAATTTTAATATTTTAACGTTACAATAACTAAAATTTTAAAAAATATATAATATATTTATATAAAATAATTTTATTTATGTACATATTGGATTCATTAAGCTCAATTAGTTAGGTTTAGGCTCAGCTCGGCTCGTAAACTTGGTTGGGTTGAAATAAATTTTGGGTCAACTAGTTAGATTCGCTAGGCTTTTCAGTCCCAGCAGGGTCAATGAGCCGGGACTTTCCTAAACTCTGGCTCGGAGTCCGAGCTGCGCCTAACCCACTGGTTTATGATCTCTAATGACCATTCGGTGATGGGTCCTGCGCTGGTCGCTTATCAACAAGCGACCTACGTGGCTGAATATTACGTGGTCGTGATTATTGATGGAGAAAGATCAACGGTGTCGAGTTGTTAACTAAGACGAAGACCGATCGGCTAGCGGTGAGTAGCCAACTAATCGAACTCTGATAAGCCCGCCAGCTTTCTCCCTCAGTTTTCTTCTATTCCTTCTATATGAAAGAGGGATATCTCCTTTCTCTTGTGAAGAAGAAACTGTATTTCTAAGGTCCGTGAATGGGCGACATCTGCTGTGGTGTTTTTACTGACGGCGACAACTCCTCTCGCCCCGACTCCAGCTCTCGTTTGGCTAGGCGGCGGAGGATGGTGATCAGAAAGATTAAGCTCGGGGTTGATGTACCGCCATCGGAGGCGGAGAGAGAGCGTAAACGTCCGAAGCTTGAAATTTGTGCCGGATCGTCGTCTAGGGACTGCCATCGCCAAGCGGAGAGTTTTGTTTTCGAAGGTGGAAAGCGGAACAAGTTGGTAGGGACTAGACAAATGGGGACTAAGGAGATCTCATGTTCTGGTGAGTCATCCGCCGTTCAAGTGACGATGACGCTTCAATCTTGCTCTGAACTTCTTAACCCGAAAAATCCCGATGACTCTCCAAAGTTCGGGACTGCTTCGGTGTGTGGAAGGCGGAGAGAAATGGAGGACGCTGTGGCTATTCACCCTTCCTTTTTCCGACGAGACCTCGAAAAGATATCTTCTTCGTTTCACTATTTTGGTGTGTATGACGGCTATGGATGCTCACACGTACGAGTTCGAATAAGTATCATGATAAATTTAGTTTTCTATTTATTACTCCTAGAGCTTTAGTTCCGTGTAGGGCTTAAATTTGGCCTTCTTGTTCAGGTTTCTACCAGGTGCCGAGAACGACTCCATGAGCTGGTGAAAGAAAAGCTGGAGAAAACGGAACCACCGGTAAAGGAGTGGAAAAATATCATGGAGAGGAGCTTCCGGCGAATGGATAAGGAGGTAGTGGTGTCAAATAATAGTAGTAGTGCAGCTACCAAATGCAGATGCGCGCTTCAGTCGCCGCAGTGCGATGCGGTCGGATCTACGGCTGTTGTTTCGATTATTGCTTCCGATAAGATCATTGTGGCGAACTGCGGCGACTCGAGAGCAGTGCTTTGTCGTAACGGACAACCCATACCTCTATCTTCCGATCACAAAGTTAGTTTCTTGCAAAGCAAACAGTACACATTTCTTGTCTACGAAAAAAAAACCATTTTTTTTTCCTGCAAACATACACCAAATAGTCGAGAGTTTTAGAAGCTTTTGAAACCTCGTAGTAATAGAATTACTTTTGTGTTGATGAAAGGTGGAATAATTATAAAGAAACTAAGGCGGAGTATATATGTTCTCTTTGGATTTCAGCCGGATCGTCCAGACGAACTGAGTCGAATCCGTGCCGCGGGTGGACGAGTAATCTATTGGGACGGTCCTCGAGTTCTCGGAGTTCTAGCCATCTCCAGGGCTATAGGTAAACTGTTTCTTGCTTTTCTAAAACAGTACACGTACCAACTATTCAACTAAACTATATCGTTCAAAGGGTGGATCATCATTCGAAAGCTCTCGATTTTTACGCTACTGCAGGCGATAACCACCTCAAGCCATACGTGATCTGCAAGCCAGAAGTAACGTCGACCGAACGGAAGGAGGACGACGAGTGTCTTATTCTAGGCAGCGACGGGCTGTGGGACGTGGTGTCGAACGAGACGGCGTGCAGGATGGTGCTCGTGTGCTTGCAAGAGAAGAAGGACGAGGACGCCGCGAGGGGGAGTGAAAAGAGCGACGGCGGGGGAGAGACGGCGGACGAGGCATGTACGGAAGCATCCATGGTGCTTACGAAGCTGGCTTTGGCGAGGGGAAGCTCGGACAATGTCAGCGTGGTGGTGGTGGATCTGAGGAGGGGCACGCGGGATAAGAAGTACCTTTCTTGTCGCTGAAGAAATTGAGCAAAAGGGGACCCTTCGCTATTGAGTTGGAAGACAGTGAACGAGTCGAATGGAGTGTCGTCCCGTGGTGTAGAAATGAGGACACTTATTTTGATGTTTGTGTACAGTGTTTCCTTTACTTATGTTCCTGCTACTTAAATATTCTCTTTTGTCTCATCTCCTTCAATAATGCTCTACGGGATTTCATCGAAAGTGATATTCAATCTGGTAGAAATAATTACAGTTAAAATTAGTCCACTTTCATGCCAGTTATATGAGCACCCATAAAAAGATCAGTAAATGATAGCAGTGAAGATGAAAAACAAGACATCATACTCTCAAGTATATGATATAAAGGAGAATTATGGGTCGATGACAAAATTGATCAAACGGATAAAGAGATACCACAAAATAAGCGCAAATATTAGTGTGTAGGAATCAAGGTTTGGATGAGTGAGCAAGAGGGATGAGAAAGGATTCGTCCTAATTTGCTCTAGGAGTGGCCCATTCCACTCTGAGGATGAGGTTGTCATAGCCGTACCCATTGAGTTTGTTGATGGCTCTCTGAGCTTCTTCCCTGTTGACAAAGTTGACAAAACCAAATCCTCTGCTCATTCCTGTCTTCTGATCAATTGCCACGTATACACGGCTTATGTTACCAAAAGGTCGGAAAAGCTCATGCAGGTCAGGCTCTCTTGTGTCCTCAGAGAGGTTGGTAACACGAACAGAGTTCTCGTCGTTCCGGCGTCTCATGTCAGTTCCTGTTTTCTCGGCCCCTGCTCTCATGCTGGGGGGCACATACGTTCCTTTACTAGGGCCTGAAGCACCTGCAGTAGTCTCGGATGCAACAGGCTTATCCACAAACCCCTCTGCCTGTGGAGCAAGATCCTTGTAAGGGCACCTTGAAGTCCAATGGTCACCTTTCTTTCCACAAGTTCTACAAACCATGAGAACAGCGCCTTTATTAAGTTGGGTTAACGAATCACCAGCAGCCTTTGGCTCCTCTGTTTTGGTACCTGGGGATAATTTTACAAATAACAGGTGAACAAGAAACCACAAACGAAAATACTCAGACTATGGAAGTTCAATATCAACCTAAAAAATTATGACCACCAATACATATAAAGAAATAACAAAAACCCGCTATTCGCACGTAGATATGAAAAGAAAATATGTAGTTCAGGGAGAAAATTCTTTCATTAGATATAGGATAACTTTCTTCATAAAATATACCAAGAAAAAAAATTATATAAGCGCAAACTTTCAATGAACTACCTTCGAATATATCATAAAGAATCCTGCCTAAAGAAGCCTCCGTCCAAATATAACTCACATCATTATTTTTTAGAACAAAAGAAAATTTATCCGGCAGAAACCTTCCTCAACAATTACCATAAACTCTTATCATTAAAACGCTCAAAGAAAAAGATCAGCATAGTCAGGTTTTATCATATTTGCATAACACAGATAATAAATAAAAAAGTAATCCTAGTCTGATTAAATTCTCTGTGAACTGGAAAAATCGCCTTTCAGTCTGGTCTACAGATTCCTGTGCAACGAGTTATGTTCTCAAAACACTCACAGCACAATTTTTAAAGTGTTCCCCAAAAAGAAAATAATGACGGAGTACAACACAAAAAAAATAGAAATCAGCATATAACTTTTGTTCAAATCTTGCCTACAACTTGTAGAAATATTGTAATATGTGGTAGTAGTTCAAACATGCGAACTCTATACAAAACTTCCCAATTTTTGCTTAAAAAAAAAAGGGAATGAGATGGTTCACAATATCACACAGCTCTTCAAAGAGACGTGGATACAGTGGGGAAAAAAATTCAATTTTCGGTCAGTAGACAATATCTAGGTCAATTCATTCCCAAATTTTATCTCATGCCTTCGCCCATGAGTTAAATATACTAGCATCAGTCACTTTTTTTTTTAACAACACAAAATTCAATGAAAATTAACTATCCAACATCCATAAATTCCGGCTACAGTCCTCCAATCTCATGCAGAAAACACCAGGTTTATTCACCATATCAGATAATCAATCCAATTTCAACATAACCTAAATTAACCAATATTAAATGCGTAGCAGAAAATTAAGAAATGCAAAGAGACGTACCAGGAGCCCTCGGGCGCTCGAGGACAATCTCTTCAGTGGAGACCATGGTTAGCCTGCTACCAACTTCTTCGTGAACCGCATCTCCAAACTTAGGCCAAGATCTACGCTCCACGGCTTGTTTGCTGAGCCTAGCATTTGCGAGCTTACGAATGCGACTTATGGTGGTGATCTTAACCTTGTTACCCTCATTGTTCAATTTATATTCTATAACTTTCTTAATTCCATTCTCATCGGGTCCGATTACCTGCTTAGGAGGGAAAAAAAAGTCGAGGTCCTCTCCATCGTCCTCCTCAAGCTCACCCCAACGAAGCTTTGCTGGTTGATTGGAGTTCAGGTTAGAACCTAGCTCCGGTTTGTGAATCGCCATGACGGAGAGATCGAGAATGTGCTCTGGCCTAGAGATAGTGAAGAAAGGGTAGGGTTTGTCGACGGGCGAAGGATTCTTATTTGTATGGTACACTTAGTTTTCCATACAGATTATTGTTAGTGGGCCTGTCATATTGGGCCGGACTAGTTTCAGCCCAATTGAAGAAGGAAATAAAAAACTATTATTTTTACCATTAATCTAATAATTTAAAAAATAACATATATTTAATAATATTTGTAACTCCCTTGTGATCCCAATACAATTATTGTTTTGGTAGTCTACTTCACAGATTTGTTCTTGAGTTTAGTCCAAAATGCATTATACTAGACATAAAAGAAAACTGTACTTATAAACTATGCATTTTTTACTCTCTCAAACGATGTAAGATTGTGTATTCGACATTTACACTGGTATAAACTGGGCATTCACACTTGGACTCTACTTGTCTACACATGACAGACTGTCACACTATTATTCTACATATTTTGGTGTATCATATACAGAGACATTTTTCTCTCTTTTTTTATTGCATAGTACCAAGTATTTGATGCTTGCCATTGGGAATTATATTAATTTATTGCCTTTTACATTTACTTCAGATAGATGGATACAAGACGGCTAACCATACAAAAAGTATACACGTTTAGGATTTCACATTAGATTACAAACAATATAACAAGACGTCAACTTATTTAAATGCTTCTATATTATACGCTCTTTTATTAAAATCACTACCAAAAAATGGTAAAAATTATGAATGTGAATTTATACCAAAAAAAAAAAAAAAAAACCTGTATGAACAACAGGGAGTATGAGTCATGGGTCTTCTTCAAGCTTTTGATCAAGGAGATTTTCTGTATGAGAAATACAAACTAAGAAGAGTGAGCTTTGGTTTGCTCCTTTATTGTGAGTGATTGAATGAGTTAAAAGACTTGAAAAGTAAGGTAAATGTATTTGGCAAAGACCAGGTTCTGCAACTATATTGACAAATACTGTTCTTATCCAAGTTTCACAAATTTCCTTATCACACCCTCAACAAAGTGAAAAAAAGAGAGGAGAATTCTACACATACCCTCTTTCAGCCAAAACGATGGAGGAAAGAAGGGGGTTAAATGAAAGAGAATGAGAGAGAAATTAAAGGGAGAGTCTTGTGTCTATTAAATCTAACCTTCCCTTCCTCCGGTGAAAACTCAAGTAGAACAGCATGCTCTTTTATTATTTCCCGAAGCATCGTCAACGTTGATGGTGGTTCCTTGACCAGGAAGAGTGGTATTGGCAGCTGCTTCTTGAGCTGCCAATGCCTTTTTGCTTATTATATGGTAGATCTCTGTCAAGATTGTTTGGAATGCCTTTTCGATGTTAGTAGCATCCAATGCTGAAGTCTCGAGGAAAGAAAGACCTTCAGTCTCAGCCAAGGATTGACCTTCGTCTTCTGTGACAGCACGGAGATGTTGTAGGTCGGACTTATTTCCTGCCATCATTATGACAATATTAGAATCTGCATGGTCTCTCAGCTCGCGAAGCCACCTTTGCACGTTATCAAATGTTTGCTTCTTAGTTATGTCGAATACAAGAAGAGCCCCAACTGCTCCTCTATAGTAAGCACTAGTTATAGCTCGATATCGCTCCTGACCAGCCGTATCCCATATCTGAGCTTTCACAGTCTTTCCCTCCACCTGTTTGAGCATATTATAAATTAGTATTGGATTAGAAACCAGTAAGTTACCACGCATTTCTCATCAACCGCAGCAACACGTGTAATAAACTCAAGATTATTGACAGAGAACACTATTTTCAGAAGGCATTATGAGCTTTGCTTTTGTCCACTTAGCATCACTTGCACCAGTTTTATCAAAATATCAATCGAAATGTTTTGCACAGTTTTTGCTGAGACAGAAGATGCCATACAGATGATCAATTGGATTCCAAATCAACAGACTTTCATATGATAACAACTAGATAAAATATTTACAATGAAGAGAATTCAAGTAAAAGAACTAATATCTCAAGAATCCAAAATATTAAAAGCAATCCCCAATATATTAAATTATTACAACTATGACATTTATTTAAACTCAGCATGCGTCATAAGACATTCTGACATAACTGGTCTGTTTGCCAACAAATGGACAAAGTTTAGACATTGTCACTTGTCAGTGAGGTATGGGATATCCAAATCAAACATGTGGACAGACGTGAGTATAATTACAACACTAACACGAGAGATTGGCATCAACTATGATTTCTTATTGTATTATATATGCAATTCTACAACCTTTCCTTCATTGAATCATTCATTTCATACTTAGTATATGAAGATTCACAACTTAGCGCTGAAAGCATCACAAAGATAATAATAAAAACAACTGAAGGCCAATGATTTTTTTCACAAAGTCAAGAATACTACTAATTGTGAGTCTACAACTTTCTTTCATTGAATCACGCGTCCCATTCTTAATATATGAAGATTCAGAAACAGCTCAAATGATTATCCAGAACATACAAATATAAATTCCAAAAGGGCGTTGAAAGTATCACAAGTATAATAATAAAAACAATCGAAGGCCAATGATTTCTTTTCACATAGTCAAGAATACCAATAATAAATACAACGCCTAAAACATTAGTGCTGTAATAGCCAAGAAAACGGTAATTTAACAGGAAAACTAGAAAAAAAAACAGCTGCAATTAACTGATATCCAAGCCAGAAAACAATAGCACCAAATTACCAGACCATTGAAAACTCGCCTGAAGAGTTCTGGTGGCAAACTCCACACCAATGGTGGATTTGGATTCCAAACAAAACTCATTTCTCGTAAACCTGGAAAGTATGTTAGACTTTCCAACACCGGAATCCCCGATCAGCACGATCTTAAACAGATAGTCATATTCGTGGTCCACTCTATGAGCCATGGCACTCCTTCAGCGATCTCTCTGAGGTCAGACCTTCCAGATCCGAGCCACAAAAATATCAAAACTCCTAAAATAAAAAGCTAATCAACCTAATCTACATCCACATTATCGGCTGACACAATCCATACAGGAGAATTCCAAAATAACAACATAAAAAGGTTGACGAAACTTACGAGAAGGAGATAAACGCTTGCGGAGAGGCTCCGATTGAGTTCAAACCACAACAATGGAGATATTTCGGTGACTATTCGAATTGTAGGGAAATTTAGAGGGAAACGAAAGAGGAGATCGTTGCCGTGGCCTCTGCCAATGACAGAGAACGGAAAGACCGATGAACGAGGTCCCCGTGAAACGACGACCACCAAATGCGTATCTTCACAATATAAATTAAATTTTCTCGTTTAAAACGGCGACGTTTTGGAGAAAGAATAATCTACGTACTGTCGGCAAGTGAGCTGTTCTTTCCGACGCTAGTTTCAGGCTGGCGTGGCGGGTAATGGCAAGTAAATGGTCGCCTTTTCAAAGCTGTCGGTTTTTTTTCCTACGCCACGCAACCATGCCTACTTTTATTGTCCACCGTCAGTGGTTGAAATTTGGGCCCCACCTACTAACCTCGTTTTGATTGGCTAATCAAATTTGGCCACTGATTGTGGCCTAAATTTCAAATAGGTTGGGCTTGCTTTGCGGAATGGGCTTCGACCGCTTGGCCCATGTAGAGGCCCATCTTATTTGAGGAAACAGGTACTGTTTCAGATAAAGTTGCATTTATGGAGCGAGTAATCGGTTACTTTCTTTCTTCGTTAGTTTAGAGAAAACGAGCGAGAGGGAGAGAGGGCAGAGATGAAGAAGGAAGATACGGTGAAGCTGATCAGCGCCGAGGGATTCGAATTCGTCATTCACAAGGACGCTGCTATGGTTTCTCAAACCATCCGCAACATGCTTACTTCTACTGGTCTTCCCGTATTCTTTTTCGGATTTGCGATTAAATGTTTAATGTGATTTCGATTAGGTTTTCCATGGAAATTAATCCTAGTTTCTTTTCGTTTGGAAAGCGTAGGGAGTTTTGCTGAAACAGAGCATAGAGAAGTCACTTTTCCTGAAATTAGCACCACAATTCTCGAGAAGATCTGTCAGTATTTCTACTGGAATCTACAATTCGCCAGGTATTCTTTCTCTCCGTCTTTTGCATTTCGGTTGCCGGCTTTAACTTTTTACTTTTCGTGGCTTTTGAATCACCTCTGTGATTATGTGCATCTGATCTGCCGCTTTTTTCCTGTAATGATATTTATTCAATATTTAATTTCTTGTTAAAAGGAGCGTACATGCTTATATAAGTGCCTTGGAAGTTTGTGCGCCTCCTTCCCTATTTACTTGTGACACTCTCACAAAGATGAGTACGAACACTCTGTCAGTCCTTGAATACTCAATGCTGTTGTCATTACTGCCATCATTTTGGTTTTTGTTTTGATGTCATTGGCCTTTTTTTCCATATCTGATTTGAGCCAAAACAGTTCTATTCTAGTTTTGGACTTACGAATTGTCTTCTTAAATAGTCCTTTTGTTTAATATAGAAAATTAATGCCTATTCTAGAAATCATTGGAGAGCCCCTCGACATGTGATGGTTTGGATTTTTACTTCCTCGCTGCAATTACCTGACTGATGCACAACATGTCGTATTCTTATTATCATGAAAGAACGTGCTTAGTTGTAAATGAGCTCTTCACTGGTTCGGGAGTGTGTATTAGTTTGATGATTAACAACTATTTGTTGGACAATTGGATGACATGCAAAATGCTTCTCCACAGAATGTTTTCTGCCACGTTCTTATTGCAACCTGATGTTTGTACTATGTTCTAATTGGAGATAAACAGTATATGCCTACAAGATAATACTCTGATTCGAGTAGCATAGCTCGATGCAGTACCTGTTGCCTTTTGGTTAGTAAGTGTTGTGTTTTTTTTTTCAATTCATGTTTTTGTTTACGGTGAGGAATCTAAATTAAATTGGAAAAAGAGATGATGCAGGATATATGTATTGTTTTTAAACGTTGTAGATGCTTTTTGGCTTTTATGTATTGTTTCGTTGATGTCTCCTATGTTTCTATTCTTTAAATCTACAGATGTGGATTGATAAAAACTCATTGGATCTCTGTAACTTTTGACTGAGTTTGTTTCGAGTTTCTTGCTTTAGTTCTCATTCCCCTTCTCATTGACATGACAACTTTGGTTTCTTTTGGCAGTGGAAAGGAGACTGAGTTCCCAATTGAGCCTGAATTAACCCTGGAATTGATGATGGCTGCCAATTATCTCCATACGTGAGACCTGCTCTTCTGGCCTTTGGATTTAAACGTTGCATAATCTCTATATGAGATAAAAACATGTAATCTGACTATCTCATCAGATTAGTTGTATAGATACTAGTCTCTGGCCCTGTTTTGGGAGGTTGAAGAGACTAAGCTAACTGGGATAATTTTGAATTACTTGTCGCATATAACCCAATCACTTCAATTAGATCATGGCGGATGGTCAATACATTGTATTGTATTTCAATTGTTTACCTGACTCGTGATTTTGTTTATTTAGAATGGATCCAATTCATCAATCTTGTTATAAAATTACATTGGATCTTGTCTCTCTGCAATCAAATGTATTCACCGGCCTGTCTCAACTTAATTAATTAAACGAGACAGTAGATCAAAATGGGAGACAAAATTGAATTTAAAAGTCGAAAGTTCAATTTTCCATAAAAGAGAATTATCTTCTTTCTCAGTAGATCAAGATCAACGAAGGAGAAGAAGCAACTTTTAGATTTGCATAAATGGAAAGGAACTCAGCTTATAAAGGAGTAAACCAGAAGAATAAGATAAATAGAGAGAGCAAAAGGAACCAAAACAACCAGAGCAGAAATGGCCGCCAAGGTGTCGAAGCACCCACAAGCTACAACACCAAGCTTAATCTGAACTAAAGCCACCATTGCCATCATCAAGAACCCGCATCCGAAAACTGACCCAATTGCAGAAGCCAGAACCCCCACTCTCAAAACCACCGTATTAAAGTGCAAGTGGGCAACACTGCTCACCTCGCCGGCGACGTCAAAACCTCCGTCGGATATTTTGACGGCCTGCTTGAGAGTCAAGGCGATGAGACTCGAGAAAAGGAAGAAGCTGAAGGAGTAGACGTGATGGGAGATGAGATTCTCTCCCGACGTCAGTGCCTGCTGCGCAGGATGAATCG
Organism: Begonia masoniana; assembly: GCA_022432975.1. NCBI lineage: Eukaryota > Viridiplantae > Streptophyta > Magnoliopsida > Cucurbitales > Begoniaceae > Begonia > Begonia masoniana. Next base: position 1,034,203 of record CM039512.1, on the reverse strand, counting down.
TTTCCGACTGAGATTCGTAGTCGGGTCTGTAGTGGGGTACCATGCGAGGCCGAGAAAGAGGGCAAAGGTGAAGAGAGAGTTAACGTTGACGATACCATCTAAGGCCATTACATATATTCTCGTTAAGTCCAGTTCCCGGCGAGGTATTTCTGTCGTCTCTTGCCTGGCCATGATAGCAAATCTAATGGCCGAAGAAACGAAAGAAAATTGCATCTTGTAGGCAACGAGCAAGAAGAATGGAACGCGTAGCGTCAAAGTTTGATTGCTTTTAAAAATGAAAACTGTTGATCGGAAAACGACTTGAATTACAAAGCAAAGGAAGAAGCAAGCTTTAATGGGAGATCAAATTCAAAACCTCGGCCAGGCATGTTCTCTTACACGACGAAGAACATTACTCGACTGTAGGCGAGACAAATTATCACAGAAAACAGACGAACAACTTTCATCTCCATGTGAAGTCATATAAAGAGAGAAAAACGAAGAAGACGAAGTACAGAGATTACACAGAAAACATCAAACAGAATTAACGTAGGTGGAAACGAAAAGAGAATCAGTGAGCGGACAGATCTTTGACAATGGTGACAGGGCAAGATGCATTTGCTACAACGTAGGTGCTGACACTCCCCATCAACACCCTGCGATCATCAACACAAATTCAAACAATTAAACCTTAATTTTTTACCACCCAACCGAAAAAAAAAAACTGTTTTTTTATACCTCTGGATCGTTCCAAGCCCTCTGCTACCCATAATCAGACATTCGAGCTTCAAATCAGCTACAGCATTGCAGAGCTTTTCCCTTGCATCACCCCAGTAAAGCTTCGCCACTATAATCACCTGGAACCAGATAACAATTGTTCTAACCTTCTTTAAATAAAGTCAACTGACAAAAACAGACAAAGATTTTACATTTTTTACCTCTTTTTTATTACAAACCGTATCGAGCATGCTCAGAATCTCAGGATCGAGATCAACCTTGTACTTGTGCATATCTTCCTTCGAACGAAACTCTGAGTATGGAATCAAAGCTGCCAAAAGGGAACGAAAACCAGATTTCTCGAATAAGGATTACGAGCTAAAATAAGGAGTAGATGGATGAAGCATAAAACTTACGTGAACCAGAGGTTGACCAGAGAATACTGTTGGGATCATCGTCGATGAAGGGCTTTACGTGAACGACATAAAGGGTGTCACCTTTGTCCAGTAAGTTGTCGATCGCCCATTTCAGGGCAAGCCTGCTTCCAGCTGAGAAATCCAGGGCCACCCCTATTTTCCTTTCTCTTGCCATTGTTCTTCCTGAAGAACAAGTGAATTCTGGTCTCTTCTATATGCACATATCCATGTTCTAGTAAGCCCGAGTCTTTTTTAAACCTTTGATTGGAAGGTTCTAGCTAATTGTAGTATGCTTTATTAATTTGCTATTTGAGTTTTAGAGATCTAATCATAGTACTAAACAAATGTTCAACTACTTAAATCATCTCATTAATTGAAAGTTTAGTAATCCCCTACTAGTCTTTCCTAACTACTAGTCTTGGCTAAGCTTATTAGAAGAAAGGGTTCACTCCTTTAAATTAGCCTTCATGTATTACACTTCTCAATAATTACTTTCTACCAAAATATTTAACATTCTTTATTTCACATAATATTGTGACAGTTCACCATGTGAAGGTAAATACGACTCAAAATTTTGTTGATTGTGAGATATCAATTCATACCAGTGAGTGTGTACAGTCTCACGTCATTTAGTAGAATAAAGAGTGAATAGTTTATAAGTAGAATTTTTCTTCTTACTGAATACAACACGTTTTAAGCTAATCTTAAAAACAAATCTGACCGAATTACGATCGAAAACGGACAATATTGTAATAAAAGAACTGGAAACTCCACGAAAATAGACTGACAAAAATTGGATCAGACAATAAATGAACCGTGCTTAGATATGACTAATGTTGATTTGAATTGGCTATCATTCAGACTGAACATGCTTATTCAAAGTAAACAACATATCTTTTGGGCAAATTCAAAGACATAGATCAATCTAGCATCAAGCTGGAGGAATCGTGTTACTCAGAAACTCAAGGTAGATTAATTATTCATAATAACAGAAAATGAAATGAAAAAATAATTAAATAAATAACCTTCGCAGTTCATCATAACTTATCACATCCAGAGTCGCTTAAAAGCATAAGCAGAGACTGATCCCCAGATTTCTTCATATGCTCAATGATGTTGTCTACATAAGGTGGTTTGAGAAAAATTCCTTTCTTTACCATCAACCTTGCGAGTTTCGAAGCCTCGACCGAGTTTCTTTGATCTAATAATCGAACTAAAAGCAAAGAGTAAACGTCAGAAGTCAATTTGCAATGAGTGTCCAGTTCTTCTCGATTTCATCGCACAAACGAAACCCATCGAGAACTCGTCCGTCTAGAGTTAGCTCCTTTATCATAACTTTGCAGGCTGCACTGTCAGGTCTAATGCCATTAGCTAGCATTCTGTTAAATATCTCCTCTGCTTCATCAAGCTTCTTGATCTGTACCAAAGACAGCACTAATGAGCTATAGCAATCGCCATACGAAATGTTCGAGCTCCCAACAAGGCTATCGATCAATCTATACACTTGTTCCGATCGACCATTAGAGCCGAATGCCTTGATCAAAGCACAAGCTGTAACACGATTTGGGGCACATCCGAAAGACTTCATTCGGTCCAAAATCTTCAATGCCTCTTCGCACTGACCTTTTTCGCATAGTCTTTGAATCACGCTAGTGTATGTAACGGCTGTCGGACTGCAATTCCCACCTACTTTTTCCATTTCTTCCAACACTTCCATTGCTTTCTCTATGTTTCCATATCGACAGACCCCATCGAGAAGGCACCGAGTAAGCAACTGCATTTGGTGAACATCTGTGGTCTCCCATGATCTTAAACGACCCCCAAGCTTTCTCTATTTGGCCTGCTTCACAAAATCCTTTGATCAATGCAACGTAAGTGATTATATCAGGATAAAGATCATTCAAACACATTTGATTTATCAATTCCGATGCCTTATCAATCTCGCCTTTTTCGATAAACAACCTTATTACCACACTTATAAACTATAGTATCGGCACGCAAATTAAATTCCTGGAGTTTCCTTAACACCCACAAAGCCTCATCAGCAAGCTTAGCTTGTTTGCACAAATTCAAAACCACCTTAAAGGATCTGATATCAATCAAACAACCCTCAGTTGCATAATCATCAATAACATCAAAAAGAATGCGTGGGTTTCTATCGACTCCAAACAATTGACAAGCTCTTTCATACATAAAAGAACTATGCCTGTAATTGGTACTGAAGACCAGCCCATATGAAAAATCTAAGACCCTTTCGAGATAGACCAGAAGAGCATCTTTTCATTACCTCAAGCACGCATTTAGAGTCCAATCTAGCATTAACTGTAGCTAGGGCTCTCTCTACATTTTTACCGTCTTTCTCAAGGTAGTCGTAAAATTTCTTCGAATGACCGGCGACGCTTTGCTGCAAGGTCGAGAACTTAGTAGCGTTCCGGAGTATCAAGGAAGAGATGAAGCGCGAGGTTGAAGACAGGGCCATTCAATCGGAAAACAAGTTGGGATCTTTACCTTGGAGTCCAAACAATAGCGCAAAGTCTTACGGGAAGATCGAATTTCAGATTGCTTACCAACCGGTTCGCCATATCGAATTCCTGAGCTCAACTATATCTCCATTGACATGTATATGCATGACGCAATCACAATGTTTACAGAGAACGACTTACGGGAGATGACTCACTCAGGTTTTCGCGGCCGCAGCTTCTCCTACAGCCAAGGCCGGAATGTGCAAAAGACGAGCCCAGCGGGAGTAGCTAAAAAGGATCTTTGGGCTCCAAGAACATTTTCACAACCCCAATATTCAAAGCGCACTTTTCGCCTAGTTGTAAGGATCAAATTATACTTTACTTAATATATGTGAAAAGAACAATTTATACCACAAACTCGGATAATTGGCAAAAACAACTTTAATGTATTGATAATGGACAATTTACCTCATACCGTCTTATTTTCTGTTAAATTGTCACGTTTTTTTCACGTATCTATTTTTTCTTCCCGAAATACCCCTGCACTTGAGTCAGAACCGAAACGAACCAGTTCGGTTCACTAATCAGATTTGAATAAAAAACTCTAAGTTCGATATTTAGTTCACCCTGCTCCTCACTTTGCTGAATCAAAAAAAAAAAAAATTAAAGTAGCAACTTTATGCGGCTCCTCTGAGGAGCAAGTGAATCGAAGAGGAGACTAGAATGCGAAGAGGCGACGATTGTATTGACTTCAGATGTGGATAAGTCCTTATTCTAATTGATTGATTATTTTTGCTCTTCTTCTGTTCGTCATCTGAGGAAGAAAATTGAAATCACGATTTTTTCGCTACTTCTGAGAAGCAAATGACCAATCTAGAGGGAGAGGAGAGAGAGTACGAAGTGGAGGAAGTGAGAGAGGATAAAGTCTTCGAGAGGAAGCCGATTTCATCTGATAGAGAACGAGTTAAGGACGGAATCGACGAAAAGAAAGTTTTGCCGCGAGAGCTTCATCAATGACATCAAGGACATCTCCAATGGCCTTGTCATCCACCCGAAAAACAAGTATTTCGTGATTTTCCTAATTCAAGCTTGCCTAATCGAGCTCTTCCATTTTGATGGAATTTATTTTTGACTGTATTTTTTAATTGTTGGATATCTATTTTTGGAGAAGGCCAGAGTGAACTGAATATCGAACTTCAAATTTTTTTTTTTAAAAAATTTGATTAGTGAACCGAATCAGTTTGTTCCGGTTCTGATTCAAGTGCAGGGGCATTTCAGAAAGAAAAAATAGACACGGTGAGAGTCGACTGACGTGGACCTTCGGCGAGGGACGACTGACGGACTGTTTTGCAGAAGAGGAGTCGACCATTGGAAAACTTTCTATAACTAGACGACTGATGGCAATGCACCACAAATGGAAACTACTGTCTACTAGTATATGTAAGTTCGATAATCGAGAAACTCCAGATTCCCAGATTGTAATAGCTGCAAATCCACCATTTTTGTCCATGACTTTCAGGTGAAATACAATCGTGGGAAACAGTCTAGTATGACTGTCCTTGCTTGCTTTCTTGGTGAGCAGGGATTTTCTGTTCGCCGATGAATACTTGTAGTTTCTCAGGAATCAAACATACCGACATCAACAACAACAGAGTATTTGACAAAATTACGAGATATTACAGTTCAGTTACACACAGTTCTGCAACTTAAATCACATAAGCCCACACATCAGGAAACCAGATTGACATATCCAGCCTAACAGATAGCAAGCAGATAACAGATAACTGATATTTGTACCGAGTAGGAAGGAAGACAACCACCTTTTCATTCGCCAGAAATCTCGATGAGCCGCCTGTTGTTAGATCTGGCATGTTCCTCTTGGGAACGGTGATAGTAAGAACACCATTATCCATGAAGGCATTGAGCTGCTGAATCTCAGCATTCTCAGGAAGCTTGAACCTGCTCATGAAGCTGCCGCTCTCTGTGCTGATTTGAAGCACTCGATTATCCTGAAGCTCGATCAGCACGTCTTCTCCGCGAATCACAGCCCTCAAAACGTGGGCGTTTGAAGTTTCCCTCCAATCGAGGCGGGTGTTCACTGAAGTTCCTGTTGCCAACCCTAAATCCGGGAAAAAGTGGGAAAACGAGGAAGAGAAAGGAAAATCAAGAGAAAACGGAAAATCTGCGAATGGATCCCACCCGAAATCCGAGTTGTTGCCGGCTCCTCGATTGCCAATTGGGATCATCGACATCGTCGCTGGAATTGGCACCTCGTCCGTCGAAACTGGAATGAATTATCGGTGAGTTAGCCAGTGGTGAATTCGTAATTTAATGCTCCCGTCGAGCTTCGACTTCGACTAAAAGGAAGTGGGCAACCCACCCATATTTTCATTGGGTCTGGCCTTTGCTTTTAAGGCCAGATATACCCGCCACTAAAGAGCAAAAAGAAGAATGAGAGCCCAAGGAAAAGCAAGAGCTAAGAGCCTGCCTTAAAAAGCTTAACCTCAAAAGCCCATGTTCAAATGAGAGCCCATGCTATATCTTGGCCTAAAAGCCCATTACAGAAAAAAGGCAATTCAACATTTTTTTTATTGTTATTATTATTATTATTGTTGTTGTTATTAGAGATGACAAATGAGCCGGCCGAGCTGAGCCGAGCTGAGCCGAGCCGAGCTTGAAGTAGTTTGGCTCACCGAGCCTAACGAGTTAAACGAACCGAGTCTAACGAGCCAGCCTAAAAAAATTTTAACCCGAGCTGGCTCGTGAGTCCCGAGTTAAACGAACCGAGCTGAACCGGCTCAATGAGCCTTAATGAGCCGTTGATTTTAAAATAAAATGTAAACAATTTCAAAGGCCGAGTCTCATTTCCAAAGAAATTAATTAGAATTATCACAAATTTGATGAAATATAATATATTTTATTAAAATAATTTAATTTATTTTGTACATTAAATTTGAATAGTAGTCAGTTGTTGGTATCGATATGAAACCTACCATGCGAAAGCGTACTCGTTCTTATCTTTTAATTTGTGTCTTCCTCTGCCACTTGCTAATAGTTGAGCCAAATTCCCAAATTTTGATTTTATTCAATTTCTCAAATGTCTGAAGAAAACTAGAAGACCAACGCGTTCTCTATGGGTGAAGAACGACAAACTAGATGATGAACGACGGCTGCGCATGCGACGACGGAGTGTAAACGGAGATTCAGATCTGTTGGTGATCTCTTCTTCACGGCCGGAGAAAGCAGATCGGCGAACAGTGCGAGGTTGAGACTCTGACGTTCAGCGATCTATGAACGGAGGACTACTGTCTTCACCGGAGAAGGCTGAGACGTGATTGGTCAGCAGCTTCTACGCAGAAGAACGTCGACGATCTCTTCTCTCTTCGTCGACGGTCGAGCCGGGGGTGGGGTAGGGGCTGGGCTGGGGGAGGAATGGGCGGCCTGGGGCGAGCTGGGGCGGACTCGCAAGCCCAAATTCTAGGCTCATCCTGGCCCGTCTACCAGTCCTCCTATTTAACATCTCTAGTTATTACGTTAAAATGTAAATTTTTATTGACTAGTATATACAGATATGTTAATGAAGCTAAAGATTGAAGATAATGAAATTGAAATTGGAATGAGTAATGTTTACGTTTATTCTCTTATTTTATTCTATTAAAATACTTGATGACGTGTCAAATAATTATTAATATAATAAATTATAAATCATAATTACATCAATAGTATATTTTAAGATAAAAAAGTGTAAAATTATTCAAGTGGAATATTCAAAGAGGCCAATTATGAGAGGCGCCTCTAAACAATCATGAAAGTTGATGAGAGTGGACATTTAAATGCACTATCCTCCCTCCTTTTCATTTTTTTTTTTATAGCTTTTTTTCTTCCTTTAAAAATTCCAAAAAAGGTGGCAACTTTTATTTTTCAAAAAAGATTACTTATTTAATGTTATGATTAATCTCTACTCCTCCGTTTTATTCTTATTATAAGCATTGAAATATTTAGTAATTAATTAATTAATTAATTTAATATATGCCATAATTAAGAGTCTTGTCTAACGTACGGGTTGGCTGGATGTAACAACTTCCTTGGTTTTTTTGATGGAAAATGACGTTTTTATTGGGGTATGGCAAGCCATTATTAATATTTAATAGGAATTGGTTGAATGGTAATCAGACTTTTACAATGTGGACAAAAAAGCTGAACCAGAACCGTTGTTATCATCATGTAGGGCCCCAATCTGCCACGTGTCATCTTTTAGTGGAATCTATCAATATTTAGTTCGAGAGAGAGAGGGTGATGAGGGAAAGTAACCTCCTCCGTCTGATCCTAATCTAGCGGTTATGCTAAAAATCAAGGTTCGAAGGCCCCGCACCGAATGCTAACTCTAAGCCAAAAAGTGGGACCCAGCAACCCATAACTCCAGATTATATCGTTTTATTTCTAACCGTTGGATTAAAATGATTGCGCTTTATCTTCTCTCTCTTCGTCACCCCAGGACTGGATCGTCCGCAGAAAACAAACGACCTCTTCCAGGAGAAAACACGTACGAAACTCTCTCTCTCTTTCTCTCTTCTTCTCTCTCTCTCTCTCTCTCTTATTCTCTTTCTCTCATCGTCTGTTTGTGCGCGTGGGGGCGAAGAGACCTCTGGCAGGTTTGGGAGCTAATGGTGAGGATCTTTTTGTTAATATATTCTTTCCAGCATTGGACTTTGGAAATGAAAAAGAAGGCTGAAGGATCAGGAGCCCATTCGTTCGTCTGTTTTCGTCCGTGACTATTTCCATTATTTACTCGCTCATACTACCTTCTGCTGCTGTCACAAGTTCAACACCGACAGCCATTGCTCCTTCCGGCGATGTCCATTAATAACGTTTCCGACTGCATTGATTGAACTCTGTCTGGTACGCTTCTTTCTCTTTAGTCTCTGATGAGCTTTCTCTGCTACGAATTACAGCTTCAGTTACTGTTTCTCTCGCTTTGGTCCCTGATTTGGATGTGCTTTGATATTTTCCTGGATTGTGATTCTAAATTTGGATATTTAACGTGAATATGGAGAAAGGTATGAAATTGGCTTTGATTCTATACTTTTCAACATTGGGGTAAAGAATGGGAGAGTAGAGTAGATAAGAAAAGATTCTTCATGGAAGTGTCTTCTTTAAAAGGGTTTCCTTTTTTGCTTTTCTATCTTTCATTCCAAGAGCCAAACTTTGTACCTACTGTTTGGATTTCAAGAAATGAATGCAGCTCTGTGTTTGAGGAGCTGGGGATATTTGTCTCTTCCCCCAACTATGGCGTAGGTTAGCATTATATAGATGATGACTGCTCAGTTTGCCTTATCTTAAGCTCTGGAAATGGGTCTCAGGACCACCAAGTTCTTACTTTCATTATTGTTCTCTGGTCCATCTTTGTCCATACACCGCATATTGTCATCTTATGTCCAATTTTAATTTTGAGATCCCGCTTGTGCAGATCGAATTTTCTTTCTCTCATCACCCTAATTTGTTTACTTCACTTGTCAACTTATCCTTTCTTCATTATTTCTCATTTCTATGGATGGTAATTCGCCATTTTTACATTCAAGGCTCCGAGAAAGGAGAAAAGTTCCTTTCCTTTTCTTTTCTCTCTTTATAGTTCAGTTTGGATGTTGAATTTAATGTATCTTTAGATTTGATGCAAGCACAAGGGTAATGCTGCGACTCAACCCCAAATGCTCTGCCTTCTTCTCGCGGTTTGAGTAGTTGCTGCAAGCAAAGAATTTACCAGGAAGTCATTTGAGGAAGAGTATTTGGAGCCATTGAATATTGGTTTACCTTCCAAGGAGATGGAAGCCGAAGTGTTTCAGAAGATCATCAAAGAAAAGAGGGATAATCGGTGAAGATTCAGAACTTATTTGTGGCGAATGTGGGAACAATTGGCTGGTTTTTCATGCTATGAAGCAGAAATAAGTTATTCTGAGAACTTGACAACCGTTATGGGTCGAGAAAAAGTTTCCTTGTAAGTCTCTAATCTCTATACTAGAACCATCATTATCAGGTACAAGTTTCCACCAACTACATCTATTCACAAAAATTATTCGATTTGCAAAACGACTCTTCGAGGATTTTGGTATTGCATAAAAGATTTCCTAAGGAAAGATCATTGAATTTTTGATCCAAGCCTGATGCTGTTGAGAAAAGATTAGGATTCTGCAAACCTTTGTGATAAGAGGAAGCGAAAAGGCTGCAATTGATTACTAGCTCCACCTGACAGTATACGATATATGGAACAGAATTTTGTAGTCGAAAGAAGTTCCAGCGATCAACAATCCTGTGAATCTTTCAGTAAAGCTACTCTACCCAAATTAAGCCAAAGTACAAAGCTGCAAGGAAAGTCCATTCAAGAAAAGTTGAGTTTGTCTTACGCCGACCTCCACCATGAGATTACTACAAATGTAAAGGAGTGCACGGCAAATGGTTCCAAGATTCAGGAAAAAGAACATGTCTCTGGAAAGTTATTAAAAGAGGAGGAGATTATTAAATACATGTCAAATTTACCGACCTATCTCGAGCGCAGAAGTAATTTCCAGGAGAAAGGGTTAAATGTCGGGGTCCTTGATTGGGAACGTCTTGAAAGATGGCATAGTGGTCAGAAGCATATACCGTGTAGGAATAGTGTGAGTTCATCGTCCAGTAGTAATAGATCCTCAGCTTTTTCAACTACTGAATCATCTTTTTATTCCAGCAAAGGTCATACCTCTCCTGGTCGCGTAAGAGTCCACTGCCCTTCACTGCAATCTCCAGTTGTCATTTCCCCTGGAGAAGTTGGTGTAAAGAATCAAGATCTTAAACCTCTTCAAAGTAATACTTTCAACGGTAAACAGAAGGTCATTGGAGCAGACCGGAGTTCAAGCAAATACAGACATTATATTGAATCGGAACTGTTGAAGAGGAATTGTCTAGTGCAAAAAGTTGTACCGGAAAAGATGAAACAAATTGGCGAGTTGACTGAGATAGAAGATAAGCTGCAAAAACCAGACTCAGGTGACATCGTGGAAGTACCTGAAACAGATTGCTTTAGGAATGAGGATGTCCCTGAAATCAATCATGTGAAAATCCCTGTGCTTAAAGATTCCAGACTAAGCTTAACAGAAGCTGGCCAGAAGGACATTGTGGAAAGGTCTTTGTCAGCAGGTAAGTCAGAGCTGAAATCTGAGATTCCACACCCCTGCCAACTTTCGTGTGAAGGTAGTAGACAAAACGTCTTGGTGGTACAACAGAGTATGTCAGGTCTGAAAGGAACCAAACCTACATCCGAAACATCTCATTCTGTAAAACAGTCAGCTACCAGAGGAGTGACTCCTGCCAAGTCTAGAATTTTCTACGGGACAAAGTCAATTGGAGCACCTGCAGATTCAAGGGAGAACAAGTCGTCAAGTGGAATGGATTTGGCAGAAAGCAAAGTTACAGTTGAGAAAACCAGAAGTTTTTCACCCTTTAGTCGACTGAGCATTGGTTTAAATAGGAGAAGTAAAGGCTCTATTTCCATAGAGGACTCATATATCCCTCATCAGAGCTCAGAAAAGATTTCTGTTAAACCCAAATCAGAGAATGCCATAGCTTCAACTAATTTGGATGCCTCGAGCAATGATAAGCGCAAGTCCAGTCCTCTGAGAAGATTGCTGGATCCCATACTTGGACCGGTAAACTATCATCACCCAAAGTCATTAGAGAGAGATTCAATAGAAAAGAATGTAAAATCATCTAATCTACTGTCAGAATCCTCAACAGTACAGTCTGTGAAAGTAAAACTAGACATAAGCAGGTGTAGAAAAATTGATGTCAACGACGCAGCTCAAGACAAAAGACGTGGACCAACATCAACTCAAGCTCTACTCCAAGCTGCAGTTAAGAATGGTTTGCCCCTTTTAACATTTGCAGTTGACAATGTCTCTGATGTTCTAGCAGCGACCATGAAGTTAACTAGCTTGGGAAAAGAAAAATACCGAATTTATACATTCTTCACAATACGGGAGGTCAAAAAGAAAAATGGAAGTTGGATAAACCAAGGAGGTAAGGCAAAGGTCGTGACTACATCTCTAACGTAGTTGCACAAATGAAGGTATCAGAGCTGCAGTTTTCAAACTTAACAGGACAGCATGAGTTTTGTGCGAGAGAATTTGTCCTGTTTTCTGTGGATCGGAAACATTCGGATCAGCAAAACTCAGATGTTCCGCCAATCAATGAGCTTGCAGCTATTGTTATCAAGATCCCATTCAGTATTAGCATCAGGAATGGGCTGCAGAGGGATGCCCTTAATGATCTGGCGAAGACTAATTCAAACGTTCTCATCTCTGGGGTGAAAAGTTATTGGAGTTCCAAAGCAAATGTGGGTACTCAGCATTCACTTGGCAGTGAACCCTTTATTAGCACCACAGTTATACTTCCAAGTGGTAATCATAGTCTACCAAGTAAAGGTGGACCTTCATCTCTTATTGAACGTTGGAATACTGGCGGAACCTGTGACTGTGGAGGTTGGGATTTAGGTTGCAAACTGAGGATTTTTACCAGCAGCAATCAAGTCACCAAGAAGTCAAGTTCATCTGAAAATTATTCTCTAATAGATCAATTATTGCTTTTCTCCCAGGTAATAATGGTCTCTTTGATTATGTCCAATTCATTATGTTTGTTTTTTCAACTGAAGTTTGTTTCAATGGTTTTTGTACTTGTCTTCAGGAAGGAGAAGTAGACAACCAGCCTATTCTGAGTGTGACCATGTTAAAGGACAAAATCTTTTCTATTGAGTTCGGTTCTTCTCTTACACATTTACAAGCATTTTCCATTAGTATAGCTTTGCTAGACAGTCGGAATCTTTGTGATTTTTCCTTTGAAGAGAAAACTTTGGATGAAAGCAGAGCAGCACGATGTGGTAAACTGATGACTTCTAATCGGGTTGGCGAGGTTCCTGCACTTCTGAATCCGCCACTTTCTCCTTTTGGAAGAGTCTAATTCCATCTTGGAGCTACATTGGTGGTATAATTTTGTAAGTTGGATCAGTAGTTTCATTATGATTATGAGTCCCTACCCAATAATGATTGGTCTAAGAATTCATTTCTCTAATTGTAGTGAACGAGGCCTGCAGATTTCTTCAGAAATAAATGTGCTTGGAAGAAAACAATCACCATTAATCTAATTGTGCATACTATGAATAATACTATTTTTGTTACAAAACAATGCTTTTTGAGTGATAGCTTATCATAGCCTGACCTTACAATGTAATTGTTGATGTTCTGTAAATTCGGGGTGTATCCGATTCAGTTTCATCGCTTTCTCCTCGTGATTTTCTCTTAGGAAATTTGCCGTCCATGAGCTTTAGCTTGTACTTTAAGTTAAAGAAGGAAATAAAACTCTTAGAATTTCAAACGTGCTTGATTAATCCATGACCTTTTGATTGTGTAATTTTATGCAGGCGGATTCAAGTTTTGTTTTTTTTTCTTTTACAGTTTCTTAGACTAATAATGGGTTTTTAATATTAATTTATCTAAGTTTTAGTGTAATAAATGGGAAAAAATATGATTTTTTTATGTAAATAGACTGGAAAACTTGTGAAAGTTTCACGGTCGCACAGAAGAATAGAGTAACTTTGATATTTTCTTAGTTGCCTAGAGCTGGCATGACCCAATTATATCTTTCAATAATGCATCTTGTCTGATACCCCACTGTGTCCACTGGGTTGCCACATTTTTTCAGTGTTTCTCCTTCTTTTCTTCTTTTTTTTTTTATTCTTTTTATTGATTATTGAAAGAATGATATTGGAGACAGCACCAGTTCCATCACATCCTAATCTTTGTTTTTCTTGGTAGAATTCACCGTTTCTAACACCTTTTTGCTCTGTTTTCAGTCCTGCCACTATATCTCTTCTGTCTTTCCTCACAAGATTGTTCTTTTTTTTTTTTTTTTAATATAAATGTATTTGCAATATTGGGAATTCCAGGGCCCTCCATGGCAGCTAAGATCACTTTTGAGAAACAGCTTCCTTTATATCTGTTTGATGCTGTCTTTTTATGTGGTCTCTACTCTCTGGTTGAATCAATGATACATTGTCAAGTGCCACAGATTTTTGAATCAAGTGCTGGCACACACATGGGTTATCATGATATAATGATGATTTTTTCCACTCACTCCAACCCTCAACAGCCTCTGTTGGGCAAGCAACTCAGAAAATCTACAAGTGGAGTTCAGAAACAGCTTTGATGAATTTGTTTGTTTTTTGTTTTGGAATAGACTGGCTACTTTCAGAAAGTAATTCAAAAAACTGTTTGCCAAACCTGCTTATTTCTTTGAGCAGCAGGAAATTGGGGTGGTCCAGCAGAATGGTGATTGTATTATTTCTAGGTAGGCTGTCACTGTTTGATAACATGTTTGTTTGTTTGTCTTTATGATTTCTGCCTTCGAAATTTGTTTGGAAAAATAGTTTCAGAGTCGAGACATTCTTAATTTGCATTAAGACTTGTCCTAAAATATGAAGTTTTTGACCAGTCTGTTCTTGGTTGGAATCTGTCGACTATTATTAAACACGAGTTTCAAATAATGTACATGTTGATTATGTAAAGATGTCGTTAGGTGTATGATGGTAGAGAGGGCCGTCGCTTTGTTATTTTAGAATATGTTTCAATGTGACCATAAATGAGTTGTTTTTCTTCGTACTTACAGGCAACCCGTCGAGTTCATACTATGTTTGTATTATAGTTGTTGTTCTACATTAACAGAACCAAAGTGAAAGAGCTTGTATAAATATGAAGGGGATTCCTTCGATCTTTGAGCTAGCTTTTAGAATGACTTTTATCTTCTCACTTTTACTAAATATCTCATTATGAGTTGACATGTTCTTGTCCTCGATGTCCACTTAATATCTCTCAATTTTCTTATTTGAAAATTTTAATATTGACATTTTAAAAGACATCTAATGTGACCCTTGAGAGGAAATTGATGAATTGGCTCAAGAAAAACACTGATTGATTTTTAGACAAGACCACATGAACATAATCTATTAATATTCAACTGTTTTTTAATGTTTAGTGTAATCTCACTCTTCCTATTGTTATAATTGTAAAGTGTAATTTAGATTCTAGTATTTGTCATTATTTACAAATTAGATTTTTTTTTTTTGACAAATTAAACATTTTCCTTTCAATTACGAGGAATTTAAATAGTATCATTAATTTATTTGTTAAACTTAACACGTGTATATAATATTTTCATATTTAATTAGATTGAATATTAGATTTTCATTTCGATTTCGAACGTTGTTGATCTCTCGACAGAGTTCAAAATCAACATAGAGAGATCGATAGAGCTCGGGATCATGTTAGAAATTGCTTGATAGATTATATAAATTACACTTTTTTTTATTATTATCACAATTTACGAGCTTCCAAACATTTTGAGATCAATATACTATAGATTAATAACTAAGTAACTTCATAAAATAAAATTTTTAAAGAGTAATGATATCTTTACTATTTTAAATTTTAATTAATATAATAAATTATAAATAGTCGAATAAAATAAAAAAAGTTTAAATTATTGAATTTGTAGGACTAAGCGCGAATGGATGTCACGAGCCGACAACGAGCGTGGGGTTGAGAAACGGTTGGGAGAGAGAAGGAATGATGAAGAAAGGGAGGGAAGCAGAAGAAAGGTTGAATATATAGCAGAAAGTTGCTTCTTTTCCGTCACTTTCTCGGTTCCCGAACAAACAGAAAAAACGCCTCCTCATGCTTTTAACCATCTCCATCTCCAGCAATCATTTTTCGGCTCATCCTCTCCTGTACATTCATTGCTCCAGCCGCATTCTCTCTCAGTTAATCATCTTACTCTGTCAACTACGAACGCGTTGATAGTCCACTCCCACTCCGACGAGAACGGTTCTTCTTCTTTACTTGTTTTATCAGATTTAGCTAGCTTCGGAAATGGGAGTTCGCTGCTCCAAATTATCCTTCTGCTTTTGGCCGTCTCAGATTGAATCGAGCCTAAACGACTTGGATTTTAACGGTCAGTGTTTTGCTTGGAAGTTTCGATGTTTTATGTATGCATTCGTTGAGTTTGAGCTAGGGTTTTCCTGCTTCTTTTGTGGCTACAGTGAATGAGGAGTTGTTGCCTGGGTTCACAGAGTACAGCTTGGATCAGCTGAGGACTGCAACATCAGGGTTCTCGTCTAACAACATTGTTTCTGAGCACGGGGAGAAAGCTCCTAATGTTGTTTACAGAGGCGAACTTGATGACGGCTACTTGATCGCTGTAAAGCGCTTTAACAAATCAGCCTGGCCTGATTCTCGGCAATTCCTTGTCCGTGCTCATACACTGAATGAATTTTCTCTTTTCTGTTAAATTTGATTATTTTTCCTTCATTGCTCGGGTACCATTTTTCAGGAGGAGGCTAAAGCAGTGGGTCAGCTAAGAAATCAACGTTTGGCTAACTTGATTGGGTGTTGCTGCGAAGGCAGCGAGAGATTGCTGGTGGCTGAGTTCATGCCTTACGAAACTCTCTCTAAGCATCTCTTTCATTGTAAGTTTCGTTAATAATGTATAAACATTCTTTGACATATTCATTAAAATGGCTTACAATTTCATTTTACTTGCTTGAATTTGGAGCGTCATATTGTTTCCTCTCTTAAATTGACTGAAGAAGCTCACATGAAGATGAAGTAATGGTTAGAGTAAACAGGCAACTGCTTTATAGTATGTTACTCGAGGCCGACATAGAATTTGAACCTTTTTAAATGTTTTTTTTTTTGTCTTGAGAGTTCATATTGGTTGGAGATAAGAAACAGAGGAAACAGAGAAAGCACAAGTATTTCATACCATTCTATTTGAGTCTCAGAATACTTTCACTGTTATTCACTGGCACTAAAATCCTGCAATGCTTCAGGGGAGACACAACCCATGAAGTGGACGATGAGGCTTCGAGTGGCATTGTATCTGGCACAAGCTTTGGAATATTGCAGTAGCAAAGGCCGGGCATTATACCACGACCTCAATGCTTATAGAATTCTGTTTGATCAGGTACTCTACATTCGTCATACTTGTTCAGTCTTAAGAAGATCAGGTAACAGTCCTTTTTTCTAAAGCTGCATATTGCAGGACTGTAATCCCAGACTTTCCTGCTTTGGCCTGATGAAAAATAGTAGGGATGGCAAGAGCTATAGCACCAACTTGGCTTTCACACCACCGGAGTATTTGAGGACGGGTAATATACTGACAAGTGACAACTCACTGAGCTAGTGTCCTTCTTTATAACAAATAGAACTGTTTTATGCAAGTCTCGTCTCGCAAGGGATTATGGGTTACAAAATCATCATCAAATTTCGTAAATGGTCTGCAAAAGTTTGGTTGTGACTTTAGAGGAACAATGCAAAATAAACTTCTAATAGGCCTTTTTTGTTTTTTGCATTAATTTATCATGAAATGACATGTCACTCAAAACTGATGAGCTAATCTTTTCTTTGTCTCTCTGTTTTTTTTAAAGGAAGGGTGATTCCAGAAAGTGTTGTTTACAGCTTTGGTACTCTCCTGCTAGATCTTCTTAGTGGAAAACATATACCTCCTAACCATGTAAACTTTCCTTTCAGTTACTATGTTTTATTCAATCAGATATGGACGGCATGAAAAAAAGTTTGGCTTGTCGCTGTAACATTGTTATCGCTTAATCTCACTCCGAATTTTGACGAATTATTATTATCTATGCTGTAAGTAGTGTTTGAATAACTATGCAAAAGACTCAAAGTTTGTTTCTGGCAGGCACTTGACCTGATACGGGGAAAAAACTACTATAACGTTGATGGACTCGTGTTTAGAAGGTCATTTCTCAAATGATGAAGGAACCGAATTGGTGAGGTTAGCTTCACGATGTTTACAATATGAACCTCGTGAGAGGCCAAATACCAAGTCTCTAGTGATTGCTCTTACTCCTCTTCAGAGAGAAAAAGAGGTGGCCATAATATTCTTTTATAATCTGCAAATTCAAAGCCAAAAAAACTTATTTCTTACATGATTATCTATTTGATTTAAAAGGTCCCCTCATTTGTTCTGATGGAGATTTTTTCTGAGAATGCACCCTCAAAGCTAAGTTCATTATCTCCTTTTGGGGAGGCCTGCTCTAGAATGGATCTTACTGCAATGCATGAAATACTGGAGAAAAATGGATACAAGGATGATGAGGGAGTTGCAAATGAGGTTAGTTGTCTTCTAATGCTACATTTAGTAGTCTATGACTGAAAAAGCAGAGCCAAGAGACACTGCTTTTAATTCAGGATCATTTTAATTTGTAAATAAATTTAATTCAAATTTGAACTTTTTTTCCTATTTCACTTTAAGATAATAATCTTTGGAATGGAATTGTTCTTGACAATAGTGAAGTTTTTGGGTTAAGATACATGGCAGTTCAATATGATTTTAGTTTTCTTTACTAATAACTTCTCTAAAAAACAATTCTTTTTCAGTATCATCTATTTTTATCTAGAATGGACAAGAGAAACCAACTAGTTACATCATAACTAGCATTTTTTTTTTGCACGGTGAGATTGACGTGACGAAAAACATCTCCTTGATCTGGATGTTCTTCAGATGCATGAACTACTCTTGCATAGATTTACTCGTTTCGTTTCGTAATGGATATTTTTTTGACTTGCAGCTCTCTTTCCAAATGTGGACTAATGAAATACAGGATACACTCAATTGCAAGAAATGCGGAGACAATGCGTTTAGAGCCAAAGACTTCGTCAATGCCATCGATTTTTACACACAAGTGAGAGTTATTCCACTAAAGTCATATATCATGATCTGAACTTTACATCACTAGATAATGCTAGTAAAATCATTGAACAAAGGGATTTCATTTTCTTTCACATACTGTTGGAATGGAGTCTTAAACGTTCCAAAAAGCATCATAGAAGTAGGGAAGAAAGTATTTTAGCAGCCTCTGCAAATACCAATATTCGAGTATTCAAAATAAGTAACTATCTTTTTCCCTGCACAGTTCATCGAGAGAGAAATGATGGTTTCGCCGACTGTCTTCGCTAGACGTTGCTTGTGTTACTTGGTGAGTGATATGCCGCAAGAAGCTCTTGGGGATGCCATGCAAGCCCAGGTAGTGTCTCCAGATTGGCCAACTTCCTTGTATCTTCAAGCAGCTGCTCTGTTCAGCCTTGGAATGCAAAATGATGGGCGGGAAACTCTACAAGAAGGCATGTCCTTGGAAGCCAAAAAACATAGAAATTGAAGTTGTGTAGATATGGCCATGTTCTTTCTTTAATATTTCTTTCATGTTCTATCTCCTATTTTCCTCCAACGTTTCTGCAACCAAAGAGTTGCTTACAATATTTCTTACATGTTTGCAATTATGATGTCATATTTAATCTTTGTATGTATGTATGATTTAGCTAGTGACATGCAAACATCTTTGAGACTGATTTGGATTTATCGTAATTCGTACCATTGTTGCGAATTTTTATTTCAACGAGATGTTTTGTTTTTTTGTCGCGTGTGCTAGGCTGTTGTTGTTGAAGTGACACTATGGTTTTTTTTACACTTGTGCTAAGAAATCTTTAAAAAATGAGTTGATTTAATCTTAATGCACCATACATTAATCTTGAATGACTTGTGAGATAAATTATCAAAAGTTTTTATTTTCTATTGGACTAAAAATGAAAAAAAAAAATAATAATAATGTTAGGTTTACTATTTATTTTTATACTCGAAATTTTATTCATGTAATGCTTGCTAATTAGTAAAAATTTTATATTTTAATTATTAAAATAAGGAAAAAGTACAATTTAAACCTCAAATTATAGGGTCAGAGACAAGCTGAACGATTAACTATGTTTGGTTACAAATCAAACCTTATACTATTTTCAGGGGACAAGTTAACCATCGTCGTTATTCGCTGTTAAATACACTTGCGGTCGCCCGCTTTTCGCATGAGGGCGACCGCGCTCAACCTATCTTCTCTCTTTGGCAATTTTTCACACGTTTCTGCTGAATTTTGACTTCCAATATCTAACCCTTCATTGATTTTGTTAGCGGTTTTGATCTCCCACACTATTTCTCCACAGTTTCTTTCTAATTTCGGACCGTTGCATCAACCTATCGATCGATTTACAAATCTCCCTAATTTTATAATTTTGCCCTAATTTCAGATTTTCACCTTTTAAGGCGACCTCGCACCTAAACGCGTGCTACCGCAGAGGTCACCTTTGTTTAAACGAGGTCGTCCACGTGCAAAACGCGATCGCCCTCACTTAAAATGCGGGCGACAACGAATGTATTTAACAATGAGAGTTGACTTGTTTCATGAAAATAGTATAAAGTTTGGTTGGTATCTAAACATAGTTTAAGGTTTAAATTGTCCACCACCTCATATTTCAAGATTTAAATTAGGGGTGAGCATGGTCCGGTCCGGTCCGGTTTCGAGACCGTATCGGACCGGACCGTGGGATTTAGGATTTTTATCCCAAAGCCCAGAACCGGCCCGACAAGAGATCAGGACCAGACCAGACTAGACCGAAAGTTTCGGTCCGGTCTCGGTCCGGTCCAGGTTTCTCCCATTATAATGCTGAATTTTGTTTTTTTATTTAAAAAATAAAAAATTTCAATATTACATACAAATTTTTTTTCCAATATAATCAACATAATAACTATCTATGTTTAAATATATTAAAAGTAACATATATTAAGTCAACTATCTATGTTTAAAATTAAATATAAGAAATTCAATCAAACTAACTATGATTAAAATAAAATCTAACCAGATAAAATAAATTCAATATCCAAATGAAATTCAACTATTTAACTTAAAAACTCAATTCAACTGTTCAAAATTATAAGGGTGTTCTTGTTAACAATGAACTTAATAGAAACTAGTTTTAATGTTGGACAATTTGGTTCCTTAACCGACAATTAAATTAAAAACGTAAAAATGTAAAAGGAACTAGGAAGGATTCGGTTCCACGGTCCAGGTTCGGGATTTTAGTACCCGGACTGAAGACTGGACCAAACCAGATGGGAATTCATCTGGGAGGATCGGTCCCGGACCAAGAAACCGAGAGGACCGACCGAAACTGGACCGAAACCATTGGTCCGGTCCGGTTCTTGGGAGGCGGTCCGGTCCTGCTCACCCCTAATTTAAATTGAACTTTCCCTTTAAAATAAAGAGTGACTGCAGGATACTTTAGTCATTTCACTTAGAAATGGTTGAGAATTCATTAAATATAATTTTTGGACTTCAAAAACAGATCGGCCATTTATGAAAAATAAACCAATCTATTTTCAGCCCTAGGAAGAACGGAAGCCCAGAGATCCTCTTCTTCGATTCTTCTTCCTCCCTGCTGCCTGCTGGGCTCATTGTTCGTACCTTTCTCGGCCATAGGCAGAGCAGAAACTGTTGCTGGAAAAACCTTAGAGAGTTGTTCTGTAGTATATAGTAACGTTGGATTGGATTGGAGCGAATTGAGGAGAGGAGGCGATAGTTGAGCTACGTAAGATTCAGATATGGCGCATCGGCTGCTTAGAAATCTGGAAGCAGATGGTTGGGAACGCTCTGACTTTCCCATAATCTGCGAGTCGTGCCTCGGGGATAACCCGTACGTTCGCATGGTATGTCTCGTGTTCGGGTTCTTTTATTCTTGTTTGGTATTTGAGTTGTTCTTCTAAAACTGAGATATATGAAATTGATTTCTGTTTCTATCAAGTTCTTAGCAAATATTCTTACTCCGAGTATAAATCTCTTATGCTGGATATGAAAAAACCATGAAGAAGATGAGCAAATACTAGTTGTCAATTTTTTGGTCGGATTGCTGTTTTTTCATCTCTATTATGTTTGATGTGCGTGTAGTTAGATTTTCGGAGGAGGGATGTTATCTTATATAAACTTGAGCAGAGGTTTGGGCATATTCAGTTGCAACACGTCTTTTAATGCAGACTAAAGCAGACTATGATAAGGAGTGCAAGATATGTACGAGGCCATTCACGGTTTTTAGGTGGAGACCGGGCCGGGATGCAAGATATAAGAAGACAGAAATTTGCCAGACATGTAGTAAGTTGAAAAATGTCTGTCAAGTTTGCCTTTTGGATTTGGAATACGGGCTTCCAGTTCAGGTCAGGGATACGGCACTGTCTATTAACTCAAATGATGCTATTCCCAAGAGCGATGTTAATAGGGAGTATTTTGCGGAGGAGCATGATCGAAGGGTATGTTATCTTTTCATTGGATATAACATTTTCATCTAGCTACTAGCTTTTTCATCTACTCTCACTATGATTTTTGCTTTAAGTTAAGTTATTTTTTTGTTGGAGAATAGTGGAATGTAACTAGATTTCAGAATGGCAGTCCTGTAGTCTGCAGCTCTTTTTCATTGTGTGGTTTTGCATATTTGATTACAGAACTAAATCTGGTCATTTATTCTAACTAAGAACCAACTTTTAAGTCTGTCGGTGCTCAACATTTTGAAATATTTGTATTTTGACACATCTCTACTCCCTTAAAAAGCACTGTCAAGGGACGTCGATATCTCTATTTATCTTTGTGCTATTATGGAGTGCAGTTTTCCTGATTATTTGTAATGATTGTCAAATACAGACTAGAGCTGGTATGGATTATGAATCTTCATATGGAAAAGTACGCCCCAATGACACTATTATGAAGCTTCAACGAACAACTCCGTACTATAAAAGAAATCGAGCACATGTTTGCAGTTTCTATATTAGAGGTGAATGTACCAGGGGTGCTGAATGCCCATACAGGCATGAGATGCCTGAAACTGGTGAATTATCCCAGCAAAATATAAAGGATAGATACTATGGGTATGTCTAATGATTATTATTGCCTTAAATCATAAAGTTTTGATGAATTATCTTTCTGTTACTGTGTTTGGTGGCAGGTGGGTGCAATTTACTTAAGAATTTATTCCCTTTTATGTTATTTCTATTATTTTTCAAGGTAAGGGAAGCGTTCTATCAAGATGTATTAATCAGTTTTTCTGCTTGTCACATTCTACTGAGTGCATTTCTCATATGGCTGTTTTTTTTTGCTTTTATATAATTTGGTTGTGATTATTGCTCCATTGTCTAAACATCTGCAGAGTGAATGATCCAGTTGCGCTAAAACTTCTTAACAAGGCTGGAGAAATGCCGAGTTTAGAACCTCCTGATGATGAGAGCATCAGAACTTTATATGTTGGCGGGCTTGATGCAAGGGTTACAGAGCAGGATCTTAGGGATAACTTCTACGCCCATGGTGAAATTGAATCCGTAAGAATGGTGCTACAACGAGCATGCGCTTTTGTAACCTACACAACTAGAGAAGGTGCAGAAAAAGCTGCAGAGGAGCTTTCCAACAAACTTGTAATAAAGGGTCTAAGGCTGAAGCTGATGTGGGGTAGGCCTCAAGCACCAAAACCTGAGTCAGATGGCTCGGATGAAGCTAGGCAGCATGCACCAGTTAGTCATAGTGGTATGCTTCCCCGTGCAGTAATATCCCAGCAACACAGCCAAGTTGAACCAGCTGGTATGCAGGATCAACTCCCACCACCTATGCACTACTTCAATATTCCTCCACCTCAACCTGAACGGAGCTTTTACCCATCCATGGATCCTCAAAGAATGGGTGCTCGTATTCCCTCTCAAGATGGTGGGTCGGCAGAACCGAGTGATAACAGACCTGGTTTGGAGAAGCGGCTCCTTGAGCAGAATTATCCTCATCAAGCTATTCCTCCACCTCAACATGGGCAATATCACCAGCAGTATTATCCTCCTCTTGGTTATATGCCACAACCACAACCACAACCAGGACCACCAGGTTCTTCAGGATCTACAGCATCAGAGTCCGCACCTGCTGGGTCCCAACTTCCTGTGGCATCACAGCAGTAACTACCGGACTAAAAAATCCAATGTTGCAATGAATCATTTGTAATCTTGCATCCGAGTGAATTCACAATAGTTAGCTGTTGACTGCTTTGTTGACGGTGTTGTGCATTTGGTCATGATATTTCCGTTAAAACTTTGGATTCTTGGTCATTATGATAAGCAACACATTTGTTTATGCGTATTCTGTATTGAGAATGCCTTGAGATTGAAAAGAAGAGATTTCATGCTTCAAAAAGCAACACATTTGTTGATTAGCCACCTTGTTGTCGTAGGTTGGGCATAATATTTACAGCAGTCTATGCAAAGAGAATTGCTCTTTGGGCTGGAGTTTCAGTAATTTATCGAACTGCTTGGCTTTTATATCGGCGTAAGACCATCTATGAGTTGAACCTTTAATGGTGAGCCATCTATGAGTTGGCTTTTACATCAGAATTCACTCCGGATCTACAGCATCAGAGTCCGCACCTGCTGGGTCCCAACTTCCTGTGGCATCACAGCAGTAACCACCGGCCTCAAAAATCCGATGTTGCAATGAATCATTTGTAATCTTGTATCCGAGTGAATTCACAATAGTTATCTGTTGACTGCTTTGTTGACAGTGTTGTGCATTTGGTCATGATATTTCTGTTAAAACTTTGGATTCTTGGTCATTATGATAAGCAACACATTTGTTTACGCGTATGCTGTATTGAGAATGCCTTGAGATTGAAAAGAAGAGATTTCATGCTTCAAAAAGCAACACATTTGTTCATTAGCCACCTTGTTGTCGTAGGTTGGGCATAATATTTACAGCAGTCTATGCAAAGAGAATTGCTCTTTGGGCTGGAGTTTCAGTAATTTATCGAACTGCTTGGCTTTTATATC
This sequence comes from Begonia masoniana, assembly GCA_022432975.1. NCBI lineage: Eukaryota > Viridiplantae > Streptophyta > Magnoliopsida > Cucurbitales > Begoniaceae > Begonia > Begonia masoniana. The sequence goes on along the minus strand of CM039512.1, from coordinate 1,009,872 downwards.
GGCGTAAGACCATCTATGAGTTGAACCTTTAATGGTGAGCCATCTATGAGTTGGCTTTTACATCAGAATTCACTCCCATGAAATCCTTTGGTTTCATCATTAACACCTTCGACAAGTGGCGAACTCATTTTTTGACAATCTTCGGTTATGTCTCTACAAAATTTATTTCCCAAGAACACAATTTTTGTAAAATAAAATGCAGTTGGGCGGATAAATTGGAGTGCTTCTCCAAAACGGCCAACTCATTTATTCGATCGCTCCGCAAAGATGGATAGGCAGATTCGAACTCCGAATCACGGCACGCGGCACTCCTCTATCTTCCATATTTCCTTGGCATACTGCGCGATTGTCCGGTCACTGCTGAATTTCCCACTCCCAGCAGTGCTTAATATCGACATTTTTAGCCATCTCGTTTTATCCCTGTACACAAGATATGAAGTTAGACATTTCTGGCTTCACTTTTGCTATTTATCATCACAGTTATCGACAAGTTTCTGATGCAAACTATGACAGAATCCTCCTAAGTCTTATTTTGCAAGCACATAAGCAGAAAAGCAACTAACAACAATGGGTATTCATGCCAATCAGACAAGTTTCATCCTTTCACCATACTTGAATTAATACATGGAAGATATGGTTGTTGGTTCGAACTGAACAGGTAAGGTAATCCTCGAGCAGATAACTAGTTCTAGCAAGCTAGCGGCGAAACAATGTTAAAACATAAGAAAATGAAATATGGATATGCATTATGGGAGAACTATCTTACTTGTAAGCCTCGTCGACCTTGGACTGAGCATCCATGTAGCTAGGGAAATCGTGACCAACAAGAAAATAATCACCACGACCATAACCTGAGTTTCCCTCTAGAGAGTCAAGGAGGGTGCTGTAATCAAAGCTTCCAAATGCTCCACTCCTAATAAATTCCTTGGCTTCCTCAAACCGAGCATCTGGTTGAAACTACGATTCAGGAAAAAACATCGTATATGAGAAAAAAATACAGCTCGGATGCAGAACAACAATTTCTTCAAAGAGAAGAATTCATACTTGTCCATTCTCTCTTTCTTTGCGCAGTCTAGGCACTTCATCAGCTGTTGCACCAAATAAGAAAAAATTCTCTTCTCCAATTTCCTCTCTGATTTCAACGTTGGCCCCATCCAACGTTCCGATTATGAGGCAGCCATTGAGTGCAAATTTCATATTGCTAGTACCACTAGCCTCCATTCCAGCAGTGCTGATATGCTGTGATAGCTCACTTCCAGGAATAAGCATTTCTGCCACTGACACGTTGTAATTTGGAACAAACACCACCTGCAATATATAACGCATCATGATAAGATAAGTTTCTCAAACCAAGTAAGAGAATTATTAGAGAGAGAGAGAGAGAGTGGGGGTTGAGCACAATCCAACAGCTACTATTCCAATTCAACTCTTTATGAAATATCAAACTATTAAAGCAAGCAAATTACCTTTAAGTAGCTGTTGACATCAGGGTCATTGTTGACGACAGCACCCACATCATTCACAAGTTTGACAATTCTTTTCGCATTCGTATATGTTGCGAATGCTTTTCCACCAATCATGATTGTTCGAGCAGTGGTATTCTTCCGCTCCTCAGGGCTCATCTCCTGCAATAGATAACTCATGTAATAAGAGCGAAGCAGCGAGAAAAATTTTCCATGACAATGTCCTAAAAGAAGGGGCGATAATCCCAGTAAAAACTTGCGAACAAACAACTATCTCTAGTATTATTCAGGAAATGTTTCCCACAAATATGAGTGCCGAGAGGCCCGTGGATTTATGGCTCTTTCATGTGCAGGGAAAAAAAAAAGCCTATGACCTGGATGGGAATACGATGGCAATTAATGTCGCCAGTGGCCACTAGTTGTCCATGAAACCATACAGGTATGTTTTTTTTAATAAAACACAAAGGGTAAAAGTATGTTAATACTTAATAGAACACTATAGCCAAAAAAAAAACGATAATTTTTGTTGTACCTTCAGCTTCTTGTACCGATAAATTGCGCCAATAATATTCAGGAGCTGTCTCTTATACTCGTGGATGCGCTTGACTTGTATGTCAAACAAGCTATTTGGGTCAATGCAGACACCAGTCACTCGTTGTATATACTGAGCCAAACGCTGCTTATTAGCCATCTTGGCAGATGCCCACTCAGCTTGGAATTCCGTATTGTCAGCAATCTACTGAAGAAAGTATTAATATAATATTTCTTAAAAAAGAATGAGAATGTACAAGACATACCTGTCGGAGACCAGCAAGTAAACCAAGGTTGGTAATCCATTCTTCAGTTTTTAACCATTTGGAAATTATGTTGCTGAGCTCAGGACTACAAAAACGAAGCCAACGTCGAGGTGTAATGCCATTTGTCTTATTCTGGAATTTTGTTGGCCATACTGAAACGTAGTCTGAGAATAATTCTGACGTCAAAATATCACTGTGTAACTGAGCTACACCATTTACCTACAGTTAAAGACATTGATGGTGGTCACCAGAAGTAATACATGGATAAGTAGCATAAAAATAATAACTAAAACAAACATGAGCGAAAAGGAAGAGAAAGAAAAGTGGACTAAGAACATATTATGGAATTCTTGCACTATATACATATATATAACATTGAGTAGATGCTGACAACCTATGAGAGGGTTAAGATCTTTAGAAAAATCTGAGAAAAAAGACCTATTATTTAGGAAAAAAAAAGACGTTATGCTCGAAGTGCTGGGAGCCAACATATAATGTCTTTTGGTGAATTTGGGGATGGATGAAAAAACATTGCAACCATAGATAAAAATTGAAACTGAGACATTATAGTGAAATATTCTATCTACATGAAAATGGTACTTACTGTATGTGCAGAAACCACACACAAATTAGCCATGCGTACAACTGGCTTTTGAGGATTATTATCAAGGATGCACATGCCGGAAATCTTGCTCTCGAGGTCATTTCGTGTAGCACGTATCATGGCAGAGAACTGCAAGATATTTTCAAGTTCATTAAACATAATATCGTACTCACGGAACTGTTCCTTTTTTGTGTGGAAACTGAAAACCATACCCTCCTGTCAATTTCTTCTATGATTTCCATATGGCGAGGAAGGAGCTTCCACATGACAGATTGTGACCATTTCTCAAGTGCTTCGGGCAGGACTGTGTGATTAGTATAAGCTATTGTCCTGGTTTACAACCAAATCATGGTGCTATTAGCTCTAATATCATACAAACAAGAAGACATCTGATAGTAGAGATCTGTTTGTTACTGGAAAGTAAAAAAGTATTTAAGAACAATGATATGTATATATATTACACCTCGTTGTGACATCCCATGCTTCATCCCATCCAAGACCTTCATCATCCATCAATAATCTCATTAGCTCAGGAATTGCAAGAGTAGGATGAGTATCATTCAGCTGCACTGCGACTTTGTTTGGGAACTCAGACCACTGCCATGAACCTTGCTTCCTCTCTTTAAATCGAAAAATAATGTCCTGCAATCATATTCAATATTTATGAAATACTTGTTCTGCGAGAACATAAAAGCATTGACTGCAGAAAATAAAGGTAAACTAGGAATTAATCTAAAAAATGGCAACAGAAGAATCTTTAGTAAGAAAATGCATTATTTTTTTATTGTTCAGAGTGCCACTTAAAATTATATAAAACACGCAGCATGATATTTAAAGAAATATCTGAGCATTCATAAAAATATATGCCAACCTGAAGTGATGCACTGCAAAGAAAGAATTGCTGCTTCAGCCTTAATATTTTTCCATTTTCTGTGGCATCCCCGGGATACAGAACGGCACAGATCTGCAAACACAAGATTTAGTTAAGAAATAAGACTTCTTTGTCTGACATAAAGATCGAAAATCTGCAAAATACGATGAAGTATGCTATAAATCACCAATGCAAATTATTATGATGACTTGGCCAATTTTCAAATAAAAGCACTAGATCTCACGACTCGCATGGTAAATGATAATTTTCCAAATCTGATAAGTTATTTGAACCTGTTGAGCTTGAGAATGGAGCTGTGCAGCCAACTCATACTGTCCATCATTGAATTGGAACAGATCAAAATCCTTAGCACAAGCTTTTGCTTCCCAAAGACGAAGGCTTATAGTGTTTTTCGTTTTATATCCAGGAATTGGCACATCAAAAGCCAGAGCTTGCAGAATCTCACCCCCAGTCCACTTTCGGCTGCGACATATCCATTGCACATGTAATATTAGCTAATACACCCTTTTCATGAAAATTATAATTCCCCAACAAATATGTTCGAGGAAAATTTAATAAAAATGAATTACGCACGAAATTTATTAAATACTTACGATCCATCAGGATTGACATCAACATGACCAAAGAATCTGACAGGAAATATGACATCATGCCTCACAATTTCCCATGGACTAAACTTCTGCATAGTTTCAACAGTGATACTGTTACAAACAATCTTTACAAAATAAAGATTAGATATGTAGACTGAACCTCGAGCCAGTCCTCGGCAATTTCTTCCTGTCCTTCCTTTGTGATTTGCTGCTTAAATAGCCCATATCTGTACCTCAAACCATAGCCCCATGCAGGCAAATTCAATGTCGCCATTGAGTCAAGAAAGCAAGAAGCAAGCCTTCCTAGTCCACCATTTCCCAGGGCTGCATCTTTCTCCTAGAAAATTTCACAAATGACAATCAAATGTCTGTCCGTAGTCGTCTTGGAAAACTAAGACACAATAATCTTAGATCTCACATATGAACATAAATGTGGGAAAGAATTACCGAAACGTATGAATCAAGGACCCTTATTATTATTATTGCAAGGCACTTTCAGTGATAACAGTTTTAATCAACCTCAGTACTGGTGCCATTATGCAACATAAGACAAAATAAGCATTTAGAAAGAGGGACAAGGGATTCCTTTTACAATGTTCGTGTATTTATTTGAAGCTCTTTTTTACAGGATGCTTCAGAAATATTCAAATGCCAGAGTGATTTTGGAGACCTAAGGAGTGTAAAAAACAAGTCTTTAAACAAAAAAGACATGTTCTTTGATATACCTGATCAACCATTTCCTCAAGCTCATGTCCCAATTTGTTCAAAGCAGCAGCATATGCATCTTGGACGTTTAGATTTCCAACTGCATTAGTCAAAGCTCTTCCCTGTAGATACTCCATGGATAAGTAGTATGTTTTCTTCGGATCAACTTTGTGAAAATGACGGTATGTTTCATTCCATTGCTGCAAAAACAACCGAGTACAGATAAACACTTTTACTATGTTTGACATTTACTGAAAGAATAATACTACGTTTATTCTCTAATCCTACATTTTGACGTGACAAACAATGAGTAGTGTAATTAATATAATAAATTACAAATAATTAAAATAAATCCTTCATGCACCAATTAATGTTTTTCACGTTAAGGTGTAAGATTAGAGAATAATGAATTTTGTAAAAGAGTAATGTAATGTCTACCATTTATTCTTGAATTCTAATTTTTACCTCCTGAAGTGACACACATTAATTGGACAATTAATGTGATAAATTACATATAGTTAAAATCAGACATTAGTCACACTAATTAATGAGTGTCACTTCAGTAGATAACAATAGAAGATAAATGTAGCATTACTTTTATGAAATTCAGACGATATTCTCGGGAGAAATTAAAAAGCAAAATTAGAACTTTCCAATAAAGAAGTCAGAAATAAACCTAGATCTACTTCAAAAATCATAACTTGAGAAAGATTGTAGCCGTACATATAGAAGACGATCCCTAACACTATCAGCGGTTGCATGATATGCTTGCTCAGCCTCAAACTTGAACGGAGAAAAGTGAGGACTGAATTGTGCGTGATAATTGATGTTAGATGCAATCTCGTCAGGTTCATCAGCCAAAGGATGTGCAGTTGCAGAACCATTGGAAGTGTTTGTACCATTGGCCTTCACAGTTGCGGCCATGCTTACTGCTTAGAGCTTCTCGGGAGCTTGAAGCTGAATATATAATACCTGAAAACATAAAACATTGTTCTTAGATGTAAAGCTTCAATTTCCAGATCGTTAAAGAGCTTGCAGAAATTTCATGAAGCGGAAAGAACAAGGATAGAACAAAGAGCTACAGAAGAACTTTGGGTAAAAAATTGGGCTTAATCAAAGTAGATCGGAGAAGACCAAAGGTTACCTTCGATCTGCAGAAGATCCAACTTCCAGAACGGAGATATGGGGAGGAAGCAACAAATGATATTTTCGACACAGATGGAAAGCGATTGAAAACGAAGACGAAGAATATGCTAAGCGATGCAGATTTTAAAGGGAAAGAAGACAAAAAGAGAAAGAGCGGAAGCAAAGAAGAACACGAAGAGTCGCGAAGAAAATATCAGAGAGCAAGAAAGAGAGTGAGAGGCGATGGAAGTGAAGACGACGACGGACTAGTGACGATCACATGAAAAATGATGCTCAGAGAGTAGGTGCCAGGTGGTGCCCAGCTTGGACTGGAGTGAATCCTGAGGTGGGTGATGAGATGTTTTTATTGCCGACTCCGACTGCGACTGCCTAGCAGAAGCACGTGATTATCCGACGCCGTTGAGAAAAGCGTTTGACTTAACTCCGTCGCCGTTGCTAAATTTCGCTTGCTTCCAACCACCATTCTCGGTTTCCGGGGACAGAAACGTTACATAGAAAACATCGTCTCCGACATTCGACAAAGCGCATTTTTAGAAAACCAGACGGCGACTGTCGACGGAACAATCAGAGAGAGAAATAATAGTAAATTCTGTTCATCGACAACTGTAACAAAAGGAATTACAGTGAATCTATTCGATCAAACTCGTTCTATAAACACTAAATATTTACTGTAATCAATGAAATGCTTTTTTCACGCCGAGGCAAATCTCTGATGCTCATCTTCCTCGATTCCGAAGGATGTAAACCGGCTTTTCTTCGCATCCCGCTGCGGGAAATCTGCAGAAAAATGGGGGGCAGGCAACAAAGGAAAAGCTTTGTCTCTGTAATCCTTTCTAATACCCCATAAAACTTCGCCACACATTTTCATGGATGGTCTTGTTTGTCTAGAAGAAGCGAGGCATCGAGAAGCTAGCCTCAGTACATTTTCGACCGCCATTGTCGATGCTGGATTTCTTTTCAATCTAGGATCCATGGCAATTACAGCTTCCTCTTCCTTTAACTTCTGCATCGCCTACCGGAAAAAAAAAAACTACACTCCGTCATACAAAATCATAATGGAACGTGCACACATCTGGTTCCTAGATTCCAGATTCCTCACAATTATCTCAAAAAGGTTGGGTAGGCCATGTGAAGATTAAACTGTCTAAGAACTGCATGTCTAATTAGCAGAAAAAGATTCCTAAAGTACGAATGCATGAGACTAAAATGTATTCAATTCAAACAAACCCAAATCAAGTGAGTTTTTCTAAATTTGGATTTAGAAAAAGTTCGTAATTATCAATTCAGAAGTGCTTAGAAGCTTACCCATTTTATTGTGAATCTTTCTCGGGCTGGCTTCTTTTGTTCGATAGGATGTCGTCCCGTGGCCAGCTCCACAAGCAAGACACCGAACGAGTAAACATCGCTCTTGTCAGTGAGCTGATACGATTTTAAGTATTCAGGATCCAAGTAGCCTGCCGTTCCTTTAACTTGGGTGGATATATGAGTTGCATCCGCGTCTTCTTCGGCCAATCGTGCGAACCCAAAATCCGTCACTTTTGCTCGCAGTTTCTCTGTGATTAGAACATTTGTCGATTTTATGTCTCTGTGGATTATTGGACAATCTGCAAATAACATCAGAAAACATTGCCTTTTTTTTAATTACTCCATCAAATATTGCATTACAGACAGCTTTCAGTCAATGTTCCTGATTGCAGGCCTTGAGGCTAATACCATTTTATGTATTATTCCTTCTGTATGCAAAATGTTATTTTTTCGAGCCAAAAAATATGCCAAAATCTTAAATAAAAAACGAGTGTTCATACCCGCGTAAGTGTGAAGATAAGTAATACCATGAGCTACATCAATCGCAACATCTAAGCGCTCTCCGGTCTCAAGAACATCTCCCCGTTTACCTGCATAGCATAAACACTATTGTTTAGAAACTTATGTAGGCCAATAAGTAATTTTACTCGAAAGTTTGCAAAATCTCTCGGATTTAAAGAGAAATCGCACTACATCTTACCATCTAGATGGTCTCGTAATGTACCATTGCCGATATATTCGACAAGAATGATCTGTTCATCTCCGTGTTCGACATATCCCAACAGCCGCACCAAATTCATATGCTGGATCACTGATAACGCTTGCAACTCATTCTTGAACTGAGAAAGCACGCCTTTGTCGTAGATAATCTGCCAAATTGATTCAAGATGTCAACCTAAATTGTAGTATATAATTCTATACTCACTACACCATCCCATTTTTTCACGTCCTCAGTTCCTCCCACATTTCTGCAGCACTTTCTTTATAAGAAACAGAGGGTATCTTAAATTGTACAAGATGTACAAGAAAATACACATTTAGACTTAGTTATGTCCTCGGACTACCATTTTGTTCGCCATCTTTGTTTACTCAGTTTAACATTTTTGGCCATCATAAGCTAGTTTCTCGTCGCTGAAGCGACGACAATGGTGAAATTTACAGAAATGAAATTGCATACCTTTTTGGCTCGCTTTATAGCAACGACAGATCCATCTTTAAGCTTCCCTTTGTACACAGTTCCATACCCACCTTCCCCAAGTTTATTTGCAGGTGAGAAATTGTTAGTTGCCTTGTAGATCTCTTCAATGGAGAAATCCAGAGTCCCAACTTGTCCACTAAAAACGCTAGAAGAGCCATACGAATCAAAGGACTTCAATTTCGACGAACTCTTCGTTTCGCTGCTTTTAGAAAAATATGGTGAAATTGCTGACAAGAATCAAAGAGTCAGTTTTTGCGTAGTTTAATCCAAATGGGTGGGGGTTTTCTTTAATTTACTAAATAACTTACAGGAAAGTTCACCGACTCGATCTGTTTCAGCGCCCTCGGCAATGGAGTTCGAAGTTTTTGGGCGAAGGAAAATGGACTTGAAAAACCCACCAAATTTCTTGGCTGCTGCTTTGATAGAACTGAAGGGTCCGAGCCGGCGTTGATGACGGCCCTTGGTCCGACCATCGTCGGGTAAGTTTTCGTTTTGGAAACTGCAGATAACCTGCCTTCTTCTTTCGCTTCCATGCAAACTTTGGGAGGAGGTTCTCTTCTTCATTTGCCGACCTTAAATTACCGTTCGTTGATAATTTGGATATCATCTAGTTGCGAAATTAAGCTGGTTCATACTTTATGTAGCTTTCAATTGCTCTAATTCAATTAATAATTGTGGGCTCAGTTCCACCGATTCCAGTTATTGAACAAAATAATAAAAAAAAAAATCGATTTTTTCCAGACAAAATGACCAAAGACCCTGATTTGGTCATCTTCAGAAACGGCTGTAGTGTTTTTGTGGTGTTGTCCATTGTCGTTTGACATTTTATACAAGGATGAATGAAACAGAAAGTTACCCCTTCGAATTCTCTCTCACAGATGTTGCAGACAGAGTCAATGATCTAAAAATGGCGTCTAAATTCTGAAGCTGGGTAAGATGGAGATTTACACGAGCAAACAGGGCTACTAGAAAACACCGATTATTTATTACAACACTGTGGCCGGCATTGGAGCATCTATGAGTTCTTATCTTCCTTTTTAAAAAAAAAACTACATAAATAATGTCAATACATCATCACAACCCTCCATCATTCTAGCATCTTATGCAAAACTAATCCATTGGATTCAGCATGTATACCTTGCCACTGAGATGGTATATTCAAATTGAGGATCCCCAACTGGATTTAGATGTGGAAACTGAGCTCAGATTTTGCTAGAATGTTTACCAAACAGGGAGTGCCGGCCTTCAGCAATAAGTTCTCCAGTTGATTTGTTCTTCAGAAGCACTGAAGTTCCTGAATAACTCCCTCTTTGTCCCAAAACCCTGCTCGTGATTTCTAGCTCATCCTGCAAAAGGCTATACCCTTCAGCACTCCATATAAACTCACAATGGTGAAGATTTGAACCAACTCTTAAAAAGCAAATGAAGAACCAAAAACATTGAAAGGGGAGTCAAAATTATCAAAGACTCGGAACCATCAAACGGAAAATACAATTTCCGGTTACCTTTGTGATTAGTAAATCATTTACACGACTATGTCACTTCATGCTTGTCAGTTATGGAGAATAAAATTCAAGCGCATGCGCTAGCAAATAGTCTTAATTAAAGTGTTTTCTCTTTCAAATGCTGGAGAAATAAGCATAGGCTAATTAGAGGAGGTTTTTAATACCATTGTTTCCTTCTATGTAAAATAGTCAGAATGAATACCTGGTTTTTCAACTCAACATAAAGATCATGTTCCTCCCGCACTTACATCAATACTTTAATAAATTATGCAAATGGATAACACAAAGATATAACAAAATTTCATAATGTAATGATTTATTAATGCAGACACTCATTCAAAGCTTGTTCCATAATGAGAGAGAATCCACAGATGTAGAGAGAAGTTTCAGATGGAAAACTCACACCAACATTTGCTGTGGATAGAAATGAGATTGACATGTCTACAGAAACATGCATTGGAAGACCCTCAACTTGGACTAAGGCACCACCGACCTCATCAACCAAAGTAGCAACAGCACCTGAAGCTAATTTTCCAGCCCTGTCCTGCACAGAGGAAATGTGAAAAAAGGGAGTAATTACTAATTTTTCAAAATAGAAAACAATGATTTTCCAAAGGGTTTTGTAATTCTTAGTTATTAGTGGATGATAGCAACTTTTGTTAATATACTTCTTCTTAAAGTTTCAATTCACATATAGAAACTATAATCTTCGTTTTAAAGAGGTGGAATGAATAAATGAGAACTTTTTTCAATATCAAGAGTCATTTCGTAATATGGTATCAGAGCAATTCTCACGTTTCTTCTTTTTTCCATAATCAATCTTGATGAATCGAGGCAAGGTACTGCAGTTGTCATAATTTATAGCTCTCATATATGAGATATCTTAATAAAAAAAATTTAACTGGGAGATAATGATCATCATTGTAAAGTAAGGCCAAGTAGCCAACCACGAAAAATTATTGGTGGACAAAGAAATCGTTTTAAAAGATCAATAACGATTCAGCTTGGATTGAAAAATTAAATGTTAAAAAATTCAACTGCAGAAGATTTGTAATTTAAAAAAACAAAAAACAAAACAATCAACAGCTTAGATAAAAAAAAACATCAAAATGTTCAATAAGCCCAAATTTCTAGGGGAACTCTAACTGAATGAAACCCGTAAACCCAAATAACCACCAATCACTGAGCTTTCAAGTACAAAAATGGAAAACAATTTGATATCCTACGGCCTAGTTCTTTCATGTACCACAAAAGATGTCAGTCAAAGCAAGAGCTAACTTACGGTGAGTCGCTGAGGCACTTTGAACGAGCAGGAGACAAGCCCAGGCTCAACTCGGTCAACCCGAATGCCTCTCAAAGCAAAATGTTCGTAGAAGCTACTATCAACACCGACTCGGTGAGGGTGAAATCTGAGACTCGAAACGCTTTCAGACTCTTCCCGCGTCAATTGCAGAAACTCCTCCGCTTTCTCCATGTTTCGCCTTTTCAATACATCAGAAGAATCGCCCATCTCTCGCATCCCCACTTCGATCCAAGACTCGAGGACGAGAACAAAGAAATTTAGGTTGGAGTTGAATTCTCCAGAGTCCACGAGCAAAATCACGCAGGCTAGGAAGAAAAGTCAAGTTTTAAAAGGACTGGATCACCGTCTGTTCGCATTTGGGCTTTATCTGGGCCTACAAAAAGGCCCATTTAAGCCCATTTAATAAAACGCCGTCGTTTTGCAATTAGACGTAGCAAAGTAGGATGGGGCAGTGTGATTAAGAATAGAGTATAATTGTTGTCAGTACTTTAGAAAAGCTATTACATCCCCACGCCTCCACCTTAATCACTTTTATCAAACGGTTTGATCAAAGTGGGTCGGGTCTCGGTTCGGTCCCCGGTCCCTCTCAAGGACCGATTTCGATCTTCGAAAAAAAAATCTCGAAGGCACGGTCTAGTTTTGGTCCGGGCTTAGGATCGGACCGAACTGGCCTCGTGCCCACCCCTAATCAAACCCTCTAAATAATAAATACGATCATATGATAATACTTGAATTATTTATTATCATTTAATTAAGTTTTATTTTTTATTAATAATTTCTAAATATTAACTCCACAATTATTAGTAGTAGGGTAAAAAAGACTATTAATCTAACCCGGCAACCACCCACGAGGGGGAACAGGGGTCCAATTTAAGTAGAATTATTGATCTGTTTCCCCTGCCTTCCTAACCCGAGTTAATAAGGGGGTACGTTTTAATTAAGAGATTAATTAAGTTTTAAAGTTAATTAATTAAAATTAATTTAATTATAAACGATAATTATAAAAGGAAAGGAGGGACAGGGAAGAAGATAAAGGAGGGTTTATTACTCAGGGTTTCTTCAGAGGGAGTGGTGATGGTGCCGTTTCTTCAAAGCAACGGCTTTTCTTCTGTGCAGTTGAATGTGCTGTGAGAGAGAAAGGTCCACGCTTTTGCACATGACGCTTCATCCACTTCCTAACCCTCAACGGCCCTCCACCTGTTATCGTCACCCGAGACAGCCCTTCGCCGGATTTTGCGCCTCGTGCCTCCGTGAGCGCCTAGCTGGAATCGACCATGCCACTCGCCTGCAGATCTCCGCTGGGAGCCGGGGTTGCAATGCGGCGCTCCGGCGTAGCAAATCTTGTTCCGGTGCGAAATTCGAGGCTGTTCCCTGCCTGTGCGAGCTTCCGCGGCGAAAATCTTGCGATGTTCGAGTTAGGAGCACTCTTTGGGACCTCTTCAACGTCGACGACGAAAAGAGTGGTGAGAGAAAGTTTGAGGTCGAAATGGGGAGCTTAGGGTTCGAAATTAGAGAAAATGCGGCTGCTGGGAGAGAGATTACGGATTCCGATCCAACGGTGGATGCAATCGATGGTTTTCATGAGGGAGAGATCGAGCTGAAAACTATGAAAGAATTTATCGATCTTGAGTGGGGGAAAAAGAAGAGAACGGGTAAGGATTTCAGGTACATTGCAGGCAGTGTGTGGGAAGCAGCTTCTGTTTTCAGCAAGAAAGTGAGAAAATGGAGGCAAAAGCAGAAAACGAAGAGCATTGGTGCAGTGAGTAGCACTAGGCGTGGGGTACTGGAGAAGACAACTGATACTCCTAGTGTTCATGGTTTGAGGGAAACTCAATCGGAGGTTGGAGAATATGGACTAGGCAGAAGATCCTGTGATACAGATACAAGATTGTCAGTAGATGCTGGTCGAGTGTCCATGGATAATTCACTCTATTCATTCGATGAGCCGAGAGCTTCTTGGGATGGGTGTTTGATTGGAAGAACATGTCCACGCCTAATGCCAATGGCGTCAGTAATGGAGGAGGCCAAGCTTCCTGGCACTGGATTGAAAAAGAATATGCAGATAGAATCAAATTTCTATTCAATAAACGAGAAGGAGAGGAGTCCCGGTGGATCGATGCAGACAAAAGACTATTATATGGAGCCAATATCCCCCATGAGGCGGAGGAGTTTTGATCGGTCAAATTCACACAGAAAATCGTCAATGGCTGAGGTTGAGGACCTAAAACTAACATCAAATGCAAATGCAAAGGTTTCTCCTGCAACAACTGAGTTATTCTGCAGGGCAAAGTTGCTGATACCAGAGGAAGATTTGAATGATACAAACTCGGAAGTTATCAAAGATTGTAAATTGGACGGGAATGAGTATGCTCCCAAGGCTACAATTACTGATACGGACGAGATTGATCAGAAAAGGCTCAACAGAGCTTATAAATGGCACAAAATGTGGAGCGTTTTAAGATTTGCTCAAAAGCAAAGAGAAACCAACCGTGGAAACGAAGAAAGTTTTGTAGAAAGCAATGCAAACGAATCTTTGCAGAAGCTGAAGGAGGAGGCAAATGGAGCTGTTGGGCACAAGCTTATCCGTAGCTATAGTGTAATAAATAGGGATCCTAGTAAAATGGGTGGATGTAGCAGTGTTGAAATCAAAGGCAGCGGTACGAGGAGGAGAGAAGATGTAATGTCTCAGAAGAATCGGAGTGTCAGGTATTCACCCAATAATCTTGATCATGGCCTTCTCAGATTCTACTTGACACCATTGAGGAGTTATAGGAGAAGTAATTCAGGAAAGAGTAAACTAAATAATTCACTTTATATATCCAGGAATGTCGTGTAGATCTTGTAGAATTTGTACCTTGTAAAGACGTCAAACTCGTTGATCTTGGTCTTAAACAAATAAAAAGCATGTATGCTATTTGATTTAGTAATCTTTTGGTGCCATTTTAGCTCGTGATGAACTCAACTTTAGTTACCTTAATTCACTCAATCTCAAACGTGCTCGATTGCATTTTCTTCTAGTTTCTAAAATCGATTTATCGAGTGTGAGCGAGAAAATGAACAATACAATTGAGAAACGGAAGATATTTCGTGAAAAACGGAAGATTATACCATTGTCAACTAAGCATTCCGGCTGGTCTTTTATACTTGTACCACTTGGCAATGAAGAGAAAAGCCACTAAATTTAAGACGCTGAGAACAGCTAAGAGGTAGAAGAAGTACTGGAGGCGGCCATAATTCAAGTTATCAGGGATCCATCCAAGCTTTCCATTCCTAGTGCTCACGCTGGTGACAATAGTCACAAGAAGGGAGCTCAAGTAGTTGCCGAGTGCAACAGTTGTGAGCGAAAGAGCAGAACTCAGGCTCCTCATCGCATCGGGCGCTTGGTCGTAGAAGAACTCCATCTGTCCGATGAAGGTGAAAACCTCTGCACAGCCTACGATGAAGTACTGAGGAACTTGCCAAAAGATGGAGAGAGGTACGTGTTTGAGTTCATAGTAGTTGTGATTTTTCACAAGTTGGAGTCGTTTTAGTTCTAAAATGCCTGCTGATAACATAGCAAAGATAGAAATGAAAAGTCCAATGCCCATCCTCTGCAGCTGGGTGAGGCCATTTGGGTGACCTGTAAATCTCCGGGCAAGAGGGACTATGATTTGATCGTAAACGGGGACCCAGAAGATTACGCTGAGGGTGTCGAAGATGGAGAGAGCTGCAGGCGGAATGTCAAAGCTAGAGGCGAGGTGAGGATCCATGGTTTCTCCTTGCAGCACAAATAATGTGCCCATTTGGCCGTAGACGGCGGAAAAGATAATACCAGTCGCCCAGATCGGAAGCAATCGGAAGATGACTTTTAGCTCCTCGACTTGGGTAACTGTGCAGAGTCTCCATGGATCCACTGAACTCTTTATTTGATCAGACTGCTCTTCCACTGCTGCCCTGTCAAAAAACCTGGAAAAAGAGACACCATAAAGCTGCTTTATCTTTAGAAAGATTGGCTTTGTATTCAGAAACTAACCTGAATTCATCTGTGTGATCAAGCTTGCGGCTTCCTTTAATGGCGGACTCTGCATCAGCAGTCTCGTACAAAAGAGATTTATCTCCAGGAACTTTTACCTTGCACTTCCTGAAGGATGCAACCACTACCTGACAAACCCGAGTAAGAGGACTCCCCCCTGGTTTCTGATTCCGATAGAGCCGAGATCCTGAAAAGAAACTCAACACAGCTATTGCCATAGCAACGGCCGGAATGCCAAATCCCCACCCCCAACCCACGTTATCTTGAACCCAAACAAGCACAGAACTAGCAATCAAAGCACCGATGTTAATCGAAAGATAAAACCAGTTGAAAAAGGAGCTCTTGTATTTCTTCTCGACCTTATCAGCTTCATCGAATTGATCTGCTCCGAACGATGAAACGCACGGCTTAATCCCACCCGTGCCGAGAGCAATCAGGTAAAGAGCTAGAAAACAGACTGCACTTTGAGTTTCGGTTGCATGACATTCATCTTTTCCAGAGCAAGTAGGCTTTATACCAGGGATTGATGCTGACAATGTCAAGAGTGTCATCCCCTAAAAAAATTTTAAAATTTTTCGTTTTATCAAGTGTTTTAACTCGATTTATAATTCTACCTGTGATTTTTAAATCGATTTCAAGAGCTGTCGATCATCTTCAGCGATTTTGAACTATGACAAGAGATTGAAAAAGCTCGGAATCAAGTTAGAAATCTACCAAGTTTAGAAGGTGGAAAGGAACGACTAAATTTACCATCACATAGATGATTGAGAAGCTGGCAATGGTCCAAAATCTTCCTAGATAAGCATCAGCCACAAACCCTCCGATCAACGGGGTGATATAGCATGTTCCGCTCCAGTTCGACACATTTTTTGAAGCTGTGGCGCTGTGCTGGTTCAGACGGTTCTTGAAGTACAGCACAAGATTGGAGCTCATCCCATAGTATGCCAATCTTTCGCACCCTTCATTTCCTGTTGAAGAAAGACCAAACTCGAAGGAATTAGAGATTTGAATTTCACTGATTGCCTTGGGCGAAGAAAAAAGAAGAAACCTAAGATAAAAGGGCAAGCTTTCCAAGTTCCAGTCTTGCTTTTGATAGCTGGGTTCCCTTTGTAATCCACAGTCCCATCTTTTGTATAGACGTCGTCTTCCTCCATGAAATTCTGAATCTCCCAGTAATTCTATCTGCTGTCAAAGAGGAAATTAAAAGAAAAATCACAACTTTAAAAAGCAGTTCAATCCCCGAAGAAAATTATCAGAACCTGGTGTCAAAACAGCAAGCTACAGCCTACAAACACATTCAGAAGCATCAAGAATTTATTACGACGAGCAGAAATGAAAGAGCTTCGACGCCATCAGAGACAAGTTGTAGGGGACCTCGAAGACTTGGAGTAGCGGGTCTTTCGGGACGACAACTTCACCGCTGTGCAGCAAAGTGAGAAGGCCCACCACCATGAAAGAAAGGTTTTGAGAGAACTAATGGCTTCCACACGGAAGAAGAAAAGCCATTGTAGAATATTCAAATCCCACTCATAGTCACAGCAGCTCTCAGCTGAAATGAGGAAGTTGACCGGTCAAACCTAGAAAAACTCTTGCCAAATTACAATAATTAATATGTTATTAATTAATTAATAAATACGAACAAATTTGCAGTGATCGGGACGAACAATGGGCTGGGCCAGCCCATCATTTCGTCCCTTTGGTATTCCCTTAATTTTGGGCCTTACTGTCGAGCTCGGCCCATTTTATACACGAGTGATGAGTCCAATACTGAAGGTTAAAAATGTAATTTCACCTCCTTGTAAAATAATAAATAATCAAACCTTAATATATTATTATTAAACACGGATTAGGAAATGATTAGTGGGTAGTTCTTAAAAATTAATACTTTGATTATAATAAAATAAATAAATAAATAGCGAATAATAATTTTGAGAGAGTAAACTTGCGAATATTCTGACTTTTTTTTTTTGACTTTTAGGAAAGATTCCATCTTTCCTTTAATGGTAAGAAAATGGAAATGGTCCCACCATCCCATATAATATTCTTTGTAATATTAAAATAAGATATTTATTTATTTTAGGCATTATGAATCTTATGCATATGTCCCCATCATTTCCAAGGACCTACCCTTTGGTTCACCCAATAGCCACTATTATTGCACTGTACAACAATTACCACACATATCCTCCCTTCTATTATTAATCAATATTAAGTTTTTTAGAAAGTTACTCTTAATTGTACAAAATTTCAATAAATATAGTCACAGTAAGAATCGAGATAGCTAAGAGTAGTGATCGTGGTGAAATAGATCCTTGGGTTGAGTGATGATTTATTATGTGATGACCCCTTTTTTACAACTCGAGATTTATCTATATTCAAGTCCGAAATTTGCCTACACTCGGTATCACTTATAGTCCATAGATTATATCCTAGAGGTCCTAGATTTGAATGGTGGGGAAGGCAAAAACTTCCTTTTCAGGAAAAGAAGGTCGTGAGTGGGGACCACCCAGTGTTCCGCGATATCCCATTGTGTTGGGCCGGAGTAAGACACTGGGTTAAAACTTCGCGATATCTCATGAGGGTTCCACATATTAATTTATTTATTCTCTTATTTTTGTCCTGTATAGTTTATTGGGTGTTCGATACTTTATCTCTTATGCAGTATTTTAATATGTGTGTTTGCCACGAAGTGAAATAATCCAAACATCAACTTCATTTCACCCTTTGCATCGTTTATGGTCGGCCGATTATTAAATAGTTAAAGGCTTTGTATTATTCATTTGAAGTATATATATATATAATAAATAAATAAATAAATAAATAAATAAATAAATAAATAAATAAATAAATAAATAAATAAATAAATAAATAAATAAATAAATAAATAAATAAATAAATAAATAAATAAATAAATAAATAAATAAATAAATAAATAAATAAATAAATAAATAAATAAATAAATAAATAAATAAATAAATAAATAAATAAATAAATAAATAAATAAATAAATAAATAAATAAATAAATAAATAAATAAATAAATAAATAAATAAATAAATAAATAAATAAATAAATAAATAAATAAATAAATAAATAAATAAATAAATAAATAAATAAATAAATAAATAAATAAATAAATAAATAAATAAATAAATAAATAAATAAATAAATAAATAAATAAATAAATAAATAAATAAATAAATAAATAAATAAATAAATAAATAAATAAATAAATAAATAAATAAATAAATAAATAAATAAATAAATAAATAAATAAATAAATAAATAAATAAATAAATAAAATAAATAATTAATCATAAAGTTTTTATTATTAGATTTTGATAACTAGCTTTTAGCTAATTGAAAATCGTGTCATCAGTGCAAATTCAGCCTTCAACTTTTAGCTGTCCCTCCTAAATAGGAATGCAAAACTTCTCTCGTACAACCCAGAAGATTGAGTTTGTTTCAAGTACTAATCACATCTTAATATCTTATTAATTAAGTGTTAATTTAATTAATTAATAAATTTGTGTGTCTTTTTCGCATTAAAGACACTCTTATTATTTTATTCACTCTCTTGAAAATTGTTCACTTTAATTAAAAAAATTAATTATTATTTTTTAAATATTAAATTAAAAGGAATGATGGGCAAGGGATTATTTAATGAACAATGGCCCCGGTGGAGTTTGGAGAAATCCAAGGGACCATTTGGCAATATTCACAACTAAATAACAGTAGAACCGTCTCGCCACGTGTCCATACCATGACTTTTCCTCACACGTCATTTGCCATGTCAACATCAACCATTGAATTTCGTACCCAAAAATCTAAATTATTAAAATTAAATAAAGTTTAAAAAGGGTAAGAAGAGTGGCAGTTTTGGAATTCGCATGTGGAGTTGGTCACATCAAATGATGATGAAAGGGGGGACCTTTTTTCAATTTTCCCCACTGCAAATTACAGCCCCCACGAAAATGACAACTCTATTTCCAATTATGCCCCTACAATTAACGCTTAATAACCTCATCTTAGTAGGTAAATTCTCTGGTTAATTAATCTGTTCATCTTATTCTACCCAATCAGGTTCTGCCATTTGGACCGAGATCGTAGCCCTTGGTTACAAATTATGTGGAAGGCTGCCCAATGAGCACTGAGGAGCTCGGGCCTACTCCCTTCAAGTTGCCTTGCACGCGTACTTGAATCAAATCTGGACCGTTGATTTGGCGGCCTGAACTCGAATATAAAAACTTCAATGATTGGAGATCTTGTCACAGCTCGGGCGGAGCAGATTGATCGTGCGGCTGAGATTAAAACGGCTGGTGAACAGTGTAGTACAGGTGAGCTTCCATCACTTTCGTTTTAATTTGCCTTCGTCAGAGCTCTCTGGTTTGGCCGTTTCTCCGATATCTCTTCGCCAGAAAAAGTTAAAAGGAAAAAAAGGAGAAGAGAATAAATAATGATTACTTTATTAAAGAGTAAGATCCAGTTTTACTGTGTGATTTTCAAACTGGGAAAGAACACAAGATCGAGATTGATTGTTCTTCTTCAGATTATAATAAGAACGGCACTGGTCTGAGTTATTGCGGTGGAGTATCCAGCGATCGCCAATCACACGAAGCCATCTTTTATCTCTTTTCTTTCTGCCCACCTTTTCTTTTTTTGGGCGAAAACTCGGTAGATTCAATCGATTTCTTCAAGCTTCGTATCTTGCTTTTGAGCTCTACTGTTTTCTACTTTTCTGTAGCAGTGCGTCAAATCGACGGTCTCTACTTTCTTCTTTCTTTCTTCCTCGGGTGTCTAGAAAGCGCAGGACCAGATCTTTGGTTTCTCCTTTTCACTGCTTCGTTTCTTACCCAGTCCCCATACTTCCTTCTTCTCCCTCTTTCCCCATCTGGCCACTCCGCTTTTTTTTGCAGCTTTTCTCGTCGATTCGGTTCAATTCTCTACGCCTGACGGCTCTTCCATCGAAGGGTTTTCTGGCTGCTGTTGGAAACTTCCTCGGACGGAGCTTAGTTTCAGTTTTTGATTAGCTCGTTAATTTTGGGTTTCTGGTGGATTTAGTTAGCGACGTCTTATTTCACTTTCAGAAAAGAGTAGTAATCTTTTCTGGATTCTTTATCCTAGGCAAATAAATACAAGAACGTATTCCGATTCCGTTCAATTGCTTATTGATTTAACACTAAAGTAGTCATATTCCTGTTGTGAAAGTGAAGCCCACTCCTTTCGGTTGTTTTCCCTTCATTTCTGACTTCGTTCATGAAGCTCTGAATCTGTTCTAATTTGTCTCTGTTTCTCCCCTCGTTTCGTCGGTTTTTGTTTGATTAATGAAGTGGGAAATGGAAATTCTCTCGCCCACTTCGTATCTTTCAGGCTCAAATTGGATTGTAAGTGAAGGAAAGAGTACGAAATGGACAGCCGCTGAAAACAAACTGTTTGAAAATGCTTTGGCTGTCTTCGGGGAGAATTTACAGGACCGGTGGCTGAAGGTGGCTTCTGAAATCCCCGGGAAAACTGTCGCCGACGTGATTGCCCACTACAAGGAACTCGAAGCAGATGTCAGCAATATAGAAGCTGGGTTAATCCCTGTTCCTGGTTACTCGTCCTCTCAATTCTCCTTAGATTGGTTGAACAAGCATGGCGATGAAGGTTTTAGACAGTCTTACAGCGCTGGAGGAAGAAAATCTTCTTCGACCAGAGCCCCGGAGCAGGAAAGGAAAAAAGGGGTTCCTTGGACAGAGGAAGAACACAAGTAACTCCATTTTCTTCCGAAGATTTTCTTTCTTTGGTGATAAATTTTCTTGATTTTTGATAGTTTTCATTAAATTTCAGGCTTTTTTTGTTGGGTCTGAAAAAATACGGCAAAGGGGATTGGAGGAACATCTCTCGGAATTTCGTCGTAACTCGAACGCCAACTCAGGTAGCGAGTCACGCGCAGAAGTACTTCATCCGCCAACTCTCCGGCGGAAAAGATAAGCGACGATCGAGCATTCACGATATAACGACGGTCAACATCAACGACGCGAGGTCCCCGTCGCCGGAGGAGAAAAAACCGCAGCCGGTGGAATACTCAGGTTTGCAGAATCACCAACCAAACTCCGGCGTGTGGAATCTGCACAACAACGGCGAACCAAGCTTGGGATATAACCAGGGCCATGGGATTATGTTTATGCCCTCTTCTTTTGGATTTAATAGCTCTTACTGGCCTCGGCAATCAATCCTTCAACGGAGCTCAAGGAATGGTCTTTCAAAGCTATCCTCGTCGATCATAAGCTGACATTTTTTGGAATCACAGTGGCCCAGATTTACCATTGCTCCATGTTTTCACTTTATGAATTCAGGTTTAGTTGCGTTTACGTTTCGTTCTTGTTTATTCAGATGTTTTGAGGAACTCTTAGTTTAGTTTCGTTCAAGTGGATATTGAAGAGACAGTTGACCGCCATCGTCGATACCTTGGGAATGGTTCTTTTGGATAAGGTTTCGACGGAGAATCTGATTATTCATCTGCAAGTGGACTAATCGAAATACCCTCGTAGAGATTACGATTGACACAGAAGGGTCATAGCCTTTTTCTATAAATTCTCTTAGGTGGTCTCCAAATTAAGCTCGATTTACTTATTTTAAAACCATGGATCAAGTTTAAATCTTTCTCCACTCACCCACTTACTGAACTGTTCACCGTCGAGCTCCGGCAGGAGATTCAGTTTAAGACGAAGAAGATCCGGCCTAAAAAGTACTAGATTTGGTTAAATCTGATATCTTAATCATGATTAGAGGTTCGTTAGATTCTCTGAAAGTACTTTTAAGTCTTGACAGAACAAAAACCATGGAGATAAAAGTTATAGCCACAGCTACAAGTGATCGTACATTCATACAGCTCTCTCCATCAGTTTCATGTCAGTATATGCAATCCCACAACTCAAAAAGCAAAGAATTTTACTCGACAGCTTTCTCTAGTATGTGACAAAAACTAGCCATCTTTTGGAAAAGAACTGCTTTTCCATCTTTTTCTTTATGCGAATTATAATATATTGCAAGGCTTAAACAAAAAAGACATGATTTTTGGCGAGGAATGAAGAATTACTGAAGAGATCCAGGTAGATACATTTGTGCACTCTGAACGAAAACGAAAATGAAAATTGAAACAAATAGTAACGAACTCAAAAAAACGACCAAAATGACATTGATAGATGTTCAGCCTGCTTCATAGCATCGGCTAAGGCGAGATGGTCAGGGCTTGAACAAAGTAATCTATGTAAACTAGAGAAAGTATAAGATTCTCCTCCATCAGTTCTCACTGCCTTCAGGACCTGCGTGCAAAAGGGAAAAATATGAATGAAGGAATTGCAAAAGATAAATCACGACTCGGTTGAAGCAAAAGAATATCGAAAATGGATCTTCTTTCATAGTTGATTAAGAGGTTTCTCTATGAACAATACGAATATAACTTGTCTGAGCAAAGAGAACCCAGGAGATCAAATTGCTGAACATATCATATTCTAGAGGACGATTTCAAGACGAGCATTGATGAATGGATTTTAAGTTATTTGATAAACTTGTTAACACACATGAGAAGGTGTAACTCATCCTCAAAAGCTAACTCGAGGATTGAGAGAATTCCCCTTACATATATACAAAGAGCAGACTCATCCAATAAACGATGTGGGACAAACACAATTATCAATACCCGCCCTCACGAATAGCGTGTATGAGCTGGGTCTAATTCCTACCATCGTCTAGTTCTGATGCCATGTTAACACATAAGAGTCTAGTTCTGATGCCATGTTAACACATAAGAGGCTAATCATTATATTCTTTGGTCCGAAGAAGATTTCAGTCAGGATAGAATCCAGGATCTAACAAATATCACAGTCGATCCATTTGGGTATGCTCATTTCCATCGAATTGAGGCTGGGTTATTCTAAGACTTCGAAAGAGATGCAAGCAGAAATAACTGGGAAGAAGCAGAGCAGAAACAATAGTATTTGATGTATGATAACAGATATGCTTAACCTTCATTGCCGTCTTCCTCCTCTTCAACTCCATCTTCTCCATCTTCATCGTCTTCCTCCGAATTAACCCCGTATCTTCCGTTCAAATAATCCACAGCTGCGGGAGTGAGGACCAGTTTATCTGAATTCAAAACATCGAAGAGATTCAGCGTCCTGGGCGTTAGCATCTTCAAAGTTCCTATATTTCGGCTCGAAAGTCGAACATTATCGAGGACTTCAGTCATCAAAAACATTGATTTCTCCGTCGGATTAATACCCCACCTTTTCATCGCTGCAATGAATTCCTTCGTCTTCGGCTTCTCGAACTCTTCCCCGAAATCCTCTACTACTATCGTATTCACAGTCGCACTGGAAATGGCCGTCGACATTGCTAACCTCTTCTCCTTCCTATTGATCTTAATCGACCAATCTTTGGGCTTTGGACCGAATACGACGCCTCCTCCAGGACGAAGAGGGGTACGATTTGACCCGCGACGGGCCCGACCCGTCTTCTTCTGCTGGTATGGTTTTCTCCCGCCACCCCTAACCTCAGCCCTGGTGAGAGTCGAGGCGGTACCACGACGCGCGTTCTGTTGGTCGGTGATAATGGCGCGGTGAACAACGGCTCGGGCGGTTTCTGGTGGAGCAGACTTGAGGTCGAGGTACGTCTCACCGATTATTTCGCCGGAAAAGGAGAGAATCGGTAGGGTCGCAAGCTGAGAGGAGATGATTAGAGATTTAATTTGGGGTTTGAAGGCACTGCTTTTGAAGGCAAGTTTGGGACTTTTATTAGAAGAAGTAAGGAAAAGTGAGGAGGTGAAGAAAGAGAGCGAGACTGGTGCAGAAACGGTAGCCATTGTCGGAGCTCTCTCCCTCTCTTGAAGCTTCAGTGAACCGACGGGCAGCGTTATCCACTGGGTTGTCCAAAAAAAATTGCCTTTTTTCCCCTTCGAAAATAGCTTCTAAAATTCCTTCCACGGCCTAAAAATATCAATAAAAACCCTAAACTATAAAAGATAGTGACAAAATATAAATTAAACTATATTAATTAATATAATAAATTTTAAATTATTATTAGCTAACAATCTAATTTTTTCCGGTCGCTTGCACTTAAAATTAGTGCAAAACACACTTGATAACGGGTGATTTTGACATCACACGGTCGACCGTGTGATTTTTTGCAGTTAAAATGTGATCGTCTGCACTTGAATTAAGTACAAAATACATTGAAGAACGGGTGACCTCGGCTTAACGTGGTCTTTTGTAGTTAATATGTGATCGTCTACACTTAAAATTGGTGCAAAATTCATTGGAGAACAGACGACCTCAAATTCAAGTGGTCGACTATACGGTGGCCCACTGTTAAAATACGATCGACTACGCTTGGGTTTAACAGTAAAATGGTTGATCTAGTTAGCCTAGTATAGTTTAAAGTTTGTATGGTAAGTAGTTTAAGAGTTTTTTTCTTATTTATTATTTTGAAAATAAAAATATATATAAATATAATTATTTAGGACAAAATTGGGTCTAATCCATTCCTACCAATTACTTCTAAGACTCTAATTAAGCTAGTAGGCATTGGAATCTGCTGAGCTTTGGACTGAGCTCCTGTTTTGTCACTGCAAGTTCCAAGCTTTGAATCTTCAGGAAGCCATTGATGACTTTGTTGGAGAAGTTGAAGACGGCGGGTGAGAACTGAGAATTCCCATGTATATCACTCAACGCAAAGGCTACACCTTTGCTTCTTACCCGCCACGAACAATCTCTATCTGCTACCATTCTCTCTCTGTAATTGTACAAATTTTTTAAAAAAGTCTTTATTTGGTCGCGGATGGGTGGGAAATTCGCTACCCAAGAAAAGTTCTGACGTAGATTGAGTATTCTGAGTAGAACCACCCAATTCTGGCTTTACTTATTCGTGTAAAGTTGCAATCTTGTTGCAGCTGCCATTGTTAATGGACGCCCTTCTCTGTAGTCTTTGAACCGCATCACAAAACTCATTACTCTCTCTCTCTTTCTACCATCTAAATGAATAGATCATACTTGAAGGAGAAAAATGAGAGAGAAAGATCTCCGATCGAGCGAAGAAGCAGAGCAAGATCATCTGAAGGTTCAGTCATTTTCTCGATCCCGCCATTAAGAGTTCTGAAGGAACAATCAGTGAAGCTAATGAGAGTTCTGCCATTTGGTGCCGGCGAAGAAGTGGAACTCAGATGAAGGTTCTTATCTGGACTCTTCCAATCTCTTAGCCTTTCGACTTGATTCGCATGCAACTGAAGCTGTTGAAGATTGCATTAAATACATTAATTCTTCTTCTTTTCTTCCTTCTTTGCCCAGATCAGTTTCTGTCTCTGGTTCTACCATTTAAACTTCTGGTTGAAATTTCTCTCTATCTTAATATTGTGGGAAGTCATCAAAATTTTGCACAATTTTCAACGACAATTGCTACTCTGTTCTAACTTTTAAGAAACTATGAAGTGATATGGCGGTGTAATGATAATATATAGTCTGTTCGTAAATCGGAAGCGAATTGGACACTACGAGCATATCAAAGCTATCTTATTTGATTCTTCCAAGGTTTGCTGGGTTTTCGCAGAATCAACCAGAGAAGAAGAAGTGCAGAGACATGATTATAATCAGATGGTAGAAGATGAAAGGACGTTGAACAGAAATTTATGTTCGAAAGATTTATCGAATACAATAAATTATAATTTGAAAGCACGAGGAAACAGAGCTAGGGGTTGGGCTGAGTCTTCAGCGAGAGAATCCATCAATTCTTAGCAAACAGACCTCCAAATCCTTCCTTCTTCTTCTGTGGGACGGCGACGGAGTTCTTTTTTCCGTTTTTCTCCTCCACTTTCTTCAGAATGGGATCGGTCTCGACCAGCTGTTCCTTCTGTAGCCCTCCCAATATCCAGTCCAGAGGACCCTTCTCCGGTTTGCTTTGTCCGGTGCTTTTCGCTTCTGTTGCTGCGAATACAATCCGGGTCGCCGGAGCAAATGCCATTACCAGAGAAGCCATGTCTAATACAGGAATCGTCTCTTTCAGAGTAATAATTGGTTTCACTTGGGAGAGAGGAAAAGCGCGAGGCAAGATTGATATAGTCCGAGCTACCACGGACTGAATTTTGGCCGTTGGATCTCCTGTGATTGGTGATGGAGATGGAGTCCAAGTAGTTCAAACACGAGCTCTCCACAAGCGTCTTATCTTCTTCCCTTCTCCTTCTTAAGGAGAAGCTCATCCTCATCAGACATGGCTACAGATACGATTCGTGGCAGAATTCAGACCACCGATCCAAACCATGATTTTCGTTCGAACGGAGCCGTATGATTAGCTTTACACAGTTCATGAGTACAATCAAGCATTAGTTTATATCATTACTTTTAGTCTAGAGAAATGAAATCATGAACCAGTCGAGACCCATAAAGAAAAGCAAGAACAGGGCTGATGAACAAAGCTCTGAACTGTAATAGTTGGAATATAATCACAAATCCGATGTGGTAAGTGAGAAAATTAAGCATTTACAGGCTGTGTTGGGTTTACTTTTGTGGGTTCTAACAGTGAAAACTATGGCGGAAGGGAAGAATTTGGAAGCAAATTGAATGATCGACGTTGGACGGCAGAGGCCTTTGGCTCTTCTAAACTTAGCTCCCTAATTACCCAAGAATGAATGCTTCGCAAGGCTTGTTCTTTCTATCCTTCTCTTTCCCTTCCATTCTTTCACTGTAACTTGACTTGGGGGGTCTTCAAGGATTGGAAAAAGCTGAAGTTAATCCAATATTTTCTCGCCGGTTGAAAATAGATTCCAAACGACAGTTCCGACCAAGTAAAGCACCACCGGAACTTCGAAAACATTGTCCCAAGAACCTGCCATTTACAGACATTCAAACCATTATGTCTGAATTTCCAAACAGAGGAGCAGAGAACAGATTGAAATTACTAGATTTCGATCAAATAGTTTATAACCACGTCGGTGCAGCCTCATTGGCGAGAAAGAACAGAAGTGAAACTAACCATGTTGTAAGATATAGCCTGTAGCTGCAGTGCCTAAAACGCCAGCTAGTACTCCGGCAGTGTTTGACAGACCGAGCAATACTCCCTGTAGAAATTCTTAGATTGTCACACATACCCAATTACCTACTCTTCAATTTGATCAGTCTTTAAATATCAGATTTGCATATTCAAACATGGTTTAGTTCTCATAGTCACTCACAGAATAGCGAGGAGCAATGTCTTGATGGTTTGAATAAAGACCAGACTGTGAAAATGCATCTGTTCCCTGAAGACATAAACAGTGAAAACTATGGCGGAAGGGAAGAATTTGGAAGCAAATTGAATGATCGACGGTGGGCAGCAGATGGGGGCAGAGGCCTTTGGCTCTTCTAACCTTAGCTCCCTAATTACCCAAGAATGAATGCTTCGCAAGGCTTGTTCTTTCTATCCTTCTCTTTCCCTTCCATTCTTTCACTGTAACTTGACTTGGGGGGTCTTCAAGGATTGGAAAAAGCTGAAGTTAATCCAATATTTTCTCGCCGGTTGAAAATAGATTCCAAACGACAGTTCCGACCAAGTAAAGCACCACCGGAACTTCGAAAACATTGTCCCAAGAACCTGCCATTTACAGACATTCAAACCATTATGTCTGAATTTCCAAACAGAGGAGCAGAGAACAGATTGAAATTACTAGATTTCGATCAAATAGTTTATAACCACGTCGGTGCAGCCTCATTGGCGAGAAAGAACAGAAGTGAAACTAACCATGTTGTAAGATATAGCCTGTAGCTGCAGTGCCTAAAACGCCAGCTAGTACTCCGGCAGTGTTTGACAGACCGAGCAATACTCCCTGTAGAAATTCTTAGATTGTCACACATGCCCAATTACCTACTCTTCAATTTGATCAGTCTTTAAATATCAGATTTGCATATTCAAACATGGTTTAGTTCTCATAGTCACTCACAGAATAGCGAGGAGCAATGTCCTGATGGTTTGAATAGAGACCAGACTGTGAAAATGCATCTGTTCCCTGAAGACATAAACATTGAAGAATTCAACACTATGCACTAGATCTATCACAGCTCTTCACATGTAAAACAAGGGCTATTGATGGAGAGGTACCACAACAATTCAGTGAATGTAAACACGGCATTGCGGAAAAAAAAAAAAACTAAAATTTCGATCATTATTTGGCAGAAGCACAATGAATATTGCGCGCCTTTGTCCGAGAAGAAAAGAAAATATATTCACTTCTAGGTGAAGTCTGAAAGGAGCAAACCTGGCTGCACTGCCATGCACAAAACAGCCATTGCAGGCGAATCAACATGACTCAACTGAGTTAGGAAGAAAGCAGGCCCAAGAAATCCAATTGTTTGCATGATCTACAATGAAGAAGAAGCTAATTCAGAAGAACAAGAATAGCTGTCAAAGAAAAGCTGTATGATTTGGTTTTATACCTTGCGAACTTTAGTCACAGATAACCCTCTGCTGACAAGGGAATCGGCGATCCAACCTCCCAGATTTGCGGAGAATGCCATCGTCAGCCAAGGCAAAACGCAAAAAAGACCAGATTCCGTAAGGTTAAACTTGAGGACCTACAGTTATGTTTGAAGATCAAGCAATTAGCAAATTCATTTCAGAGTTTATTGGAGTTTTACCACGTTTTGG
The DNA here is from genome assembly GCA_022432975.1 of Begonia masoniana. NCBI lineage: Eukaryota > Viridiplantae > Streptophyta > Magnoliopsida > Cucurbitales > Begoniaceae > Begonia > Begonia masoniana. Next base: position 980,703 of record CM039512.1, on the reverse strand, counting down.
CAGTCTACATCTAAAGAATCCTACTAAATCAGGCCATAAATATCATCACCGATAAATATTTCATGGAAGTTTTTGCCATTTGGTAACACATCAAGCAACAGACAAATAGGATCGTGCATAGTTATGAATATCTTCAAGGATATACATTGCTTTTACAAAATTCAGCAGCTTCAATTCTCATAAATTGTGTATTCTAAATGAATTTTTTGGATACTGTATTTGGAGACTCTAAAGTAAGAAATACTAACTTGATTATAATACGTTGGCATCCATGTTAGAAGAATAAAGGTACCCCAGTTATGACAAAAGTGACAAACTATTAAAGCCCAAACTGGTGGTTTTGACAAAATCAATCCCCAAGGTATGGCTTTAACAGGTTCCTTGGAAGCACTATTTTTCATAATCAGCCTCTTTTCTTCAGGCCTGAGTTGAGGATCATCAAGAGGTGAACTGTACGCCTATAGGAGTGACTCCATTACAAGATTGAACCCAAAAACAAATTTATAGAAGCCGATTTAGAATAACAATGGCAATGATGCCTTTTGAAGTTACCTTACTAAGCCATAGAGCAAACCAAACAGTCCCCAGTGAACCAAAGGAGTAAAAGACTGAAGGCCATCCCAATTGATGTATCAAAAATGGGGAGAAGGCAAGACCAGTGACTGAGCCAATATACATTCCGCTATAAACAAGAGCTAACGATCGACTTCTCTCTGCTACAGGTACCCATTTCGACAGAATATTGTTCATTGCAGGCATAGCAACACCCTATAAATCAAGGATCCAGCTAACCATGTATCTCGAACGAAACAATAAATAAGGAAATAATTCATCAAAACAACCAACCTCGCCAATCCCCATGAAAGCGCGGACAACAAGCAAGAAAGGCAATCCAATTTTAGCAGCTACAGGAGTGAGAACCGTAGCGATGGACCACCAAACAACACCGAATCCCAAAACCAGTTTTCCCCCAACAGTGTCTGCCCATATCCCACCAGCGATCTGTCACTGACAAATATAAGGGAGAAGATACTGCAAAGGATTGAAAAATGATGAACATTCATTGCAAATGATACCCATTATGGCCATGCAGAGTTGATAGAAGTTGTAACCTGTAACTGTGAAATACAAAAAACATCTTTTTTAACCTGCGTGAGGAGGTAACCCCAGAAGAAGGAAGACTGTATCAAACCAACAGTTTGAGGATTCCAATTGAATTCTGCGGACATGGGAAGTATGGCGATGCTCATATTTACCTACAAAATAAAGTCGTTTCAAAATGGCTTACCTAATACCAAAATCTTATAATCGACTGATGACAGAAACGTCAAAGTTATACTTGTTCCTCTCCATTCAAAGAATTCAGAACAAGGAATGGTTCCCACAATGCCCGACAATGACTAAGAGCTAACAATTCAACGAATATGTACATCCTATAGTCTATTTCACAGTTTTTTTTTTCTCAAAAAAATCTATATTACATAGAAATAATCAATAACAAATCAGCAAAGAATTATGCATTGCCAAAACAAGAGTGGGATGATGCAAACTTTGAGCAAGAATAAACGGGAAACTTACTCTATCCATATTGCAAAGAAGAAAAGCAGAAAAACACAGAACCACAATAACCCATCTCTTGGGAAATCGTTCCAACCAAGAAACTTCAACACCATCCAAAACATCCTCTGTCAAAACCACTTCACCCTTCAACTTCACCGACACGGAAACTGTCTCCGAAACATCACGGGGCTCTGATTTAACATCTGCCCACAGCTTCCACCTCCCACTCCGACCCAATTTTCTCGTCGAAATCTGAAAAACGTAGCACCGCCCCTGCGATTGAAGCCCAACCGGAAACGGAGACGCAAACTTATACTTGGAATCAACAGAGTCATGCTTTCTGGAGCCCGAAACATCGCATGGAATATTTGTTTTGGGGGGAAAAGAGGAGAGAAGAGCTCTGTAGCTCATGGCGGGAGAGTCGTTGACAATCCACTTCTCACTCTATAACACTAAGCAAAGATTCAAGATTGTCTTCCTCTCCAATACGTTTTGGAGAAGATTTTTTTTTTTGAGGGAGAGAGAATGGACGGCCGCGGGGATATTTATCTGCATTGGTTACCTTACGGACACGTGGCTTATTGCTTGAAAATGATTGGATGGGGAAGAACGTAATTAGCTGATTAATTAACGTTTCAATTAACTAAACATTAGGAGAATGGGCTGGGCCAGTTAGAAGACCTTATAATCCACTAAAATATATATATATTGAAATATAATTTAAATTAATTATTTTTGTTAATTAAAATTAAAGAATATAAATTAATGGATTAAAATCAATTTGAAACTCAAAGTATGATGTTAATTTGAAACACCCTCTAAACAAAAAACTCTAACAACTAAAACCTTACACTATTCAAAATGTAACAAATCCAACCTTGATGAGAGACCGATTACCCCCCGCTCTGAACTTATATTTTGTCAGGGATCGACTCCCTATTCCCGGACAATGAATTTCAGTTTTAAAAATTATGGCTGAGAACGGGGTCACCGCCTCAGATTGGGGCCCCGTTTTTAGCTCTAATTTTGAGAACATGACACTGATTAATATACTTTGTTAACTCTTCATTCCTCAATGGCTGCCTACCTCTTCCATTAGTTGCAGAGAAATAGAGACGAGAAAATGAGAAGAAACTTCAATGGCTGCCTCTTCTATTTTTAGAGATAGTTCGTAAGCACTAGATAGAACAGGATGATCGGCCCTTCTCCAAGGTTTGATTTGTTACATTTTGAATAGTTTAAGGTTTTAGTTGTTAGGGTTTTTATTTTAGGGAGTGTCTCGAATTAATCTTGTAATTTAAACTTCAAATTGGTTTTAATGCAAAATTAATTTTCCCCTAAAATTAACTGTGAATATAGTTTGGAAGGATCCTTAATTATTACAACAAATACCAAAAAACAAAACAGTAAAATAAAGATTAAATAGTTTGAGTTAAACATGGCGAAGGAATCCAAGGTGATAAAGATTAAAGAATGAGGATTGTTCTTCTCTAACCTATACTGGATCGTCTTCAACCTAGGTCCAGGTGTGTACATCTGATGCAAATGTCGAACCGTATATCATCTCTATCAAATCCATCTCCCTTTTTCCAGTTGAAGAAGCTCCATAACCCTGCATTTGCGTATGTATCTTCTTGTCCACGCTTGAAGAATACGCAGGACTCGTACCGCCATTCAACAGATGCGAGAGGTAGAGGTCGGAATGAAAGTATGTCGTCGGAGCATGGGTTGTTCCGACCAAGTTGTCGAGATTCTTATAAACGTTTGGAGTGGAATTCAGCTGCGGACTATCCTTAGAAGCAGAAATTGGAGTTTCTAACAGGAGGTTGTGTATGAAAAGTAGCTCGTCGTCGTTTAATGCCAGAGAATCGCTTGAGGTGTACTCCGACGGCTCTGAAAACAAATAGTTCGACGGGTTATTCGATAGGCCTTCGGAGAAGGAAGAGCTGGAAGGGGTGGATTCGACAATGGCTACTGAAGTTTTGATATTTTGATTCTTGCTTCTGATGTAGTCTTGAAGAACCGAAGATTGAGGCTTTCCTTTTTGATTTTCTGTTTGTTTCTTCTTCCTCCTCGAATTTTGCCTCCTTTTGGTTGCATTCCAATGGTTTTTAATGGCATTTTCAGTTCTTCCGGGAATCCACTTCGCAATCTCTGCCCATCTGTTCCCAACTTTTGCATGAGTTTTGACGAGGATCTTCTCTTCTTCTTCGCTCCAGCTATCTTTCTGATACAAATTCAGAGAGAAAAAAAGGTTAGATTTTCATATTTTATGTCCAAGTATCAAAGCAACAGACGTTTCGCAGAGGAGGGATTAAACGCATGGCCTTTGCTTTTGTTCGTACGTCGGACAGTTTCCAATCCAAAACTCACATGGAAATCAACGAGCATACAAGTTCAACCTGTTGTACGGCTGTTTTTGCATGGCAAGAAACGTAAAGTTTGGAGCAATGGTTCTCGTTCATCTTAGCGATATCTAAATCACTAATCTCATATCTAATCTTCAAGCTTTAATTAACTACGGTCCGTTAGATTTCAAATCAATGACCTCAATCTAATAGAAAATAGAATATCTCGATTGATAGATTCGCAGTGAAAAAAACTGCAGAGAATTCTTCGAGAAATGCAGATCTTTGTCAATGACAGTAATCAAATTAGATAGCTTTGCAATAAAATCATCTTGCTAGAGTAAAGGGAATTAAGAAAACCTTGATATCTTGACGTAAATGATTAAGCCATCTCTCCCGACATTGTTTTCCTGCCCTTCCGACCAACTTTTCTGCAATCTGTGCCCATTTTCTCATTCCATATTGCTTCACCAACTTAATCAGCTTTCTAATGATACCCAAGAAAACAAACAAAACATTCAGTGAAACATGAAGGCGGAAAAGACTGATATAATATATATATATATATAATCTCTTGTTAACCTATCTTCTTCGTCTGTCCACTGTCCCTTGATCAAACTAGCAGAACATTTCTTCTCTTTACAATTGCCAGAACCTTTACGATTCTTTCCTGAATAATTTAGTAGCTCTAAGCCCATATCAACGTTCATCTCCTTCGTTAAACTTAGATTATCCTCGTCCGCCATTAAAACATCATCAGCAAAGCTCATTTCACTGCAGTATGCATTCGGTAAAAGAAACCCACCACAGAAATCATTATCTTCGCCGAGGGCGATTTCATTTGTCCTTTGGGAAGACTGGCCTCGACTGCTCAAGAACCTGTCTATGGCTACTGATGGAGGACCAGGTCGACCTACAGGATGACTGCGGATGATTTGCATGCTTGAAAAGTGCTTTCCTCTTCCTTCAACTTCCATGAAAAAAAGCTCCAGAAAAGGAGAGATAAGAGGTCGAGGCTTGAGTTTTGGTGTTTCTTTTTTCCTTCCTGACAGAGGCTGCGAGAAAGAGAGAAACTCCATAACAAGAGCTGGAGAAGAGCATATACTCAGCCCTGTAACGGAGCCTACACGTGGCTGAATAACAGTTCATCTTAAAATGAAATCAACGGGTGATATTTGAAATCAGTGTAACTCCTGAGCTTCCTCTCTCCGATAAAAGAGCAAAAGAGAGATTAGTGGGTCATCATTATTTCTACTTTAATCCGGAAAACCATGTAATAATTGGGAATAACTGAATGAAAGCAAGTCAATTAGCGCCTCTTAGTCTTAATTGGGTAATTAATTGAGTTAGAGACTGAAAGGACAATTCTCTCCTTGCTTAGCGCTTGCATGCACGTGAATTCAGGGTTAGTTTGGACTAATCAGACTATCTGATAGAGCAAATATTGGAGGATTAGCAGCCTTCGTTTTAATCTCTCTCTAACGGCTACACAAATTGTCCATCGACTCCTCCATTGGCTTCTTATTTTAAATTAAATATTAAATTAATAATTATAAATAATTAAAATAAATTATTAATTGTACTTTTATAATAAATTATAAAAAATAATTTATTATATTAATTACTTAAAAAATATATATATTTAGGATTTCACGTGATGACATGGCATCCTCTCTGCTCCTAACTTTACTCCCCTGCAGCCTCACGTAGTTATGAGCCGTGGCTTCTTTTGCAAATGGAATGACTAAAATGTCCTCGTCTCCGACATTCAAACCTTCTTCGCCTCTCGCATTGGTTGTCCAGGGAGTGAGTGGATCGTCGTTGAGAGATTTAAGCTTCGTAATGATCAACTATGGCGTAGATCACCAAAAGAACTACATCACGTGCACACCGACTCCTCGACGGAGTCAACGTCGACGTCAATGTCAAACCAAAGTTCTTGCTTCTCACGGAGGCGAGACTTTTCTTCTGTTTGGGGGATTAGCATTGAATGCATAATCAATGCCCATTGAAACCATTCAAACCATCCAACCTCCTCGCTCCTCGTAAAAAGTTTCATTTAGGTAAGATATTTAGAGTCCTACTTCGACACGACTGAACGTGATCGACACTTCGCCGATGCAGGAAAGTCAAACGTCGGAGTCAACTCTAGAAGTTTAAACAGTTCTATATTTTATTCAGTAAAGATCAAATTTAGGAGGAATCTCATCTGCTAATCTCAAATTATAACTTCAACTTATCTCCATTGTTTTAAGGACATACATTGACAAGAGAATAATTAGGCAAACCGCCGCAAAATCCCCACTCCTTCCGACGGGATCACCCAATAAACATGTTCTTCTCCGTTTAAGCTAATAATGCTATTATTCATCTCTATATTGGTAAAACTTGGAGCACAATTTGGAAATGGGGGTTTCTGCGATTCGGGTTTCATCCATTTCTTCTCTCTTCGCAGTTTTTATCTATCTATCTTCATTTTATGCGCTTCAGGCTTCTTCCAAGGAAATGTCGCCGTCTGAGGAGAGGGGAAAACAGGTATCTTCGCCGCCGGTGTTCCAGAGAAAATGGGCGTAATTAGCAGCGTAGTAAGAGTTACTTGGGTCGGCCGAGATGGCTTCCAAAAACGTCTCTTCCGCAGCACACATGTCGTTTCTCACCTTCCACAAAAAGGCGGCGTACTTGCTGTAAGCCTCCGCATCGGCTGGCTCCACCTTCGTTGCCCTCTTAAAATACTCCTCCGCTCTGTTTTGTCACCAGGAAACAGAGACATCGTACGATTAGATTTTCCAAACAAAACACCTGACTTACAAGTTGGAAGTCTACAACGGCTTTGATTTGACATCATAAGACGACTTTTTACAAGAGCAGAGCGTGTTTCACGCGTTCAAAATGTGATAGACACTAATGATATTTTTTTCTTTCAAAGCAAAACTAACCACGCGTTGCTCTATCAGGAACAAAACTGAACCCAACCCAAAATGAAGAAACGCGACAAAATTTGATCAAAAAGCTGCAAAATTTCTCCTATAAACTTGGAAGAAGTAATCAAAGATGGAAGAACTTTAACAGAATTGTTTTAGTAAAAGTAAAATCTCTTTCAAACTTTTTACCAGTCTAAGCATGGCAGGCAGAGTAGGAATGACAGAGTGATTTCAGAAATACTAAAATGGAGATGGCATGAGAAAATATCTCGAGAGAATATAAAAAATGGAAGAAGAAGATAGTTAAAACTCTACCTGTCGTAATCATGAGCGACGAGGTAGAGAAACTGAGCGTAATTGGCAAGGAGAAGAGGGTTGTTGGGTTCTTGGCCTACCCCTGTTTGATAAAGAAGCTCCGTCCGCAAGTAATCTGCCTGGTCATCCTGTTCAATCCTCACCGTTACAGGCGAGACCAATCTCTGCATCGTGTCGTGGTCCAGAGCTTCATCTTTCGAGGAAGCCTCCATTTCTGAAGCTTCTTGAACTATCGAATTCCAAAGAGTTACCTCCTCTTCCTGGCTTATCTTCGAGACGGACTCCGTTTCCCTCGTCGACCCTAAAGAAGAAAATTGGGATGCCCCGTCGGGTACTACAGTCCGATAGTGCTCAGATCCATTAATCCATCCATCACCGTCTGTGCCACTAGCAACAGGCCTAACCTTTCCACCACCGCCATTGTTAGCGCCAACAGAAGCTGTCTTCCCATTCGATGACGAGACAGAAAAAGTTCTAGTGGTCGATGAATCGAATTTGTGGCTTTTCTGGTCAGGGATTTGAACAACAGAAGCCGTAGTGGTCGTCGATGCATAGAATGCAGGAGGTGGAGAAGCCGCCATGGCAGAATTATGCCCCATCGAGTGTACAGTGAAGTTCGCAAGGAGTATCATCACGTACACCATGAGCGTTGGGGTGTGAGAGAAAACTTGCTGAAATAACCAGACGAACGACGCCTGCATCTCCTTCTGTACTCGAACGAGAATTCCTTGCAAATCTTCGTAGAACAGAAGTTCTCTTAATTGAAGCGTGTAGCTATGGAGTTCTTGTATCATAAACACCATGGAAGAGAAGGCCTTTTTTACCGAACAATATACCGATTCCCCAGATTCTCGAAAGCCCTCATCCCACTGTATTTTCCTCTTTATAATTCGCAGTGATAGAGGAAGATCGACACTGTTTGCCTTTCGCTCGATGTCTTCCGGAATCATCTCGTCTCTAACAGGCCAATCTGATGGTTCTGGAGGAATTCCTTGCCATGGAGGATCTAAAGAAACAAGCTGTGCTGGTTTGAATTGACTCTGATTCTGTAAAAAGTTAACACTACTAATAATCTGAGAAAATTCTTCGCTAAATCGGCTATAACCATCTTCACCATTTAACTCATCGCCCTGGCAGGAATCAGAATCCTCTTCTGAATCAGAGTTTATTGGATTCAAGTCGCTGCTTGCTCTGGCTTCGTCATTTTCAGAGGAAAGTTGAAACTTAAGAATCAATTCCTGAATCTGCTTCGAAAATTCTTCATCGGAGAAAGCATCTAAGCTGGCACTGCACACCCTTCGAATCGTCGGATTTTCCTGGTTTAGATACTCGCATGATCGGGACCTGTGGAGCTTCGTCAAAGGAGATCCTAACAGACCCGATCGATCAAGAGTATGAACGTAACGGCAAGAAAGAGATTTTCCATCGCCGCGTCGGCTGTGTCTGGAAGAAGAAGATGACATCGCCGAGGCCAGGGCTTGGGAAGAAGAAAGTGAACGAGGAATAACAGGCTGAGACCACTGCAAGCACGTCGAAGCTACTTTGACTCCCATTACCGCTCCCAAATGTAGAGAACAGACAGAACAGATTGAGATGCCGCCGCTAAGCTAAGAAGCGACTGATTCGAGGTAAAAAAAAAGAAACCGGTTGCCGGAAAGCTGGTTTCAATGAGAAATTATCTTCACCCAATCCAAGTTCTCGAACGACTTCGACAATTACTCAAACTGAAACAAACATCAAGAACAGGGTCAATCAATTAACCAAGAACCACAAGCACTCGCCAATCTCTTCACTTGCTCACAGATTTGCAGAAGAAATCAATAAATACGAAACCCCAGAAAATCATTCTCGTTGAAAAAAACTATTTTCCCAGAAAAATTGGATCGGAAAAACAATTGAAATCGATGAAAACAAATCCCACCCAAAAAAGCGTTGATTTCCAATAACAAAAACGCACTTCCAAATACTTGCACAAAAAAGAATCATCCACGAAAACCCCGATGAAACTTCAGCGAAGATTTCCTTAGGGAGAGAGGAACTCCGACTCTTATTTATACAAAGCCCCTCTTCTGTTTAACTAGAGTGGCAACCGAGGAGACCGAGAACTCGACCGTATTAATGCAGGGCCGTACCACGCATGTAACCGGGAACTTCGGTATCCGGTTACCCAGAAAGCCAACTTTCTTTTTCTAAATTTTCTTTTCCCTTCACAGATTTGATTTTTCCACACTGGGAAGTCCGGGTCAGTGTCAGTCGCATCGGAAGGGCAAAAATCAGCTACTCGATCTTCACCATGAGCCCGACGCGGCACTTTATTTGGATCTCATCCGGCGGGTATACAAATCCCACGTGTTCAACAAACCGCCCCTCCATTAAATGCTGTAGCTCAAACCCGTGATCCCACCGTCCACGTAACATGCTTCTATACCACGTGTCCTCTTCAGAGAGGCTGCATGCTTTTTACACGGTGATTTGACAAAAACGGTGGGTATGCAACCATGGGAGGACTTGGTACACTAACCTATATCATGCTCTAATAAATTGGGACTTCTCAGTGTCAAAGTACGACTCTTCATTTTTTGTTCGTCGCATGCATAACTCAATTATCATTATACTATTTCATGCGATGACATTATACTGACAGGTGATTATTTAACTTCACTTGATCAATTTTTAACCTATCTATATTTCCACTTTAGAGTATGAGATCTTGATTCACTGTCCTTTTTTCTCGGCATTTCGATGACCCACACTCCTACATGTATGAACTTTTCTTAGTCCAAATATATTTATGAGTTGCTCAACATGGCTAACATGACTTCCTACGAGTCAGTTCCAACTCCAATGGTGGCATGACCTATTTTATTCAACAATTCTGAAATTTCTCTATGGGATGGTGGGATGGTTTTATCTTCCGTAGTATCGTTGGAGAACTACAATACTATTGTCTTACCCGTCCATATATAACTTTTGCTGTTAGCAAGGTCTCACAATTTATGCATGCTCCTTCAAACGCTCACTGGCAAAACAATTAAAATAATTTATCTCAAAGGTACTTCATGTTTAGGTATCTCTTTCTTGCCCTCTCTTAATTATAATTTAACTTGTTATATAGATACAGATTGAACTTTCTCCCAAGATGATCGTAAATGCACAAGTAGTTTATTTGTTTTTCTTTGAACGAATCTCATTTTCTAGTCCTCCTCCATGCAAAAAGTCATTTCAAACTCCAGTACTGAGTCAGAATATCGAAGTGTAGTCAATTACAAAGCGAAAATCTTATGGTTACAATCATTATTAAAGGAATTGGGCATCATGTCAACCAATGTACCCCTTCTACTATGTGATAACTAAGTGTCATATATCTTGCTTCCAATCCGATTTTATACTCTAAATCCAAACATGTGAAAAACGATTATTACTTTATTCAGGAAAAAAGGTCATACAAGAAAAATTATTGGTCAAATTTACACCGTCCGAAAACTAACTGGCTGATGCTCTCACGAAGCCTCTTCCACCATCAACATTCCATGTTTTTTTATCCAAAATCTTCGACCTACAATCGTGATCTCGAGGGAAGATGTTACCAGAATATTACTTATAGTTTTCAGTTCAAATGCAATTATTAGTTAACTGTCTTAGTTATCTGTCTTTATCTTTCATCATTTACCTAGTGAGATGTACATGTAGAGTGTGTTTTTCGACACTAAAGCAATACAAAAAGATTTCTTTTCTCTCTCCTTACCGTCGATTTCACCTTCGTCTTCACCTTCGTCTTCGTCTTCACCACCATATGCAAATCCTCTTCTGTTTCTTCTTCACCATCTAAATCCACATCTCCCTGTTTATGCATATAAAACATGTGCTATTTAAAATCAGAGACCGTCCACACTGCTCACTGAATTAGTTAATGCGTCGTTATTGGGCGTGCCCCATTCCTGTATTTTAAGATAATCATAACGTACCTCAAATCCGTCATCCCACCGTCCACGTAGCAGCTTCTTTACACATGTCCTCTTCAGATTCGCTAATGATCTTCATAAGAGACGACTGATATTGATCTTCACAAGAGACGACTGAGATTGATCGTGGAGCCAACCTTCAACGATTATCTCTCCTCGACAGTTCATAAATTAAATAAAATAATTGTCGTTTGTACATACAAATCATGCATTATTTAAAATCAGAGTCTTGTCCGCTGATCACTGAATTTTGTTAATTCGTCGTTAATGGGCGTGCACCATTCCTGTATTTCAAGATAATTATAATAATTAAAATTTTTAATGGTAAATATTAATTTAATTATTTTTTGGGGAAATGGACAAAGTTAAGAAAAGAAAGATCTAGCTGTTGGGAGGTAATGGAGGTGACGATCAGGAACGGACGGCTTAAGATTAAAGCTTGGGAATGGGCAAAGCTGTATCCAACTTGTCGTTTCGCCCCTCGTTCGTTGATTTAATGACTGCGACGTAATTAATCAACGCTTCTAGCTGTGTCTCTTCAATCATTTTGACGGCTACGATTAACCTACTCTGTTTTTTATGTTATTTAATTTTATAATAATAATAAAGCGGAGTATTATTGTATTTGTAAGCCGCCATATTTAATTATTACTGCATGCTTTTACAATGAGCTAGCTGTTTTCAATTCTTGATTTTTTTTAATTTAAATTCGGATTTGTCCGGTATAAACTCAGTTTGACCTGATTTTGACCGGTTTAATTTTTATAATTTTCAATATAAAAATTTAAAAAGTATAGAAATATTGTAAATTTGGTTCGGTTTTAAAAAGAAAGAACCTGGAACTGAGGCAGTTCGGTTTAATTTCAAAATTGATTTTTCCAAAATTAAAACCTAATCAAACCGAGATTAATAGTTCGAGTTTTCAGTTTAAACTGAACTAATTTCCACCCTTGTAAATTAACGAACGACGAGTTAATAAAATTAAAGTATAGTATTAGACGACGATAAATATAACCTTACTACTTACTATTGTTAAAATCCAAGGGATAATCGAAGTGGAAGAAAAGTCTTGCAATGAAGCTAAACATGAAACACCAACTCCCACTAACTAAGACAGGCTAATGATTTAGAACCGCATGACGGCGACGAGGAGGGAGGTGACGTTTCAACGACCAGTCTCGTTCGGTCAAATTACAGTTTAAAGAAAAAAGTCAATAAATTAATCATTGATTAAATTTCGATTCCCATCTAATCTATCAAACTAATATGGGGAAGACGACAAACTTAGATGATTAAATTAAAGAGAAAATGACAATTTGTTAAGAACCGCTAAATTAAAGAGACAGTGACGTGTAAAGGTGATAACTTACCATATTTTTAGATTAATTATTTTAGACAAGTTACTATTTTTACACTTATCGTATCTATGAGCAATTTATTGTTCCATGGACCATAAACCCTAATTTTGGTTCATAAACCCTAATTTTGGTTCATACGAGGGACGATATTGAAGGTGATTTCCTTCGTTATTTACTCGTAGAATAAAAAACATATGACGCTGAATAAAGTGATAAGAGGGTACGTGACAATCGCAAGTGAAGTATAATAGAATAAAACCCGTTTCTCATTTTGTTTTCTCGCACCATCACGCTCTGCGATCATTTCCATCAATGTTTTCGTGTTTCGGTAATAATAAAACAATATCTCATGATTCGGAAAGAAAATATGAGTTGAAATTTTGGTGTCAGAGAAAATATGGGAGAAATAAGTGAGTTATCGCATATAGAATAGTAATTACACTATTATTTGGATTGGTAATTTAAGTGGAGTGTTGAGAGCTGTAGAATGTGCTAGTGTTCGGATAGAAAATGTGAGAGAGGAGAGAGATGGGTTAAGACGGATTTGTTTTGGCAAAAGATGAATCGGTCCAACAAGGAGAAAACGAAGTGAAAGAAAAATAGCCAATTTTTCACGTGGGCTTGTAATCGGACAGAGACTTGTAGACGAAGATGCCACCCCAATCACCTTATCTCCCCATCTCTCTCTCTCTCTCTCTCTCTCTCTCTCTCTCTCTCTCTCTCTCTCTCTGCGTAGACCCTTTGAAGAATCACATCCCATGACACTAACTTCAAATGAATTTCCTACTCTTGGTCTTCGAGCTCTTCTGTTTATCTTTTTTCCAATGGAAGTTTTCAATAATATGGAGGAGCGAGGAGGTAAATTGGTCGTGAAGGTAGTTTAATGAAGTAAAAAATGGAAAGTCAACGATGGTCGTCTTTTTCGAGGTGCAATGAGCAGCCATCCTCGACTGTGTCATTGCCCGGAATGGATGACAAACTGGTCCAACTTTATGCTGTTAGTCTCTCCAACGTGCTACACAACGAACTTACAAGACAATGATAAAAAGTGAAAAGATATATCTCGTTTTAAAAACTAGATCAAATAGTGAATGAATTCTCTTCATATTTTATATAAAAATGTTTGCTTTGATTTGATCGATATAGGACAACACATTCAACATATGTGTAAATACCGCGACTCACATAGATTGATTCAAAATTTTTTTGAAATATTAATAACTTTTTTCCAAACTACACATTAATACACGTGTATCACATCACTATCCGCTTTGAGTCGGAACCCGTATGATTTTGTTTTTAAGATTAGTCCAAAACACGTTGTATTAGGTAAGAACATAAACTCTACTTCTAAACCATATATTTTGTATTATTTCAAGCGATGTTTGATTATGCACCCCACTGATACGGGTTGGACGCTCAAATCGGACCCTCATTGGTTTTGCATGACAGGCGTCACGCCAAATAAGTTAAAAATATTTGCATTTTTTCCAATATATTCTATACAGCTCTTAACATGCATGTGGTTAAAATGTTCAATTTTTCTTATACTTGTTAGCATAACTAGTATCTTTCAGTTGATTTAGGCTTCACATAATCATATTCTTTCATATATAAAGCTATTAGCAATATGGTCCACATCTATCTAACATAATATATTAATGGTGAAATATAAAATATAATCAATTATTAATAAATAAACGTTATGAAATATTGTGGGCGACGGGGTGTTCTTTGTCCACCGTGAATGTCCCTTTTTTTTGTGGGTGTAATCTCTCTAGAGGTGTAACGAAGTGTCTATTCTTCTCGTGTTATGTTCTATTCATGGCCTTCCTTACACAAATGATCCACGTGTTTCTATTTTCTTAAAAATATTAGTTAACGTGACAAATAATGATTAACGTAATTAATATAATAAATTAATAATTGATAATTTATTGCATTAATTACATTTTAATTGCATCAATCATTGTATCAACACGTCATCAAATATTTTAATATAATAAAATGAGGGGTAAAGTGCAATTTGGTCCCTATAACTAGGTGAAATGGGTAATTTACACCGTAAACTTGGATAATGGGCAATTTGGCCCCTACTACTAGGATAAAGTGCAATTTGGCCCCTATCGTCATATTTTTCGTCAAAAAGTAACGTTTTTTGGCTTGTTTATTTTTTTTTCCCGAAATGCCCCTCACTGGGCCGAACCGGACAGAACCGGTTCGGCTAATTCCACTCTATTTTTTTTTTTTAAATTCTCGAAAAAAATAAGATAGAGGAATAGAATTAAAAAAAAAAAAATTCAGAGTGGAATTAGCCGAACCGGTTTTGTCCGGTTCGGCCCAGTGAGGGGCATTTCGGAAAAAAAAAATAAACAAGCAAAAAAACGTTACTTTTTGACGGAAAATATGACGGTAGGGGCCAAATTGCACTTTATCCTAGTAGTAGGGGCCAAATTGCCCATTATCCAAGTTTACGGTGTAAATTGCCCATTTCACCTAGTTGTAGGGGCCAAATTACACTTTACCCTAAAATGAGATAGTAAATGTAGCATTACTCGTCGATGAACTAAATGACCAAATATAATAAATGATGCAATTAATTTAATAAATTACGATTAATTATTAATTATTATTTAATATTTTTTTATAATTTACTACATTAATCGCATATTAATTACACTAATTATTGCGTGACACTTAGTATTGTTTTATAATTATATTATAAATTTACCCAAGATGAACGTGACAAATTAGAAGGCCATAAGATTGAGAAAGCCCAATTCAAGTAATTTAAGTTCATAAATGGCGGCAGTTTCATTCACCTTCATCGCTCTTTCCCGCTAATTTCACCTGTTGTTTTGGCCATCCTTTCCCTACTCTCTCAGTACCCCATTCAATTTGATCTTCCTCCGATCTTTCTGAATCTCAATTATGCCTTCCATTGCTGGAGTTCGCCTCTCTATGATCGAGAACGAAGCTACATTTGATGAGATTGGAGATTTCAAATCGGTGGAAGCCGCGGAGGTGCCTAGATCCACTGGCGACGTCACACCTCAGAAGCGGAAATTGAGATCGAATTCTGAGCAGGCTAGGAAGAGCCCTGTATCTTTGTTAATGAAATGGAAGTCCCCCCGTCGATCCACAGATACTACACCTGATCGTCCTTCAAACGTGAGTGTTGTGGCTTAGATTTGGATTTGTTTCTTTAACTGGCTGAGTGTGTTGATGCATCTCTGATACCATTTTCGTTTTCGATTCATCACTAATCAAATGGATATCTCGAGTACACAGTTCTCCTTTTACTTTTAATAAATTATGTTTCCGAGCAGAATTATACTTACGTACACCTTTTTGTGCTGGATTAGCTTCACATTATGCTAAACAATCCAAAACCATGGATTTTATATTATTTGCAGCATGCGGATGATAGCCTTCCTAATGTGCGCAAATCACCTGTAAAATGCCTGGCTAAGAGTTTCAGCACTAAACCAAACTGGAATCCCAGAGGTCAGTTTCTAATTTGATCGATCTAGTAGGCTTCACTAACTCTATGTGCACTTCATGAATTATTTGAATTGACATCATTGGCATTTTCTTTCTCATTGCAAAATAGACAGGGAGCAAAAAAAGGCAGTGAAGGAAGCATTGCATGTGTCTACAGCGCCATCTAGTGTTGTATGCCGTGAAGATGAGCAAACGAGAATATTGAACTTCTGTAAGGATTCTGTAGAGAAAAGGAAACCCGGAAGTTTATATGTTTGTGGGTGCCCAGGCACTGGAAAATCATTATCCATGGAAAAAGTGAAGCATCGTCTTGTTGATTGGGCAACAGAGGTCAGCTACTGATCACCTCGTTGATGTCTTCATAGTTAATATTTAAAATAACTTTTGAACTTGAAGAAACCATGGATATTCAAAAAATATTATCCTTATGTTTAGTACAAATTTGTTTCTATTCCAATTGCTTGATCTCGTTGAGCTATTTTCTCATCACCAGGCCGGTCTTCAGCTGCCGGATATCTTGGCTGTAAACTGCACTTCTCTATCAAATACATCTGACATATTTACCAAGGTATTAATTGAGTAGAAAACCAGAAACTTTTATAATTTTCATATAAAGCTAACATACCTCTACGTTGACAGATACTTGGTGAAAAGAAACAAAACAAGAAAAAGATTGGTTCAATTTCACCGCTGCAATATCTTCAGAGCTTTTACTCGCAACAACCAAAATCATCTTCCATGAAAATGACGTAAAAAACTTTTCACTGTATTAAAAATTTAAAATTTGCCACAATTGGACTCACGATGCATTTTTTTGGTCAGGCTGCTGATTGCAGATGAGTTGGATTACTTAATTACCAAGGATAAAGCAGTACTTAATGATCTTTTCATGCTTACAATTCTGCCCTTCTCCAGGTGTATTCTGATAGGTAATGGTCGTATTTTGAATTGTATTTAGCATTTCTTGAAGTTTTATAAATTTATTGGCCTATGCACTTCATATGCAGGTATTGCTAATGCCATTGACCTAGCAGATCGTTTTCTTCCTCGACTTCACTCATTAAATTGTATGTGAAAAACAATTCCTTCACTATTTCTAAGCAGTACTTTAAACCTTCCGCGGAAGATATTGTGCTTCTCTTAATTCTATATAACTACAAAGTTGAAGATTTATTATTTGACTTTTGCCCAGTAACTATACTATATTTCACCTGTGGTCATAGAATTTTGGCATCTTTTGTTATTCCAATAATTATCTTTTCTAGTCAAGGAACTTGTCTAATTTGTCTCGACTCCCGGCTTCTAAATTGTACCAATTGTTGATATTTCCAAACTCTTCTTCATGCCAGGTAAGCCTCTGGTTATAACATTTAGGGCCTACACTAAAGATCAGATTATCAAGATTCTTCAAGAAAGGCTTATTGTAAGTTTCTTTGCATCACTTTTAGTTTTTGCTAATCCTGTAGTAGTTTATATATGTTATAAAAGTGCTAGACAAACTTGTCTTCAAATTACTTATATTGGAAAGTGGGAATAACTAGCATATGTTCTTAAAGAAATAGTGCCTCGGATTAATTCGTTGCTTTGTTGATTGGCTGACTGTTATTGTTGTTTCATTTCACAGTCGCTTCCTTTTTCTGTCTTTCAGCCACAATCACTGGAACTTTGTGCGAGAGTGAGTTCAATTTTCTCCATGGTTTATCTTCTGCGTTGTCCTGACTTGTCATGCTCTTCCGGTGTCATTCTCATTTATTAGCTTTATGCCATAGATAGATGTTTTAAAAGCTTGAATTTTTAGGGGGTCGTTGAATTTTTAGGGAGTCGAATGTTTATTTTTTATTAAAAAAGCTTACATGTTTTGGAAACCTAAGTCGTCTATCATATATGAAGATATATCATTTTTGCTCAATATAATTATTTCAAGACTAATCTGTCCTGTTTGGCATGTTATCTCCCGTAAACTAAACCTACATTCAAGTAATCATCACCTCGACTCACTGGAGAAATCCTTGTTCTTTAATTCTGCATTTCTAAATTTTCTCCAAATGAAGATGTTAATAGAAAACTCCTCTTTCTTTACTTGCAGAAAATTTCTGCTATGTCGGGTGATATGAGACAAGCACTTTGTGTCTGCAGGTTAGTGATACATCATAACAGTGGTTAATATGTCACCTGGTATTTCAATTACGAATTGGTCGATTAAAATTGTATTTGGCATTATGGTGCTGAACTCTATTTTTGGAGTAATCCAATCTACATTAAGTGGCAGATTTATGGTTGAGCTAGCATGTTAATCTATTTACAGACGGAGATTGTTTGGCAATAGTAACTCTCCTCTTTGAATTCAAGCAGTTCACCAGATATTTCAAATTTTGACAAGGCTTAGTAAAAATACCATGAGTTTCTTGCAAATTATCGAAGGCAGGCTGCAATATATTTTGTTCACGACATTTTATCCTAAACTTCATTCTTTAAATATTACGGTAGGATTGATAAATAATAAACTATTTTTTCTATTAATGCATCCCGTTTGCTTAATTTGACTAAATGGCGTGTTGAAATTAGGAAGTAACATACATGTTGATTTCCTATGGGTGAACTCTGACGATGCACCCTTCTTTGTTCAGAAGTGCCATTGAACTGATAGAAGTTGAGGTATGTAAAACCGTAAATCTATCTGCACATCAAGATTCGAGCAAGGAACATGAATTTTCAGAACCGCAAGAATCTGATATTGTGAGTTTGCAATTACATTTGGTAATTTTCGAGATTTTAACTTGAAGAGAATTTTGTGCAATGATCAAGACCTTAGTGCTAAATTCAAATTTAAGCAAGCTGATGCTTACTTAAGAGAAAATTAATTCTTCATTGCACCTTGTACAAATGAAGCACGTCAAATGTACTTGGAAAGGCAGGCAAAATAGAATGAAGTGATGATTATCTGTACGTTGACCTTTCGTTATACTTTTGTAGCACAGCTAAAAATTCCCATCTTTTCTCTTTTCAAGGTATTCGATATAATGTGATACATTGAATCCTCAATAACAGTATTCAAGTAATATTAATAGAAATTGATTACTAACTGTAAATTTAGATATATTCTGCTTGAACTTACTGTAAATATTCTATCACTCTAAATCATTAAGTATTCCTAAATAGCATTCAATATCAACCATCTCTTTTATTCTCTGAATTGGTAAATCATTGCAGGTGAGAGTCGATCATATGGCTGCTGCACTGTCAAAGTCTTATAAATCATCAGCGGTGGACACCATAAAATCTCTTCCTCAACATCAGCAGGTAAGTTTGTCAGAATAGCAGAGCAGAGTATCGTGACTTGATATATTTAATTGAGTCTCTTTTTTTGACAATGTTGGCAAGTGTTGCCACTTAAAAAAAATTGTTTCAAGCCTTAAAGTTGACCTTAGAGTGGCAACAATAAATAGAAATTTTGTTGTATTGTTCTATTTAATAGAAGTTTTTTTTTTTTTTTTGAGCTTTTCTGTACAAGGAAACGAAAGATGTAAACCCCATAGATCTTTACAAACTAGTAATACTTTGTTTCATTGATGGTTTTATAAGAAAACGGAATTGGAAAATGAAATACTTGACGTCTGGTCCATGAAGTTATTT
The DNA here is from genome assembly GCA_022432975.1 of Begonia masoniana. NCBI lineage: Eukaryota > Viridiplantae > Streptophyta > Magnoliopsida > Cucurbitales > Begoniaceae > Begonia > Begonia masoniana. The sequence continues at coordinate 961,102 of CM039512.1, read as the reverse complement.
CTTACCTTATATCATTGATTAAATTCGCTTTTAAACTGTAGTAATATACTTTTCAAATAAATGCAGATTATCCTTTGCTCTCTTGTGAAGCTTTTTCGAGGAGGAAGGAAGGATTCAACGGTTTGGGAGGTAAATTTCTTATTCCTTTCATATGTACGTATTTGTGATGATTATAGATCAAATTATGATATCTGAGTTGTTGAGGTTTTGCAGCTGAATAAATCCTACATAGATTCTTGCAAATCGACACTGATACCACCAGTTGGAACCTTAGAACTGTCAAACATGTATAGAGGTCTCAATGATCAGGTACCCAACAAAGACATCAGTGCGATATTGGATTTTTCCTGTTGACATGGTTTCATAAATTTCCATCTTCTAATAAGGAAACACAATTCTTTCTTGCAATTTTATTGTCCCTATTGTTCCCAACGTGAATGAATGAGAATCCTACTGCAGGGTCTTCTCAAACTAGGCCAATCTCGAGACGAAAAATTAAAAAGAGTGACATTAACAGTTGATGAAGGGGATATCACCTTTGCATTACAGGTGTGTTATGCATTTTTTTTTTTTTGTTACTCAGAATGACATTGTAAAGGTTGTGAATTCTAGAAATGGCTTTAAAAATACTTTTTGTAAAATAAAATAAATTTTAGATTATTATGTTGAGAGCTTATTGTTTCATATGGATCAGGGAATCCGATTCTTCAAGAACAGCCTCCAATAATTTGGATAAAAGACGAAGTGGTATCTCTAAGTTTGTATTCATTACCTTTAGGTTTTACACTTGCAAAGGTACTACAACGATCGATTCCTATTTCCTAGTGCAATCATGGCTCCTGTTTTGGTGTTCATATTTATGTGCTTAGTCCATATTACATCTGTTGGTGCGGGTGCAGGTGCTAAGAGCGCCTGGTGTTCATATTTATAAGAAGAAAGTAGAGTTGAATGGGGATGCTATTTGAGAGAGATTGCCGTTGCTGGAAGCCTGAGAGTTGGGTCCCTTGAAAAATTGACGTGGGGAAGAATAGGAACTCGGAAGAGATGATATCTTTGCATGTAAAAGTTTGATTGGACATGCAAAATAAGAGTAGACGTTCTCGCAAAGTCAAACATTCTAATAGTAATCCACAAATCCTGTGTTTTATTTATAACCCTAGTCACATTGCAGAAGAAACGCAAACAAAAAAGTGCAAATCCATTAAGAACAGAAAATAGTCATCAATGGCGATCGTAGAAGCATTAAGTGAATAACTCAGTCGAACAGTCCCATAACCATGCCATCTTCATCGCTCTCTTCCTCGGGTTCTTCCTTCTTCACTTCTTTCGGAGCGGCAGCCGGAGTTGCGCCAGAATCAGCGGACGGGGTAGGAGCTGATGCAACTAAGAATTTGCTCGGGTCCTGTCAGCAAAAGAAACAACAGATTTAATTTATGGAGACAATTCTATATACTTGTTGTACCCGTGATTTAGCAACGAGTCAAAAAGATTTTGATTGCTTACTTTTAAGTATTCTTTCACTTGGTCTGCTTGTGAAAAGGAATATTCTGTAGCCACTGCAATGGCCAGAGCATTCTTGTAGCCATTGACGAGCATGTGTGGAGCAGCAGCGAGAGTTGGGTAGGACACTGCGAGTGAGACAGAGGCAACCATCGCGACCCCAGCAGCAAACTTATCGAGAAGGTCATTCTCTGTCAGATCAAGCACTTCTGGACTGAAGACTGATCCATTATCATAAGCAGAAAGCACAATGAGACCGTAAGAGAAAGGTCTTATCCCCAGCTTTGCGAGAAGTGCAGCCTCGGATGACCCCACTTTGTCCCCCTTCTTAATTAGCTCAACTGGTGTTATAATTTCCACAGTACCTTTGTTGATCTTGGTCGGTATATTGAGAACCTGAGAATAAACTTAAAGTAAGTTACTAGAGTTGCACGACTAAACATAATAGGAGGAAAAAAGATTTTATGAAACTACCTGAAAGAATGAAGTTTGGGAGGGATCAAGCCCAGTGTTTCCTGGTGGAACGACCACATCGATTGGTGCAACAAGGCCAACTCTAGCTGGGGCTCCAACCTAGTCAAAAAAGTTGAGTATATCGAGGCCAAAGAACAAGTGGCAATTTATTATTGAAGAAAACCCACAAAAAATTGATAATATAACATGAAAATCGGCTGCAAAATCAATGTCCATCTGCTTGTGATCAGATAAATAATACTACTTTTTTTATTTTGTTCTTATTTTGGATTTTAAAGATCTTTAATGCAGCAACCACGTACAGTCTACACCAGTAGTGATATTTATGTGCGTCAAACCACGATGACGATTATATGTGATTACACAGAATGATGAGAACAGGTTAAGCCACATTCTAAGCAACAAATCCATAGAGTAGTAGGCCGAGAGATGCTCTAATACCTTGTACTTGGCAACCTCTTCCTTCACCTCCTTCAAATCACCTTTTGTGAAGATCAATCCTACATTTCCCTAAATCCGACAAAAATGACACCGATTACAGAATAAGGGAGGAACATTAGTACACGGCAGAACAAAATATTTTTATTTCCATAAAAATAAGTCATACGCCTGCGTGAATAACTCATTTATCCCTCACTTTGTCAAAAGCGAGTAAACATGTTAGTTTTCCATGGCCGTATGTCAATAAAATGAAAGATTTGATGAAAGTACCACGAGGAGAGGAATGAGGCTCATCACAGCGTTGTTTCCCGTCTTCTCAGCATGAACCCGGATAGATCGCCTCATCATGGTATTCTTTCCCATGAGAACGATAGAGTCGCCTCGAAGACCCCTGCGAATGCTCTGAAGCTGGTTCGAGCCAACGTTGTCTGCGGCGACGATTAAAATCTGAGAAAACTCGCCCATTAGCTTGCAGAGCTTCTGGTCGTAGATCGTCTTCTTCTGAGCTCTGGTAGGCTTGACGGCCATGGCTGGTAATGACACTAAGTGCGAAACCCTAAAATTGTTGTTTGAAGCTCGAAGCTGCGAGATGGAGAGGGTTTGCATGCATTATATATATAGGTGTGTAGGGAGGAGGAAGTAAAGAGCCCATTGGGGAACGGGCCCCACAAAATCAATGAGTGGGTCCAACCTATTTATTATATTCCCCTTACTTCCACCAATCAGCTTCGAAGTAACGAAAGTGGACCCCTTTTTAATATATTATTTTTGTTAAAAAAAAAACCATAATAATTTAAAAAATTAGTTTTTGTTGGTTATTTATTTAAATAATTTATTTTCTAAATTAGCAACTGCGAATTTGATTTAAAAAGAAAAAAATTAAAGCATTTAATCATCGCCTTAGGCTTAAAAATATAAATTAAACTTTGAATTTTGAGGTTACCTTTTGTTTTTTTAACAACACGAAACTCGAACTTTGAAGTTTGTTTAACTTAAACCTATTTGATTGAACAAAATAAATCTCAAACTTTTTTTTTAATTCTATTTTATTTTAGTTTTAAATTTTTGAATTTAGAATTAGTTTGAGTCAACTAAACTCGATTTGGTCGTTTTAGTTAGTTTAGGCTAGGTATAGGCCAATTTTAGTGGGGATTTTTTTTTCATTTTTTTGTAATTTTTAAAATTAAAATTAAAAAAATATATTAATATTATAATATCAGTTCTGTCTGACTACGATCAATGAAAAATTTAACAAGGTCTAATTTTTTCATTGTGCAAGTTCGAGATTCATTTTGTTAAAAAAATAAAAAATAAGATTTTAAGTTTAACAAATATAAAAGTTTGAAGTTTATTATAACTACTAAAATTCAGGGTTTATTTTACATTTTACCATATATTTAATTGTTTCTGTATATTATAAGGATTATCAGCTGGCAAAGACCATGATTGAGAATTACTCAATCAACTTTAATTTATGGACAATTTTCGAATCTTGGATATGTCATCTCATGTTTTCTTCTAATTCAAAATAGTAAATTTCGGAGCAAACGAATCCTTTATGATGAAGAGACAATTGGATCCATATTCATTGTGGGCGTTAGAGCATTAAGAGGACCTTTTCATAGTACAAGAGAACTGAGAATGACTCACTTCCGGTGTACTAGTTATCATGCCCAAATTAAACGATGGGTAGCCAAGTGCGAAGCGAATAATTGCTAGCACGGAAAATCTCCCAAGAACAAGCGGTTGAGTCAAATTATTGAAGTAAATTAGAATTCCACATAGGTTAGCCATAACATTGTAACGTGTCATTATAAAAGTTATTATTATTATTATTATATACCCTCCCAATAATTTATATTAAATATTGATGGTATTTTCTAAGTGTTAGAAAGGAGCCTTAGATAAGAGCCAAAAAGATAGCATCCAATAGCATCGCTCCATCTGTTTGGACGAAGCAGTCATGTAAAAGACGAGAGGTCTCTCCGCACATTTTAGTATTTTACCAACTTTCGTCAGTTCGTCTCCGAGCAACTGCGAAAGTCTCTCTTCGCGATTGTCCGATTAGGGAGTCTAAGCTGTAAAGCTTCAGGGCCTAGCCTCGACTAGCTGTTCTGTCCCTGCAGGCGCGAGTCTACATCGATAGGTTCGCTCGTTCTTCGTCGACTTTTTTCTTTCGCGTTTGGTCGTTGAGATAATATTTCGTTATAATCTTATGATTTTGTGTTCATAAGAAGCTGAAGACGGTGAGAAATCTTGCGATTTTCATTTGATACTATAGTGAAATTTGAAAATTTCATGTCTGGTGTTCTCTGCTGTTGTCCCGATCAGATATTCCTCTATGCATTGAATTCGTCATCCATGGATAGCTTCACCGTTTCCTTTTGTAGTCTCTCTAGTACAATACTTTTTGTATAAATTGAGCGTTTATCCACGTTCAGTGAATTGGCTATATTTGAAACTCAGGCGTATACGTAGGTAAACAGTTAAAAGACAAATTAAACTGTTTCAGGATTTTATCATCAAGTGGTTGTTGGCTTTTCGAGGATCGCAAACGTCGCTGTCATTCTGGGAGTGTGTGTTGTTGGGCGCTGTCAAAATTTTGTTACCTGACACGGAATCTTAACTTGTAAAAACAGGGCCTGATGTCATCGTCGCTCTCCTTTTTCTTTTTCCATTAACTGTGTTTTCATGAACAAGAGGCTGTTCTACAATTATCAGTCACCGCTTAGCGGAGGTAAAACCTTCTTACAGATTAGTTTTCTTTTGCTCCTTTTGTGCGTTGTGGTCTAAGATTTTGTAGGCTCTTCTTCTGCCTATCGATTGATTTTCAATTTGGACTTCTAAAACATGTCATCCTTGTGGCTCCTGAATACGTTGTAGGTGTCTGGAAAAGTGTTGTAAAGATGTGAAATGCTGAATGATCGTGTTCCTTTCGCACAATCTCAATGCTAAGTAACTAACCATCTATTGGAACGACAATCTGACTATCTTCAAGTGTTAAACCTTCTCCAATCAGTCATGGAATTGAGGAAAAAAAATTAATCTTGACTCGTCCCTTTGCCTGAAAACTAAAGAATGCAGGGAAAGCTTTTGTAGTCATGATTCTAAAATTTAAAATCTTTAGACCTCTTCAGCCCCTTACAAATACTAATTAGTTTGTAATATGAAGTCACTAAAGATGCAAGAATTCCCTTGAGCATTACTGATATTAATCTGTATGTGTTACTGCATGATAATGGGGAATCAAAAAAACTGTAGGAAATTATCTTGCATGTATTTAATCTAATCTAATCTAATCATGACAATGAATTGGAATCTGATATTTCAAGTGCCAAAACCTTCTCAAGGGTTTAAAGTCTTGGCGATGATCAAAAGAAGACTATCGACTCATCCTTTCCCCTCAAAACTTAGGAAATTTCTGCGAGGCTTTTGTAATTTGTAGTTCTGGTAAGGATTAAAAAGGGATCTCATTAGCACCTTACAATTACTGGGTAATGACCATGAAGCCACCAGCAACAAAGTTTCAGAGCAGGAATTCCCCTCAGCATTCCTCATATTGAGATGTTGGTGACTATGATTGGATTTGGGGGTGCATGGGGAGTCTGGAGGGTGATGATTGGGTCGTCAGGATTTTATTCTGATCCTAATTCAGTTTAGTTTCATAACAATGTTCACTTTTTCTATCCTTTTATCTGTAAAGTTTGGTGTCTGTTTATCCATTTCCTTCCAAATGAACAATGAACATCACATAAAGAATTATTTGGTGCAGCTGTCAGGATTTTAAATTATGCAAGATCAAACTTTTATCTTTTCGTCATGCAAATTTTTCTACATACAAAAATGGCAGGTCAGTTTTACCGGGGGAAATATAGCTGAGAGCGTACTTAACAAATCTGGAAATATCTTCTTCAGGACCTTAGTATGACTACGACCAAGGTGTATGTTGTGTAAGGATCATAAACTCTCCTTGCTTTCCTGCATATGTTTTGTTCATTTTTCTTACCATTAAAATATCAATCCATTAGGTACTACTCGCTGTATAAGCATGTAGAGATTATGGCAAGAGAAATTCAGCGAGGAGCCAATGCAGTCGAAGGACGTTGAGGCAACATTATGGCAGGTAGAGTTTGGAGCAGGCAAATATAGTGTAGTTTTATGCTGATGAGAAACAGGTCTTTCATTCTAATTTACTAAGATTCTTAATTTTGACTGATTTGGAGTAGGTACCTGAGACACTTCCTGACTTGGTAATAAAAAAGATGAAAGCCCCTCCCAAAGCAAATGATGTTGGAGAGATCAGTCCAGAACAACTTTTGGATGCTGATGGTTTCCTCTTTGGCTTCCCATCTCGTTTTGGAGTAATGGCTGCCCAGTTCAAGGCCTTCTTTGATGCAACCCAAGAAATTTGGGAATCACAAGCTCTTGCTGGTAAACCTGCTGGAATATTCTGGAGTACTGGTTTTCATGGTGGAGGGCAGGAGCTTACAGCGTAAGTTCCTTTTGGTTTCAATACTTAATCATTGTGCTTCGTTCGAGTTTATCTTTGGCAAGATGTTAAATGTCTACACAGATGAAAACAACACCCATTTCAGATCATTTTACAATGAAGAAGCACTGCAATTCCGAATAGCAGTGCTCCATATTTCTCCTTTTAACTTTTACTTACTGTTACTTTTGATATTAACAGATTAACAGCCGTAACTCAACTAGCACATCATGGAATGCTATTTATTCCAATGGGTTACACATTTGGGAGTGGCATGTTCGAGATGGGTGAGGTGAAAGGAGGGTCCTCTTATGGCGCTGGGACTTATGCAGCTGATGGATCACGTCAACCCACTGAGCTAGAGCTTCAACAAGCATTTCACCATGGAAAATATGTAGCGGAGATCACGAAAAAACTAAAAAAGGGTACTTAAATAAGACTATGTGCAGTAGTATTCGGGTAATATTCAAGTTTCTCCTGCAGATTTGATTGGCGCTCAAGGCTGTTTCCTTTCCAACTTTGAACTGTGATTTTAATCATTTTCACTGCACCCACCAATTATATATCGATGCGGGCGTGCACACACAAACACACACACGCTCGCGAGGACTATTCTACAAATTTAACCAATTTCCGCAAAAACTAGAATCCCATCTCGTCTCCCTAGCAGCTGCCGAGCTTGGGGGAAATGGAGAGCCTGAGGCAGCGACAGGCCAGTTACCTGCCCAGAAGACTTAATCATCATTAAGTCAGCTTGAAAGCCTGTATAATATCGCTGTGACATCCCCTCCTGACTGATGAGAAATTGATCTTCCATGCCAATCTTTCAATTCTAATGTGGTCCACTGGGCAGTAGGATCTCGAAAGTGAAAGACTATTGGATTTAACATTGCAGGCCCCTTTCCTCGCCATCTTTGATGGCTGTTGTTCTTGTTTAAAGCTGTCGCCTGCACAACTCGTAAGATCACCTGCAGAAAAGTTGAAACAGGCTTATATTATTTAACTAAAAGTTTAGCGATTGCTTGACAGCTTTTTTAATTAATAGTTATGCTATTAAGTCGGCGATTAAACAGGGACTTGACTAATGAACAACATGTTGTGCATGTCTTTTGTTTATACATTTTAAGGGTCAATGGTCATGACAAGTTCGATATATTTAGTCCACTGAGTGGGATCGGGCGAGTTGAAACTGAAAGCTTATCTTATCCATTGAGACGAGCTACTCAAGTGTAACGCTCCACCGGTCAACAATTGATTTGAAGTGAGATGACCTCACGAAATACACAGCTACCTTTCAAACCAAACCAACATTTATATCCCAAATCCTCACAAATTATATCTCGGTTCTTCCTCGTCGCCACCAAACATCTCTTCTGTGCCTCTCTCATGGAGGTCTCATGGGAGGAAAGCGTCACATATTCAATAAACACGGTATACCTTCTCTTTTCTGCGTATCTTGTGTTTGTAATGCAGCTTGGGTTCGCGATGCTCTGTGCTGGCTCTGTTCGAGCCAAGAACGCCATGAACATAATGCTCACCAACGTGGTTGACGCCGTTGTTGGTAGCATCTCCTACTATCTCTTCGGTTTTGCTTTTGCGTTTGGGGATGGTTCTAGCTCCAATCCTTTCATTGGGTCAACCTATTTTGCTCTCGCAGACATCCCCAGTAGCTCCTATGATTACAGCTTCTTTCTTTACCAATGGGCCTTCGCCATAGCTGTCGCCGGTATAACCAGCGGCTCCATAGCTGAGCGAACTCAGTTCCCTTCCTACCTTATTTTCTCCTTTTTTCTCACTGGGTTTGTGTATCCTATCGTGGTTCACTGGATTTGGTCCTCCAGCGGGTGGCTCAGTCCGAATTCCAGCAATTTGCTGTTTGATTCTGGAGCAATTGACTTCGCCGGGAGTGGCGTCGGTGCATTTAGTGGGTGGGATTGCCGGGCTTTGGGGCGCTTTGATTGAAGGGCCACGGGTCGGGAGGTTTGATGCATTTGGAAAGCCGGTGCCGATGAGAGGGCACAATGCGACGCTGGTGGTTCTTGGTACATTCTTGCTGTGGTTCGGGTGGTTTGGATTCAACCCAGGTTCGTTTGATAAGATTCTGGTGTCCTACCCAGGCACAACGAACGAGGGTAATTGGACTGGAGTTGGTCGGACTGCAGTTAACACTACATTAGCTGGGTCTGCCGCCGGATTGACAACTCTTTTCGGCCGACGATTACTCATCGGCCACTGGGACGCCTTGGACGTCTGCAATGGGTTGCTTGGTGGGTTTGTCGCCATCACGTCAGGCTGTTCTGTAGTCGAACCATGGGCAGCGATCGTGTGTGGGTTTGTAGCCGCTTGGGTACTGATTGGGCTAAACATTTTGGCACTCAAACTGCAGTTTGACGACCCACTGGAGGCCACCCAATTGCACGGCGGCTGCGGGGCGTGGGGGGTGATATTCACTGGCTTATTTGCCAAAAAGGAATTCCTCATTGACGCCTACAATGCCGGAGACACCAGCGCGGTTCGACCATACGGGCTCTTCCTCGGCGGAGGGTGGAAGCTATTTGGAGCTCAAGTGATCGAAGTTTTAGTGATTGTGGGTTGGGTTAGCTTGACGATGGGTCCCCTTTTTTTTGGCCTTCACAAGCTTAGAATTTTGAGGACCACACCCGAGGAAGAAGTTGCAGGTCTAGACATATCCAGTCATGGTGGATATGCATACAGTCATTCGGAGGATAGTCAACCTCGATTTTACGCTGATTACCTTCGCCTGCAACCTCGGCAATCTTGAAATAGCTTTGCCATTATACAGAAGTTGTTCTTCATTGGTTCCTTCTAAATTTGTGGCATCTTTCATATTTTGCTTGAAACTTAGTGCTATTAATGCATTTTTGAGGAGATAATCCTCGTGCTAGTAAGATCTACAAGAATGTAACAACCCCATATGCTTTAATTAAGCAAAATATGTTTTTTAATAAATCGACTCATATATTAGCTCTATCGGCTTAGATCGACCAGTTGAAACTTCCACGAATAAACTAGATATGCTTGAAGGTAACAATTAGCTTTTCACAACTGGTCAAAATTTGGAAACAGAGACAAACATGTGATGAGAAACTCATATTTCTGAAAGCGAAGATTTGCATTGACAAGAGAGAGCAGAACCTGTGGCTGCTTTCACCTGACATGAGAGTGATATGGAAGAAGAAATGACGGGTCTGGAACGACAAGGGGCAACTTATCGATAAACATGAATAGGCTCCGGCAATTCTCTTTCAATATTAAGGATAAGTCCACAATGTCGCCCTTGTCCAAATATATCCAAAGCTCGTCCAAACCGACTCTTTTAAGGCTGTCTCTACAGAAAGGGCATGATCGAGATCGCCCATGCCTGCAGGAAGAACAAACCAAAACAATTTGAAAGCATGGTCAGAGCATTAAAATGCACAAAATCAAGTGGTAATTTTTGGCTGCCTATAGCCTCAAAGACCACTACTCTCCTTCACCATAAACAAACATGGAAATATAAAAGAAATAAGTATAAAACTGTGGCAAATTTATGCCTACTGTCTAAGAATTGAGTTGGTCACTCTCACCTAGAAATCATAGAAGTTCAACAGTATTGTCGATTTCAACAGGTACAATATGCAAACCCATAGACGAAGAGCAAACAAACCCAGGACTTGAAGAATAAAACAATCCTCCCACAGCCATTATCGACTATAATTTTCCCTCAAAATTGTCTATCAATGCAGCAGCATGTGTAAAAGAAACTTACCAATCGTGATAACATTTGAGACATAATGAATGACCGCAGCCAGGCAATACAACCATACTGTTCATCTCTAAGCAAATTCCGCACTCCTCTTCTCTCTCCAAGTCTATTTCTGAGAGCTTACCCCTCTCAAAGTCGTCTTTTCTTTTATGTCTAATAACACAAGCCTCTTTTGTTTCTTGAGTTCTAAGTCTGTAATGCCTCTTTGAAGTTGCAGCAGAGATGGAAATATCACAGCTGCTCAAAGGAAAAACTACTTTCATTAGTTCATACAATTTCCTCAAGTCAAAGAAACCTGTTTATCCAAAGTCAAACCATCATGAGGAAAAACAAACCAACACAAGAAATCTTACTACTTCCCAAACCAAAATCAAGCATTTATGTCTGCAAAAAATACAGTTGAGTATTTAAATCTGCTCACCATAAAAATCTCTAATTGTTGCCTTCCTCTCATAAACAGACATGGTGGTCTTCCCATCTGCATAAGTCTGCTTAATCACATACCACAGTCAACAAGTTGGCCAGAAAAAAAGTTACTACGAGAGTGAAGAATATGAATATAGAAAGGTAACAAAAAGAGTGAAAAAGAAAAGAAAATAAAACAAATTCGCAACAAATACATCGTCCATATCCTCAAGCATAAGAAGAGAAAAACAGGAAAGTGAAAAGCACCATGTAAATAAGGACTCTGAGTAAACCCAAAGCCCCTGCAAGGTGAAAATCTGTCCATTGAACAAGAAAAAGAAACAAGGAAGCAACTGGGCTGTAGAATAATCTCATTTGCAAACGAGCTCCATCCTTTTCCCTTGGATGACCTAAAGCACTGCCATGACAAAGGAAGACAATGTGCCACGAGGATGATGAATAAATTACAAGCAATCTTGAGACCTTAAAGGAGAAAGATCTACAACCAAAAGACTACAAAATTGACGGTATTTACTCAACCAAGAAATATGCCAAGTGGGGTGCTGGTTTCTTGTTACAACTAATGCCGATGACCGATAAACACAGTACAAATCATAATTTATCAAAAAATTAGGCAGTATTAGATGGCAGTGATTTTTTTATGTCATCAGAAGCTCATGATATTGACACAGAAATGCTCGTTAAATTCGGTCTAGTTCCACTGGCATTGAAGAGGAAGTACTCACGTTTTACCTTGTCATGCACGGTGCAAGAAAATGACTACTTAATACGAATTCATGTATTCAATCACGCTAAATTCTCATGGACTCCAATGAAACAAAAGGCACTATAGTATAGCTAAATTCATTCTCGCTGAGCTATAAAGGCCAAAAAAAAACTCCCACATTCTAATTTTCCAATAACAGATGAGTTTATACCCTCACAGAAACACAGAGGAAGATGATTTACAGGGTATTAGCGTGGTGAATATCAGCTTCAAGCGCTTTGATTGAATCCTTGAAAGACGACTTTCCCATGGCCAATGATTATCCCGTAAAATCAATCCCATCAAACAAACAGAAACGAGAGAGAAGAAATCTCAGCCTCGACAATCAGAATCCGGGCGATTAAGACCCTTCCTCTATTTAACCAAACCACCGTCCACTGCCCCTGCCCGACTCAACCAGACGACTTACAGTTGCAGGCTCCACACACCTACTTTACCGCCAAATGACTATCTTACCCTCTCATCCAAAATCTGATTTATAAATTAATATGATTTGTGTTAATGACGTGGGGGTATTTTATTGGTTAAGAAATAAGTTAATGTGAGTCCTGTTGTAGCCGATCCCCTTGTCTTTGATGTTCTCGGTCATCGGTGGCTACTTCGTAATATTTAAATAGTCATTATCTTAATCATTATTTGACTAACATTTCAATGATTACTAATCAGTTAGTTAGATCTTGAGCTTTGCTAATCTGTACGGCACCTAAATTTTTATGTGATTTTAATTTTAATCAATAATCATGTGTGACAAACATTAAATTATTGTCACGCTCAACCACATTAGATTAATGGTGTAAGCAACTAACCCAACAAATGGAATCAAATTAAACTTATTAATTAAAAAAACAACATTGTCTCTTGGAGGGCTATCGACCAAATTAATAGATAATATTGAGCTTGTAAGGTTTTTTGGTTACTTGTTTTTTGATATCGTAATACTTATTAGTCAATTATGGAAGCACTTTTTTTTTACGTGCGCGATAAATTTTTAGATCAAAACAAAAAACTATATCATATAATATGTAGATATATCCATGGTTGATTTGGTAGGCCGTCTTGTGATGAGACTTATGATGCAAAAACCAATGGAGAAAATTTAGTGAAGATCGGCTAACGAAGAAATTTCACGGTTTCGCATTATATTTTGGGTTAAAAAAAAGGTCCAAACGGACGAATCAATGTGTGTTTTTTGGAAACAATAATTGTGAAAAAATGAAAAGGACGATGATTGTGACAACCTTTAATTTACCCTTGTACTATTCCTAAAAATCTCGTAAAATTTGAATTTTTTTTTTTCCATTCTTATAACTGGACTTGCATATTACCTTCATCTATTCTCACACAATTTTAATTTTCATTTATCCATTCATTTCCCTTTCATTCGTTCATCAATCGTGAGAGAATATACTCGGCATTAAATCCATATCTATAATCTTTAAAGACTAATTACTTTATTCAGCGAAAAATATAATCATTGTACTAAAGTTTAACTTAATTTAAATTCCTCTCGGGTTCTATCAATTTGAACAGTGGTCAGGGTGATTAACTGTAATACCCGGCTGTACGGACTATTATTATAGTAATATAAATGGTATTTTTGTAAATATGTCAAATCAAGTCTATTTTTCGAAAAGAAAGCGTTATTACGATCCTAATAATAATTAATATGGATTTTAGAAAAAATTCAGAAATTTTAGGAGTCGTAACGCTAATTTTACGGGAATTACGTTTATCGTAATATAAAGGATACTTTGGTAAAAATAGTAAACGAGGTCTGAATTGTGAACGAACAGTTTTAATTGAACCCTAGTAATAAGTAGGATTTATTGGCAAATTAAGAAAATTTGGAGAAGCCGAATCATTAGACAATTAACGAAATGAGCAACGAAACAAATAGGAAATCAAAGGAAGGGCGATATGGTAATTTGACAAGCCAAAATTTTATTAAAAACCTTAATTTCTCTTCTTCTCCAGCAAGCCACGATCTCTCTCCTTCTCCCCTGCGATTTCTCCTTGCTTCATCGGCGTTCTCCTCCTCCCAACGGTGTTTCTCTCCGATTAACCTCCGGTTCTTCGTGTTTTCTCCTCCATTCACGGTTCTAAGTAAGTCTCTAACGTTTTCCGGTTTTAGTTCTTAGTTTTGCGGAGTTAAAAACGATTAGGGTTCGTTTAGAGTTTTGTGAAAAACGCGATTTAGGGTTAGAAATCAGTAGGGTTATCGTAGTTATGAATATAATTGACGTATTAAACGTTAATGGACGAAGTTTAGAGTGTATGCGGTGTTTAGGTCGGAAAACCGGATTTTGATGTTGAGAAACTCCATTAATGGAGTTTTGTAATTTCGCGAGCCTGAATTGCTCGATAAAATGCTTCAATGAATCAAATTAGGGCTTTAGGAAATTTCCTTAGTTAAGGTTTCGTTAAATTTGGACGTTTAATAGTTTAAATTTGTTTTAACAACAGAATTGCGAATTTGCTTAGGTAAACGACGCTTGTGGACGGAGCTTGAAGTCAACGCGCACGAGGTAAGTTCTCGTGACTTACTCTGGCCGATAGGCCTACACCGTACGTCGAAGTTGTCTCGAGGAGTTTTGGTGACGTGTTTGTTTAAATTGTCTTGGTTGGGTAAATTAGGTTCAGTTGTTTTATAGGTTGACTGTTTGATGATATTTGTTGAGTTTTAATGGTATACTCTTTATGTTTATGTTTATATTGAACTGCTCATGCATCATGGTTTTAAAAATGTTATGAAAATGAATTTACGCACGAATTTCATGAAAAGAACATGCATTGTAAAGGCAAGTAAAGTATCACAGTAAACAACCATGAAATGGGGTTATCGGGGATGAGGTTCAGACCTGGCGTTCCGTGGTGAGCGGGTTTTCCTCCCTTTAGATGGTGTGGGTTATCTAACCGCTGGACGTGCCCTATCCATTTGTCGAGCGTTTCCGATAACCATAGACTGACACGTACTGATATATGCATTGATATGGACGGTTTTCATAGCATTGAGCATGCATGACCATGTATTAGCATTTACGTAGAGCTTACTGAGATTTTTATCTCATAGGTGTCTTTACGGTGTAGGTGACATAGATCCAGGTGAGGAGAAATTTGTTGACTTAATTGATGTTTAAGTCTAAATATGTTTTTGATAATGTGTGTTTATGATAATATAATTTGATTATGTTTATTAAATGAGAAGTATGAATTTTGCATTTGTGTTTTTACTCTGTTGGAAATACCCTTGATAAGGGTATTTTAGTATCTAATGCGTGTGATCAAGCGTACAGGGCTGAAAGATTTTAAATAATTTAAATCAGACTTCCGGCCACAAAACGACAAGAGCGGAGTCGTTTACAAGTTACTCTACCGGCCACAAAACGACAAAGGCGGATGAGTAAATGGAATTACTCCACCGCTCGCTAGACGACAAGGCGGATAAGCTAAAATGAAGAAGTCCACCGCTCGCTAGACGACAAGGCGGATGAGCTGAAACGAACTACTCCACCGCTCACTAAACGACAAGGCGGATGAGTAAATGGAATTACTCTTCCGGCCGCTAAACGACAAAGGCAGATGTGTCAACCAAGCTACTCTACCGGTCACAAAACGACAAAGGCGGAAGATATCTTTGACCTAATCAAACGTCAGCATTTTAAAGCTTCATCTTCCGGTGCCGGTTCAAGCGTTTACAGCTTCATCATTCGATAGCGGTCCAAGACTAAATCAACTTCGTCTTCCGCCAGAATTCAAATTAGCCGCGAAGCTACAGTGACGTCGTTTTCAGCCATAACTCCAGAACATTAATGGCAACGACGACTTGCAACTACAAACGGCAACGGCTACCTGAAGATGTACGAACTGCTCCAACGGTAACAAAGCTTCTATTATTGGATAAGGAGCATTTAAGCCAAGCCGATTTTGCAGACAGAGTATTTAAGCTAAAGTTAGAGCTTGAAGAAACAACTTTTGCCAATTTGAATCCTGAGCCCTAATCTGCGAATATCATACTCTGAAAAATCTGCTACCTACATCTCTCTCTATTTCAAAAAACTTGAGATTCTGTTTTGAGAGGTTGTAGATTACTAATCTGAGTTTTAATTCTGAAAAACTTGTAAGGCAGTGGATTGACGCCCGTAAAGATCAATCCAGGATTGTGTAAGGCTGTGGATCGAAGCCCGTAAGTTCGATCAGTTTTTTCTCGTTGAGGAGAAGTAAGGAATCTTCAAGGAGGTGCCTTGGAGTGTGGACGTAGGCAGTTTGGCCGAACCACGTAAAAATACTGGTGTCAAATTTCTCTCTCTCTCTCTTTTCATTATATTGATTACTTGTGTTAAATCTATAAGTTTAATCAAGAGAGAAATTGGTTAGATTAGAAATTAAAATTAAAAAGGGTCTAATTCACCCCCCTCTTAGACAATACCGATCCTACAAAATTCCCTCTACCAGACGATCGTATAGATTGAAGGAGGATGGCCTGTGGGAGTGCGCTGGGCAGTCGGTGCGTTTTGAGCCGTGGGGAATCATGTAAAGGTATTTTGAGACACGGTAGTTAGATAGTAGGAAAATTGTATAGTTAGAACATTTTAGAATGTTTGGTTCTAACTAGTTGATAGGTTTACGTTTTTATGTTTTTAAACGTTTTAGAAACTTGTTTTGTAAAATGTTTGGTAATAGAGATATGTTTGGTTTTTAAACATATCCATGCAGTTCGTTTTCATGAAAATATATTTCGTTTTAAACATGTTTCGAGTCGGTTTAAATGAGGCTATGGAGGAGATACGAATATTTGGGGTTTTATGTTAAATTGTATTTTGAAAATGTATGAGGTGTAGTGATAATTGGGGAAGGAGTGTTGTGTTAGGTGTTTGTAGGTGTATCGTGCATGGGAGGAAAGAAGAAGAAAAAAGAAAGAAAAAAAGAAGGGGGGGGGGGGGGGGGGCTGGCGACCAATCGCTAGGAGTGGCGATCGGTCACCAGGGTGGTCGCCATGCTTTGGAATTTTTCCAGAGCGTGTGGCGATTGATCGCGAGGCGATCGTTCACCACAGCGAGGATCGCCCCTCCATTTTACAACCGGCGATCGATCGCCGAAAATGGGCGATCGATCGCCCCTCATTTTTCAGGGACAAAAGTCCATTTTGTCCCTCCCTTCACTGGCCGATGCATTTTAATTGTTTTTAATATATTGTTTTAGTTTTATTTAAATTGTTTTTATGGTTGTTTAAATGGTTTAAAAACATAGATTTCGATTTAGATTTCAATTTCGATTTCGATTCCGACTTTAAAAGTTTTATTTCCGTACGAACGTTAGGTTTAAAGTTTTAGGTATAAAAAAAAATAGTACGGGAAAAATAGGAATAGTGCAAGGGTCGCTACATTAACACTTAGCTTCTCTCGGGTTTCATCAATTTGAATAGTGGTATTCTCTCGGGTTTCTTTAATTTGAACAGTGGGGGTCGACAGAAATAGAAGACAGCGTGGACGATAGAAGCCGTGGGCAACAGCGACTGTGGTCAACAGAGACCATGGACAACAGAAACTGTGGACGACGTTATCGCTTGCTGCGTTTATTTGTCCACGAGACTCATTCGTCCACAAGACTTATCGTCCACGGGACTTATCATCCACGTGACTTATCGTCCACGTGACTTATCGTCTACGGGACTTATTTGTCCACGTGACTTATTCGTCCTTGTGACTTATTTGTCCACGTCTTTGGACGACAACTTTGGACGATGACTTTCTTCTGCCAAAATACTTAACTGGACTTCATCGTCCACGGATTTTGGACGATGACTTTCTTCGGCCAGAATACTTAAATTGACTTTATCGTCCACGGACTTTGGACGATGACTTTCTTCTGCAAGAATACTTTACTGGACTTTATCGTCCACGGACTTTGGACGATAACTTTCTTCGGTCAGAATACTTAACTGGACTTTATCGTCCACGGACTTTGGACGATGACTTTCTTCTGCCAGAATACTTGACTGGACTTTATCGTCCACGGACTTTGGACGATGACTTTCCTACTGAGCACTTAACTGAAAACATATAAAATCTCGACTCTAAACCATGCATTACCCGATCGATCGCCCCTTCCTGGAGATCGATCGGCTAGCTTTCTGGATTTTGTCCAGAGAGCTGCCTTCATAATCTTTCTCCTGTATCTACACATCATTTACCCTGAACTTCCAGAAACATTAAAAACATCAAACCCATTTACCATTTCATCAACGTTAGTACTTACACTATCCATATACCAAACACCCTAAAGTGAGTTCTATACAATTCATATACTGTAATTCCTTCAGCCCGACACAACCCAAAATCACTAAAATACTTAACCTATTACTCCCACGGGTCTAGGTTAGCACCGACTGCACAGCACACTCCCAAGGCATTCTTCTTCAATCGACTCGTTCCTCGGATGGAAGAACAACATTCTCACCTTGCTCTAGATTACCTACACCATAAAAACATTCTATGAGCTAAAAGCTCAGTGAATCTACGTAAATGAAAATGCGTGCTATGCGTATGCTGTTCGTAAAGTTATGCAATCATCCTACCTTTTGGCTATTCATTTCCTACATTTTCGCTATTCATTTCCTTTTCATATACATTCCTACCTTTTCGCTATTCATTTCCTTTTCCTATACATTCCTACATTTTCGCCATTCATTTCCTACCTTTTCATATACATTCCTACCTTTCCGTTAATCATTTTCTTGCCTGTTCATGAAACATATGCAGAGGTTCATTTATTTCATGCCATTTCTGAAAACATGATGCATGGACATGTACGATACATTAAACGTAAAGAAAGCATAAAACAGTACATGAAACTTATAGCACCTCCAACGGAGGTGCTTTCCAAGGTTGCTTGTCAGAGTATTCTGACAAGCAATGCAACCAACGTTGCTTTCCTCATTGGAGAGCAACGTTGGTTGCTGATATTTAAATTAAATTAAATATACAGTTTTGATGGGTCAAATTTTTATACCGTTGTTCAACGGCTATAAATTAGTTCAACGGCTATAAATTATAAAAAAAATATTATTTTATATATTCTTACTTTTTCTATCTATAAATATTCTCACTTTTTCTATCTGTAATTTCTTTTCCGCAATTTATGTAATTTCTTTTCCGCAATTTATGTGTTATATACAATTAATATTAATTTTGGTTGTTTTCCAAACTATAATATTTACTTCTTTTGTAAATATAAACTATAATATTTGCTTAATTTAATGATATTATGATTATATATATGTAAGAAAAATTAATATTAAAATTAATATAAAAAGATTTTATAAGCAACCGAGTAGGGTTGCTATCATTGGAGTGCAAAGTTGCTTGAGGTTGCTTAAGAGATGAGGTGGAAGAGAGAGAACGTAATTTATTTAAATAATAATATAAATAATAGTTTTTTAATTGATAGCAACTCCAATGGGTTGCTACCATTGGAGTTGCCCTTAGAAAAACATTCTAGCATCACAATTATCCTAAACTACCCATTCAACCTATACTAAAACAATAAAATCTCTAAGTCCTCAATCAACAACTAATCTTATGGTGTAGGCCAATCGGCCAAGCGAGTCACGAAGACTTACCTCGGGTCCTCAGCACCCTGAGCACTATTCGTGAGCTTTGTTCACCTAGGCCAATTCATAACACATGACATTAAAACCGAGATTGACAAATCGAGCTCCATTAACTCTACTTAACTATACTCCTTAATAATAAATACCTCAATTATCCTCCAACAATTCGATAACTAATGATTTCTAACTTCACTCAATAATTTTTGATGAAACCCTAACCGATTAAAAACTCTAAAACCTGGAACTAACTTCCAAAACGTTAGAAACTTACCTAGAGCTGTGATTGCAGAAGAAAATGGGAAGAGAAACGTTGGTCGGAGCTTAGAGCTAGCGTCGGCGTAAGGAAACGTCGAAGGAGAGCTCGATAATCACCTCAAAAGCTCTCTGGAGCTTTTCTTTCGTTGAAGCAGAGGGAAAAATGAGAGAAAGATTGATTTGATATCTCAAAACCTCCTTATTTCGCCAACCATTCCAACTTACTCCTAGGGTTCTAACGAAACTTTTCGTTCATAAAATAAGATTAATTTCTCAATATTTACGAAAATACCATTACGTAGCAAAACCCAAAACCCGAGAGAACCAGGTGTTACAATGATGGCAAATGAGGGTGACCAATGCCCAATTGACATTACAAACGATCTCCAATTTTTACAAAAGACCAATTATGAAAAATTTGATATGTGAGATACAATATTTACGAATATCATTTTTTTTATGAGATTGCGAATATGGTCAGATTGTCAACAGATTTGGAATGTCTTACGAGTCTTCTAAACTTGTGCTTTATTTTTCACTTGTGATTTATTTTGCATACCTTCACGATACATTTAGATATTAAAAAGAATTAAAATGATCTTTTGAATACAATTTATTCTACAAGCATTTACAAAACAAACACTGAAATTATAATTAGCGAGTCTCATTCGCTTGATAATGAGTTGTAAGTCTTGGTAGCACATCAACTTCCACCCCCGAGTTCCGGTCCGAGTCTGGTCTAATGAACGATTGATTGGATAATTATTTAAGTCTTAGTCAACAAATTGGTCAAGAGTCATCCTACAAATTGTCAAAATATTTATTAATTGCACAACTTAAAATATAATGAATAATTTATCATATATTTATTAAAGCTACTGCTCGTGACCAATTTAATATATTTGTTGATTAAAATATTATTTTAAATAAACATCATAAATAATTGATCAATGATAGATATTTTTAATTAAGTTAATTTAAATTACGATAAAAACTAGAAAATGAACATATCATTAACGACGCGTCGTCAACGAAGCATTGAGGGTGAACTGAGAACTAGAAGAGTCCTTCGTGAGAGGTCAAGAACGGACCACGTTTTCTCCCGCCACGTTAAAAGGTGTAATGTCGGGTTTAGCCTCAAACTGACTACGTAATTTCGTAATGCCCTCGCCTTTTTGAGTCCTTTCAATCGAGGGTCGGTTGATTTTCCTCGAGTTTCCATTTCAATCGTCCCTGTCTGTGCTCTCTGTTCGTATTCTTCCATTTCTTCTCCACCACCACCATTCACCAGAATCGCGCTCGTTTCTGAAATGGCGCCGCAAACCCGAAGATATTCCTTCCCTAAAGTGATAATAGAGAAAGATACCGACTCTGAAGAGAGCTCGTCCGAAGAAGAAGGAGACCAAACCGAGGGAGGACCGATTAATGAAGAAAACGAAGAAGATGAGGAAGAGGATGATGAACAAGAAGCTATTGAAGATGTGGAGGGAGAAAAATATGAAAATAAATGGCGAATAGTCGAAGAGGATATGGATTTGAAGAAGAAAAAGAAAGTGCCCATTACCATTAGCCTGAAGAAAACTTGCAAAGTAAGTCTCCGTAATGTATTTGTTATTCCTGGTTATAATTTTGTATTTCGAGGTTGGATTATGCTGGTAGTTTTTTTCAGGTGAATCTTGTTTTTTTTTTTTTTTTTTTAAGGTTTGCAAAAAGACAGGTCACGAAGCGGGGTTTAAAGGAGCTACCTACGTTGACTGTCCAATGAAGCCGTGCTTTCTCTGCAAGATGCCTGGTAAATACTGAACTAATTTCTACTTTATTTTCATTTGCAATCTAGTTTGATATTTAGGAGATCTTAAACTGTTGCGTTACATGAATTGTAACGTGCACGTATATCCAGTTAAGTTGTGCGACTTACTATCTTTAGATAGTATACTTTGTCTCACCATTGCTATCTTTGCATTAAAGCCGGTACAGATTCTTTGGTTCATTTTGAGGACTGTTCTTGTTTTCAAGTAGAGTCGTGGGTTATATAGGTGGTTCAATATCATTGCATTTCCAAAGACATTCTTTCAATTAGATTGATGTTTGTGCGTCTTGTTTTGACAAATGAAGGCCATACTACAATGACATGCCCTCATCGAGTGGCTACAGAGCACGGTGTTGCTCCTGCTCCTAAGAGGAATAGTCGTAACGCGATGGAATATGTTTTTGAACGACAGCTGAGGCCATACATTGCACCAGTGAGTCACACATAATTACTCACTAGCATTTGGAAAATTGAAATTGTGTTAAGAGTCAAGAATGTTGTACACATTTCTCTTGTTATGATTTCTAGTTATAATCTCAACACTTGTATAGTATTTAGCATTTAATGCCTACCCTGAATAGAGTTGTATCATAGTTATTCTCTAATTTTTTGGGCAGTGTAGCTTGTGGTCTTAGGACTCATATACTTAATTGTGTTTTATAGATCAAAACAGCTTATGTGATCCCAGATCAAGTCAATTGTGCAGTTATTAGATATCATAGCAGACGTGTAACATGCTTGGAGTTCCATCCAACTAACAACAATCTTCTCTTATCTGGAGATAAGGCAAGTAGCTCTTTTGTGATTTTAATTGTCATCTATCTCTTTATTTAGATTGACCAGATGTAATAATTACACGTGTTCCCTTTTTTCTTTGTTTTTCTGAAAGAAAGGACAAGTTGGCGTCTGGGATTTTTGTAAGGTACATGAGAAGGTAGTTTATGGAAACATACACTCCTGCATTGTGAATAACATGAGGTGATTATGCTATGATTGTTCTAATTTTCTTCTTGATAGTTAAACACTCATGCGTGTTGCATATTTTATTAAAAGGTAACTGATATTCAGGTTCAACCCAACGAATGATGGTACCTTATATGCTGCATCTTCAGATGGAACTATCAGTTTCATTGACATGGAAACTGGAATTTCATCATCTCTTATGAACATTAACCCTGATGGTTGGCAGGTGATCTCTGTTTCATTTTAAAAGTTCTTAATTTGGCGTTATCTTCTGCTGGTCTTTATGTGCTAGAACAAGTTTTCAGTATGACTCACTGGAACTTATTGTTGTTCGTTAGCTTTAAAATTGCTTGCTCCATGGTTTTGCTTTTGTGGCTTGATTGTTTATTTTTTCTGATTGTGCTATTTATTAAAAGGAAACAACTAAATTTGATCAATAAAAGTTAAATATGACTACATAAACTAAATTTGATCCCCCAATAACTAAGTATTATTAATTTATCTGTTTTATCGACTTCACATCTCTATTTTAATCAATATTGACATCATGCAAAATACTCATTGCGTATGATGTGCTGCAGACTCATTATTTTTTGAAATGACGTCCTTAAAAAAACTGCAGATTGCTATAATCAATGTTTTTTTTTTGTTTTATATGCTATCACATATTTATGTTTCTTTCCACTTAATGTGTAAATGGGTCGCTTACAGGGACCAAACACTTGGAGAATGCTATATGGCATGGATATTAATCCGGATAAAGGTGTTATCTGTGTTGCTGATAACTTCGGTTTTCTCTACTTGTAAGTGGGTAATAAAATGTTTTATTTTCTTTTATTCCAATGCATAATTATTAAAAGAGTCTATTCAGTGTGCAGTAAACCTTACTCTTTTGTCAAACTAGTTACCCACTAGGAGTCAGCTTGGAATTGAGATGTTTGCGCAGTAATATTTTTTATGGGTTATTGTACATTTTTGTGCATGTTATAAGTTTCGATGGTGGGCAATATTTTCTCATGTTTCAAGCATTAACTTACGAGCTACATGTTGTCAGTTGATTTCAATTTTGTAAATGGTATCAGGTTATGGTGATTGGTGAAGGAGCACAAATTAGTTGAGCTGCTTCTTTTCTGTATCATATATTCATCACTATTTTTCTTTTTATATATTTTTACATCATCACATGAAAAATATAGGTTGGATACGAGATCCAACTCGAGAACTGGAGAGGCTGTATTGATTCATAAGAAAGGTAGCAAAGTGGTTGGACTCCACTGCAATCCTCTTCAACCCGACCTTCTTTTAAGTTGTGGGAATGATCATTACGTAAGCCATATATTTTTTCACTTGTTTGATCTTTGGTTTTACAATTATGTTCACTGTGTTTTTTTAGGCTCTTGGCTTGGGTTTTTTGTTTTTTTTTTCTATTCACTGCATATTTTACTTTCAGATTAGCATTTATTCCTAGTTTCACCATTTATGAATATATTCTGTGTCACAGGCGCGCATTTGGGACATGCGTCGAATGGAGGCTGGTTCCTCCCTTCATGATCTGGCTCACAAACGTGTTGTGAATTCTGCTTACTTTTCTCCTATATCGGGTACAAAAATACTAACGACATCACAGGACAACCGTCTTCGTGTATGGGATTCAATATTTAGCAACTTGAGTTCCCCAAGCCGAGAAATTGTCCATAGTCATGACTTTAACCGACATTTGACTCCTTTTCGGGCAGAATGGGACCCAAAGGTAATGTAATATTATATGAAAATCTTTATGTAGTTTATGCTATTTTCTTCTCCCTTCGCGTGTTTCTTATGTTGTATTTCTATGTGGAGCAGGATCAGTCTGAGTCCCTTGTAGTTATTGGTCGCTACATCAGTGAAAACTATAATGGAGCTGCTCTTCATCCAATAGACTTTATAGACATCACTACTGGACAATTAGTTGCTCAGGTCATGGATCCTAACATCATTACTATAAGCCCTGTAAATAAGCTACATCCACGAGATGATGTACTGGCATCAGGGAGTTCAAGGTTTGGACCCTGCAAGTTACTCTTTTTTTATGGCTTTATTTATTTGTCTCTGACTTCCAGTCACCCATAAGTCTGATTTTGTCCCAGTATAATCCCATCTTGCTTAATGCAATGGGTAATCATGTCGACACATATTTACTTGTGGACAGTTTGGTGCATTTCCAATGATGCTTCTTTATTATGTATCTCATCCAAGGTTCAAGACAGTTTTTCTTTATCTATATCTCATCTAGAAACAAGTATTTCAACGGTGTAATAATTCACTTTTTTGGATTTTTGGATTGCGAACTCATAGAGCTTTATTTGGAGTAGAATATATGAACTAGTCATGTTGAATTTTAGTGCATGGTGCTATGCGTATTGCGTACTATAATCACTACACATTCCAGGTCGCTTTTTATTTGGAGGCCAAAGGATGGTTCTGAACCTGCAGATCCTAAGGACGAGAAGAGGATAGTTGTGTGTCCGGGAGCAGGGAAGAAGGGCAAGCGGAAATTTGGGGACGGAGCTGATGATGAATCCGATGATGAGATCTCCAACAGTAAAGGCAAGTACGTCAAATCCAAGAAACCTGAATCTAAACCGCGGTACTCTTCCCGGAAGAAGAAACGATAATCTAATTATTGGTGGGAGAATTTTAGTTTAGCTTTATTTTTTTGAAGTGCCTGCTATCTCACTCTCCTTTTGACAAATGGTGTGGAGGGTTGTAATATCAACCAGGCTTCTTAGCTTGGGAAATCTTCACGGAAGGTTTGATGAAAACTCGTTTTAAAATGTGCATTGGAATTTTGAAGAAACTAACGAGGAGGGCTTCCATGTTTCATCAGTCGAGGAGTTGTAATTGATGAGGTTTTAAATTATATGCACGTTTATATCTACCTACTTTGCTAACTCTTTTTCAGAGCTGTTGATGGGAGATCTTTTTCATGGTAGACTCGGTAGTGAGTGGATTATCAATAAATTACAAAAATATTAAACAAATTATTAATTAATAAAGTAATAATTAAAAGATAAATATATGAAAATCATTTCATGAAAACTGGTGAATCAGATGATAACTAGGCTTCGAAGGAGGTCTATCTATGTCGGGAAGAGCTACAGCCCAAAGAAGAGGAAAAATAAAGGCTACGTATAAAGGGCATGTTCTTCTCTCCTTCGATGGATCGACCACTATTGCAATTCGACCGCTCTACTCTGAAACTCGTCTGGGTAAAGATTTGTTAGCCTTCTCTCTTCATCTTGCTTTTTTGTTTCTTTGGTTTTTGTTCGACGTGATCTGTTTCTTTGAACTCGCTGGTATTTATTGATATTTTTCCCAACTTTCTACCGTCATTTTATTGGCAGTGGGTGGCGTAATTTGCTTGGAGCAGAGTTTTCCGCTATGGCTCCTAAAGGTTTGTCTGGCCTCAGATTGATATTTTATCTGTGTCAAAACTACACGATTACATTTGTTAAATCCTGGCATTTTTGGCAGTTTGTATGCTAGAACTGTGAAAGAGGTCTACGAAATTCGCTTTTCTTGAGCTAGTGTTGGTTTCTGCGACGCCGACGCGCATGGATGAGTCAAGAAGCATAAATTGAACTCTTTTCAATAGTCATAACGCGCATATTTTTTAGTTTTTGAGTCCTTCGTATTGGTATTTCTTACTAAATTATAAAATCTTTGTTTTTCATAGTTGATGGCACAAAAAAGAGTGACCTTAGCTCAAGCATTGAAGACGGCTAAGGCAGTGAAATCTGGTACGACCTTTAAGAAGAAAGCTAAGAAGATCCGAACTTCAGTTAACTTTCCACAGGCCAAAGACATTGAAGAAGGACAGGAATCCTAAGTATCCTCGGATTAGTGCGCCGCCGAGGAACAAGCTGGACCAGTATCAAATCCTGAAGTATCCACTCACTACCGAGTCTGCAATGAAAAAGATTGAAGATAACAACTGTCACGACCCGGGAGAGGGCCTAACAGAAACGCCAGGTTAAACGATCAACCTCAGGGAGGTCCGCCGTCTAACCTAAGGCCAAGTGCGGAAGTTTAGCACTAATCCAGGACCTCCTCGAAGCAACAAATATAAGAGAGTACAAACAATCATAGAGATACAAGATAATGAAAATAATTACAGGCCAAAGTAAGGTACAGTCTCAAATGTTTACTTACATAAATAAAGTGGCAGAAAACTAAAAGGGGAAACTACAAGGAGATCCCAAAACGAACAAGCTCACTTCCTAGCCTTCCTTCCTTTACCTGTAGAGGGGGAGTCAATGGGGTGAGTGACAAACTCAGTATGGGATGTTATACCTACCACTAGGAATGCATGCCATATAAAATCAATGCACGTTTTAAAATTTAAATCCTGTTTTCATGTTATTTATTTCTCTTATTATTATTCATTTAAAACGGTTGAGGGCTAATCATAAAATAAGGATATATCGCAAACATATGCCCACATCAACACTGAAATCAAAACACATATCCAGGTGTACAGTGAAAAGGGAGGTCACTCACGGATCCTCCGAACCACACCAGCATAGAAAGGCCGCGGTAGCACCAGCAGGGCCTCATAGTAAGAAGAGAAAAAGTCAACCACCAGGAGGGACGAACCGCTCAGCCCTGGGCCACCGTGAAACACACCAGGGCACACTAGGAGGGACGAACCACTCAACCCTGGGCCCAAGGGAACCACGCAGTGGACTTATCATACCGGGGGTAGCAACGAACAGACACTGGCCAGGTCGGGTAACTGGGCGAGCATACCTCCGAGCCCATTCCGCCTATTCTCAGGGGGCGTACCCTACATTCCGCCTATTCTAAGGGGGCGTACCCTATCCAAACAAGTGTGGGGAGTACCACTACAACTGGGCAAAACCCCCTGATACTCCTAGCATAAGGGCCCAGCTAAGAGTGCCAGACGGTTATCTCCAGTATCGAACTCCAAATGGCACAGCAGAAAATCAATGCATGACAATATTAAATGCAGGTATAAAACTATCTACGTGCCAAGCATGAAAAATCTCAAGGAAATCTCAAATACCACCCGTCAGCAAAGGCAAGCAAAACATGACATATAAAATCCACTAGGCAGTAGAATCAGTGAAAAATATACGTGCTACAATATGCAAAATAATCATGCCAGTAAGAATGCCAACATCAATACTAGTGGTATCCCACCAAAAATAATATACGTGCATGCAAGGCTAGGTATAACGCGGAAAGTATAATAACCCATACCCCTAGGGCGAGTCCTCCTATCCTCAGTAAACTGTGGCGCCTCAGGAATAGTTTCGAACTCAGCAAAATTCTCCAAATCTGAGAGTCAAACACAAGGAAGGAACCCCGTTAAGATCCAATTGGGTCCAGAAACGATATAAGTAACGAACCGGGGCGAAAACGGGTCAAAATGGCCCGGGTTGACTTTTGGTCAAAAAGTCAACGGTCAAAGTCAAGTCAACGGTCAAAGTCAAGTCAACGGTCAACGGTTGACTTTGACTGACCGGTCAAAGTCAACGGTCAAAGTCAACCGTTGACTTTGGTCAAAGTCAACGGTCAACGGTCAAGTCAACCGTTGACTTTGACTGGCCAGTTCGGGTCGGCCTGGTTCGGTTCGGTCTGGGTCGGGTTGGCCTGGTTCGGGTCAACCGACCCGAACCAACCCAACCTAACTGGGCTCGGGCCAGACCCGGCCCAAACCCAAATCGGGTCGGGCCAGCAAGGGCTGGGTTGACCTGGCTTGATGGGCTGGGTCAGACCCGACCCAATGGGCCTAAGCCAAACCCGGCCCAGAAAGCCATGGGTCTGGGTCCAGCCTGACCCAAAACCGGATCGGGCTGGGCCAAACCCAGTCGGCTCTAGGCCTGAGTCAACTCGGCCTTGGGCCTGAGTCAACTCGGCCTTGGGCCTGAGTCAACTCGGCCCAAAGCCCGAGTTAACTCAGCCCATGGTCGAGTTGACTCGGCCGGCGACCACCGAAGGCCGGCGATGTTCTGGCGACGCTCCGGCGACGCTCCGGCGACCGACCGACGACTTTCCGATGACAAAAACCCAAATTTCACACCTGTTTTTCGCCAAAAAACGTTTCCAACGCGTTAGTCGACTCCTCTACAATCGATTCCTACCAAAAACACGAAAAAAACAACCCTAAATCGTAGATCTAAAAAAAAAACGAAAACCCGAAACTTCTCGGGCAAAAATCGAGAGAACGAGAGGTTACCTCCGAAATCGCCCTTCACAAACGTTGATCTACGCTTCGAGGCGAACGTTTTGACACCAAGATCTCGACGAACGGAGGTCGTTCCGGCGCTGTCGATTTTCTCCTCTCTCTCTCTCTCTCCTTCTCTCTCTCTCTCTCTTTCTCTCTCTTTCTGGTTGCTTCTGTCGGCAGAGGGGCAGGGATAAGGTTTCTTTTGAAACCTTATCTCTTCTTTTCTTTTCTATTAATTATTTTCTTTTATTTATTTTATTAATTATTTTATTTTATATTCTATTTACTTATTTCTTTTATTTGATTTATAATAAAACGGTTTTAAGATTCGATTTCTAATTTCAATTCCTACCGGAAATTAGCGAAATTAATCCCAAAATTTACGCTCTAAATTACGCGAAAAATTTACCCAAATTTTTACAAAAAAATTAAAATTTGACGGGTTTTACAACAACACCCTTGTTTTCATTGTTGACATTCGGGCAGATAAAAAGAAGATTAAGGATGCTGTGAAAAAGATGTATGACATTCAGACCAAAAAAGTAAACACTTTGATAAGGTAATCTTTGTTTAAGTTTTAAATCTCATTGCTACCCAAATCATCCTTCTTATTGAGGGATCTTGGATGGATGGATGGATTGATTCAAACAGATTGAACCCTATTGAGAGATTGATGACTACAAGTTTTGTTGCAGACCTGATGGTACGAAGAAAGCGTATGTTCGGCTGACCCCGGATTATGATGCATTAGACGTGGCAAACAAGATTGGCATCATCTAACCAAGTACCAGGTTTCTGTAAGATATTAATGATGTTGGAAGTTATTCTAGTTTAGTAATGATGTCACGGGCACAATACTTGATCTGAGATTAGCATTTGTTTTCAAGTTTTGTTTCTATCAATTATGTTCGGAGCTGGACTTCCCCTCTGCATAACCCTACCGGCCGGCAAGTTAATGATGAGGCTTGAAAAGTTAGTTGGTAGATTGTTTTTGGTTTGCAAGCCAAATTGAAGTACAAAGTGAGTGATTCAATTACTTAATTGCTTAGCTTTCAATCTCATGATCAAAAAGTTCTTGTGAAATGAAGTTTAATTTTGGCGTTTGGTGGCATTTGTTTGATAATTTATAGGGCATGGTGGAAATTTCTCCTCGAATTCGAAGGTGAGAACAACTGATATTTTGGATTTTTTTTTTTTTTTTTGGTAAAGTGTAATTTAGCTCCCGAACTTCGGAATCATGGACAATTAATACTTCGAGGAGAAATCTGGTAGTTTTTTTCAGCAAAAAACTCTGTTGTACTTTGACCCGTTGGTAAAATGAATTATATTTGATAAAATTCTTCAAATATCTTACGTCTTTTTTTGTTTGTAATGATCATTTTAACCTACTTTGTCGATAGTGAATTATTCAATTTTACGCAAACACTCGATTTCACAATTGATCTCGAAGAATAGAATACAATCCAACCAAGGTCTGTGTTCTAAAGCGAGTGAATTAAAATTATTAAAGTAGGTTAAAATGATCATTATTGATTAAAAAAAAAAAAAGAAAGTTTGAAAAATTTTGCTAGTATGACAAAATCATGCACACTACTACACGTAAAAATTGCTACAAAATCTAGGGTGTGAAATGCACTTTATCTTATTTTAATTAATGAAATAATTGAATGTGATGATACAGTTGTATGGTACCCATTAATTTAAATTTAATTACTAAGATTAAGACGATAATAATAATAATAAATTTAATTAACTTTAATTATTTATGTCGTTTGGTATAATTGAAAATAAATAAAGAAATGAAAATATCTTGCTCGAACGACGAGACTCAAAATATCTTGAAAGTAATTTTCTTGCAACTATCACCCACGGATCTATACAGAAATCTCATTGGGCCGTTGCGTATTCGCCCTCACAGTCCAGTTCATATATAAACCGCCCTCCCTCACATCATATAAAAACTCGCGGTTATGTAATTTATCATTCCTCACGAAATCGGAATCGTGGACACTCAAGGTCGTTGACGGAATCAACAATGGAGGAAAGCAGCTTATCGAAGTCTCAGAGCCGGTCCGAAACGGCTAACGGCAAAGGATTAAAAAGAGCTGAGAGGGAGCGTGAGAACGAAGGCAACGAAATCGGTTCGAAAGAGGAAGAATGTGACGTAGAAGTGTGGGATACGCTCAGCAGCACCTTCGTTCAAGTCCAGTCAGTGCTGAATCAAAACCGTTCGTTGATCCAGCGAGTGAACGAGAATCACCAATCCAAAATTCCAGATAATCTCGCCAAGAATGTTTCCTTGATCAACGAGCTTAACGATAATATCTCCAAGGTCCTTGTTATGTACTCCGATTTATCGACCAATTTCTCAACCATTGTCCATCAGCGTCAGAGTGCGAGTGTTGCGTCGAAGACCGACCGAGACGATGGAGGTAGCGACCCTGCCAATGGCACGGCCAAGCACGGGGAGAATTGAGCGGAGTTACTCAGGCGACGAATTAAAGTAATTCAGATTTAATTCGGCTCTATTTGTTGGTGCACGTCGATTAATAAGCTCTGATATTGTTGTCTAGGCCATTTCCTCTAGCTGTATCGTTTACTGTCTTGGGTCAGTCAGCGTCCCCTTATATTAAAAACTTGATTTGGTGTTCATGGTGGAGTAGAGGTAAAAGAGGACAGTATTTAACTATTAGCATTTGTTTGTTGTGTTAGAAGGATGAAGATTGCGGGACAGCTTTGCCTGCATTCTCTTCCGGCAGAAGCAATGAGGTATTTTTAGTCTGTTAACTCTGCTTTTCTCCCAAATACTAATTTCGCTTGACCCCGGTAATTGATAGAACCATACTCACCAAAGTTTAGGTGTTAAGTTTAGGTCAACACATGCTTAATTCAGCAGCTAAACAGTGGTAAAAACTATCCAATAACCGAAAACTTTGATTCTCCAGTTTCATTTCTTCCTTGTTCTATAGCAGAGTAATTTGCTATTGCAAGTCTTATTCAACCGGATATCATGCTACTTCAATCAATCGAAAGTAATATCTGGTAGCCTGGTAGGAAATAACATGTGTTTAGGTGAACAGTTTAAGCTCCTACACTTGGTTCTTTAGATTTCAATCTTGGTTAAGGCCATGAGGAGGTATATAGCTATCATAAAAGGCATTGATTGAAATGGATTATGGTACGCAGCAACAGCAATATAGATGATCTAGAAATCCATTTGGGGGACAAGTCATTGGATCTAAAGCTCGACGGAGAGATAACAAGGAAAACGCTATTGTTGCATAATAGTTTGATATGAAACCAGATAAAGGGTAGGAAGAAACAAATCCTAATTAAAGTGGGAGTTCCCCACTGTCCGCGATGACAACCTTGCTCTTCGGTGTTCCACTCTGCATTCCCTCGGCCTCCATTTTGTAAACGA
The DNA here is from genome assembly GCA_022432975.1 of Begonia masoniana. Classification (NCBI taxonomy): domain Eukaryota; kingdom Viridiplantae; phylum Streptophyta; class Magnoliopsida; order Cucurbitales; family Begoniaceae; genus Begonia; species Begonia masoniana. The sequence continues at coordinate 928,950 of CM039512.1, read as the reverse complement.
CATCCATTCCCGACAGCACCTTACCGAACACCACATGCCTTCCATCCAACCTGTAAATACATTCATACATTAGGGAGCAGAAGAGATACTTATTACTCATTTTACACGATATAGTCGCCATTTACCAGCTAGTGGTCACTGTTGTTATGAAAAACTGTGAGCCATTAGTGTCTGGACCAGCATTTGCCATTGAAAGAAGCCCTACAAATACACAGACGAATGAAGATTATAAAAAATTCTTACTGACTGCTTGAGAAGTTTAAGAAATTTGTTTCTCCAACCTGGACCAGTATGCTTCAGCTTAAAATTCTCATCACCAAACTTCTCTCCGTATATTGATTCTCCGCCTCTTCCATCCCCGAGAGTAAAGTCGCCTCCTTGGATCATAAAACTGGGAATTATCCTATGGAATGTGCTACCCTTATAGTGCAGCGGTTTCCCCTGCTTTCCAACTCCCTTCTCTCCTGAAATTTTAGAAGACGACCAATCAAAACAATCATAAAAGTTCAATTGTTAATAACTTTACATAGAACACTCTAACTGATGTGCAATTTAAGTATTCTCCTCAATCGTGATAATATCCCTATAATCACAACCCCAAAACCAGATGATGCTGAAATTGCATTTTCTACAAAGAACAAGTTACAAGATCGAAGTCACTGGCTTACCAGTGCATAAAGCTCTGAAATTTTCTGCAAATAATAAACAACGAATTAAGAGTTAGATAGAGTTCAGCCTAATGTGGAGCACTTCACTAAGCCAAATCTTCTTTTCAGATGAGATATCATATAACTACGTACCGACAGTTTTTGGCACAGCCTTGCCGAAGAGCCCCATCTCAATCCGGCCTGTCATAAATAACACAAGCTGATGTATTAAGAAATATCAAACAGTCTATCCCATATCCTTGACTGAGAAATATCAGAATTGGTCATTAAAATCTCCCCTATCATAACTTGTCAACAAAAGAAACAATCTAAAGCTCATCAATATCGACGATAAAGTAGAATGATTCAGTCAAACAGTACAGAAACCAAATCCACGAAAAAGAGAGTAATCGCCTCAGAAAATATGTGAAAAACTTGAGGAATCAATTAGTATATATATTTGCATTGCAGACCTGCTGGCTTTCCATCAATTTCAACGTCAAAGTAAACTTTGTGAGTTACTTCCTTCAGATCCTCCTTAGACTTCTTTGCCTGAAAATTATGATGCTTATTATCTCTCACAGCTAAAGAATTGTCACATCGTTTAAGACAGCAGAGTCTGATTCATAGATCCAGTCTCGTGTATATTACATTTCTTAATCATCTCGTCGATGGAGATGCGATCTAGAAGAGAAACAGAGAAGAAGATCACCTGAATGAGAGCTAGGGTTCCAATTAGTAGAAACGTCCATAGTAGGAACGACGACGTTCGTGCCATCTTAAGCTTTCTGCCAATTCTAACTCGAGCCGATCGCTCTTAATGCTTCTCTGAATCCTTTGTTTTGATGGCTACTCAATCATGTGATGACACGTCAGTTACTCGTGCGTGGTGGAATTCCATTGGTGGAGGCGTTTGGGCCTTAAATCAATTGGGCCATGTCTATGGTAGGCCCAACTAAAATGTCTACAATCTAACCGGACTTTGTGTATCTGCTCCTTCTTTTACAGCCTCGGCCATTAACGATCATCCTTATTCGTCGTCAGCGTCTATTTCTTTGGTTCGAGGACAAGAGAATTATAGAGATCAGGATGACGACATTGAAAGCCTAGTGATCATCACCGACCTCAGTCGTCGACTCTGTCCTATCGAGTGAACATTTCTTTATCTGTTGTGCTGCTGAGGGGAGCTGAAAGACGAGGTGTGGTCGTGCCTTGTGGTGCTTGTTACCTTTGGGTTCTTCGGTCTGTGTTGACCTCTTTTCCTTAATTAATTTATTTGTTTTTATATAGAAATTCTAATGTGGTCCAGTACGAAAGTTAGGTTTACTAAAAATTGATTTTTTTTCTTCTATCCTGCTTTTTTTGCATTTTATTTTTGATCATCCTTGAATATGTTTAAGTTATGGAGCCTGTTGAAAGTTCCACAATGTTCCATAATTTAGCTGTATAACGAGTTATTTTTTGTCTATTATAACTTGAAATTATTGTGTTCGCTTCTAATTCTATGTATTTCGATTTCGTACACGTAGCATCCATAGCTCTGATTCTTGGTTTATACGGATCTGTGGACTTACAATTTGGCCCAAACTGCTCCCGCCTGATTCAAGGTAACGGATTCTTTGTGCAGTATATTCAGGTGACTGATAAGTCTGCTCATCATTTCAATCTATTAATTTCTCCCAATAATGTATTTAGTGTACATCAACCTTATTTGGTTAGGTAACAGTGGGAAGAACTAGATGATATGAGACCTGGACCAATTCTATATGGATTTTATAAATCCCCTCCTCTGGATATTGAAATCTCCTGGTCTGAAACACATAATGCATTTGTACAACCTGATTCTCATGAGGCAAGAATCTGCTTATTATACAAGCTTTTCTGTTGCTGTTTGGATTTAATTTGAAAGATTTAACCTGAAAATCATAATGCAGGAGAGGGCACATTTCCTAAATGAAGGTTCTGTGGTGGAAATTTTATATGACGTAAATCTTCTAGTTCCTTACCTTTATCCCTTGTGATAGCTCAAGGTACTTGCCAACTTTTCAGTCATTAAATTTACAATGTTTTTTCGTGTTGCAAAAAAGAAGATTATCAGACATGTCTTCTCTAATGTTATGCCTTTCACTTTCAAGGTGCCAATTCTCATTTCAGCTGGTTAAAATAATTTGGAGAAATATTTGGAGAAGCTTGTATGACTTCAAATTCAAAATCGCAAGGATGATGATTACTTTTCTAGTTGGGGTTCATCATATGATTCTTGCCTGCATCATGACGATGATTTGGATCAATGGCTTCCAGTGCTTTCCAATTCTATTAAAGGACAGTCAAATACTGAAGGAGAAAGCGGACGCCACACCATCTTTGTGTTATTTGTTTTAATGCCCCTTGGAATTGTTTCTTCCTTCCACGTGGACACTGTGCTGCCTGTTTTATATGTGGAACGAGGTGCTAACACATGCGCGCACGCATAATTAACCTATGCAGGATCACGAAAGAGGATGGCAACTGTGCCGTATGTAGAAGAAATTAAGAAAGTGAGAGACTTTCACAGTCTGACCTCTTTACATGTAAACACCCCCGACAACCTCTTCTTTTTCCTTGGCGTGATAATTTTTCCCCCTGGCCAGTGTTATAGCTTTTTGAGAGAGCCTGCGCGAAGTCATGGGATAGAGTCTGCGAGGAAATGTGTGGAAAGGTCTTCACATTCGGTTGTTGGCATTATGTGACCCTCGTCAGATCACTCCTTAGAGCAACCTTTGCTCTTGTAGATCTTGCAACCAGCTGTAAGTGTTGATTTACTTATTTGTAGATACCACCCTCTCATTTGTTTTTTTTCCATCGTTTTTGTCTAAACTTGCAAAATATATACCATAAATCATTGATTTTAGGTCTAGTCCATCTCATTCGACCAACCCTTATAACCAGTTCAGTCTTTTGTAGATATGAAGCTCCTATTTTTACTTTGCTCCTATTCCAGCATCAGTTTTGAAATCTGCAAGGAATCAATAGCCTGGGACGACAATGGCAGGAGTATAATCTGATCCATTTGGAATGATATTGTTACTCTTGTTTGTCTTTAATTGCATCCTCAAATTCCTCTTTATGTGGGAGAAAACAAAATAACTACATGTAATCATAATTTGGACCGGGGTATCCAAAGAGGAGAGCTTATCACGTTGAGAAAATCAGCTTCTTTTGGCCTCAAAAGCAGTCAGACTGCTTTCATTATGTCGTTAAACAATCAGGCTGTGAGAAACCAGTCGTGTCTTGCATGCAGTCCCTGGTGAAGGACACACTACCGCGGCAGCTCTACCATCTTGATAATGGAGGTTCCGAGATGTTGCTTCCTCCAACGGTTGCCCAACTCTACAGGTAACAAGAGCAGCCGGTGGCCTTAAAATTTCAACTAATTCCCCCTTAATTTGTTTCATTCTTAAATCTTTTAGTTAACTTCCTTATTTTCTGGTAACAATATTTGCTGGTTTTCAGCATAATTAACCAGAGAAGAGGAGGGTTTTTGTTAGAAGCTTGTAGTCCAAAGCATTCAACTTTGTGCAGAATAAAATTTTTGCTGCCAATGCTATGTCTTGTTCATCTTGCCTAAAAGACCCATTTTCCTGTCCTGCTCAAAAATCTGGTCTTTCAAATGTTTGATTATATCTCTCTCTCTAACATGCACATAGTTAATAATTGTCAGAATCCTGGTTGGATTGAAGAAAATAATGGGAATTTTGACTGGGATGACAAAATTAGTTAAGAGTGAAGAGCAAGACTGTGTCTTTACATACTTGGTGTATTTATTATTTTTCAGAATATTGAAAAATTTGTTAATTCTTGATGGGTAACAGAAAGTTGGTGTACTAACTCATCTATCAATTCTTCAAGCATAACCCATTGAATTTCTGCACCTACGCTTTGAAGATCTCCATTGTTGCACCTTGATCCAACCATCTCTGCTTCTGTCAGCCTGCGTATAATCTCGCACGTCTGACTGCGTTTGTGGAGCTCCTTCCTACGTTCTCCGACGTAGATGATTTCCTTTGCCTTTGAGATGTGTTCATCGTCATCGCAGAGCAAATTATTGTCATTTCTTGGACATGGATTCTCATAATTTTCAAGTTCCGTTGATAGTTTTCTTCTTGAATTGAGTCCCGCCGAGACTGAATCATCTTTATAGAAATTAAAAAAAAAAAAAAAGTATGAAAATGGAGGAAACGTGAATGGAGAAGTTTTAGAGAGAGAGAGAGAGAGAGAGAGAGAGACCTGATGTAGGGAGTTCAGGATCACCGAGGAACTGGCAACGATCAAGAACAGAAACGGGACTTGAATCTTCTGAAATGTTAATGGTTTCTTCCATTTTAATTCCGTCGTGATTTACGCTCGCTTTCGTTCTCAATTTCCGATCACCGGATATTTGCTTGTGGTGAATGACTATGGATGAATTTTCCGAAAGTTTTGATCTTCCATAATCTTTCGAAGGAATTGTAGAATTAGCTGAGATTTTCCTACTCAGCTTTTCTTCATCATTCAAATTTTTTAACACCACCCTTTTGATTTCTTCTGGTTCCTCCTCTTTCTTCTTCTCCGGCAGCTTCTCTGTCTTTCTTTCCCTGCTTTTAGAATCTCGTTTCCTTCTTCTGAACTCCTTGCTTTCTTTTACATGCTCGAAGCTGAGAACCAAGAAGTCTTCATTTTCAGAGTTTAAAAAAATCGGCAATTCTCGTAACGACAAAGTCGATTTCACCCGTCGATGTTGGCTTCCCGATCGTTCGCACAAACAATCGACTGAATTCATGGATCGGGAAAGAGAGATCGAATTCGGAGCCAATTGAGCTCGATCCACGTCGATCTCGGGCAGTGAATCCAATCCCATAAGCCTCGCGACTACACCAGGAGCAGATTTATTCGCCATATTCCCCTCAGCAATCAAATTCAACGCATCCGATTCTTCTGCAGTTTGATCGGACGGATACGTCGGCAAGCTTCCGGAGCAAAAAAAATTTCGAAATACTCCGGCTAGACAGCCGGCACAGGCCGTTTTCGACAAAGACGAAGAACAGGAAGAGGCGGACGAAGAAAGCAATAACTTCATCATGAGGAAGATAGAGAGAGAGAGAGAGAGAGAGAGAGAGAGAGAGAGAGAGAGAGAGAGAGCAGCGAAAAAAAGAAAACAGGGAGGTGGCTTCGCAATTCAAAAACTTAGAATTTGCAAAAAGGAATAGTTGACAGGAAAAAGCAACAGAGAAAAAAGCAAGAAATTTTGAATATCTTAAAACTACGGACAGAGACGATGGCGGGCTTTGCATTTCAACGTGGGGAGACCGAGAAGTCGGCGAAGAAGAAGAAGAAGAAGAAAGGCTACTGGGTCGGCTCAGGGAGATCTTTTCACGCGCATCGTGAAGTCAATTTCTCAAATTTCGTTGGCTTCTGAGACTGCGATGGCGTGGAACAGACGGGCTGCGAGCGAGTGAGGAGAAGGCCAGTAGAAAGGAACAAAAGAAGAGGGAGGGAGAAGGTGTTTGTACTCTGAATTCGACGACCACTCTCGTGGTGGGGCAAGTGGAGGACAGAATGGGGCCATGATCTAAAGCTCTCTATTAAAGAGGAGAAACAAGAGAAGAAAGTTGCAGAAAAGACACAGAGCTCTGACCCATTTCCTTTAGGGTTCTTCTTCTCTCCCAAATCTGTATATTTTGTGGGTTAGAGTTGAGACATAACTGTCAGACAAACACAGTGACAGTGAGTCGCCTCGTTTTCCATTGCTCTGACCGAAATCTTTCTGGGTTTTCACTTTCCATCATCCCTACCAATTGGCTGGTTATTAAAAATAGAGAGAGAGAGAGAAACATGCTAGAGAGAGAAATCTACGTTTTGTGGGTCCAAGCGGTCTGCTTTGATTGCACTGGTTTTCTATCTGGAAGTCTTCGGCTATTTGAACGTCACTATCGGATACAGAGCTCGTGTTTCCAACCGCGATAGGTGATCGGTACAAAGTTCTCAGTGCCTTTCTTGTCATTGATCAACAATAATCAAAGTCTGTAAAAGAGACCAATCGAATCACTCGAGGCTTGCATCCTTCTTTTCCATCAAATATTAATAGCGAATGATCCGTTATAAACTGTGACTTGTTGCGATTCCCATAGGGACGGAACTTGTTGAATGCAAAGACTAATGTACAATTCTTTCTCAGTGGTGGATAGTGAGTTGGGCATCATTACGAGTGCGGCTGGCATAATAAATTGTATGGAATACTTTATCCTTCTCTATCCCAGAACTGCTCCGACAGAAAGTCACTGGCATCACTCATAATTTTACAAATGGTAGCCCAATCAGGTGCGACTATGAGGGGGCTGACACAAGTTCTCCTTTAACACATTGAAACTGAAGGACACTTCTGGGTAAAGGGAAATGGTATCCATTGTTCAATAATACTAGTGGCTTGTAATCTTAAACAAAATCTTTTATGAACCTTCGGTAGAATACCTGCATGACCTAGAAAACTCCGCCACTCCTTTTAGGTCGTCGGCGGTGGCAACTCTCAATAGCGACAATTTTAGCTAGGTACACCTCAATTCTTGTGCTGAAATACGATTGGCCCAATACAATACCCTCTTCACCATGAAGTGACACTTCTCAATTACGCACAGATTCGTTCACCACCTTTCGAGCACCTTGGACAGATTATTCAAGCAGGATCGAATGAAGATCCAAAATACTGAAAGTCATCCATGAAGATCCTATGAAGCGCTCCACATATCGGAGACAAATAGCCATCATGCCAT